>CM060461.1:8770448-9390448 GCA_030544235.1 Lepturacanthus savala
TCAAAACCTAAAATATAGAATTGTATTTTAGATTTTATTATTTTCTCTGCAGTCCTTGATTTAAAAGAACTGAGACTTACAGCAGCATCTCCTATCGCAACACGTTATCAATCCACTCATGTCAAATAGCGAAAGAAAATATATACAAAACAGCTTGGGTATAATGTAATTAATGTCAAATAGTTATTTTAATTTGCAAAATCAGCAGAAAAAAATGTAAAAATTTGTCATTTTTTTTTCTTGTGTTTTTCTGTTGTGTAAAAAAAAAAAAAAGAGGGTAAAAGGGCAGATAAAAGATTAAAGATCTGCTTATGGAACCCAGGTATCCTGTGCATACTCTACACATTAACACACACAGTGGTAGGAGACACATATACACATATGTGTTGTGATTCTCACTGTCTCTGACTCACTCACTCTCAAGCTCACACATTCCCTCACTGCACCATCGCTCCATTGTGGTACGGCTCTGCGAGGGCCGGGGCATTAGGAGCTGCGTGACTGAGCTTTTATCAGATATTAAGGCAGTTCAAATGGATGATCCCAGTACTTCGCCGTGACCAACAGACAAAAAGCCCTCTCTTTTTTGTTCGGCCCGCTCTTCTCCTCTCGCTCTTCCTCCCTTATCCGTCTCTGAAAGCACAGCTGCAGTCATTTGTTACACCAGAGTAGGAAAGAAAAAAACATTTTTCCCAGGATCCCCTGCAGGGCCACATCCTACAGCCTTTTTTTCGGGCTCTCCTAGAGGAACAGGAAGTCTTGTGAAGTCGTCGCATCATGTACATACATGTAGTCTGTTTTTGTTCTTTGATAATAGGTTCGGAACACAGAAAGGGAAAGAAGCGGTCTCAGGCGGCTGGTTTGTGTATCCATGTGTGCAAGACAAACACAAATAAAAAAACATTGCTATGTAAAACTGCTGCTGAAAACTGCTGCTGAAAACTTGAATCTTTTCTACTCGATCCGTGTCTGCTCCTAATATCGAAGCACACCGGTCCGCATGTACACGATCAAGACACACACCCATACTGTAAACGTTTCTGCCCAATGCCCAAGTGCACGAGAGATAACGAAACTATATGACAGAGCGCAGGACTCTTTGAGCTCATCTCGGCTTATCTTTCCAATTAATATCTGCCTGTGTGCCGAAGAGCAGGCTGCTGTGAAGCTAATCATCCGGATTACTGCCGCCTGCCGCCCCGCCACTCCTGCTGCATGCTGGGAGCCCAATTCCCTTCGAGGGCTGCGATCTGTCACCCATGCCTCTCCACGTACGACCCCCCCCCTCCAAAAAAAAAAAATCTCCTGTCATTGTTCAATAGGAAAGCACCCTGGGCTCTAATGACAGCTGCCTGGCACCCACCTCTTTCTGCCTCTCTCTCATCTGTCACCTTGCTCTTCAGCAGTTGGACTCCCTCCCTTCTTTCAAACCCCTTTTTTAAACACCCTACTGCATCGCCATGTGCACACACTCCTCAGAAACACACACACACCTCCATCCCTCCCCCTCCTCTCAGTCATTTGGAGACGAAGGGAGATGTCTCATTTACAACCAAGGTGGAAACGCACCCTCGCCGTCACCTCCTCCTCCTCTTCCGTCACGGTGTGAACACTAATGAAGAAGAGATGAGTCCTCTCCTGCGCCCCCATTTATCTCAGCAGCCAAGGGACAATCACACTCATCCCTGCCTCTCTCTGCTTCTCTGTTTCACTCTCCTGTCTCACACCCATCAGCTGTCCCAGTTTCCTCTAATGTGATGCAATGCTTTAATGGAAACATGGTCATAACTTAATTAGAGGATGCGGTGATTAATTTTTGGAAAGGTGTTTTGAGTTTGGTCACAAGCTTTATAGCTTGTTCTGCAGCATCCTTGAACCGTGTCCTACAGGTATTATTAGCATGAAATGACTTCAGAAATTCAGAAACGGTCAGATATTTTTATTCTTTCTCTCCTTTTTTTCTAATCACGGCTTATGATTAGTATTTTAGTATTTTATTGTTTCCATCTCCTGTATAATGTATACTATAATACTGTATAATGGATATGTTTCCTTTTTTTGTGATTCCTTTTGTTTTTCTCTTCGATTTAAGAATATTTGGGGCTGTCAATAAGCATTGTTTCACACAACGGCACCTTGGTGATAATTTATACTTCATCCTTAGCTTGTCTAAACATAGCATCAGAACAAAAACATTGCTTACCTAAGTTTGTGTGTTGGATGATATGATGTACTGTTGTAACAAGCACATGTAGTTCTTCACCTCCCACTTCACCGTATTGAGGTACAACAATAAAAAAGCTAAGAAAATATTCAAATCTATCTTTAGACCAACTTATAATTGAGGTTAAATCCTACATTAAACTACTGCTCAGGAAATCCTGTGGTGGCAACACTTTTATATTAACCATCATTAATCAATGAAAGGTTGATGGTTAATAAAACTTTCCTTAATTATTTGAGTATTACAGTGTTTAAGTTTTAAAAATATCAAATTCCAACCTGTCATTTTCCACTCTAATTTAAGTAGAATTAAGTATCATCTTAAATAATAAATAATAAAAATAAATAATTTTTATAGATGCTTTATCAAATTATTATTAAACATTAAACAAGGTATCAGAGCCATCAGTTGCACCTTTATAATAGCCATCAATTATTAAGAAGAAAAAATACTTTAAAAATAAGTCACTTTAAATAATTGATCCATTAATTGATTAAAAGTAAATTTACCATTTATTATTGACAGTTATTATAAAGTGTTACCAGTGTTTTATGGCTTTTTAAGCAGGTGGAAAACCCAAAGGTTTTTTCTGAAACACATGCCTGAATCGTAGAGCTGTGAAGTGAATTGTTCTCATATACCTGCTCTTTCCGTCTTTTCTTTTCCCTTACAGATGACATTTTCAGCAAGTCCCTACTCAGACGTCATCCAGGTCACCACGAATGAGCAACCTGAAATGCTGTGGGTCATGGGCCCAGTGTTGGCTGTGGTCCTCATCATCATCATCGTTATCGCCATCCTGCTCTTTAAGAAGTAAGAAGCTGCACTTCTGTGCACCCTTCCTCTGTGTTTGTGATTGAACTGCAGTGACATTTGTGATTGTAGATTTCTCTTGGTTGCATCAGGAGTGGTAATGAGGTCTGCCCCCTTCTGCCAATTGCGCCAGGCTGCTCACGCCAAACTGTAACATCCAATTTCCTTACCATAATACACAGCGTAACGGCTGAGGAACCAAAGGCAGATTAATTTGTCTTTTTGAAAACCCTTGTTTCTCCCCAAAAGACTTTAGCTCAGTTGGCGTTTTTTAACAGCGCTGTATGAAGTGCTTGTTGAAATGGCAGCTGACATTGCCTTCCTAATGAATAGCACTGCCTGGCTGTCAAAAAGCCTTAGTTAGGAGTGAGAAATGTGTTTTGGCCAACATTAGTGGTGATTTCAAATAAGAAAAAGAAGGCTGCAACAGAGGGCTTAATGCAAAGCTCAGTCAATATCTCTTATAAGTACTTCAGATAGCTCTGTGCAACGCATCATAGATACACACAGGCACAGATAAACAGCTATTGCTACAGCTAGTGCTGAAATTATTACTTGGTTAGTTTGTCAACCTCTATTTTGGAAATGGTTTTTTTTATCATTTATTAAGCAAAAGTAAGTTGTAAGTTGGGTATTTTTGTGTTGTAGGCTGAAAAATACAAATACATTTTGTATGGCCTCAGCAGAGAGGAAAGTAATAAGGATAATGTGGTTCAAACTGTAAAAATGCAATGTGGATAGGAAACTATTACCTACCAACCATTCCTCACCTCACCTGTTTTTTTTTTTTTTTTTTATTAAGTCATACCCCCCTATCTTCTCCTGATGGCTCCATTACAAATTTTCTATTTCAAATCATACCTGCTCTACGCCCGGCCATCCACAGCCTGCAGACTGCTGTGCAGCTGCCGTCTCCAGTAGAGTCAGAAAGGGACTTGTTAATAATAGGCCTTGAGACAGCTCACTGCTGAGTAGCACATCCTCTGTCTGGAAGCCCTTTCTCCCGTGTAGACTCAGATTGATAGGAGGGACTGTGGGGAGGTGGCTGTCTGCCCTTTTCACTGTGGACTGGCAGTAAATGTGCAAAGGAATAATCACAGCTTGGGTTGTTATTGCTACCTGCATATTTGCCAAGACCAACACCAGCACTGAACAATGATGAGGTTATATTCTAGAAAGTCTCGAACGAGAGTTAACTTTTTTATGCTGTGCTTTCATGATGTGGTTTAAACATTTTTTGGAAGGACTGGAGCTTTCTGAAAAAGTAGGAAGTTAGAAGAAACTTTGGTGAAGAGATTATGATAACAATTACCTATTAATCCCCCCTCCTCCCCTTTCTCTTTGCCTTCTGTGAATGCAGCAAACAGGAAAGGTTGGTACTATCACCTCAGCCACAACTTCATCTTCCACGACCCCAAGTCCCTCTCATTCGTGTTGTGATTCTTCAATTTGTTGGGATTTGCGGAGTCAGCTGCCTCTCACCACTAATCGGTGTTGAGCCACAGAAACCTTCCTGTAAAACAGACATGAAAGGAAACACCTTCAAATGGGTTGTCTCGTCTTGATTTGTTCGGCCTTTAAAATACTTACCAGACATGAGAAGCAGCTGACTCTGCAGCCTTTGATAACCGGGGTCAAAGGAACCCCGGAGTCACACCCAGTGCATGTTCCACATTGAGTGCCAGTGTTCCTCCTCAGATCATCCTGTCTGCTGTGGTTTGTCTCCGTGCTGTGTTTCATTATCCAGCCTGTGTCAGCGCACTCCTTCAAGATTGGCCCCATCTGAATATGCCAAGGCATCACCTGCTGTTGAATAGGCCATTGTGAAGTAAATGCCAGGCAGGGAAACTGCTGAAAAAAGAAATGTTCCCATCTTTTAAGCTGACATTTTCCACAGAGACCCATTCCTCCACTTTTAGCCTTTTTCCCCCCTCTCTCTGCTTCCTTGTGGGTTGGAGTCGCAACAAAGGGCCCTGTTCTACCCTCATTAAGCACACCCTGCACTGCGCACACACAGTCCATGTGTAGAAGTGTGTGCACGCTTACATTCTCACACGTCTTAATACTCACTTTGAGCCGGAGATGAATAACCCCATTGAGATTGCTGCCATGTTTACTTTAGCCCCAGCACGAAAGTGTCATGCAGATTGGCATCTGATTGGGTCAGAGGGAGAGAGGGGGGTGTGGAGAACAGATCACAGATGCCCGAGTCTTTCACACACACACACACACACACACACACATACCGCCTTCCCCAGCACAAGCAGCAGTAGTGATCTCTGGGAAAACCGGATACAGCCTGACTCGGCTCACGGCTGGAGAGGAAGAGATGCTTGTCGTAGATTAGTCGTCACGCTGCTAACATTAGCTTAAGCCCCTGCAGCATAAGATAACAGGTGGCAGCGAGGCCCAAGCCCCAGTGGCTGAGAAGGACTGGGTTAAGGTTGTATGTGATACCACCAGCTACATGTATTCTCACCACATCAGGCCTCAACAGAAGGCCCTGCTCCCGTTTTTAAACCCATGCTCGCCACTCGCAAATGGAGTGTAATGAGATGTGAAATTTCCACAGAGCGCCCTGATGCTGCCTTCCACCCATTTCCATTTGCAGTCAGAAGGCTTGTGAGTCTGCAGCTGTATCTGCACGAATGTGGGCGGTTGTGAAAGTGAGAGAGGTGGGAAAGTGTACATCTGTGTGCCTGTTTGTGTGTGTCTATGTCAACAGATGCTGGCTGTCTGAGCATTAGAATACAGGCAGGCTGCGTTTTTCTATTTCTCTCTCAACCTGATGGACAAAGCCACGGTCGACTGAGCCAAGCCAAATCTGAGCCGTGCTTTTTTTTTCTGCATGGTGCTATGCTAGGCTCAGTTAGGCCGGGGCCTGGCAGCGCAGGTGCTGCAGAACTGGTCTAATTACCCAGTGTTGTGCCACCCAGCTGATGAGCTAATTACAGCATCCGCCTGTTTTCCTCTCAATCTGGAAAGCCAGTAAACACAATGTGTTGTTGGCATATACACACACACACACAGCAGCAGCAGCAAAAATCACACATTTAAATCTTTGCTACACACACACACGTGCACACGCGCATGCACTTGTACACATTCCCACACAGCAGCTGTCACCTATCCAGCAGCAACAAACCCAGCCTAGCCCACTCCAGGAAAACAATGGCGTTTCTTCAAACACATTAAACTCCAGTTGCCAACCTAATGAGTGTGGTGACCAGCTACCTACTGTCTCTTCAATTGCTGGTCCTCAGGGCTACCTGTAGCATTCGGAATGCCATTAAACTCAAAAATGTGTGCAATAAAATGACATATTTTCCAACCATATATAGTGGAAACGTTGACGTCACTGTCAATCATCCTGTCAATGCCTTTGCGGTTAACTTAAGGAATTGAAGGCTAGGTGCAGAGCGAGAGTTTAGTGTGTGTGGGTGGCCTCAGCTTGATGTTGTTAAACCATCGCTGTCTGTTTCTGTCACTGCAGGAAACGGGCATCACCCCTACCCAAGGATGAGCACTCAGGTGGGGTAAAAGACTCCCTGCTGGCCAACTCCTCCGACCCTGTGGAGATGAGAAGACTCAATTACCAGACCCCAGGTAACAAAGTTCTATCAAGACATGAATCCTGTAGCAACGTATGCTTCTTCTGTTTAATCTTCTGCTTGCTCCTGTGCGCCCACTAAATGTTAAACTGAAGAAGTGTTTGTTGTGTTGAATTCCTCAGGAACGTCTCGACTAAATGTGGGAGTTGCTGAGAAAACAGCGTGTGCTTAGTCAATATTTCCCTCCTTAAAACTCACTCCACTCAAAATGGTTCAAAAGTATAATCTGTCTTTGTGACTGAAGATTTGGAGGGGATGCACTCATTAATTCAAAAACAGAGATAATCCTTTCCCATCTTCTTCGAATGGTGGATATTTCATTTCGGAATGATTTTGTTTTTTCATCTGAACTCTAAACAGACTTTCCAGAAGTAATGAACTTCTGCAAAGAGCCACCTTCTTCTTCTTCTTTTAAAGGATCCCCAGTTTTTTTTTTTTTGTTTTTTTTTATTGCTTTGCAGCAGGTGTATGAAATGCATTTGTCCTCCTTTTTTGTCATTTATCCTCAGGCAGTAAATTTGATCAGTTCTCAACACTAGAAAAAAAGTTGGTCCATAAGAGGGAAAAACAAAAACAAAAGGGTTTTGTCATCAAACTCAACTGTAGATGATGTGAGTAGAGTCAGAGTGAATAGAGTATAGCTGAGTGAATTTAGATTCCATCCACGCACAGTGGTAATAAGGAGTTGTGTGTGTGTGTATGTGGGGGGGGGGTTCATCAGGGTGCCCGCCTTAGCATCAGCCTTCTTCCTTTCTCTTCCTGAGCTCTGAGCTCCTCCTCCCTCCCTTGAGCTTCTTTCATTCCCCCCAGCTGGTAATGAGTCCTGCTGCCTCTGATGTCAAGGTGAGCCAGGCGGAGGGAACAATGGAGCCGAGAGAAGAAAATGTCAACCCTGGTGCATGCGCACGGTGTACACATTTCTGTGGGTTTGGGGGGTGTGTGTGTGTGAGTTTGTGTGTATCCCTTCTCACAGGTTATTAAAGATCCCATTCGCCATACACACACATGCACACACAGCCCCTTTGAACCCCTGCAGAGGAATTAAGCAGTGCTGCCGCTCTAAAAGAGCCCTGTTCTGCCATCCTCCCACTCCACCTCTTTTCTCTTTTGTCTTCTATTTCCCCCTGTAGGGTAATCTCTCTCTCTTTCTCTCTCTCTCTCCCTTCTTTCTATGTGTGCGTATATATTTGTCAACATTTATCTTTCTTTCTCTCCCTTTTCCACCTTTGCTGTTTTGCTTCAATAGCGGTGATTATCAAAAATCAGCAAGGCTACGTTTAGCTCATGTAAACGTGCGCGACTCCCAAGGCTGAACTGAGTGAATATTGAACAACCCGTCCCTCTGTCCTCCCGCTCTCTCTCTTTGATATTACCACAGCGGGTGAAATTATCACACTGATTCTGAGTGTTGTTAAGTTGTCTGACCAATCGCAGCTCATGTCTCCAGCGCGTCGGTTTGTTAAACAGATCACAGCTGTACACCTGGCACTCCAGCGGCAGGCATGCGGGTCTATGAGCAAACTGCCCTGGTGTATCCTTGGCGGACCTGGTTCGGATAGTATTTGCAAATACTTCACTGAGCATTTTAATGGAGAATTTATTTTGTTAACATTGGGGTAATTTCTGATATCTGGGAACACAGTGACAACACAGTCCAATGGGGCAAAGACGAGCAAACCATGTCATATGGTAACATTTTCCCCCAAGGAATTGTCTTAATAAAACATATGTAGTGTCTTTTATGGAGTAGTGCAATTTTCACAGGGGAGTATGCACTTTTGTTTAACAGCCTAAAGTCCACTTCTTTGGTGGGTCTGATAGGGCAAATGCCCCCCGCTGTGTACTCCCATCTAGCTGGAAAGGTTATTTGCAGATTCTGTTTGGCCCTGGTCTGATCCTGAGCCTCCTCCATTGATTGAGTGTTCTTCTTCCTTCCTCCTTGACTCTCCTCTCCACAGGTCCCAGCTCTCATCGCTGCCCCAACACTCCAAGTTAGTCTGATCTCTCACCTACTGTGTGTTTCCCCACACATGCAGTCTTCCTTTCTCTCTCACTCACTCCTGATCCCATTCCCCTGTCGCAGTCCTGACAGACATTGCAAGCCCCACAACCTTGTAGCCTCGGGCGCTCCAAGGATGCAGCAATGTCCTCCTTAACACCTTTTTGGTGCGGAAGCAAAAGGATTAGACGGCTTCATGGATAGTTGAGTGGCGCACACAGTTACACTTGCTGTATATTAGCCTTGCTATCTATGTCTTCACTCTCCATTTAACCAACAACATGGCAGTAAAAGACCCGGCTGAACATGTACAAACTGATGCTAATGTGGTCATAGGACCCCTGTGTGATAGTATTAAATTAGTATAATTGGTCAGGTCTCATCTTGTGCAGTGGCCATAGTTACCCGCCATTATCCATTAGCATTACAGCAATAATGAGCCTGCAGCTGCATGACCCCGTGACCTTATAGATGAGCGCAGCCAAAAGTACTAACGTTAATGTGAACCTTTTTATTATGTCCTTCTGATCTCCGTGTGACTTAACAGCTATATGTAAGGTTAATGATGCTCCGTATGTAACTTAAGAGCGTCCTCGTGCATTGCGTATAGTTAACTTTTAACACACAGGCGACTTTCCAGCAATCCGTTTAAGCGCAGAGCCTTGCCAAGTTCAGAGGCACAGGGGGAATTTGTGTCGGTAGATTAGCAATAAATCATCCAATAACCCGGCGATGAGAAATCTAGAGAGCGGCAAGGGGGTTGTTTGAAATTAATCCAGCCCAAGCGCTCGGGGCTGGGCCAAAAGATAGTCTATTGTAAGGAAAAAGAGAGTTTCAAAGAAATGAGTTTTGGCTGGTGACCAGTTTTTTTCCCCTCTCTGGGAAGTGATAGTGTGACTGATTTGTAGAGACTTGTGGGTTCTTGCTCTGATCCCACCTCTGAGCGTTTGTGGAGAAGCGTCCGAGAGGCGTCTGCCTCCTGCTTCCTTCCAGGAGCATGTTCACCCCAGTCACTCATGTGCATCGCTGCGCCAGCCCCACCTCTGTCCTCCTCACTTAGCATGACGATATCACCAAATGTCACCAAATGTCACCAGCCTGTTTCAACTTGTGCGCTCGCTCTCTCTCTCTTTCTCTCTCTCTCTCTCTCACTCCTATTACTCTCTCTTCTCTCCACTCCCCACTATCGTCATGCATCGTTGAACAAAGTGCACTCTCCTCACTGTTACACAGCCACCTCATGGTTCCGCCGGCAGCCTCACTCACCTTGTGGTCCAACCAGTGTCTGTCTGTCGATATGCATTCTGAGGTAGGAACAGCCAGGTCTCACGCCTTTTCTTTGTATTTCTCCCTCCCTCTTCCTCCTTCCTCCCCTTCCTCTCCCAGGAATGAGGGAGCACCCGCCCATTCCTGTCATTGACCTGGCTGACCACATAGAGCGCCTGAAAGCCAACGACGGCCTCCGCTTCTCCCAGGAGTATGAGGTAAGAGCACGAATGTGGAATCGGTGTTTACATTCTCTTTTCAAGCATATAAATGTTTCTTTGTTGGTTATCGTGTCCGGGAGGAAGTTTTGTGTGTGCGTATGCCTCTTTGATCCCATATGCATGTATTCTAATGGATTATGGAACACGTCTTTCACAGACATTCTACAGTCATTTTTACAGCTCTATTACCAATCCCACCAGGAAACCAACACTTATATTAAATGCAGCAAGATGCTTTTCCACAAAAACTAGCAGGTGGTGAGTTGCTTAAGCAATCTGTGCGCGTCTTGATGTTTCCCTGAATAATGCTATTTTGCAGGCGGTCTCTCCGATGCAACTCAGTGAGGGATTATCTCTTGTCAGTGTTCTTCCTTGGAAAAAAAAACACAAATTTGCATTTAAAGTGGCACATAGTTGGTTCGGAGACTAAGCAAGGCCAGATGAAGAGGAGAGGCATCCTTGAATACAGAACATGTGCTCTCTTTTATTTATTTGTTCATTCAGATTGTTCAGTCTGTTTTTGTCTAACTGGCTCTAATCCTTGCATTGATGGATCGTTGGAACGGTTATAGATCTTCTTTTTGTTTGACCTCCACCTTGAAGTTATTGCCGCTCTCTGTTTGTTATGAGTCTCAAAGATCTCATATCATGAAAAGTAAGATTTTAATTGCTGTTTGATTATAAAGTATTGGTTTCATATATATACTGCCCCATGTTTCAAAACGCTCCATCCAAGAGAAATGCACACAGCTTGTATTTTGGAAATTGTGCCTTCAAACGAACCATCAGGATTTCTGTGAAGTTTTGATGTCACAACTACTCAGTCACTGGCCTCCTCCCATTCACAGCCAATCAGAGGAGAGGCTCATTAATATTAATGAGACAGACACAAAACAACCTCTTCTTTCTAGTGCTCCAGAGAGAAGCCTGAGAGCGAAGATGTAAAACTACACTGTGAAGATTTTAGGTGCTTCAAACCATGAATATATCAAATCTTCAAATAAAAAGTAGGATATACAATATGAGTGTAGTCTTTATTAGTTCTATAATAGGGGTATTTTTATGTAAAACAAAACATACAAATTACATTGTATCTAAAGTTCTGCATTTTATAGCACAGAATATGATTCTAATGAATGGTTATATGGTGAAATTAACAGTGAGCTAGGGAGATAATTAGACCTTGGTAAAAGTCTGCACACAATTAAGTGCTTTCTTGTGTTGCTCTGTGCCTTTCCAACACATCACCCTCCCGGCCCGTTGAGTTAGTGTAAACGTATCAAGCCAGTGTAGAGGCTTGTATGACTGCAGGCAATCAGCCCGGCCCCGTTCCCTCCCCACAACAGTCATTCCAAGCCAGAGAAGACCCCCTCCCTGGCCCGGCAGATGGCCGGCCCGTCTCTGTGCCAGCAGAGGCGCTATGGCAGAACTCACGGAGCTTTGTCACAGTCGCGTTCCCCCGGCTGCTCCCGTTGTGTCTTACGCCAAGGCACATACTTTGTAGAGGCCTGCTCCACTTCCTCTTCCTGATGTTTTAGGAGAGTCTGACACTTCCTTTTACCACCAACACCAGTCCACATCACACTCAGCAACGAGCACACTGGGTAATAAGCAGCATTCATCAATCAAACCATGCTGCAGCTCCCACTGACAGTCTTTTATATCGCATGAAGCAATATCATGCCACAGTCATCATAGCACTGTCATTAACTTCATTTGAAAGCATTTCATTTGTCAGCGAGAATACCTTGGGGTGTTTCTCACCTCTTTCTAGCATCTCATCCCAACTTGTTTGCTAGTTGTCACTCTAGTGTTCCCTGAGCACTCAAATGAATATGACATGTATTGGGTGTAAATGAGATCTTTGTCTTCATGCTGGCAGGTGAAGACAGAGAAATTGGCAGGCCTAAGCTCATCAGCAATAACAAGCATATACCCACTTTTGCAAAACATTTCAATTCTTTGCCTCACATTTTTTCTTATCTTGTTCAAAGAACTAGTTCCCCTTTCAAGCAATCTTTGAATATAAATATTATCGTGTGTACTTTTATGCCTTGTTTTTAACCAAGATATGCACTAATTTACTCAGTATAGACACAACATAGTGAGAGCTCAAGGTCAATTGATACATGTGATTTACCAATAGAGACAGTGTCAGGTTAGCACACTTTTTAAAACGCTCTCTTTCTCTGATAGCTCGTGATCCTAATCCCCACTCTCTCCAGGCCTTGCTTTGCACCCTGTATATATTATCCTTTATCCAATAATTATTATTATATTTGAGCTGTCAATTTTTGGATGCAAAATAACCTCTAATAATTCAATTAGTGGGACAGGCCACATTAAGTAAGTAAACGAATTTTCCAAGGTGTTGTCCTGACTCCTGCTAGATTTGCGCGGTGAAAGGTCTGGGGAATTAGTGGACATGGTTCCGGTGTGAGCTACGGGGGATCAATACGGAATAACAAGAGACTCTGTGACATTATCGATCCTACGGATGGGAGGCCATCACATATCTCACCAGATCAATATGTATGCAGTCGACTGTCGTCTTCGCCCAAGAGACAAATGACGTAAGGAGAAAAGGGTTTGAAACGGAGAGAAGCTGAAAGGGAAAGGAGGGATCAAATGAAAATAAAAGAAAGGCAAAGGCTACAGAAATGGAAGATGAGAACAGAGAGACCAGAAAGAGGATGAGAGGAATCATGGTTACCGCAATTGGTCATGCATGTGACTTCTCAGAATTAGGTAATTCAATATAGCCACTCTAAACGGCGGGAGTGAGTGGTTGTGGCTGCCTACAGGCTTCAGCAAAACCTTTGTTCGCTTCCTTCTCATCATTGTGTCCAAATAGGGTTTAGAAATTGATGGAATTCAGTAGGTCTCTTATCTCAATCTATGGCGGCTTGCTTTTTTTGTTGTTTTTGATTTAAATCACCAAAAGAGGTGACATTTTTGCTTCATTAGTATTCTAGGCATCAAATGTCACACAAATGATTAACATGTTAATGCATGATTAATAGTTGTAGCGTAGCCTGCAATAAAACGCTTTGTTAGCTGATAGTTTGCACACAGTATTAAACCACTTACCTGTAATGCTCCACTGTGGCTTTTCAAGAGACACGGCGGGGTATATGTTCCATTTGAAAGCTGTGTAATCCAACGGTTTGCTGCGTTTGAATAGTGACCTCAAACAGAAGGTAGTTTCGCTTCACTGTATTTTACACATGTAACACTGAAGAACCTCCTATCTGCTTTCTCATGATCACTTTCTCATAATTACTCTCCCTCTCTCCATCTTCCTTTCTGGACATTTCTCTCTCTCTCTTTATCTCTCTCTATCTGCTTTCCTCTCTCACAGTCCATTGATCCAGGCCAGCAGTTTACCTGGGAGAACTCAAACATGGAAGTCAACAAGCCAAAGAATCGCTATGCGAACGTCATCGCCTATGACCACTCCAGAGTCGTGCTCACTTCCGTTGATGGTGAGAGTTTATGTAAACACTCAACCTCTCAGATACCTTTTAACTAAAGGAGGCCATCGATTTGAGACCTCCTTGAAATGTACTAAGGACTTTTTCTTTGCCTGAGCTGCTGCTTTAGACTCTGGCTTAAGCCAAAAAAGCACATTTTTTGCTTTTGTGTTGTGTCTTAGTGTTGAGCATGATATGAAAAGTTGGAAAGTACCAAATCACATTTTTTTTATTAAAATGACTCTGAAAATTGATTTTGAGTAACCTTTTAATTACATGAGCAGTATGTAATGCTTTGTTGCTCAATGTTTTGTTGTTTTTCAGCCGTTCCTGGCAGCGACTACATCAACGCCAACTACATCGACGGCTACAGGAAGCAGAATGCTTACATCGCCACACAGGGGCCTCTGCCGGAGACCCTGAGCGACTTCTGGAGGATGATGTGGGAGCAGAGATCCAGCACCATCGTCATGATGACCAGACTGGAGGAGAAGTCGCGGGTAAAGAGACACCATATGTAATATGTTCATGAAAAGGGCAGAAATCACTGACATCAATAGCCACATTTCCGCTAAGAAAGGTCCTGGAGCAGGAACTAATACAGAAACCTTTCTCTCTCTGTCCTCTCAGCCACTGTGTTTCCATCGAGTAGGAAGTTTCCTGTAATATTAATATGCTCACACAACAGTTTCCTATGTGACGCAGCAAAAAAGCAAATTAAAGAAAAGCAACTAAAGAATATGAAGAAAGAAGCATATTATCCAATCACCCCCAGAAGGGCCGTTCTGAGTAGCTACTCTGAAGCAGGGACTTGGAAGGTTCCTGTAAAGGTTCTTGTAGAGGTTCCTTTGGGGATGGTTCCTACAGTGGAAGCAAACACACACATACAGCCCCAGCCTTGTAATATTATCCTAAAGTTCCTGTGGTGGCCTAATAACAACAATTAATTACTCATAATGCATTGATGCATACGCAACAATTAAATTACATACATTATATAAATCATTAGTAATGAACAGCACAATTGCTATTAATTATCCAGCTATGAATAATAACAAATTAATAACAAGTATTGATTCCTTCATATATTACTGATAAACTAGCATATGAAAAAAATGGAATATATTTTTCCTACATTATTATTACATATTTTCATGCAGGGATTACCTAAAGAGAAGTTAGGAACCCTTTACATTGCTGCCAAGTTACCGGACCCTGAGGAAAACAAATGTCTATCACGTAAGGGTAAGAGTAAAGGTCGTGGACAGGGACAGTTTCCTGATGTATATATGTGTATGTATTTATGTTACATCGAATGCATGTAGGCATCAGGGAAGTAACGTTACACTAAGCAAAGCCTGGAGCCATATTGACACCTGGTCCGATTTTAAAGGAGGATTTGTCAGCTTGATCAAAGTCACAAGGACTTCAAAGCAATTTTTTGTTGTGGACAGTACTGGTTCTTTTTGCTTCTCTAGAAACTTCTGCCTGAATTCTTTCTTAATCTGTTTGTGCAGACGGTTGTATAACAGCCTTTTACCATTACTTTTTTTCCCTTCTGTTGTTTGTTTGCCACTTATAGTGGAGTTGCCATGCAATTTGCATATGATGAAAACACATGCATGCACCAAGGTTTCGTAGATTTGTGTCTAATTTGTGTTTTTCAGTTTCTGAGTTTTCCTCTGGAAAGCCACAATAAATGAATTGGATCAAAGGTGCAGCCACCACCTAACCTAATCTAAACACACTTTTTGTGTAGAGTAAATCTCCTCAGTCTGCTAGCTGTCTGTCCTCTTCCACTATTCATGCTAATCAGCAACAGGGGGCACAGATTGTTGAGTTCAAATATCAACATCATCTTTCTCCAGGATCGTCGCCTCCACCTTGAAGAGCTGCTACATTGCTGCTAAAAATACATTCAGGCTAATAAAGGAAGCTATGGAGCACAACTTCAGATTCAAAATTGGGACGGGCTTATTTAATTACCTTCAAAAATCTGGCTTCCTGGGGGAAAATAAATCAGAATGGAGGCCTGCCAGAATGTGGTGCTTTATTAGTGTGGCCCTAATGAAAGAGAGTCCCCAGACTAAGAGGTGGAAGTAACAGTGATTCTAAATGAGTTCATTTCCAAAACTCTAGACATAGATATTTTTTTTTTCCAGTGGAGGTTTGAAAAAAGAAATCATTACCTGAAGTTCTGCTCATCATTCAGTATCTATAGAGAGTCTGTAAAAGAGCAGTCATTTAAAGGTACCATCTTTCAAAATAAAATATCATCTGTTTTAATTTTGAGCTATCGATGCAATCAGTCATTTAGGCAAATTGTGGCACACACTTGCTCTATATGGAACGGAGCTCATTTATTTGTACCCTGGAGGCCATGCGCAGCACGGATGTTTGATAAGCTAATTTTTATTACACATTCAGTCAAACTTGGTAAGGGTAGACACATCTTTTTAAACACTTTTCCATATATTCAGTGTGTTTAAGAGCCAGTTCCAGAGCTCTGACAGGTAAACAGGCTTAGATCACTGTAACCAAGTCACAAACAAATGCAGCGGATCAAAATTAAGAAAAAAATAAGGTACTTAAAGAGAAAATGTAACACTGACTTTCAGTTTTACTACATTATTACTCCACCTCCTACACATGTTTGTAAAGCAATTCCTTGAGACAGAAAAACCGACTAACCTTTTACCAACTCCGGAAACACTTTCTGCAGATTTGTAGTATGATGCCATTAAATGATATGTGTCAGTTTTATGGCAGCAGTTATATTTCCAGACCAGGATAATGTGCTTAACTCCAGTCTGAACATCCAAAAACCACACCTACCTTGTTATCTGCATGGATGACATTTACATTATTGAAAAAAAAATCCTTCATGAATGTGAATGAATGTGCTGACGGCTCAGAGTTCTTGTGTCTAATTACTCTTTAAACGCTGGTGTTGTAAATCACAATTACCTCTGCAATACAGATGAGTAAATGTTAGCAGTATTTATCTGATATAAACATCTGTCATCATTTTTAAATTACTTTTTCCATGAGGCGGCGGTGAATTGAATTGAGTAGGTTCATTGTGTATCAAAAACAACAGCATTATTTACTAGGTGGAACCGTTCTGAAAAAATGATGTCAGCAATTACAAAACCTTGGCACACAATGAAATGGAACGATAATGAAGAAACATTTAATAAGTTGATTAACGCACAAAAGCTTCAAATTAGACGTGTTGTTTCCCTACATCATTAGGGCTTTCAGTAGTTTTGTGCACTCATTTTTCGTGACATAAATACACATTCTGTTTTTGTCCAGACATATAGTGAGGGAGTCCACCTCCCACCACACATTCAGACTGCTGTTGTCTTATGCCAAACAAAGGGAGAGCTTGAGGTGAGATCCAGAACCAGGCAAATTTCAGCTTCCTCTAGCACTATCATTACCAGTTAGTAAAATACTAAAAGGTCAGGGCTTGAAATGAGGTATTGCTCCGTGTGTGTGTTGGTGTCTGTCTAGATAAGAGGTCGGTGTCCTCTGCAAAAGACCAGGTGATGACATGTGAGGAGGAAGGTTCAAAGTAGAAGCAGATTATAGTGAAACCCATGGTCTATGTGTGTTTGTGTGTGTCTATGTTTGTGCTCACATGGGATAATATGCCACCCAACCTCAGACAGCAGCAGAGAGATATTCATTACATTGGTGACTGCTAATCCATATGTTTGTACTGCGAGCGGTTCCCCATCACTCAATTGAGTTTCTCCTGCAAGGTCTACCTCCTCCTCTGAATGCGAGCTGTCACCAGGGGAGGTGAAATGTGAGGGGGTGAATTTTAGCACATTTTGTTTGTCGATTTGTACCAGCTGAGACAACCAAGGTGCTTCCAAATGTCAGCTCAGCGCTGCAGTATCAATATGATTAGCTTACCCGCGCCACTTCTCTTGCTCTCATGTTATCCAAATCAATAGCACGAAGTTCTAGTCCCAGCAGTCCTGAAATTCAAACAGTGTCTGCATTAGTTCAGTTTCTATATGGAGAAAATGGGTTCAGCGTCTTGATGATGTCTTTCAAATGGACACGTGGTAGACAAAGGACAATCGATACATAGGCATAGCAGCCTGTGCCAACCTAGAGTCTGAAATAAATTAAAGCATTGCATTGTGGGATATTTATGCTAGTGTAGTGTCCAGTCTTGCATATCGTCATATTTTACTCTTACATAGTATTGGTTTCATACTTAAATTTCAGATATTATAAACTCGCATTTATTGTATTATTAGCATGTTAGTATGGAATTTCAGACACAGTCCTAGCCTACCCAGCAGAGTTTTTTTTTGTTTTTTGTTTTTTTTTCAAGCTTATACTACCTAGCAACAGTAACTAAGGGGGTGGGACTCAGGAAGGGACCAGTAGCACAAAGTCAGACCACATGTCACAAACTTTTATTGTGAATCAACTGAACCCCAAAGCCAGAAGCAAGAGTAATTGAGACTGTGAAATACTATTAGATTCAGTATTACAAAAATCTAATCAAGCATCATTGTGCAACCGCATGGCCTATTTTTTACTATACATTATTCAGACATTGTTTGGGACAGATTTGTTAAATGTTTCCAGAGCAGACATTATATTATTGCAGTTTGAAAGCAGGAGCCAAACTGCAGCGACAGCCCTACTGGTATGAGCTTCATCAGTCAGCTTAGGAAGGTTTATGCCGATATCCGAGTGAAGAACCGTTTATTTAAAGCCTTCTTTTGTTCCAATCTAACACCTGTTCAGCTTAGCCAGATTACAAAGACTGAAGTGAAAATTGTGGAAAGGCCATTCTTCATAGATGCACAGAGGGAAGTAAAGCCACTCGGTGCCAGTGTTTGAAGGATCTTTAGCCTCGTCCACATTGAGTTAGCTCTGAGCACATATGGAGCCAGGTGGTCCAACCTGCTGTGCCTTCACGCCAGGCCAGAACAGGCGTTTAGACCCATCTCCCTCCGCAATGCAGCGTCCAATCAGCACAGATACAGCAAAAGCATACATGACAAAGGACTGAGGGAACCTCCGGACAATTGGCTAATTGAAAATGATCATAGGTTTCTAAGAGACAAAGTGGGCTTTCTAATGCCCTTTTGAAGCACACTTAAAATTCAGACACACATGAATGAACACGAACACGCTCGATTCATCACTGCTCGTTTTTTGGGGGGAAATAACGACTCGGGAGTCTTCCATTTTTAATTAGACAATGGACAAAACCTTTGATCTGACCTCCCTAATGTTCTGTCCTTGTTAATCAGTGTGATCCTACAGCCCTCTCTCCCGTTAGCCTTTTGGTGGATGTTAGCAGCACTTCACTCCTCACAGTGTGCCCTCTATTTCTCTGCCAGGTGAAGTGTGACCAGTACTGGCCAGCGCGAGGAACAGAGACCTATGGGATGATCCAGGTCACCATGCTGGACACTGTGGAGCTGGCAACTTACAGCGTCCGTACTTTTGCCCTGTACAAGGTACAGTACTGCTTTTTTAATTTGCCAAATATCAAGGCAGGCTTGTGATGACATGTTCCCAGCAGGTAATTGCAGTTCATCATTACCAGGGTCACATTTAAAGTGTAATTTCTTATTTTTTTTCTGAGGACAGATAAAGGCAGTTACCACTTAATTCATTATTTTACTGTTGTAATTGGTTTTCAACATCCACACTTTGCTCCTTGTTCTTTAAAAGGCAATGAAAGACATTTTTTAATTCATTAACTTCACTGGGGTGATGATGTGACTGATGTTTTGTCTTTTATTTCTTCTCCTCCAGTTCTTTTTCCATTACATACTTATAGATTTTGAACTTTATCATCATTCCTAATTAAATGCACCCGGAGCAGTTTCTTGGTTTCAATCGCAAATGGTGACAATGCCAAGAAGCTGTTTCAGAGAAACTGTCCAATTCCAAAATTATACACGTTATCTACACCCACACTTGCAGAGTGATCACAGCCATGAAAGTAGAGCACATTATGTGCAGCTATCAAAGTTATGAGTCAATTCTAAACCTTTGCCTAAAATAGCTACATTTCTGACAATGAAATGCCTCAATGAACAGTAACTGATGCATTGCAATATGTAAAACCTCATTTGGACAATCAGTCTTGATCAGTCTTCTCTTTAAAAGGAGTGAAACCGCGGAACTATCTACACACTGAATTGAAAATGCAACACAATTCACTCCTGCTTTTCAAATTCTAACAGGAGCTCTCTATTCATCAAAACACTATGACCTTCACGTGTTCAGAACATTTTTGCCCCCTATAAAATGCAGCCAATTGTTACTCTATAATATGAGGGTTAGCAGCTAAACTCCTGTTTGAACCTGCTGTACTGTACTGATTCTGCCGACTCTCTTACAGAACGGCTCCAGTGAGAAGAGAGAGGTGCGCCAGTTCCAGTTCATGGCCTGGCCAGACCATGGGGTGCCAGAGTACCCCACACCAATCTTGGCCTTCCTAAGGCGGGTAAAGGCCTGCAATCCTCCAGATGCAGGACCTATGGTGGTTCACTGCAGGTGAGTACATATGACAACTTGGTTTTGTTTTTATTATAATATAATATCTATATAATATCTAATGATTACTACGAATATTTGCACTATAAATAAATATACAAGAAATATTAAAGAAATGAAATGGTCGTTCATAGCCATATCAGAATAAGTACCAATACTTCCATTACTTTTATTGTCTTGAACTGTTAATCATCTACTTATGAAGATTTTGATGCCTCCTTGTTGTTTATTTTACACTTTGGATAAATAGGATGAGCAGAAAAACAATATATTGTTTTCTTGAATAAAAATTTGTGTTGATCCATTAAAAAGGATAGCACATGTAAAAGACAAATTGAAATCCTCATTTTCTTATTATTGATTCTCCCTGGCTTTGGATAATTCAGTGTTGTGTCCAGCCAGTTGTCTCTGCAATCGCAGAGTCTGTGAACATGCTGCAGCAATAATCTTGATTTGATTGGTCTCTTGTACTCGAGGGTGTAAATCGTGTAACCGCGGAGTCTAGTTTTCAGCTGTCAAACATGGTGAGAAAATATAATAGTGCTGTGAATCTTATCTCAGGATTTGATTTTAATTCAGGATGCTATGATTGGATTACAATCACAAATTGATGATACCTTGTTAAATGTGTCTTTATAGAGTTTTACCTGTGATTGTACTTTCAGTTGATCTTGTAATATAAATAGATGTAAGAATATCCCATAATGTAATGTTATTTTCCCCTCTCTGCATCAGTGCGGGTGTGGGCAGGACCGGCTGCTTCATTGTGATCGATGCCATGCTGGAGCGCATGAAGCACGAGAAATCCGTAGACATCTATGGACATGTGACGTGCATGCGCGCCCAGAGGAATTACATGGTGCAGACCGAGGACCAGTACATCTTCATCCACGAGGCCCTGCTGGAGGCGGCTACCTGCGGCAACACCGAGGTGCCAGCGCGCAACCTGTACGCCCACATCCAGAAACTCACCCAGCCACCGCCTGGCGAGACAGTCACTGCCATGGAGCTGGAGTTCAAGGTGACTGAAGAGCACATGTCGGATTCATGGATTTTATGTACTTTTTCAGAGTTAAAAAATTCACACCTTCTGTTCAAAGTGTCGCCACCTTACAAGAATTTGTCTCCGTGGGACTGTTGGCGAGACATCACAGCAGCTCACACAGAAACATTAAGTACACATGGACACACATGGTTTAAACAGATCACAGCAAACAGCAAACACACCAAAGAAGCCCCCAAAACACACACACACACATCCAACACCTCCAGGTCGAGAATTACAAAATGACTGACACTCTTGCATACACACAGCTGGTGCTCAAGGTGACTCGTGATCACACGCACACACACACACACACCTTCTGTCAATAGCCATCGACTGTGATGTTATTACACACTTTCCTCCCAGCACAGGGCTCCGCCATTAGCCCTCTTATGACCATGATCCATTCTGTTTGAAGTGATAATAGCATCTACACTCCTGCCAGCGACAGAGAATGAAAGAGTGAGAGAATGATTGCGGAGCGTGTGGAAGCCACAGCCTCTGTGCCCACACAGTCTGGCCACAACACACACGCATGCAAACTCTCCCGGAGAAACCATGAGTTTCCATACACACCGTCCATCTGTGCAGCGTCCACTGCCAGCACCGGCTGTGTCACACCTTCCATCCTGCCCGCAATCTCTGGGGCTCCACTACACTTACACCTACCAGCAGATATATCTTACCTGCCACACTGTTTGAGTCTATTCTGACGTCTTGTCTTCTGTAGAATTACTTATTTATTGTGACAGGGAGCCTCAAGTCTGAATAAAAAAACTTGACAGTGAAGCATTCCAGCCTTCCTCGTTTGTTTACTCCGGGTCACAGGTCACTAATTCTATTTCTCTCTTCTTTTTACTTTCCACCTTCCTCTTCTCTTCTCACCTTCTCTTGAACAGAGACTGGCCAACTCCAAAGCCCACACTTCACGCTTCATCAGCGCCAACTTGCCCTGCAACAAGTTCAAGAACCGCCTGGTCAACATCATGCCTTTTGAGTCCACCCGCGTCTGCCTGCAGCCCATCCGTGGCGTCGAGGGCTCCGACTACATCAACGCCAGCTGCATCGACGGCTACAGGTCAGCACAGGACTCATCATGATGCGGGTCATTAAGAGAGTGATTTGTACAGTGATGTCTCCATATAACAGAGACACATCTTAATTGTTTTCACTGCAAAAACAGATACCTTAACAGGTGAAGATATCTTGTTTTTGGTCCAATATTGAGTAGAATTATCTTGTTCCACTGGCAGATTCTTATTTCAGGTTTTTTCCTGATTTGTGTCAATTTGGTCTTGTTTTAAGAAAACAAGAAAAACATTTTCTTAAAAAAGATTGAAGATTGAATCAAGTAAAATCAAGAAATGAACTTGAAAAAGGAAAATAATCTGCCAGTGGAATAAGATAATTCTATAAAATATTGGAGTATTTGCACAAAATACAAGATTAGGATTTAGTTTTTTGCAGTGTTTGCTTTCAATCATTTGGTAACTGAAGGGTTCCCCCAGTTTTAGGATCAGTTCAGCAGAGCAGTGATCCTCACTATAGAGACAAGACAGCCAAGCCAAGGCCATGAATTTCATACACTTTCTGTAGTAAAATAAAATATCTAAGAGAAAACATCTTTTTAGAACAGGGAGTCCAGGACAAATTCATATCAAATGGGGTCTGTGATCTAATTTCTGTCAGTTTAGGGGCCTTGGAAAGTTTGAGAACTACTGTCTTGGAGGAAATCGTAGAATGACATACCCCTGCTGTATGCTTATTAAAGACTAACTGCAAGCAAAAAGTCTATAAAATAAGAAAGAAGAAAAGCTAGCTGCAGTATGGACCAGATTGATTATTGCCAGAACATACACAGTCCTCCAGCCAGACATCTAATGGACAGGATATTAATATCCTAGATATTAAATATAATGGTTTCATTTAGGTTTATGTATGTCTATGTAAAAACCTTTAAAAGAAATCATCACCTCAGTCATTACATTTCAACCGTGTGTGTCAGGCGCCAATAGAAGAAAAAAGTGTTGCTTCTAATACTTTCCAGGCTATGCTGTGTGGCAGGTCAGCAGTTGTTTTCCTCAGAGAATGTTACAGGTGTAACAGACAGAGGAGTGCAGCAGATATTCATTGTGGACTAGATAAAAATGTACAATATGGGAGGAGGGCGAAGATGAGGCCACAGTGGGTAGTATCCAGTTGCAGGAATCACTCCCTGCTCTGTCAGTGTGGCTCTCGTCCGCAGAGCCACAGCCACTCGTGTGCTCCGTGAGTCCAAATTGCTTCCTGGAGGGAGGAAGATGAAAAGGCATATCTACTATACAAGTAGAGGCAGAGACAGACGACGCTGACTGTACTGCTGGCTGGAATGTTCAAAGAAGGGATGGATTTAGCAGGCTTGAAATACCATTTAGTCTATACCGGGTGCTGCTTCATACCATGACAAAGACGACACCTCCGCCCCCACTTGCCCCGACTTCCCTAGTCTCCCCTCTCTTTCTCCAGTCCTGCTGTTAATGAGAAGTTGCTCTGCAGAGGCTGATCCTCCTTTGTTGCTGTGTAAATAGCATAATTGCAGCAAGAGAATAATGTAATGAAGTGTGTTTTCCCCCCTTCCTCTGTTTTTTTCTCCTTCTCATCCATGTTCTCCGCCTCTCTCATTTTATCCCTTCCCTCCCTTTTCACCCTTGTCTATCTCCGTCTCTCGCCGCCTAATAGCTCTCCTCTGCACCTCTCTCTCCTTCAGCCCTCTCCACTCACTCGCCATCTTAATTTTCCATCCATCCATGGCAGAGACAGACATATCCGGGTGGGGACCTGTTGTGTGCACCATGGGCGCTGTGTAATTAAACCGCTTTTAAAGGCTGGGCATAAATAAAAACTAAACAGGGGCCTCCAGTGCCCTTCACCCTTGTAGAAAAGCCAATAATATGCTAAGCTAATGAGAGGCGAGCCATTGATTCCAGCTATGCTATCAGGGGCGCGAGCGTTGGATATGCTCCGATGCAAGCTGGAGTTTTAGCATTGTAATGAGGTTGAAATGAAACACTATGTCCTCAAGCACTGCAGTCATGTGGGATGATGCAGAGTGCTTTGTGCTGTCTGGCAGCACGCTCATCGGGACGCTGTGTGGAGAGAAGTCAGTATTGTGTGATATGGTTAGAACTGTTTTTGTTTTGGCTGGGGGACGTTTAATGGGGAGGTTAGAGGGGTCCACCTATTCGATTTGAAATTTAGCATTCATCGCTTGCTTAGCTTTTCTTTCCTTGTTATCCTCTCTTCCCCTTTCCTGTGCTCTCATTTCCTTCCTCTCTTCTCTTCTTCTCTCCTCCTCATCTCTACTATGTGCTGTGATGACCAGTGCTCACTCTTTTCATCTCCTCTCATTCTCCTCTCCACATTTTTACCTCTACTTCATACATCTCCCCACTTTATTCCACATTTCTCTTCCCCCCGTTTTCATCTTTTTAATTTGATTTCTCACTCGGTTGCCTTCCCCTCCGTTGTATGCCTTCCCCTCCGTTGTATGCCTTCCCCTCCGTTGTATGCCTTCTCCTCTCCCCTCTCCTCCAATCTGTTGTTTCTTTATTTGTGCGAGCGAGGCCCTGAGCATATTCTAATCTCCCGGTTCCACATTAATGCTTTCGCCTGCAGCACCTTCATTAGTTGCTCTGCCGTAGCTCGGCGTGTGACCGAGTGCATGTGTGTGCATGTGTGTAGTAGGGTGTCTGAATGTACAAAAAAACACTGCACACATAAATATGTACACCTGGATGCAACCTTACATGTGCAGAAAACATGTGAGTGTGCACAATCGTGTCAGATCACTCAGCTCGTTTCCTTTCTCCTCATCAGTGCGCTGCTGCCACCTGCTGTTCAATAAAATAACTGCTTGGCAGGGCCAAAGTCACGTAGGACACCAGCACAGCCCTGGCACATCAGAGAATGAGCTCATCTGTAGTTTTGAGAGCATATCAAGCTCTCTCTCTCTCCCCCTCAGTTTCTGTGTTGTGCCGCTAAGAGGAAAGAGGAAGAAGTGCAGGATGTAGGAGATTGTTGCCAAGGATTATTTTCTGTGTACATTCAAAGTGCAGGGATTTGGTTTGATGGCATTGTTACTGACATTTTGACAGACAGCACAAGGACTAAAGACTGTTTTAGCAGCGTGTTTTGAGGGTTTTGATTCCTGTTACTGCTAGTCATGCTACCTATCGTGGTATGTTTTACTTTCATAGAACACAAAAGGAGATGCACAGAAATCTGTTCCCCACCCCTTAGATTTGATTTAAATAAATGTATGTATTAATGTATTTAAGAACCTTTTTTTTTTTGCGTGTTGTATTATCAGCTCTTACGAATGTCTCTGACACTGCATTCCATTCTGGTTATTGCTCCATTATGTTCTCTGTTTATACCAGCTGTAAAAGCACCATAAAGTTTATAATTATGATGTGTTGTGTTTAATGTCTGCCTCTTCTGTGTGTGATTTTTTTGCATCTCCAGAACACAGAAGGCCTACCTGGCCACGCAGGGTCCTCTGGCTGAGACAACCGAGGACTTCTGGAGGATGCTGTGGGAGCACAACTCCACCATCGTCGTCATGCTCACCAAGCTACGAGAGATGGGCCGGGTAATGCACATACTCAATGTATTGTGTAACAATCCTCATATGCTGCCGAGCGACTGCGTCACACTGCTCAAATATTAATTCATTCCAGCCCTGAACCATAACTTGGTGGAAGGGTTACCTTCTTATCACTGTCACTGGAATGCAACTGAGTTGAAACTTACTATCATATCAGATTTGTCAATAATTGATGGAATTCCAGCCATACTGATAAATCCCTGTACTGCATGGCTGCACGCTCTGGATTTTTTTTTTTTTTTTTGTAAAACCTCCCTCGCTCATGATAGTCTGGAACTCAGCGAAGTTAAGAGTTGAGAACAAAAGAGTCATCAGTGACCTCGGAGGAGATGTGAGGATATTTTAGGAGGTTTTATTGTGCAGCATAACAGCACAGCACTCTCGTTCCAGTAGCAGTTAGATTAAAGCCATAATATCTTCCACTGAGTTGTTGTTTGTGATTATGTAAGTGATTGTGACAGCACTCAACTACAGCCTCCATCAACCTCTCATCCATAATCACAGTTTATATACAAACCTCTAATGCAATCATCACTGTAGTTAAAAACACAAATTATGTAAATATATTGCCACTTAAGATGAATCAGACAATATTTCAAAACCATGGATTAGTCTAACCTTTATTTTCTTATATAAGCAGACCTCCTCCTGACTCAGAATGACTAATAACTGACAGAAACTCATACTAATAATATCCTGCTCTTGTATTCCAGGCAGTCATTATGTAAAAGACTTTTTTTTTCCTTTCCTCCCAAATGTCTTTGGAAAAAAGACTGAATTTCACTTCTCCCTCCTCTTTTGTAGGAGAAGTGCCATCAATACTGGCCAGCAGAGCGTTCAGCCAGGTACCAGTACTTTGTGGTGGATCCAATGGCTGAATACAACATGCCCCAGTACATCCTCCGAGAGTTCAAAGTCACAGATGCCAGGGTACGTTTGGGTTCACTCTGTGTGTGTGTGTGAATATCTGTGGGTTTGCCCTTGGTGGTGGTGGTGGTGGTGGGGGGGGGATGAGAATCAGTCTGCATTTTAGGTAAATACAACCACCAAATTTAGATACATCTTAATTTTAGATTTTTAACGCTGACGTGGGTGGGTGTGGGTGTGGGTGTGTGTGTGTGTGTGTGTGTGTGTGTGTGTGTGTGTGTGTGTGTGTGTGTGTGTGTGTGTGTGTGTGTGTGTGTGTGTGTGTGTGTGTGTGTGTGTGTGTGTGTGTGTGTGTGTGTGTGTGTGTGTGTGTGCGTATGTGTGTGTTTCGAGATTACTGTGAAAACACATGAAAACCTTGCCTGTGTGAGGGCCAGTACTAGAGCTCCCTCTGATGCAGTAGTTTCAATGGACTATAAATACTGTCACTGTCATCAGAGGGCTCTCAGCACACAGCAACACTCTAATCCCATATCCACCCCTTCTTCCACATATATACACTGCATATAGATGTGTGTGTGGATTGATTTTAAAATAAATGTCTGATTTGTACACAGAAAACATCTAAATATGACATGCTGACAGCACAGTGCCATATTACAGTTGAATTTGTCAGCGCTCTCGTCAGAGTTTCTCTTCAGTTTTTTCTCATCGGCCATCAACATTATTCATATTGCATCCCAACTATAGATTAGACGATTAAAAGGTTGCAATGAAAAGACCTCAACCTGACATACCACTGTGGTGTTTTGTTTTGTTGTAGTGCACAACGTGTTTGTCAAAGAGATAAATTTGAGTCACCTTTGAGTCAGTTTTTCTATTCATCATTACAATGCGCCTCACAGATGTACTGAAACATTATTTATTCCCTGACAGGACGGCCAGTCCAGAACAATTCGCCAATTCCAGTTCACTGACTGGCCAGAGCAAGGAGTGCCAAAAACTGGAGAAGGCTTCATTGATTTTATTGGACAAGTGCACAAAACCAAGGAACAGTTTGGACAGGACGGACCAATCACTGTACACTGCAGGTATGGTGGAACATTAGGTGAAATTTTAAGACTCTAAACAATTCTGAAGGCATTTCAGAGCTTTGTCCAAGCTCACAATTCTTTGTTTGAATTTTGTTTACGTGGCAGCAAACTTCCCCCAGCAGGGTCAAATTGCAACTAATCCTTCGTCTTCCACACGCATGAAGTGCAAGCAATTGCAATAATGGTTTCCTGTGATTGCCTGTGCATCAATTAAACACTTCAAATCAGCCTGACAATTCCCATTCTAATGGTTCTTCAAAATCTAAAACAATCTCCTACAATTTGTGTCAGCTGCCAGTTAATAAGATATTTATAGCAAAAATACAGTCTGAAACAACTCCCCTGTAATCCCCCTATCATGCAGTTTTGGTTTAATCTGTTGTAAATTAATTTTGGAGGGTTTATTTTGTGGTGTTACAATGTAGTCTCCCATCATCGGTATAAAGAGGGAGAATATGTGTAGCTGTACCTTATGCAGCACCTCATAAGGACAGCAGCAACACCATTAAGATTCATGTCATGTACTTACTGCTGGGTGGTATCTCTGAGCAATTCTGTCAAACTGCACTCCGAGCCACTGCCACAATTGGCTTCAATTTCTGTCAGTTGTGTAATGTAATAAAGACTCGTGTGTGCTCCTCAGTGCCGGGGTGGGCAGGACGGGAGTCTTCATCACCCTCAGCATCGTGCTGGAGAGGATGAGGTACGAGGGCGTGGTTGACCTCTTCCAGACTGTGAAGACACTTCGCACCCAGCGGCCTGCCATGGTGCAGACCGAGGTAAGACAGTTCTGACAAGTGTGTGTGCTTCATACTCATGAATTATATCTCCTATTCAATACTGTTTATTTTTGCATTTTTTTTATTTTATGCTATCTAAAGTGTCATATTGTGTTACATTCAGGGAGTGCTCTGAGAACAAGCGCTGATATAAAAAAAAAAAAAAATCGCATAGCAAACAGAGCTAGTGCTGTGACAGACGTTCAGGGCTGAATTGGCTTCGCATTTGAAATTGCTGAATATATTACGTGATATGACAGGCAGACAAACAGAAAAGGCCTCATAAAGAAGACAGTTCTCCTGTCTATGTTGTTATCAGTTCCGTTTATTGATTTGATTCCTTATTGATTCCTGATGACTCTCTGGATGAGGGTTGAGAGCCTCTACTGACTTTTAATGGTATTCTTACATTTACAGATCCTTTCCAAAAAAATTGAATATGAAAAAGTTACTTTTTTTATGAATCCTTTCAAAAAGTGAAATTCCAGTGATATTACAGATTTATTACACACAAAGCAAAGTAAATCAAGTATATATTTGTTTAACTTTGCATATCATTGGATTCCAGCTCATTAAAAAAATCCCAAAACAGTGTTAAATAAGTAAAATAACACATAAGACCTTGACTTTGTGTGTAATGCATCTATAATCTCTGTTATAACAGTGTCACTTTTTAAAAAGATTTATGGAACTGAATTTGATATTGAATGATATTCTAATCTTTTGGAAAGGATCTGTATTTTTTGCCCCCTGTCAGGGATATAATAAATGAACCTGTCCATATCTGGGCTTTCAACCATGTTTAATGGGTGCAAACATTTCACCAGAAATTGTCACTTTTCGAAGAATCTTGTTCCTCTGTCATTCTGCTCTGCTCTGCTGTGTAAACGGTCTCTGACTGTCATCATTTCAAATGAGGTTCTATTTATTCATACAGTGAAAGCACTTGTTAGTTTTTCATTTCGCTTTCTTAGTCAGGGAAACAAATAGCCAACATGCCGAATATGAATTTTACCTGAGATAATGTGATGCACAACTGCAGCTGGGTTGAGGGAAAGCCGGTGCACTGCTCATAGTGTCAAAAACATGAGCCGTTTCCCTCACTTTAAGGGAAGGGAAGGCACCACTGATAAATATTTCAGTGTGTTGCTGGTAGTTCCCCCTCGGATGAAATGGGCGCTTGGTGAATGACAACAAATCACGGCATCACCATCTCATTGTTTAAAGGGTAACCAAACCTTTGAATGTTTCATTCTCTCCACCATGACTCACTCTCCCTCCACATTGAAATAAACCGTAACCAACTGTTGTGCTGTTAAAAGAACGGATTCTCAGGGATTTTAATACCAGGAATCAAATATTTTGCCACCGGTCCGCAGGAGAAAACTGGTAATTGATTCCCATGTTTTAAGGTTAAAACAAAAAGAAGAAATAAACACTTACATTTTGTTCGTACAAATATTAAGATGTGCTGCAAAATATTTTCATATTTTTTTATTTTCTTTAAATAGACAGAAAAGCTTCCACAGAATTTGTACAGTGTTTCCCACCATTAGTCCAATGTGTGGTGCAGTGTCACAGAATGAAAACCAAGTTCCACAAATTGATTCTCCCTCTTTTTTTTCCCCCCAATGTTATTTTGTCATTCTCACGCACACACATACAGATTGAGATCAACAGCCCCACACAATGCTACTTGATCTGTGGGGTATACTGTATACTGTACTGTTGTATATACTGTATCCTTTGATTTGGTCATTCAGAATGTGTCTATAGTCAGCAGAAGGGATGATGTGTAATTGTACAGACCTCTCATGGCCTTCTTCTCTTCCTCAGGACCAGTACCAATTATGCTACAGGGCAGCATTGGAGTACCTGGGGAGCTTTGACCACTATGCAACGTAACCACTCCCACTGAGCAGCCTCCCTGGTCAAACCTCTCAGGAGTGTGCCAAGTGTCCCATCTCAGCCACCATCCACTCACTTGACCCCCTAAAAACCCGACCCCCCCGCAGCTACCGGAGGGGAGGAGAAAAAGGGACGCGCTTACAAAAGCCCGGCGACGGGTTCAACCAATCACAGAGATCCACACGCTGACTTAACCAACCACATGAGATTTTTGCTTTAAAGATAATAACACAAACATTACAATGACTCTGACAAATATGACAACTCTTGTACAGACGCGACAGGGCAGACCGGCAGCTCGCCTCTCTGCTCTGTCCAAGCCAAACCTCCCTGATTGTCAAAGGCTACTGGTAGCACTAAGAGAGCATTCTCTCTGTTTTTTTTTGTTTTTTTTTTATTTTATTGTCAATATAATGACTCATTATGTCAAATGTTATTATGTTTAGTATACCTTTTTTTGTTTTTAATAATCATTTTAACATCAGAAATTTTTTTCTGTCTTAAAACTGTCCGGCCTCGGGCATGTATTATTTTTCATAATCGGTACTTTTTATTTCTTTGTTTTTATTTTACTCTAGCACAAGGGACATGTATTTTTAACACGTTCCTAGATACTAATACAGGAGGACCACTGTTCTCTGAGCTGCTGTCCGATTTCTTTCTTTGTTTTATTCGTATATATGTGTGTGTGTGTATATATATATATATATATATATATATATATATATTCATATTCATATATTCATATGATGTGTCATAAACATTTGATCTGACTCAGTTCAACACAACAAAAATTGCCTTTCACTTGCCATGTCCTATGAAAAAACAAATCTTAACTGATTTCAAAGCACACAATTGCTAAAGTCGGCCTTCTGTAACGGTGGTAGCTTGTTAAAAAAAACAAGAAGTGAATTAGCCAACGAGACAAAAATCAGACGTGTACAGGAATGGAAAGCACACGATTTCTATGTTTTTTTTGTTGTTTTTTTTGTTCGTTTGTTTGTTTTTCATCAGAAGCCTATAGCATTGAGGCCTTCATACTCCACAGCGGAGAACTTAACCTGAGGAAAAACAGACTTTTATACCCAAAGGGTAGTCGGCAGAAAGGAGAAAAAAAAAAAACCTGATCTCTGAATATAGTTGCTCTTCAAGTCCCTCCCCTCTCCTCGCTGCCCGTTAGCCTGGAGGGTTCGCTGGAGTTGAACCAAACAGATGGAAAGGAGCGGACGAGGTTCATACGGGCCGAGGAGTGGAGCCATCAACGCTGGCACCTGTACAGAATCAACCATTCCTACCAGAGGGGAAAGAGACTCAGCCCTTTGGACTGAAACCTGATATTATTTTATACAGAAATAGAACTATAAATATATATATAATTATGATTGATTATATATATGTACAATTACACATAGATATATACACAGCTTCAAAAGTATATTGTTAAAAAGGATTAATTCTGCTGATCTACCAACCCTAGAGACACTGCAGAGAGCCTGCTGTCCTAGAGTGTGTATTAATGGAAACACCGTTGTATCTACTGTACTACCATAGTAACTTCAACAGCTGGTTGTCTGTCTGAATGAGGAAAAAAACAGCACCCCACCCCCCCACCACCACCACCCCACCCATCGGAACGGACGGCTCCTCGCTCAGCGCCGGCCTTCACCACCACTCAATCACACACCTTCTCCCACACGAGCCGCAGCAAAGGGGAGCTTCCCGAGGCCTAAAAGCTGTGGTGGCGGTAGCTGTGGCGGTGGGAGGGAGGGAAAGAGGGAGGGAGGGCGAGGGGGGGACTTGAAAACGCTGGCGAAAAACAAAAATGTTCATTTTTACCTTGTGAATGCTTAGTGCTGTAGGGGTTCGATCTGTTGTACACACAGTCTGTTTTCTATTTGTTGATAAAGAACTGGAATTTAAAAAGAAACTGTTGATGAAAAAGAAAAAACATTGATGTTAATAAAGTTAAATAATTGGGTTTTTGTACAAATCTTTGCTCATTATGTGTTTCTTGATTCTGTTGTTTGAGAATTAGATCTGCTGTGGCTTATTTTATTTCTTTTTGATGAGAATTTTGATAAAACAGTCGTCTGGCCAAAACCTCTCTGGTTTTACTAATTTATTATTACTTCTCTGATGAAGTCTGAAAGCTTTATGTTCCAACAATTCAACTTGATGTCCAGATACTTCAAAGTGTACTTTTATTAGTCATGTATTTTATTTTTTTATTAATCCTGTCTTTAAAAGGTACAAACTAACAACATTCTAGGAGCCTTCAATGAACAAACTATTTCATCTCCTAAATTTAGAACATTTTTGACAGTGGTCTGATTACTAGCTTTTATTTTGAGCTTCCAACTGCATCTCACGTTCTTCAAAAGATATACTTAACTTCATTAACAACCAAGGTTATATCACACAAGATCTCTGTATTTGTGCCTTTGTCTGTTCTCTTCTCCCTGGTTTGAAGTGGTTAGAAAAAAGGGATGAGGTTACAGAATTTAATAATACAAGGATCAAAGGCAGTGATTTGATGTGAAAACATTACCTGTTTAATATGTACTCTATTTACCTTCTGCTATTCCATTTGAGTCTGGATTTTTTTTCTGCAAAAGTGAAGTTTTTTTTAGTCTCAAAAAGACCTATATGATTTATCCCATCACCCAATTTGGAGTAAATTACATGTTATCAGTTATATTTCCTGTAGAGAAGTTTGTGCTACAGAAAGTGCTGCATAGTAAAAAAAAAAACAGCGTCCACATCTTAACACATACACACCTACCGACAGTAGCATATTTCACAACCTTTATGGCCCACATCTACAATTACAGGTTAGAGTTGAGAACCTTAATGGACATAGGCCGGAATGAATGTTTACAGCAGTTCAGTCTGAATCTTCTCCCACAAAGTAAAAGCTGGATCTGAGTGGAGAATATCACACTGTCCCTAATTATATAGAGAGTAATGAGTTTCATGTTAAAGTGAGAAGGAGAAAATGTGCGGTATTTCACAGAAGTAATTTCACTATTTGTGTTTTCCATTGTGCTCCTGTCACAGGATTGTCTTGGAAAAAGATTGGATTTCACTCACAGACACTTCAGGCTTATTAAGGCTCATTAACTTTGGTCAGACTTTCACATCTCATGGTCCGATCAGAATCTTAACACTTGAATCTGACGACTGTGAAGTTTGTTTGCACTTGTTGCCATGGTGATACCACTGTCAGTCAAATCAAATCAAACCAAATCTACATAGTCCACCTTTGAATTTCTATACGTGTGAGCTTTGGATATTTAGATCTGTTAGAGAGTCAAGTTTCCAGGTGCTTTTTGTTATTAATTTATTAAAAAAATATATTTAAAGGCTAATTACTTTAATGTTGGTGTAGATTTATGTATTTGGGAATCCAGCAATATAATAATTTTCCATTGATTTGATTGAGCTCTTACAAGCTGAAACGCTCTGCAGAAATTTCCACCTCAGATTGTCCGATGATAATACTCTTGTTTATATGACTTTTTTAATTTCATTTCTTTTTTTCTTTTTTTTACAAGAAGCGATGTTCTGCAACATGAACTTCTAGTTGAAGCATTTTCCAAAATCATTTTGTTTTGGATCTGAACCAACTGACATCTGTTGTTCTATCAACAGTAACTAGGTGCATTTTTTTGTCTCAGCATTACCTCCATCTTCCCTCATGATTTCCATTAATAGCTCTTTTATCTCAGGAACAGCATAACAAACAGCAACGTTTGTTAAACACCATGAATTTTCAAACCGGGTAAGGAGATATGAGAACAAATGATGCATATAAAGTACACTGCAGATTGTAGATTATATCATGATACTGAGTCTTGTTCTTGTAGAGATGCACAACCTACTCCAGATGGAGAAGGATGTGTTGGTGAGTTATTCTGCATGAAGATTAAAGCCCAGTTGGAGGATTTGTTCACTGACAGCCACCTGGCAGAGGACGGATTCCTGCTGAAACATTTGCAGAAGAACAAAAAGGGCTACGTCAGTCTCAAGCTGATCACGTGTTTGAAACAGGTAATGTCAACAAAAAGGAAATCTTGCTTTGCTTTCAGCCAGATTTGACTGTTCTTTCTATAGCGTCCAGTGAAACGCTAACATGTGCAAACAAAGCTGAGGTTGCCACTGTTTGTCCCAGATAAAGGCCCTGACCACCAACTGGCACATGACTCTGGCAGCAGCGGAGCGCTCGGAACTTCTGGAAGTGAACGACGAACGCACCAAAGTGAGGCGGCTGGAGCCGCTTCCCAAATGGCTGCTGTGTTCACCCACCACCAAGTTCCTCCTTGTGTGGAACTTTTCTGAGAATCAGAGCCTGGAGCAGCCTTCGCTCTCAGAGAGGATCCTCCAGAAGTTCAGCGTTCATGGCGGCGTCACTTCGGTTGGGATACTGCATCCTGGCAAGGAGCTGCCGAAGGAGCTGCAGTGCTACGCCAAGCGGCACAAAGAGCTGGGCCAACGTCTGTGTGCGGTCGTGAAGTTCGACAGATTGGAGGCGGTTCGTAAAGTCCTCGGTGTCCTGAAAGCTGAAGAGGAGTCTGAAGGTGAAGGTATGTGTGTGGAAACTCTGGGATTCCAATCGACGCACCATATCGCCAAGGACGAACCAAGAGAGGAAAAGAACCAACCAGAGGAGACGCCTTCCCAGGACATTTGTCAGGATTCAGTCCAGGAAGAAACGTCTTCGTCTGTAAAAGTTCACCACAAGACTCCCGACACGTCTCAGCCCCAAAAGGCTTCAGACAACTCGGTGCAAAGACCTTTTGACCAGATCCCCAGCGGCTGTGAGGGTTTGAATCAGAGGTACGGTACGATGAGCTGGTGCTCTGGAGACGGTGATAAAGAGAGTTCTCTGAGCCCCTGGGTGCTGAGGCGCAAATTAAACGCCAACGTGACGAGGCACCTAAACGTATCCTCATCGCTACAAAGAGTGCTGCGTCAGCCCCTCGGCCCCAAACACACTAAAGGCTTCTCATGGCGTCAGAGGGAGAGAGAAGCTGCTGCAGCAGGAACACATCAAACCACCTGAGTAATAGCACCTGATCTGAATAACTGATTTATACAGGAACAACTCACTCACCCTCTGATGAAGTCAATTATACGTTTTTTAATAAACAACAGAAGGTATTGAACTATGCCTATGGGTGAAATATTATTTATTCGGGGCTATGATGGAGAATTTCTTCTAAGTACATCTATTCAAGTACTATACTTAAGTAAAAGTTTTAGGTACTTGTACTTAAGTATTTTCATGTGTCGATCATGATGCTTATTAAACTATACATTATTCTACCACTCCACAACATTTCGGAGAGAAATACTGCATTACACTACATTTATTTGCCAGCTGTTTTTAATACAATAATAATATTAATAATATATGTTTAATACAATAATAATATTAATAATATATATGTTTAATACAATAATAATATTCATGAAATGTATATACTAATATTATATTATCTATATTCAATTACATTATTGATGTTTTCTTTTTTAAATTTGAACTTATAATTCAGTACTCAATTCAATTAACCCAGTTCATCCAAATATCTCAATGTCTCAATACCACTATCTCCAATGCTCTCACATAGTGTTCATTTTGTCAGATAATTTGCAATTTAGTTTTGTGTCAGATGCCCGTATTACTTTTAGTCATATTTTAGCTGTATTCTATTTTTTTGTTTAGTCATATTTTAGTCGACAAATAGTCTAGTTTTAGTTAAGTAGTAGAAAGTAGTTTCATCTGGTTTTATACAATATGTTTTTTAGTCTTTACAAGCAGATTAATTTTAATTAAAATTACTGTCAATCTAGTCTAACCAGCAGATCTCACAAGGTTTATGTCACGATTACCATGTTGAATATGAGCGACTCACATTTATTTAGTGATAGTCTAATGATATCATACTAAAACACAGTCTGCATAATGAGTACCTTTACTTTTGATAGTTTAAATACATTTTTCTCTGACTTCTGTACTTTTACTTGAAGTTACATTTTAAATCCATGATTTTTACTTGTTATTGAGTATTTTTGCCAATAATATCTCTACTTTTCCTCCAGTGAAGGATCCCAGTACTGTTACTGGGTGACATGTAGTTGTAAACCACTGACAGATGGGGGCAGCATTTAGCTGTGATCACAACTTATTACCACTCACTTTGTTCAACTTGTCATGCTGCAGTTGTGAAGGACGTAATTACACAGCAACACATGCAAATAGGCTACAACACATATTAGCCAGAGCTACAAATTGTTACGCAAGCTAAATAGTTGTGAAGAAACTCTGAATCAACACAGGACTTTTTCTTTCAAACACGAGCGGCCTCTGCAGCCGCCGAGACCTCAGCTGTTCTGGTCAAAATGGCAAATTGCAATGTATATTTGTTCTTGGGAAGGGATTTACCTACTTCTCTGAGACTGAGGTGATGTCTTTCAACAAGAAAAAAAACCCTCATTGTCCCACTGCGTCTTTTTCACAAAACGCCTGTTTAGATTTTGGTTCACTAAAAAGCAGTTTTCCACTCGATGAGATGACATTTGGCTGAAAGCTACTTATCCAATCATCAAACCGCATCTTGTGCAAGACGAACGTAGTAGCAACATTTGTGCCTTATTTCCAGCCATTCTAATGACACCTCACTGGAATGGTGTGTTTATAGTGTTACTGATTGAGGGCTTCCTTAAAATCTTGCCCAGACCTAAACAAAATGAGTTTCTTCACTCATCCACGCCCAGTGGAAAAAAAAATCCTATGTGCACGGGATTCTATCATATTCAAATTGTAAACACACTTTGTTGTTTTTTGTTTCTTCTTGTATATGCTAAATGTCAGACTGTCCTCATGACTTATGTAATCTGTAATCTTAGCTGGTGAGTGAACCTTTGCACACAGATCAAGTATTTCACTTTTATTGTCTCAGACTTGATTTAGCAATTAACAGCTGTTGCGCTTTTTTTTTTTTTTTTTACTGCAGCTCAAGCTTTAAACATCTGTGAGCAATATGTATGGAGTAAAAATGTTCCTGCCTGGTGTCAGGAAATGTTTATGTGCTGATAGCTTCATTTCAAGGCTAAAAAAGCAAGATATCCCCCGCTAACTGGAAGTTATTATGTTTTTAAAACATGCGTTCCAATGTGAGACTAATAACTGAGAAATATCCAACAAGTTAGTTGTAATAATTCAAATGTTTTCTTAGTATTTTGGGGGGTCGGCCTGGATGTTTTGGCACCTGCTGACCATGACTAAAATATCCTCAGCTTGAAGAAAAGCAGGTATCTTCTTCTTGATTTGTGGCTCATTGTTACACAGTAAAAGAGAAGGATTATTTTTTAAATTTCAGATTTAAGATGAAATCTACATTTTCGGTCAAAGCGATAACACCCTTAGAATATCCGTCAGTGCACATTTTTGCTACAAGATGAAGCTTTGGGTAACCTTTGTTTTTTTCCTTTTTTTTCCTCTGAGTCAGCGAGGAATGAAGGAATTTGAAGTCCTCGAAAGTCAATCTCATCTCTGCCTCGCTACTTTGCAAAGCTTGATTTGTCTGTAATTTGGCTCGTGGAAATGAGGATGACTCATGGTGTTAGAATGAGATATTTGTAAGCAAATAATGTGCTTCCTCTTGTGACAGATAGCATGGCTTGCACAGAAATCTGCCGCGTTTCACTATCTCTCTTGGCTCCGGATACAACTGAAACATCGCTCCTGTTTGGATCGACAATGTACCTGCAAATTTATTCGGCTGATTTTTTCGCTTCAAAACAGCACCTGTCAGGGTTTGTGTGTCTCTCCCTCCTCTCATGCATCAATTAACTCTTCTGCAAACCCGGTTGGCCTTTGTTTATATACGAAATGACCCCACACACCTGACGCATTTCCTCCCTGGATGGGGTATTTATTTAGATTGCCGTCTGGACCGCCCGATACCTTCCAAAAGCACGACCATCTGCTCCTCATTTGCTGCACGAGGCTTTAGGGCTGGAGGAGACTTGAACGTGAGATTCTCAACAACAGCAACACCCCTGGCTTTATCCTCAGCCAACTATAGATTGAATCATCATGGTATACCTCCGCTGCGATAATTTCACTTAACAGGGGTTAGCGTAGTCTATTTTAAACCATTTAAACCAATTGTGCACTTTCTTGATTCCTCCTAAAAGAGTGGAAAAGCGCTCACTTCAGCGAACGCCCTGATCTGAAATGAGGCTATTACCGACCGCCGCTTAAGATGGCAGCCTCTCTTGCAGCAGAAGGTAAATGTAAGCCCTTGCTCAGGCCAAAGCATCCTTTAGTGCTCCTGGAGCTAGAGCCATGGAGATTATCATGTCAGGAGTAATCCGACTCGGCCCACAAGCACAACTATGGAGGAGGAGGAGCAACAGTTGGGGGGGGGGGAGGCAGGCAGAGGCATCAGAGAAGCTCTCTTGCTTCACTTACGGTAACCACCCTCTCCCTCCTCAACCTAACCCATCTTCTCAACCCGCAGAGTTCCCCTCCCTGGAGCTGAAGAGAAGACCTGCTGCTGGAGAGAGGGTAAGAAGATGTGCAACAGCTCACGTCCATGGACAGGGGGTTTCGTAACAGATGGAATAAAAGTTAAGACATCTGCAAGACACTAGCTCTCCTCTGCTCTGTTCGTTTCAGGTCCAGGTCTGTGCTCAGAGAGGAACCAAAAGTCCCGCGTGAAGAAGCACGACAGGAGCTGCCTCATGTGAACCAGATGCTTTTCTCCCCTTTTGAATGGATCGACCTGCATGCGATGAAGCGCACGCCTAAATTCAGAGGAATGCTGATCTTGATCTTTGCGACCTAAAGGAGCTCTTGGGAAGTCCTACTATGATCAAAGGATAAGCCGGGATCTGAATCAAATCAGGACACCTCCCTGACTTGCAGACACAAGGAGTTGGAGATGATTTTCAGGGGAACAAGCAGGAGTCCTGCCCTCGCTCCTCGCCTGTGATGATGATGATGGACTTACCCAGCCAGCACTTGCCTGTGGAGGTCAGCTGAAGACGACGCCACGCAGCTAAGTCTGGATTAGCCGGCCAAACGGTAAGGACACCTTTTGTTAGTTTAAGCCGGCAGCTTATGTGGAAGGCGTTAGGTGCCGCTGACGGGGATGCCTCACCAAGTGGCTGAGTGGCGGAAAACACACGCTGGATTATCTGTATCAACAAGCAGCCCCGCACTGGGACCGCATGTCAGTAGTACACAGCAGCCTGTCACGAAATGTTTGAAGAGTGGTTACTGTTGATTACAAGGGGGCACGCCACAATGCTGGGAGAGCAGCGGGGAAAATGCAGTATTATTCTGCGCAGAAGTCGAACAATCGCCCCGCCGCAAGTTTGTTTTTGTGGGGGATATTTTCTTGCTCTGTCACTTATCCAAGATGGTGGTTAGCCTCATTAGCATGTGTAATTGCTCTCCGAATACTTCCCGGGTCTCATTTAACAAGAGATCGGGGCATTTCTTTCAAAATAGCCGTTTTTATACAATTATTATGATCTTGTAATCGTTTTTAGACATTGACATTTTTTGCAGTGACGCGCCTTTAATAGTTGAGGAAATAATTAAGAGGAGGGGATCAAATTGCTTAAGTTGTCACATCTCTTAATGTGACACTCACTGTGGGCATTTTGACTGAAGTGATGATCCTCTTCTCACTAAACCCATATCATAGAGATTACAGGCCACTGTATCCAGCGGAGCCCCGAGAGGCGGCATAGGGGTTAATCCTCAAGTCAATTGAGCCGTTCAACTTTCATAACCCGACAAAGCAGATCATAACTGATCGTAACTGACACGCTGACTGACGCACCGCACACTCATCCCCTCACCAACCTTTTTTCTTTTTTTTGCTGGATTTTTACTAACACGTAAACTAATAAGATGGAGATAGTACAAAAAAGTAACTGAAGCTGATATTGTTGTAAAATGTCATCATATTTCAGATGTTTGTACTTGTACTTGTGTTTGCTCATGTGGGCTATGTTTGAAAGTGGTATTGAAGCGTGTGCCAGATGGCCGTCAACCTTGCAACGGCAACATCAACAACACGGGTTTAGAAGCGACGCTGTTGTGTTAAAAGAGGATCTGGCATAGACTGATTAGCAGCCAGAATAGCAGCTCTTCTTTAGTTAGTAGCAGAGACAGCATCAATCTCGCGCTGAGCTCGCGTCAAAAAAAAAAATGATGAGGCACAGTGATGTTTTCCCTGCCAAGCCTCATGTAACTCGTCTCTGTTGGAAAGGCTATTTAAAATGCAGGTCAGGTCTATACCTTGACTCAAGTACTCCCATAACAACAGGGCAGACGAATGGGGACAGGTGTCAAATGCACATCTATAGGTGTGCATCTTCCCCTCGTACCTTATTTATTCTACCAGCACCAGGTTGCGAGATTTCATGTTTAGGCGGTTGGATCACTGGATTAATCTGTATAAATGTGTGGGATGTGATAGTAAGGATTCCAGAATCAACTCACCTACATCCAGTAGATTTACAGGGACAGTAGCGGGAATTCGTAGAATGTGCAGTATGCGTAAAAGGAACAGGAAGTGTTTCTCTGGCTTTACCCACAGATGTGTGTACCTTTTTTTCTGCTCAATAATGAACGGCAGCTTTCTCGCTAACAAGGAACAGGCTTGTTTTAATTATCCTCTGGTTACTGAGTGACAGAGCGTGAGCCAACTGAGGCGGTTGCCCAGCAAAATTACAGCGGAGTCTAGCCTAAGCCTTTTTCAGTTGCATTAGAACCAGGGCTGGATTTAGAACAGCCAATCCCGTCTCAGAACATCCACTTTATTTTACAGCCTTTTGGCCTTTCCCGATGCCAACGGATCCAGACCCTCCAGTTTGTTACTTTTCTCCGTCATTATTATGACTGGAGGCAGGTTTTAGAAGGAGACTTCTGGTGCTGTTTCAGTTGGATCTGCATGCAGGACTAACCTCTGAGTTAGAAGTGTCTGATGGATTAACACAGACACACAAGGCCTCAGCACTGCCACCAGCACTGCAGCCAGGTGTTAACCCACGTGATTGCAGATAAAGCCGACAGGCATTAGTGCTAATCCCGCCCTGATCTTTGGAATATGTCCCTCTTACCTACCCAAGCACTCTCTAGCTGTCCCCAGGCCTCCTGATGCTCACTTAAGAGGGGAAAGACAAGAAAAGGCCTCTAGGACTCTCTAAAGCACGTTGTTTCCTTGCAACAACAAAGTAGGTGTCTTTTCCCGCTGTTTGTTATGCACCGATCTGTTATCTTTCCAGCACAGGTATTCATGGGGTGTGTCAGAGAATAGTGCAGAGACAGCAGGTCACATGAGCTGAGCTGAAGCACAGAGCATGGTTATAATGTTCTGCAGGCAAAGGCACCAGGTTGTGCAATGGCAAATACACAATGAACACTGTCTCGCTTCGACCTGTGGACATTTCTAGATATCTACGAAGCAGCCGTATTATGTAAAGTATCTAGCGTTATGTGACGTGGGTGTCCAGACAACAATGGAAGGTTGGACTTTGTCTCGATTTCTCCGGGAGCCCGCATGAAATGATTTGGGAAATCAAGCGTCTGCATGTGTTTATGGTATATGTGAGTCACAGCGAGAGAGAGGGGGAAAGAGATGGAGATGGGTGGAGGGAGAACAGGATGTATCCCGGAAGCAAGCGATGTATAGGAACAAATGCTACAGAATTCTGGGACATAAAAGTTGGTATTTGCGTTTTTCAAGCACAAAGACGCCGTTCATTGGAATCGTTCTGTGATCATGCCTCACTGTCATATTGGTCAAGAGCCAAGCAAGCTGACAAGAAGGCCCCCCCTGTCCGCTGTCTTCATTCAATAATGTTAAGCACAGACGCCCCTTATCCCCATTTTGACAGATCTCTAGTTCATCTTCCGTTTGGCTGTGGCATTTCTGCTGAGAGCGTCTCCTTCTGGCATGGGAGGGAGGGGAGAGGACGTGAGTGCCACGCTGCTGTAATTACATTACTGCCAGCTTAGCAGCGCCATGGCCGCTGACCCGTTTATTCCTCAAAAACATTGATTTTATTGTATCGTTTGAAATAAAGCCATCTTTGATTCAGCGTTTACGACGCATGCGTTTGAGAATACATAACATCTCAGGAATGGCTTTGACAGACCCGGAGATTGTTGGTTAAAGCTGTTTCGATTTCATGGTTCGCCTCAAACATGTTAATGATCCTCTGGGACTGTTTTTTACTCTGTTAGTAGCTGTTCAGGTGACACACGGCTGACAGTAAACACCGATATTTCTTTTCCTCGCACGCCTCATATTCACTTCTGCTCTCGCTAGAAACACAGAATCTGTCTGTCAAAATCCCTCATTTTCTTCCCATGAATGGGTGTTTTTCTCCGTTTGTTCAGGGCCTTGTACGTTCGAACCGGCCTCGTCTCCGCGCACAGGACGGGCCGTGATGCTTTTGTGAGCACAAGACACGCTGCTGCGGCTGTTTGGAGTGACTCATCTGCACTTTTATGTCTCTGTTTGAGGATGGCTTTTCCTTCTGCCGGGGGAGTCCTCTGGGGTTCCGCTATATCCTCTGCCTTGGTGCTCTCTCTTCTGTTTGCTGGAAAACAGCAGCATTTGTCCTCTCAGGAAATGGACTACTCACTCATGTCTTTCCGTTGCGCTCCTAAGAAAACACCAGTGCCCCTTCTTCCCTCTATCAATATCCGTATATTTATGTACATGACAGCAGGGGAGGGGGCAATGGTAGATATTAAATGCCTTTGCTGATTAATTATCTGTGACGATCCGAATAAGCTGCAGAACGCTCCCTGGCATTTTTATTGGCGCCGATCGACTGCAGATGGGACTAATGTGTTCCTGAGTGGCGCAATTATGACAATCAAAGCATCTTCGGGGATATGAGATCAGGCGATTGATGACCAGGCTCCGTCCAGCGGTCGTCAGAGAAAAGAAACATCGGAGGGCTTGTTTTTTTATGAGATAATTGTTTTATCAAGATGAGTTAACAGGCCATGGGCATTGATGTATTGTGCCCATATGAAATATCTCACACCGAGGCTGGCTCAGACTGACCTATTAATAGCAGGAGAAAACAATGATCTCATCCTGTGCCATACATCATCACAGGCCGCCTCTTTCTCAAATCAGGAATTTATCATAGAGCAGGTTAGACGTTGGTGTTGAACCAACAGAAACAAAAAGAATTTTTCCATCGGGGCTTCTATCTATCATGTCTGGTGATTAACTGCAACAGTGAGAGACAAACACCCTCGTATAGGCTGGCACCGCGAAGCATTCTGCAGCAGCCGCAGTCCCGCGTTTGATTTACAATAGACTAGTGTGTCAAAATGAGGTTGTTAGCTGAAATGTTTGACTTTGAAATGAATACCTTTCTACCCCTTCATTGTGCAGCAGCTGCTGCTTACCAAGTCGGACCAATATGGAATGAAATTATGAGTGATGAGCCAAGTTTTGACTGATAGGACTGGTTATACCTGTTTATATCACTATGAGTCATGTCTTTGTATTTTACCACTGCTGTATCCAAAGCACTGCAGTCCTCTCTATATTTGCATATAGTTATTTTTTTGTTATTTCACTTTCTTTACTTCAAGAAGCTTGATTCCACCAGAAATTTTTATATAAAACATTTTTTTTAATCTTTGTTTAGCATGATCTGCAGGAGCAACCCACATGCTGAAAGCAAAAACTGTCGGGAGGAGATTAATTTCAGATTTTTCTAACTAGATGATGATATATGGCATCTTGTCTCATTGTAAACAATCCAGCAGCCTGTATATGTACACTACAGAATGCAATCTGGTGAAACACTTTGTGGCTGGTCTGGATTTGCTGTTAGTCACTGCCAGCATACAATTTCCGGCTCTGTAGAAATGTGTTTTTTTTCCAGTGCTGACATGATATGAAAAGATACAGAAAAACTTCACCAATAGATGTGAAATAACGACAAAGCAATAAGGTTCGATTCCTGCAAATGAAGTTTTGTGCAGCCGCTGTGGTGCAGAGTCATTTGCAAGGGAGGGGCTGTGTAAAGTAGAAAGATGTACAAACACACATTTGCTGAGGACTCATCATACATACTGTAGCAATGAAAATAGGTGTGGTTATAAGATTCCTATCAAGAATTATATCGACCCCCCCCACATTTGGTATATTTTTAATATTACTCAGACACTTTTAATAGGTTTCAAAGGGTTACAAAACTCATCCAGTCTGCCTTCAATTCAAATAAAAAATTGCAGTTATTTCCTCCTCAGGCAGCAGTGATATGACTTTAAATACACACTGCATTCTCGAGTGTCATCAAGTGGTGCCGAACCTACGGATCATGAACCCACTTAGAGTCGAAATGAGCTGACAGCGATGTTAATGCACAATCAGAGAAAGTAAACTGACGGCACGATGAAAGGCCTGTCAGACTAACCCTGGCTGAGAGGTGGATTTGTGGAAGGTTTCACAGAAACGCGATGGCACAGGATGATGACAATTAGGGCCTTGTTCTCTGTGCTTTAATGTGACAAGTTGAGATTGATTGTACATGATTGAAGGGGGCGAGTGTCTGAACATGCCTGTGCTTTTTTTGCCTCTTTCGACAGAGTTTCAATGCTCCTCCACGTTCTAAGATGAAGTTATGGAAAGGTGCTACTTTTGCCTTCATGCTCTGCGGCGCAGCCCTGTCCATCCTCCTCGTTAGAAACATGGCCACCGTCGGACAGTTCAGACCGAAGACCAAATCGAGGCAGTCCTCGTCATCAGAATCACCTTCCAGAACCTCAGCACCGCCGCCCTCCTCGTCGCCCTCCCCCTCGGTGGAATCGACAGCGTTGCCCAGGCCGATGGGTGGTCTTCATCGGAGAAGTCGCTCGACGAACAACGTGAACTCCCTCCTCTCAGAGTGTAAGACAAACTGTCATTTTCTTCCCTCCCTGTGTCTGGTCTGAGCTAAGGTGTCGTGTGAAGTTTTTGCAGGATTTGGACAGAACACTTAGCGCCCGCCTGTTGTTTATAGAGCGGGTTTTAATGTCTCACAATAACCTGCAGTCAACTGACACCTCATAGTTCACTGGTTCTCCATTAGAGCCTTCAGGAGACAATGGTACACCCATGTTCTTGTGGTTTTACATAGTTCTCATTGGGAGGCATTTATCAACATTTCTTAGGAAGTACAAAGCGTCTAAAAAATTTCATGGAACACTAATACACAGGTGATAAGACAGGTTTCCATCTGTCATGATATCAGATGTTATCCTCATGCTCCCTGACGTTTATCATCATGCAAACCACAGCGCGATAGCTATCTGTCTCAACCATCTCGTGTTTACATATCTGCTAATCCTGAATGTGTTATCACAGCGACACAGGGAGCGGATAACATCTTTATCAACCATCATTTTAATGTCTTCTCCTCTCCGGTAGTCTCCATGATGTTCCAGAGTTTCACAGAAGGAGAGCTTCAGCACGTGGTGGGGACTCTGCTGGACAGGAAGCGGCGGAAGGGCCGGCGGCTGGGCGAGAGCCAGGCCCGACGGACTAAAAGAGCCCGGAGGCCCAAGCCGTGTTCCGTGAGGACGCTGCAGCTGACCGTGAGCGAACTGGGCCTTGGCTACGAAAGCGACGAGACGGTGATGCTGCGCTACTGCAGCGGGAAGTGCATGGCCCACCGCCGCAACTACGACATCACCATGGAGCACATGACCCGGACGGTCTTCGGGATGAAGAACCGCAAGGATAAGGTCAGCAACGGCCCGTGCTGCCGGCCAATCGCATTCGAGAAGGACTTTTCCTTCCTGGACAACAGGAGCCGCTATCACACAATACAAAACGTTTCAGCGAAGACTTGCGGGTGTGTATGACCCAGGGAAACCGGACATTTATCAATTCTTCATGCTGCTCAAATCCTCTGTTGGAAGAGTTGAACATGGATGCTGTTAAAAAAGACAAAACATGGAATATAAACTCAATGAGGAAAGACTTGGAATACGTTCATGGCTGCTCCACGGCCGCCTTTTTTTTTTTTGACTTTGAATTTTTGGCGTATGGACAGAAAATGACTGTTAATACCAAAATATTTTTATCATCTTTTCTATCTGTGTAGTAACACTGTACATGTAACGACATAACATTATGTTTGTGATATTACATTTGAATAGTAGTACATGGTGACAATAAGCTGTGGTGGAATAGATTATTGCTGTTACTACCCTTTATATCCATGGCATCAACTTCCGTAAATCCAAGTCTCGGACAAAAATCTTCAAATTCAAAGCCATAAATAAAAATATATAATGCACCTATGTTTAATCTACATTCTGTGCAGTTTGGACAACTGACCTAAATTTAATGTTGTGTGATCAGCTGTCTCTGGAAAGTTTATTGACTTAAAGGTATGTTGGATCTCTGTTATCACAGGCCATGACTGTGTGACTGTTACAATCAGTCAATGCATTACTGTTACTGATTGCAGTGTTATTACACAGGTAGGAAAACCAAGTGTTATTGATAAGACGATGAAAGACAAACCCTTTCTATAGCTCCAGGTCTGACACCCACCGCTAATTATTGTGTTTTGTATATCTATGTTGTGTAGATGATGAACAATGAGGCCCTGCTTCAAAACACATAAAAAACACGTTAGAAACTCTTCATATGAAATTCGATCCCATCTGCTCTCATTAGAACAATAAGTCATCACAGTCAAAGAAATTATCATTTTAAGTCTGTTTTTATACTTTTCCCCAATCAACCCAGTATTATAATTACCCATAATGTTCTGGAATTATTTTCCTCAAAGAATTGCCAAAACACACCAAGTCAATTCAACACGCGGGATGAATTAGACAAACTTAGACTCATAAACATGTCTCAAGTTCCAGGTGAAAAACCTTTATTAATATTGTCTCTGGATGTAATTTGTGAAAGTTTACACTCAGATGTTTTAGTAATCTGAAGCTGAAGTGTGGAAGAGTCGGGATCTGGAATTGTGTTCACACCTATCCATAAAAACCTGCAACTTGCTATGATCCTAAGCCCAGAGTATATAGCCTTTTATTGGCCCGTCAAATGCCTCCTTGTTGTATTTTCTGGTAGACTTTTACGGGAAAATAAGCTGTTGAAATGGATCATGAAGCATCTTTTTCACCTTCTATAATCTTTATTTGGTTTGAACCCACTGCAACCGTTTGCCTGAAGTACAATAAATTATGTTTTTGATTTTTTTTTTTTCCTGAGGAGGTGCAGTTTGGGGATGCGGTGCATCTATATTGTAGTTTATATTGTATTTATTTGGGAAGTAAATTATGTTTTTTTTTTTTGCATATTTATTTAGATTACCACACAGAAACGGGACAGCTTATTATCATTAAGCAACTGTGCCAAAAAATGTTTTATCATTTTGACATTCTATATTGACTGCTGAATAAACATAATTTCAGTATGGATGTTAATCATTTCTCCCAAGAATATTGGGGTGTCAAATATTCTGTATTTGAAATAAATAAATACATAAATAAAATAATAAAACTCTAATAATGCATGATGCTCTTAATAATGAGGTAAATTGCTATAGGAAAGGTGAGGCCTTCGGGAGGATTGCAGCAGCAGAGGAGAGATGCTGATGATCAGATTACAATAAATAAAACATATAACAGATTAAAAATACAGCACCTTTGTAACGCTGATATAGAAACATTCCTCGATGACGCTGGCTCATTCTGTGAGCTTCATTCTCTAAAGTCATCTATTATACAGCAGCTCAGCAGGCTCGGAACTGAACAGCAGTGATGACATAAACTTATACAAGTGGGCATGCGATCAGATGGACTGGCAGGAAAAAATAACCAAAGTTTGGAGCCAGACACTCACTGTTCTCTCTGTTGCTACTGTTTATGTGTTGATTAAGGTACTTATTCACTTCGTAAGAAGATGATAATCTATCATGTGAAAACTGTGGCAGCTACTTTGTTTGTGCAAAATATGAATACATTCGGTCTGGAACTCTGTATCTCCAAAAAGTAAACTTCTTAGAAGTGAACATAAACAGCGTTATTTTTAGCCGGACTATTCTGACTCAATAAATTCTTGAAGGTAAACTGTATCACGAAGGGTTGCATAAATCACGAAGAAACATATTTTCTCACTGGAACTAAGCGAATAGTGGATGGTTAAGGTTAAAGGTCCCATACACACAATGTCCCTGGGTTTTATTAGAAGTTTTGATATCCATAACAAGAAATATATTTGTGGTTTTCAGTACTAAAACTCATCTCAATATACTTTTACATCTCCTCTCTCAAGCATCTCTCTGGAGCTCCAGGAAGAACAGGTCGTTCTGTGTCAGTCTCATTAATATTCATGATCCTCTGCTATGATTGGTGATTTGAATGGCTGGGGACGGGGGACAGGCAGTGTCTGTATAGTTGTGACATCACAACTTCACAGAGGTGCTGATAGTTCATTTTAAGGCACAGTTTCTGAATATGGGTTCTGCTCTATAAGTGTTTTGAAACATAGGACAGTATATAGCATGTTGACCTTCTTATTATCTCAATTTAATCTCATTTTCGAAGATATGGGATCTTTAATGCAAGTTTTAATAATATGATATGATCACATGATTTGAAAATGATTTCATCTGGACTATTTCGTAGCTATGTAACAGTGGTTCCAATGAAAACTGTTGACTGTAAAGTGGATTAGCTTTTCCAATAACTCAATAATCGTTTCACTTAATTTCTGTCTGCATGGGATGGGGTCTTTGTCATCACCATTTTCAATTGACACAGAAGCTGTAGCACTAGTTGCCAGGAGCATTTAACTTTGAACATTTTTCACAATGATCAAAAAAAACCTACTGACAAGAGACTTTTTCCTGTAAATCCACTTACAGAAACCTGTATGGCTGCACTCATCTCAGCCACGCTTGCCATCATTTTTGTGGCAATTTTTCTGTTGCCATTTTTCTGCCTTTGGCACTGGAACGCCGTCCCCATTCTCAATCCACTTAACAAAGCCGGGTGAGTTTTCCAATGAGGGACGCCGTCGTCTATGAGATGTGGGCGTCTATTCAGAGGTCTGTGACCGCATTTGGATTCGGTTACCGATCTCTTTGCTGATTTTAATCATTTTGTTCAGTTTAGTTCCAAAGATTTGTAGTCACTGGCATGATGTTTTTTTTCCTAAACTAAGCGATCATATCAACACTAGACTGCACTTCACATTTTCACTTCATTCATTAGTAAGCCAATGCCTCACCATTCAGAACACTGAACCGCCCAGCTAAGACTCTGGCCCTCTTACAATAAAATTATATACAAGATCCAATCAGTGACAATGATTATGCAGGCAGTCAGTTCAGGTTTAAAGATTCCGTCTTTGAAATTTGTTTGTGCTGAACGCCTCTAGCTTGGATTTTTCAGAGTAACAATGATCCTATAAAGAGATGTTGCAGCTCACTTATTTAAATGTCCAAGCAGCACAACTTAAATTCCAACAGCTGCTGTATTGGGGGTGGAGGTATGCATAATGACTAAGCGAAGAGAGAGGGGACTCTCTTGATTCATAGTATAGACTCTACCAGTTTAGCTGTTGGGGCAACTACAACTCTTGATTTTCAGCAGGGGAAATCTCTCCAGGGCTTTTTCCCAGTAGATATTTGGCAGGTTGTAGCAGGTAAAACACAGGTGTAATGGATATAATTAACTTTTACTACATACCATTCAGCTGTGTCACGTTGAATCATTGAAGTGGCTTTCCAGGATACCTAAATGGCACAAAGACATGATTAATGTATATTTATGCCTGTGATCTTCATGCTGTGAGAAGTCAAAATTTCTCCTGTGAAAAGCATCTGTTGCCCTCTGGGATATTGCAAACCGGCGGAAAGCAGAGCAAGAAGATTGAAGGTTAAAGGTCCTATAAAAGAGTGACATTTGAATTGCTTTTTGATTAGAAGAATAAATACAGTCCCATGTTTCAAAACATTCAATCCACAGAGAAATGCACACAGCCTGTATTCAGAAACTGTGTCTTGAAAACCCCAAACTCAGCTCGTCGGAGAAATCAAAACTTCAGATGAAGTGACACTAACAACAACACTTTTCATGACAACTCCTTTAATACTGCTGAAAATCACAGTTTATCGTATGTAACAATGTGTATCTGAGCAGAAATCTGGACGATGGAAACTTGAAACTCACTAAAAGCGGAGTCAGAGGGTTTTCATGTGCCAGCAGACATATATACAGTATTGTGGAACTAAATGTTTCATGTGGAAGTAATTCAAGAACAATATTTGTTTGAGGGATATGCCCAGCCTGTAGACCTCAGCTCTGACTTGGTAGTTCTATATGACACATAGTATACACTCAAGGTCTTATGTTCTTTATGAACAGCCATGGCAGTACAATGCAACATGTTGTGGAATTTCCCATTCTAAAAATCTGATAAAAAAATAAATAAATCATGCAGGTTATCCCAAATTTTCCATGTTATCATGCTAATTCAAATCCTGAGTATCAGTTTATTTTAAGGAGGGAACGCCTCCTCCTGAGTTATACATGATGAACCAGCTACCAGCATTTGGTTCTAGGAATGTTTGTGTTTGTATTTAGTTCTGGGATACATTTATTGAACATTCATACATTTATCATACATTTATTGAACATTCATGCTTAATGTTCCCTCAATGTTAAAACGGCATGTTTTTCTGATGTAAAACTATTGTTATTGTTGCTATTGTGTATGTTCTGTGCAGGTGCAACAATAGAATGATTCCCCTACAAATTAAAAAAAACAATATTAAACTAGTGCCAGCACATGGTGACCCTGCATGTACAACCATTCACAATTACCTAACCTTAACCCTGGCTCTACAATTTTCAGTTTGGTGGAAAATCTGGATTGAGTCAATTGAAACAATGTCTCAATAGAGGTTTCATCCTGAAACCCTAACGCTAAACCTAAGGGTCAAGTCATTTGGCAAATCTTTTGTTTTTTTGTTTTTTTTTTTGGAAATCTTTTCTATCGTCTCCCACATGTAACAAGGACATGCTGAACAAACTATTCATTGTTGTTTCAGGTGCAGTGAGCTCAGATTGACCTCTGACAACACGTTTAGCCGCCACACTCATTATTACTAAACTCCTCTTTCTGACAACATTTATTAATAGTATTTTAATAATAAAATTGTATCTACAAACATGATCAGTGTTCTGTTCATATATGTGTATATATTGGGACACATACAAGGTTCTGTACTGCTTTATATTCCTCTCATCATGGTATGGCAGTCGTCTACAGATGTCTACATTCAGGAGTGAAATCCAGGTGATGATCAGCCTTGGCTACAATCTGCACAAATAGCAATAACACTAGTTAAAAGTAAAAATAAACAACTTCATTAATCCCCCGCTGAATGAGGTGAGTCCCTATTGACAATTCAGAATAAAACTAGTCAGTGGCTTATTTTTAATAAGATGCTTCATGAGGAAATAGTCCTATACAGGGTCTCTCTAATTGTCCATAAACCTGTTGGATACTTTATCAAAGAATGACTGGAGTCAACTGGAATTATTTTATCCCAGGCCAGATATAAGGTGGTCCTGTGGAGATGCTCTGCTTTCGGGGCCCTGGCATGGTGGTCCGGCTTTGGGACTAGTTCAGGGAGGCCCCCCCCTGAGATCTGAGGCCCCAGATCTCAGGGGGGGGCCTACAGATCATGCCAAAATGCCTCCTCAAAAAACCCTTCTTCATGTGGTTTTTAGAATAATTTGGGCATCTGATGTTGAAAAATAAAAAAAGGAGGGTTACCAAATTTGATTTGATTTTATTTGATTTGATTGACTTTATTCTGCACATCAGGAAATATGTCTTTGGCTTCTCCAGTAAAAGATCAGTTACAAAATATAACACACATAGCACAATAAACCATTAAAACAATAATATATATTCAATATACAATTTGCTGTTATCTGCAACTGGGCAGATAGCAACAAATATGTCATATAAATAATACCAGAGAGCAAATCTGATGAAATAATAAGTGTTCCCTGATGAAGGGACTTCTTGTGTATGTTCCGGTTGGCCCTTGGGGCCCTGAATCGACAGCCAGACGGCAGCAACTCAGCCTGTGAGTGGGCGTGAGTTATCTGCAGTGATCTGTTTAGCTTTCCTGTGTACACCGCTGTCAAATATAAGGCAAAGTTGTTTTTGCGACTTGCCAATTGGAGGTAAAACAGAAGTCGACAGTTATCTGAGGGTCGAGGTCAGTGAGAAGCAGGTCACATAGAAAATGTGATGTATGGTCCTGGGTAACTGTTGTTGTGTTACTGTGAGCGCGCAAATGATCCTTCTCCTTTGGGTTTTATTTGGCCAACTGAAGCACATGTTTCAATTTGACAGTGAGTTACTGTATTTACTACAGCTGCGAGGGAGAGATGACTTCAACAGTTTGTATTTTGAGCAATTCCATATTTTTTTGTTTTTTAAAGCCAACAATACAAAAATAACAGACACAGCCATCCCCTTACATCAAAGAAACACCACCCTCAAACATTTGGATGCAATAAAATATAATTTATGAAGAATTTTACCAGAAATGGCAACTTTCACTCAGGAAAAATGAACATTTTTGGAGAACATTTCTCCTGCATGTTCTATTTACTTTGTTTCTTGACGTAATTTCCTGATATATTTTTTTTTCATACACTTACACTACAGCACGTGCAAAATATGCTTTAAAATGTTTATAATAGCACCAAAAATGGAGCCACTTTTACCTCAGATATAAACAGATATTTCCGCTACTGGCCACAGCAGAGCTCTGGAATACATACAGGAACGAACAGACGATCGCTGGTTAATGAAAGCAACACTGGCGAGAAAATCACATCAAGTAACACATGGCACCCATTTGATCATAAAGTATGATAAATTTACAGGAACGTGTTCCCGCTTTTTGGATTGTGGTTTGATAGTTTCAGAGAAATAATCATTATGGATATTTGTTTTTCCTGACAAGCTTTTCATTGGGTGATAATGGAGGGTTAGACCTAGGGCCATGAGGGAGTTCCAAATTGAGCCATGAAACTCTTTGCCAGCGAGGGACTTAAACGGAGCAGAGAGGATCCTCAGCGAGACCGAACTAACACGTCATACTCTTCTGTATGATAGAATTCTACAGATTTCTCGTTCTAAACCACATTTATATTGAATTAATGATTATTCACGTTTGCAGATTTAAAGGAAAAAAACATGATGTTCATGTCAACATTCAAGCATGTTGGAAGATAATAGTGTTAGTGTATAAAAGACATCTGTTGCTGGTAACAGCGCTGACAAGATCTACAATAAACATGCCAAAGTTTTACAACCCACTCCCATGTCCAGCTGCAGCATGTTGGTGAGTTCAGATGATATCGAGACGGACGGAGGATGCACCAGTGACTCTGGAGGACCCGGAAAGCCCGAACAACTGCAGGCAACAGGTGTTTCTCCTCTTCCTGAGCAACTCTGAACTCTCCAAAGATGAATTAACAGAATATGCTTGGCTGTGTTTTTTTATAATTAAATTATTGCATTTAAAATTGGACGCTACATTTTTTAATTACATAATAGGATTTATACAGATTTATATGGTTTTGGGGGTGAAATACATCACGTTATAATAACGAACAGATCCACAAGTCATAGAAATGTACATGCCGACTCCTCCTAGTCGTCCATAATTCATGTGCAATCCACACTATGCATCTATAAATATTTTAAAACCTTTGAACCTAAATACACATGAATAATTCATTGAATTAATATAACCAGAGAAAGTAGAACTACAGAAAAACATTGCATGTGTACGGTGTGCATTTTAAAATGAACCATTTAATGGACAATTATGATAGGTGACTGTTGCTTATGCATGTAAATAGTGTTAATTAAGAGTCAGGAGCCAGGTGCACTATTTGTTTGTAAGATTGAAACAAAGCCCAATTATAACTAAAATGTAAGTGCAGATTTACTTCATTGAAACCAGTTGCACTTTACAAACTACTTCTTAACAAGTACCAGGTGGAGCTCAGGACATTTTGAATAATGATCAGCTTGTATCTCACTTTGTATTTCATAGAAAAAACTAAATATACCTCAAAATACAAAGATCAAACCAAAATATTAAAATGTAATTATTTAAGCCAAATAATGCAACAAGTTCCAATTCACTGTAAACTGCATTAATGCTGTTATTCTACTATACAAATATATAAAGAAATGAAACTGTCAGAGCTGCAACAATTTGTTGATTAGTTGGCAACTATTATATTAATAGTCAACTCTTATGATAATTGATTCATCATTTATAGAGAAAAATGTCAAAATTCTCTTCCAGTTTCTCAAATGCAAATGTTCTGGTTTCTTCAAGTCTTCTATAACAGTAAACTGGACTGGACCTGGTGGTAACAACCAGCTCTTTGGGAAACATGGATTGAAAATTTTCACCATTTTCTGGATCACAATTTTCTGGACCAAAAAACTATTATTAAAACGATTATTAAAAAAAAATAATAATAATAGCAAGATCAATCAATAATGAAAGTAATCAGTTGGATTTGAAAAGGCTCAGAAGTTATATTTATTTTATCTTTTGGCTTCTAAAACTGTTATTTTTGGAAACGATGTGAGAACCCGTGAAGTTAAAGTCACTTCCTGTTTATACAGTCGGTTGCTTTTTTTTGACAGTGCTACGCATATCTCCTAAAAATGATTTACACATTACTACTGAACGGGTTCAAGATGTTTCTTAAGTTTTAATGATTGAACCTGATTTAGTAAATCACTGGAAACCAACTAGTACTCACAATAATTTAGGCAGGGCTTTGTGCATAGCGATGGATTTACAATCAGCCGGTGCAACACAGTCCTGGAGCACTGTAATGTGAGGTCCAGATGGGCTGCTGGCTACATTAGCGCAGCTTTCTGATTGGTTGATCTCAGATTGAGGTTGTGATACTGGAGGTGCAAAGGCTGTTAATTTGGCTTTACTACTTCTACTTTAAACAGCTCTCAGTTAGCATAGCATTGTCTGTGGTGCTGTAAATGGTGATTTTATATTCTGTGAGGAGGCTGGCGTCACTGGGTTTGGTTGAACAGAGAATCTTCTGTTTTCTCTTTTTATTGTCCTGCGGTCGGAGTCCTTTACCCTCTTTACAGTCTCACTTGGTTCTCGTTGGGATGGACACATATGTTACTGATGACTGTCAATTCTATTCAGTTCAATCCAACAGGGAGATGGGTACATTTAACAGTCAACATTAATTTCATTGCTAGTATGCAGAGTTACGTCAGGCTTTTGTAGAGTTGACACAATCATCTTTGCTATGGGAGGGTCCTCTTTTGCTTGTTGTAGTGCTGTTATATAATTCTCATCTTAAAATGTTGAGTTATTGATTTCTTTATATTGGAGTTCCAGAGTTAAATGATAATTTAACAAAATGTTAAGATTTATATAACATACTCTATTTTGAATAATAATAACAAGAAAAAGTGTTGAATCTTATTATAATCTATCTCCCTTATTAAAAACTACAGAATCCATGCAAATATTTAATTTCAGAAGTTTTCCTGCTGTATATAAGATACTTCTCTAGTCACTTTGATTCTTCTGGGATTTGTTCACAACCTGCCAGATTTCCTCATCAATTCTTACAATGTCATCTGCGCTCTAAGTGCTTAGCAATTAACATGAAAAGTGAAGTATTATTATTAGCAATAGGAATGTTGGTACAAAATTTGGAGAAAAAGACTCCGATGATAATAGGCGGGAAAATATATGGGCAGCAGGGGAAGTGTTGCCATTTAAATTCTTTCCATTGGAGTCACATAAGGATCAAATGGACTTTGCGTGCCGGGATGTTTCTCTTTCAGTGTCAGTGGGCGTGTGAGTGTTGGTCGCGTGCAGGGTGTTTGTAGGGGTTTCAGGGAGAGGCGGTGATTGGCGCTGGTGGAACAGGGAGATTAGAGGGAGGGCAAGGAGAAGTGGGGCAAGGTGTAACGCTGGAAGTCTGGAGAAGGCGATGATCCTCCAAGCTCGGCTCACTCTCTTCATCCTTTGCCCGCTCCAAATCCCCAACACACAATTTCAGGCAAATTTGTATCATATGTCATAATTATACTGCATCTAAAATTTCCATTGATTTCACAAAAGTCTTGATTTTGGATAACATAATTGCAAATATGGCGCAAAGAAGGTCTAGTGATCAAAAGCATGTCTAAATTTTTACATGTGCAAGACCTTGCTTTTCTTCAGACGTAATGTTTTGGCGTCCTGTTTATTTAACTTGCTTTGAATATAAGATTCCTCAAAGTTGCACAACACAGTGTGTCCAGAATAAGCAAACACTGTGAGATTAAGAATAATTTGAAATTTTGTTCAATCCAAAACATTTGATATATGCCTCATTTGGTGGTATTAGGCTATAGAAGTGTACTCAGAGAATAGAATCAGGAGGAGATGAATGCAGTTATTGGGTTGGATGTTTATGTCCTGGCTGAGTCAGTAAATGTAAATCATTTTGGATTTAAATTTGATTCTATTCTTTTTTATATAGTGAAGTATTTACAGAACACAGATTATCCTCTACAATTGTATATGTTACCATTATTGTCAACATAGACATGGGAACTGTGTCTCTACATGACTTTATATTCCTTCAAAGCACTTTCAGGAATGGAATCTCTGCTGTGATTTACAGCTTGGATTAATGTAGCATTCATTAATAAAACCTGCAAATTGGGTATTTAGATGTATTTTCATTACTAGATATGTTTAAGTTAAAATGAGATATCCCTATTGTTTTTCCTTTTCTGTTGTTGTATGTTTGATTACTTTGACATTTGTGTAAATTTTGCTCTTGTTAAACCTGAGGCAGAAATCTTTTGTTTAATAAGATATGAAAATGTGCCTTGTTTGTTTGTAATATTCATATTTCAAATTGAAAAAAAGAAAAGTTGTTTTTTTTTCACATGACAGCTCCCCCTTGTGGAACAAAAGAAGAATGACAAATGAGACAACAACATTCAACCCAACTGGGGTTACTACAGGCCATATTCAAATGTTAACATTGATGATGATTTGATGATCAAATAGATATAATCATTACTACTATATAGATAGTAATAATAATAACATTTGTATTATTTCTTGGGTTCTAGACAAACTGACCGTAATGGAAGACATATCCAGATCTTTTTATGACTAAACCTAGCACTGTCACAGTGTAATACTTACTTGGACTTACAGGTTTAATATATAGTATGTATTATATTATATACTGTAAAATATGTTGAAAATGTCAAAAGGTGAGAGTTATTTATAACTTTTATCACTTGATTATAAGGCTTCATTATGTTGAGTATATATATATTATACATGATTATTGCCGTGACCATTCCTCCTTTTCATACTGATTATTAAAATATTCCTTTCAATGAAATCTGAAATTATGAGAACCAAATTCAGGAGGCTTCCACAAGCCTCCTTCTGTGCAAAGATGCATTTTGAAAGTTTATATAAAGCTAATATGAAGCTTCAAATGAGTCACATAAGTATTTTTAGTGCCAAAGTTTCTCTTTTTGTTATTATTCTTCCACCGCAGCTCAATAGGGAAACCCAAGGAGGGAATTTGATGCAAAAAAAAAGAGACTGTGACTGTGGCAGATATCCACTCGATGTGACTAACTCAGACTGCCGGAGCCTCATATAAGCTTCAGATTAACTTTTAAAAGCATTTTTGCACAAATATACAATGTAGACACACTGTGGATTTTGGCCTCCAGCACTTACATTGTAAGCACATCTGAAGGGGATTGTTTAACAGGAGGAATGATTACAGGAGAAAAACCTCTTTTGGTGTCCATAAGGGTACCTGACTGTTGAAAAATTGCTCTCAGTCAAACGTGGATGTTAACATCAACAATTCCACAACAACTGGACAAACTCCAGCTACTTAATGAATCATGTAGTAAGATCATTTCATCAACTATGAATTCAATCTGGATTCAAAGTAGAGCAGCTTGACACAGACAAACGTTAAATAAGGCTTTCGATAACTCTATAACAGTGAAAACATTCTAATGCAGCTGATAAATCCTAAAAATATAGTGTGACTAATAACAAACAGCTGTGATATCATTTGTTTTCAACACTTTTGTTTGAATTTTTCCCTGAAAGCAAACCCACAAACATTTCAATTATTTTCAACATAATGTTGTTAGATGAGTAATACCCAGAACAAATACAGCACATTATTTCCCAGATAATGTCATTGAACACCGGGAATCTCCACAGACTAATAACATGGAACCATAACTACTAATAAGTGATTTATTTATTTGTATGTCAAGTAGAGTCTGGACATTTTACTTAAATCCACGTCATGCTCCTGTTCCGGTTAGTAATCGCACTTTATTTATACAACATTTCCAACCCGGAGGAGGATTCTTGTAAATGCCTCCTAGTAGAAACAGTCGCGTTGCAGTGATTTTTTTTCTCCCCAGCCCTCTTAGGAATGACTTCACTCCTTGTAAGGAAATAAATGACACAAATAAAGAATCACCAGAAGCTCTTTATGGGAGATCGTATAAATGCTTCATCTTGTTTTGATTATTGTTTTTTATGTGGCACCTGCTGCTTGCCCAAGCTGCTCAGAGGGAGGAATTATAATATGAATTTATATCTACTTTTGTTTAATGATGTAAAAGTACTACTCCTCATTCTCTATCAGACCATTCCATGAACAAATATATTTAAAGTATTTTTATTGCAACCTTTGATCAACTTCCCCGCCCTGTGAACTTAATCCTCCCTGACATGATTGTTCTTAAAGTGTTGCCAGGACTTCCTAAGTCAACTAGAACTGCATGTCTCATTTAGAGATCTGCTGTGTAAACATACTTCAGTTTACTGGTGATAACAGGTCTTAAAAATGTGGTGTCTGAGGCATAAAGTCATTTACATTTACTCCCTTTTAACGGTGGGTGAGTTACAATACCAGAGCTGATTGTGAAGAAGAATGAGTGTAGTGCCAACAGGTGTAATTTGTTTCCCCGTGTGCAAAGGGAGTCTTAAAAGGAGCTGCTTGAGTAATGATACTGTGTAAGAGGTTAATTCCTTCACTTCTGTTTTGTTTTTTTTCCGCAATGCATATTAGGTGCTTCTGATTCTGACATCATGACATGTATAGGCTTGAAAGTTATCCAAGTCTACTGAAATTCAGGAGCTGCTGCAACTGAGCGGTATCACTTTACTACAGCTTCCACCTGGTCTGAAGTAATGCATTTTTACTGTGCATCATTTGCATTTAGTGGGCTGAAAAACACTGAATATTCATTTGATGTAAAAACAATGCAAATCAATTCAGCACAGAAACAGAAACTAAAACTTATCATCACCCTATTAAAAAATGGTCTACGTAATTTTTTCCAAAGTCAAAGTTTTTGATTCTTTAGGATAAAATGCCTTGACTTTTGCAATTTAACAAGCTTTCATGAAAGCGGCTGCTTCAAAAAGCAAGAATCTATGGTGCAGAAGATCCTCTAAACATGATTTTTGGTCTTTAAATCATGATCTTTATACTATAATGTTTTAGAGCAATTTAGTCTAAATTTCACAAGTTATACTTTAACAATAATTTACTATAAAGTGCTGTGCATATCAATAAATTCAATAAATATGTAGGCAAACATAAAGAAAGAAAGGAAGTTGCAGGATTTTAAGTCCATTAAACAAGTGATGCCAACTCATCACTTTCATTTTGCCACATCTCGTGTTTCAAAAAGTTGTCAAAACTGGATGTTTTGACAACAAAAAAAGCAAAGAAGACCTGGGTAAGTGATGAAAAAAATGATTTGATATTTGTTTAATTTATCTGCGGGTAATGTAAATGTTGAGTTTGCACTATGCAGTGAACAGACAGTTGAAGCCAGTTGCCTAAAGTCACACTAGAATGTTCAAAAATTGTCGTGAGTCACTGTTTTATAGGCCTTTTTGATTGAAATGATTAATAAATATAATATTTTCTGCATTTGATAAAGGTTTTTGTCTTTTTCTTGACTTAGGCCATTATTTTAATAGGGTGAAAATATTATTTAAGCACTTGTTTATAACTTTTCCCTAATTAACATTAAACAATGTAATATATTACAAATATATTGTATTGTTGACTATACTTTTACTATGGATAACCAAATATACTATTTACCAGTGAGGTCCAGGGTTCCAAACTGTGGGCTAGGATCCCCCAAAAGATCCCAAGAATATCTTAAGTGATAACAAGATACTAAAAAAGAACAAGACTAAAGGTCCATGTTAAAAGCTGTGAGAGGCTGTACTCAGCAGTGGTGGAATTACAAGTAAAAGCCCTGAAAAAAAGTAAAACAAAAGTATTGGCAGCAAAATGTACTTAAAGTATTAAGGTGAAAGTTTTGAAAGGTTATTTCCTTTTGATATAATATTATAAATGACAATATTAAATTGATAAAACTGATGCATCAATGTGAAAGCAGCATGTTTCTGTTCCTGTGCCTGTGGTTCCCAACATAAGGGTCAGGCCCCTTCAAAGGGTCACTAGATAAATCTGATGGGCCATGAGATGAATAATAGGAGAGAAAAGAATAAAAAGTTTGGATGCACATATCTGTTCACTATTTGGACTTTTTCTCTAATCTTTGATTTAGTATAGATTTGGAGTATAGAAAGTAGAATATTTCCTTCTGAAATGTAATTGAATGGAGGTGTAAAGCATCAAATGGAAATACTCAATTAAAGTACAAGTATCAGAGAATTATAGTACAGTAATTAGTTACTTTCCACCACTGGTAATTACCACAGCAGTGTTTTCTATAGTGACCAGGGGCAAACACGCAGCAAACCGCAGAAAAATGCTGCAAACACAGAAACGAAGCAGAAACAAAGACTCACAAACGCACAAAACAAATGCAAAACAAATGTTGTAAATTTATATAAAATTATTTCAATTGGGTCTGAACAGCACATGGACACACCAAGAACAGTGTCATGTTTCCTTGGCAACGGAAATAGACCACGACTTTCTCTCTTGCAGTTGTTTTGGGAGTGTGTAAGCGTGTGTGTTTTTTTTTCATATTTGCAGAATGTTTCTTTTGCATTTCTTTTGTGGGTTTGTTTGCTTTGTTTCTGTGATTGCAGCATTTTTCTCCTGCAGCATTTTTTGTTGCATTTGTTTGTGTTTTTGTATTTGCATCATTTCTATGTTTGCAGCATTTTGCCGTTTTCAGTGCGTTTGCCCCTGTCGGCAATCAGCTAAATGCTGACTTCAGTATCTATGTATGGTACCAGTTTGGACTCATTTAATTTGAATGAGAACGTGTCCAAACATTTCACTGTTGCCTTGTTTTAAGGAGTCAGAAAGGATCTCACATTTACCTGTTGTTTCCGTTTGATAAAACGTCAGGAATCACAGCACACACCATAAATATTAATCATACTTGATACTGTATAATAACAAAGAAAGGCATAGATTAATGGATTCAGGAAACGGTATGTTACTATGCAACACTCTTCTGCTGAACAGGTACAAGTACCTTTGCATATTTGACTAACTCCATATGTTCCAGGGAAGCAGAGCTTGTTTATTTTAGGTGCTGTGATCCTTAGATCCTTATGTAACAACTTTTTGAGGCAAGAATTGGCCCTAAAGCCTCATGAATCAACAATGAGTACAAGAGAAGACGGGTGGAATGTTTTTAAATGCACAGGCACAAACGAACAAAGAAAACATCAAGAAATACACTTTGTCCCCCATTTTTTTTATCTGCTTGGACTTCACAATATATTTTGCTTATCACCTGTGAAGGACTGGTCAGCACAGACGTAGCCTACAGTCCAGTATAGCTACAGAATATCAAGAAGCCCTGAAAAAGCTGGATGGAAACATGAAAATGTATATAAACCAAAAATCAACAAAAACACTGATACCTTTGCAGTTTCTGGACTTCATCTCTATCGGTACATAGAACTGAAAACAATTGTCCATTAATCGATTAAAAGAACATTGATTGGCAACTAAATTAAATCAATTTCAAGGAAAAAGTGCAATATATGTATATATATATATATATATATATATATATATATATATATATATATATATATATATATATATATATATATATATATATATATATATATATATATATATATATATATATATATATATATATATATACATATACTTTATATGAGCTACATAAATGTGATAATTTTGTGCTTTTCTGTGCGTCTCTGTTTGGGTTCTGGACCACTGGCAAAGTCAGATAAAGCCATTTGAATATGTCACCTTGAGCTCTGGGAAATTGTGCTAGGCATTCTTCAAGCTGCTTTCAGGCAGAACGTGTTTAGATATGTATGGCCAATAGAATAATAAATAGATAGGAAATAATGAGGGCCCTTAGATTATTCTCCCAAAGATTCCTGCTGGAGGATCCAAAAACACTTGTTGCCACGGCAGATTTGCAGGAAAGCTGCAGGTCCCGACATCATACCCGGCTGTGTACTTAAAGACTTTGCTGACTCACTTACAGATTCTCTCATGGATATCTTCAACATCCCTCTGAATCGAGCCAATGTACCTCTACACAAGAAATCCCCAGCCACAACAACAAAATGACTACAGACTTATAGCATTCACACCCATCATGATTAAGTGCTTTGAAAGATTGGTCAAGGCCTGTATAACATCCAATCTCCCTACTGCACTTGACCTGTTCCAGTTTGCATACGACTCCAAGCGCTCCACTGATGATGCCATGACAGCAGATCTACATCTCTGCCTGACTCATCTGGAAAACAAGAACAGTTACGTACAGATGCTGTTCATCGACTTCAGTTCATCCCTCAAAACCTGATGAATAAACTCAGCACTCCACCATGCAACTGGATACTGGACTTTCTGACTGATAGACCACAGACAGTTAGAGTTGGTAACAACTCCTCAGGGACCACCATCAAAAACATCGGGGTCCCCCATACCCAACTCTATGTTAACAAAACACCACAAATGACCTGACATGGACATCCAACACCACCTTCCTTGTCAAGAAAGCACAGCAACACCTCCGCTTCCTCTGCAGGATGAGGAGAACTGACCTTCCCCTTCTGCACTCACCACCTTCTACCTAGAGCAGTGCTACTGAGAACATCCTCACAAGCAGCTTCTCAGTCTGGTGCTGTAGCTGTTCTGCTGTGGACAAAAAGGCCTTACAGAGGGTGGTGAGGACAGCAGAAAAGATCATTAGATCAGCCCAACCACCCATTCAGGACTTGTGCACGTCCTGCTGCTACAAGAGTGCCGCTATCACCATAACCATCACCATCATCATCATTATCGTCATCATCAAAGACACCACCCACCCAGCACACACACTGTTCTCCTCTCTACCATCCAGCTAATGCTGCCGCAGAGTGCAGCATTCTTTCTACAGGCCATCAGACTACTCAACTCACTCAAGGAAAGTCTGTGAACATGTCACCTCCTACATCCACAAGACTTTTATGTTTTATACACAACTATCCCTGTTTATGCACTTTACCCTTTCATATTGCACCTTATTATTACTCGACACTATCATAGGCTACTTCAGCCTCTTTTTTCTTTGTTTGGAAAATGTATATATATGTAAATGTAGGTGTACATCTGTTGTCTGTATATCTAGTGCTCATTAAATTATTGTTGATGCTTGTGTACAGTTTTATGTTATTTGTGTGGTAAATATATGAATAATAATCTGCATGTTCGGAGTTGGGGAAATACAATTTCAGTCCCCTGGGAAATAAATGTTAAATAGTGTGATTGACAATAAAGTTCACTTTGACTTTGATTTCAACACATCAGTGGTCCAAACAGAGATGATATGCAGGTGGTGTGGACCTGAAGTTTTCAGTGATTTTGAAGATGCTGAGTAATGCATTGTTTGAGTCACGCCTCTTTCTGATTAAGTTCTTCAGAAGTGGATTTGAAGTTAACTCACAGAGGTCTGGGGGGGTTCTATATTGACATTGATTTATTGGGGGCTACATCGTTTGGGGGTTTAAGTCAGTTAAAAAACAATTTTCTAAACATTACAGTAGGTCACTAGTTGCCTATCTGCAAAACAATCAAAATGTGTTCATATTGTGAGACAATTTCCTCTAAAATGAAACTAATGTTCCAAAAACAAGTTTAAAAACAGTCACATCAGTAGAGTGCTGTGTAATGGAACCTAGTCACCTCAGTACATCACCTGATGTATTGTCTGTACTTTTGGTGACATTGAAAATCATACCTTAGAGATTTCTAAATACCCTGGTATTACTGTATAATAATACCAAGCCTAGTATTAAGTACAAGCAGCAAAATATAGTTTTAGTTTAGTTTATGGTTAAGTATTAAAGTGAAAGTAATCATTTTGTCCTGCTGACTGAGAGATTATTATATATGACGCCATTAGATTATTAATATTAAAACATCAGTGTGGAAGCGTGGGCGACATGGTGGCGCAGGGGTTAGCGCTGTTGCCTCACAGCAAGACGGTCGCAGGTTCAAGACCACCTTGCGTCCTGGGTCTGGGACCTTTCTGTGTGGAGTTTGCATGTTCTCCCCGTGTCTGCGTGGGTTTTCACCGGGTACTCCGGCTTCCTCCCACAGTCCAAAAACATGCTCAGGTTAATTGGCAACTCTAAATTGCCCATAGGTGTGAGTGTGTGAGTGAATGGTGTGTGTGCCCCACGATTGGCTGGCGACCATCTGGGGTGTATCCCTGCCTCTCGCCGTAACGTGCTGGGATAGGCTCCAGCAGACCCCTGCAACCCTAATGAGGAATAAGCAGGTATAGAAAATGACTGACTGACAGTATGGAAGCAGCATGTTGCTGCTGGAGGTGGAGCTAGTTTCAACTATTTTATATTGATAAGTTTGTTTAGTCCAGTGGTTCCCAAGGAAGTATCTGGTGATCCTTTGGGTTCCTCTGAAGGATCACCAGATAAATCTGAGGGGTGGTGAGATGATTAATAGGAGAGGAAAGAAGAGAAAGCAAAATTCCGATTCATAAATCTGTCTTCACTTATTGGACTATTTTTTCTCTAATCTTGATTCTTTAATTTAATTCTTTAGTGAAATAAGGCATCATTTGGAAATGTATTGAAATAAAACCTTGCAACAGCTTTAGAAGGGAAAATCACTTAGGTGGAGCTGTTAACAACTCATAGATATCTGAAATATGACCCGGGCTACACCCCAGATAACAGACACATTTGCACCTAATCTGGGCCAAGTTTGGCGGTTACGGCTCGTTTATGGCACTGGTGAGCAGTGTTTGGGCCAAGCAGGGCCCAAATGTCATGAACTGGGCCTGACTGGGTCACACAACATTTGTAAGGTGGGTCAAACCATCTGAAAGATAGCTGTCAAATAAAGGTAGTGGAGTAAAAAACACAATATTTCGATCTGAAAGACGAGTGAAATTCTAATCAAGAAATTGAGAAAACTGGCAGGTAATTTGATCATGAAAAAGATAGTTTGCTTTACTGAAAAAAAATCACTTAATCACTCGGCAACATCTCAGAAGTATATAGGGCACAGGATCAAAAGATTATCTTATCAAAATACTTCAGGTCTTCACAACACAGGAATGACTGCAGGCAATTTTTAGAACAAGAATCAATGCTGCAATTGTCAATGAAATATAGTCCGAAGTGTCTGACCTTGACCTGAACACTAAGTACAACACTAGAAAAAAAAATGACTTGTTATTATCCCATTACGTACGGTTTATCACCGAGAGAAAGACTCTGCTCCTGTGTAATCAGTGTAATCTACAGTGAGCTGAGCCAAGTGACCCACGTGGTTTTTAGATATCAAGAAAAAAAAAAGAGGAAGAAGCAGCAGCTGAATGGGACAGGTTAAAACATGTTTTTACAAAGAGCTGTGATGTAATAGATAATACATCATATTTCAGGCGACCCTTTCGCCTGCAGTGACACATTTAGTTCTGTAACGTACTCACATGTGCCAAGTGACAAACAAAATGTGGTATCACACAAAAGTCTCAAAATTCTTGAGGTTGAATGCCTCCTTTATGTTTGTGTTGGTTGCGAGAGTCTAAACTCCCTCTTAGTGTCAGAGATCATGTCTCTCCAGTTACACTGCTAAACCACGCCAGCATATAAATCAGTTGGTGCATAAACTGTGTGTAGGATTTCCTTGTTTTAAATTATGCAGTGATACATAGATTTTATTCTGTCTAAACATCTTAAGGTCAGAATTTTTTTTTTGTGACTTTTACTACACTGCTGCAGTCATTCACATCAGACTGTGAGAAAATGCTTTTCTGCCAAGGACGTGCCACAGAATAATAATAGAGGCAAATACGGAGGAGTTTGGGAGCGGCTGCAGTTATGTTGCTAGTTTGAACGCATATGATTGGTTATACGATACATATGATGGTACATGCATCAAATATTCATGCCCTTGTGCCTTATGAATACAGTATATAAACATTTTTGGGTCTGCTTCCTGCTCAATGCAGTCAGCACAGAGCATACATCAACCTGTAGGCCAGATCCAACACATGAATACAAAACAGATGGAACGACTCATTCCATGCTTTCCCTGATATCCAAGACCAAAATCCCACTCTCTTTGACTGCGGTTACTCCATTATTGTACTGTTTTCAATTAGAGTACAGTCACTAAAGACAATCAATGTTACACCACACTACTACTTACAAGATGGATTTAAGTTTGGATCTGGCTCAGAAAATCTGATCTTAGAAGGAAAATTATTGCAGAGGTCAGTCCAAAATGGTTTATTTTGTAAAGGGGGCAGTTGAAGGAGATGAGAAAACATGGTGCGCTGCTAAATGATATATTCAAATGTACATGACATTCAAAAGGGTATTACAGTTATCACTCAATTTTTCCACACATGAAGCAAGTCTTCATTCCAACATGTTTGCCAAATGTAAATGAATAAAAAGTTTGTATATTTTTAAAATAAAAATATGTATCAACACAATAAACCCTCGGGATGCTGAAAAAAACAAAAATAACAGTTGCATGCAGAACATAGGCTGATGAGTTAATTTTCTTGAATTGGAAAAAAGGTCATTTAAAAAAAAATCCCACAAGGGTGAATGACTAACATCTTATTAATTTTGACAAATTTGAGGTGAATCCTTCTGCCCTTTTGTCCTCACATCATTAACTCACATTAGCAGAAACAGCATTGTTTCAGTTTTTTATTCACTATAATATAGGTCAATAGGAAATATAAGAAATTGCTATTAATGACAACTTGAGTGGTCTTGGCTAGCCATTACAAACAGCACATATGTGTTGAGATGCCTCATGAAAATGACAGCCAAAAATAAATTACATTTGCCAAAACCGCACAGACTGATTGGGATGGGTTTGGGGGGGTAGGGGATTTGGACTCGATGTAGGACTTGAACAACTGACTGGATGACTAGTCAAATACAATGTGAATGAAGCTCCTCTGGATGTGTGGCGTCCAGAGGTACGGCTGTAGAGTGAGTAAAAAGGTCCCAAAGTAGAAACTGCAGTCTTAACATGTGCCATACTTTAAAATGTAGAGGAAAACACCCTTACACTCATCAATATGATGAGCAGAAAAGTCCCAAACCAAAGCTTTGAAGTCTTTATTTTTGCTATCGGGGAGAGGAAAAAATACTCGAAAACAAAAATAAAACACAAAACAGGAGTGGGAGAGAAGAAACGACTCCAGATATTACGCTGAATGCAGAGAAGATGAACTGCACAAGTTGGGTGAGACACTCCGGCACAGGGGGTTATTTCCTGGAGCTAGACTTCTAATATCCAAAAGTACTGGTCTGGAGGACCATGTTGGTCAAGGGGTGTCCATGGAGATGCCTACAGCAAAATGCCTCAACAGCAGCATCTTTAGCAGGCTGTCCGAGAGTGTAACGCTATGTGCTTCCTGCTGCCTGGCCCTCTCCTCCCTCTGAATTACCTGCAGGAACAGAGTGGCAGCAGGTTGACCAAAGATACTCCAAATCATGACATTCCTTTATCAATAAGAAACTGAGGAAATGTGTCATAAGTCAACAATAAAAAAAAAAAGAAAAACAAAAAGTTCACTGACTTGTAGCAGGAGTGGAGGCTGAAGCTGAGGCAGAGGCATTGTCTTCCTCGTCGCTGTCGTCCTCGTTGGACTGCGGTACCTCGGCCTCGGGGATGGTTGTTGCCGGGGTTTCTGGCTCCTGCTCCGCCCGGCTCTTTAGGGCTAAGATACGGTGATGTAACGCTGCAGCCAGCTGACCTATGTCCTTAGAGCTACCCTGAAGGAGGGAGAAAAATATGGGAGATGGCTTGATAACAAAAACATATTGCTGGGAAAATGAGTAACAATTATTTTCATTATTGTTTAATGCCATTATTTTCCTGTGTCATTGATTGTTACCTAAAAAAAGTCAACTGTCCAACACTATTTCTAAGAACACATGATTTCTTCAAATGATTCCATTTACAATGACATTTTAGAAGCTAGAACCAGTAAATTTGGGGCATTTTTGCTTTAAATTATCAAAATAGTTAGTCATCAACTATTATCATGCTATCATGCTCTTTTCTACTATGCTCTTTTCCATCAACTAAAAGATTATTATTTGGTAATACATACCGATATTAGGAAGACCTTGACCCCCTGGTCCTCTGTGTCCATGGCAGTGATTCGTACACTCTTCTCGCTGGCCTTGTCCACCTGCATCTGGGGCCAAAGCTTAGTGTTGAGGATCAACCGGAGGCTGCCCTGGGTCCTCATCACTGGAAGGGTTTAAACGCACAAACAATGAGCTACGGGCCAAAGAAACTGCTTGATTTATTCTGCCCTACAAAGCCAAACCGCGGCCAGTACAGTTTCGGCCAAAATTGAGTTATGACTGAAATGTCCGTTTTATCTTGTGACAAATTGTGTAAGTTCAGACTTTCCCTATCTCAGAGAAAACAGGATGCAAAAATTATAGTAACGACAAAATCTGAGGCCGACCACAGTAAGTGAAGTTACTGTGTTCTGACTTGGTTTCTCTGAGCTTCGGCTGCAGTTACTGCGGTCTGCGTCAGCCGTTCCAAATTGTTAATGAATGAGTGTCTGTAAATCTCTTATTCTTTCCAAATTTCGAGACAATCCAAAGAAGGAAATCTTTGTGTTCTCCACTGGCAACCTTTACTGACCTAATCAGTGTGTTATCAGCTAACCCGATCGTGGTAGATAATAGGCTGGAGATCTCTGCGCTAGTGCCAGCTAGCACAGTTATAAGAAGACAGAGTACACTGACATTCGTTTACAAACTGATATCCTCCTCCACCTCCCTTCTAGTTTTGGGGACACAGGGAGCAGACTACAACCACAATGTAGCAATCTATAGCAAACATTATTTACAGCAAACAAATTTAAAGATTATTAACCCAATTAGATTTGACTGATGTTTGACTGATAATTTAATTCGACTGAGGAAGGAACTTTACTGCATTTTATTTTATAGGAGCATGTATCTAATTCTGAACACAAGTTTACATATATTATACAATAAAAATAAATACACCACGCCATCTGCATTGGTTAAATCCCTTAAAATAAAACTTATGGATTCTTTTTTTTTTTTTTTTTCAAATTTCTCAACTACTTCAACTGTTTAAACATGCAATTAGGGGTGTGACGAGATCTCGCGAGATGTGATTTGACGAGATTGCTCGTCGCGTTAAAATTCTGTCTCGTGAGATTTATCCACCCAGCAGCCAGAATGACGGAAAACACTGGTATTACTATTGACGACGCCCCCACCACTTTTAAATTGTTTGGCAGCATTTTGGGTTCCCGGCAGAAATGATAAATGGTAAGACACGGACAATATGCAGACACTGTATGCAAACAATGCCGTACAGCGCGGCGAATACGAGCACAATGCAGAGACATTTACAGCACTACCACAGCTCAGTACTCAAATCAACAACTGCGCCTGCTGAGAGAGAGAAGAACTTTTTGTTTTGCACATATTGTTTGCACTTGAAAAAAAGACAAATGTATACTTTTTTCTATATATTTTAACATTTATAACATTTTATTTTAGTTTCAATTTGTAGAGGAAGAAGTTCATTAAAAGGAAGAAGTTCATTAAAAGTTAACGCTTACAGAGTTATAAAATCCATGTGCAACTCAGTAAAATAAAAGTCTGTTGTCCAGGCATTCATATAATTTGTAATTTAGTTTTCTTAAAATCTCGTCTTGTCTTGATCTCGTGAACCCAATCTTGTGTCTCGTCACACCCCTACAAGCAATCAATAAAACCAATACAGATATAAGGCAATAATAATTAGATTTTCTCAAGAAGAGAAGAGACTAAATTGTAGTTATCGGACATCAGGATTGTGCTATCTTTCTGGTATGCATAGTTTATACAGGAGGGAGGAATTTGATTACATCATTAAAATGTGGACACATCATACACATGTGTGGAACAGATCTGGCAGCAGCATGGCTAGAAGGCCAATGATAGCTTACATTCTATCATGCAGGACCAATCACCTTGATTGGCAGGTGGATATAACACGACTGTTTGTTTAACAACAGTTTAACAGTAAGAAAATGTGATCTAATAACTGAAAATAAGGCAACAGATTTCTTGTGACCTTTTGGGCAAATATAGTTGAATACATTATAGGATTGTGATTTAAACAGATTAAAAAACATTTTTCGTTTCATTCAGTTTTTGTTACCCTAACCCTGACACAAAGGTAAAGTATAGTATCTGCATTTTTGGGGTGACACGTCAAATAATTGGTGAAAACTACTTAAAGGATACACATTTAATAAGCACATTAATGCTTTTACCTATAACACATTTGACTGATGCTCAAATACCATCATCCAGCAGCTTTAACTGCTGTGATGTCTAGGGAACGGACTCCCTCTTGTGTTCATGTCAGACATTGAAATCATGATGGGTGGTGAAAACAAACCCTAACAAGCAATTGGGTTATTTAGTGAGATAAATATCATCCCATCTATATCTACTTGGCACAAACATTCAAACCATAAACAAACAAGCATTATTTGTTTCTGTCACAGGCAAAAAAAAAAAACAAAAAAAAACTGGAGCTGTACACAAAATGGCAAGTTGTTTATTTCACGAGTTCATCCTCAAGAGTGTGCAGGTGTGTTTACCTAGACGGGACTGTAGCGTGCCGTCATCTGTCGACGCCATGTCGTTGAGCCTCAGCAAACCTCGACCTCTCTCTATCCACGACTGAGCTGTCTTCTCAAAGACATATAACTTGCACTGCATCTGAAGTGAAAGAATGAAACAGACTCATTTGCTTTCTGCTACATCCTTTAGTGCATGCCTTGAAATCCAATGAGCCCGCTAGGTACCTGTAAAACGTTGCTTTCTGACTCCTCTCCAGTTTTGACATCAACTTTCTCTAAGATGCACTTCTTGGCTGTGGCTTTGGTGTACGCTGCTGCAGACTCCTCCAAAGACTCTGATACGCTGTTCACTGGTAAGGTAATACACCGAGGGGAGAAATCAGCACCTCGCTGGAGTTTGATCAACAATTTATATGCGTGAATGAGATGTTTGCTCCCACTTCCAAAACATTCTTGGACACGATGGACCCTCATATGAAGGCTGTAAAGGCCACTGTAGATCATTTGAAAAATACTGGGCAAAAATCACAAAAAAATACTATCAACCCTATGAAGGTGCATACAGCTTCTCACTTGGTGACCCAGCCTTTTATGAGGTGTTTATCCCAAAAGGGCACTGACTAGTCTCTGTTGAAAAATTGACCATAATTGTCAAATAGACGTTTGTGATCATTTAAAACTGAACCCCAATAAAGGAATCTATTAAAAAAATATTGTTTCTTGTAAAAAGTTTTGTCAAACCACATACTGCAGGAAGCAAGCCTTACATCTGCATTGATTTCGCCCCAAAACAAGCAGCTTTTAAAATTTATCTGAATCATTTCACTTCGAATTTGGGGCAGATGTAAAAAATTCTGTGTTTCATCTTATTTTATTTATAAATGGTATGCAAAAAGGGCAGTCTAAAACTCTCGTATGGGATATTGTATGGTTAGAACTTGCCAGGCTGTCACAGCTTTGGAAAATTATGAAAGTAAATAAAATATGCATCTCAAATTACAGGTGAATTTGTTTATTATTACACCGAGGGCTCTTTCTGAAGTCTAATCAAACACTAGTTCACAATTAATGAAAGCCTTCACATAACTTGGAAATCTTTCAAAGATGACTGCACTGTTACTTTTCTTTTGCTTATTTGACTGTTCCAGGTCTTTCTGTAGCCAAGAAATGTTCTTTTAGTGTCATTTACATCTATTAGTGGTTGAGCCAAACAGCAAACATTTTTTTTTAATCAATGGGATTTTTTTTTACCCTTCTCTGGGGTGGTTTCCTGTGATGAGGGCTCTGAAGCAGGGGCAGCTGAAACCTCTTTATTTTCCTCGTTTGAGGGCTCGCCTTTGGGGGGACTCTGAAAAACACAACAAAGCTGAACATTGGATCCTGTTCAAAGCTCAATCATTAGACATTTTCATGGCAGAAAGCAGAACCGTTATTTAAAAAGCTGCATAAACTCACCAATACTCTTTCAGACATGTTCTGCCCAAAAACAAATTTTGCCCCACTGTCTGTACTGTTTGTGGCATTTTTTGAACTGAAACAGCAGTGAAGGAAAAAATACATTATTAACTTGATCAAAGGTACTTATAAATGAACATTAGTGGCTAGAAATAGTTGGAAGAGGACACCATTCCATTCTGATATTACCTTGGAGTAGAGATGTACTGTAAGAAATAATTAGTGGCCTCAGAGTCCGGTGGCACACCATCCTTTGACTTGTTTTCTGTACTGTTCTCCTCCAACTAGAGAAAATGAAAACAATTGTGATAAGTTTGGAAACAAAATGAAGTCAGATGTTAATCCCAAATTGTCTAAATCTTGTCCAAATATTCCTGCCACCACAATTAAACAAAACTCATTTTGGACATTGTACAAAGCATCAGAACATGCATCAGCAGAAAAAATTGCTGCTAAACAGAGAACTTTCTCTACTAGAAATACATAAAACTGTCAGGAATTAGACCTGAAATATAGGGTATAATATCACTCACACGTTAAAAGAGAGGTTTAACTGTTGAAACACAAGAACACACTGTGAAGTGCCCTGAAGCATCATTTCCTGCGAGAGGGGCACTTGGCCAGCAGCGCCTTTCTACCGTTTTCTGCACAAGTAATTCTCTGCTGTTGTGATCTCTGTGGCCTCTCCTCCCCTGTATGTTTGCATGCGTTTATATAAACCCCCCACCTTGTACAGCCACCTAAACTTGGTGTCTGCTTGTGTTTTTGTGTCTTTGAGTGTGTGTGCATGCATCACTAGCACAACAGACATATATGCATAAATGCAGTTTTATTTAGAAAGTTGTTTTATTTTGGAAAATGAACAGATGCTCTGTTGTGGTTGACTTCCTGTCTAGTGTGATCTATTCCATGCAGCTTGATGAATTTAGCCTTGATTCGTAAATGTTTGCTGCAGAGCGTGTCTTTAACTACAACAGAACTAAGAAAAAATCATGCTATTACCAGTATGCCAAGCCCCGAATTGATTCAAAACCTAATATGTATCCTATAACTGCAGCAGTATGGCTAATGTGAAGACAAATTTGACCAATTCTGCATCTAACCAGATTTTAACCACATCTTCAGTGGCAAGACTGTAGTTTTCCTGTTTACTGTGTGTCACAAACCGATGTAAGAGAAGTGGAAAACCCACCTTTGCTCTGTCTTTGATATTCTGACCAAACACAAAAGATATTGCTACATCCGTCTCCTTCTCTCTTCCGCCTCCATCTTTGTTACCACTTGCTCCATCTTCCTCATTTTCATGTTTCTTGAAATTGAACAAAAAGCAGAACCAGGGTCAAACTTTGATAAAGTTTTACTGCATGCACTGTTATCAATTTAGTTATTAATACTATAACAGTATTTACACAGGTCTGTGTTGAATGATGATTATTATAATGTCAAACAGTTGCATCATTTTTTATGAATACAAGACTCAATTACAGAGGAACAAGGAAGGAACAGTAGTAGCAATAGTGCAAATCTTAAGCTCTTCTTACAGTTTCACATTTTCTGAAGCTCTAGACAAAAAAGGTACAACCTGTACTGAACCATCTATTAATAACAGCTACTCCTCACCTGTGACTTCACCATGGTGGCTGAGTGCTCTGTGTTGTTCAGGAAGAGGGACTGGGTGGCATGTGCCCCATCTGATGACTTTTTCACACCGTTGGTTCCACAACTGGAATCTGAGACAGAAATTATCAAATATTTTTTCTGTTTTTTGCCCCAAAGGAAAAAGGGTGATTCCAAGTTGTACTCACTGGACTCTATATGTGATTTTGAGGTTGGCGCCTGGAGAACTGCAGGGCGGAGGACACTGCGTTGCTGCTCCTTAGGTTTCTGACTTGGGACGCCTGCAACAGAGCCAATTTACTGGTTGGGTTTTTCTGAAAGCCTCAGTTATTTTTACTTATATATTTATTTTTTTTGCACAGATTTTATAGTTTCACTTGTTCTGCTCTAGATGTGCCGCTTCCATTTCTAAGAGAAGCCTTATAAAAAAAAGAGTGCAAGCTCTGGGTTTTTGTTCCCCATAGTCTTCAAGAAAATATTACTTGAAGACATTACTCACTCACCTGAACTTGGTGCCTGTCCATGTATGAGAGTTGGTGGCTTTAAACGGAATCCCACAGGCTTCTCCTCTGGTAAGATGGAGAACAAGAGAAGGCAGACATTTAAGAAACACACAATTTACAAATTATAAAAGATCCTTCTGTCATTGCACCTCTACCACAGCAACCCTTGAAGAGTCTCAAGAGTTGTATGCACTCCAACTGCTGTGCAGTAGTTTGGCAGGATCTAGGGCCTCTGATACATTTCCTTCTCTGTTCCATTCTCTATCTTCCTGACTTTACTAGCCAAATACGACCTAGCCCTAATTAGTGCTAAAGGAGAGCCGAAAGCACTTATAAAAATGGCATCTTCCATTTCCTTAACTTTTATGAGGTATCCATATCTAGTGATCATTAGTATTAATACCCCCCCCCCCTCCTTCTTATTTTTGTTTTACTAACCAGCATAATTCTTATGACATGGAGGTAACCAGACACAGCTGAACAATGGAGAACTCTATGTTCATCTTTGCTTTCCCTTTTAAATAATGCTTTATGTCATATACTTCAAAAGGTTATTAATTATACCATCTAGCGTTTGCTCAAGTGGATATCTCGTCCTGTATTGTGCTGAGTTACAAGCATTGTTTGCACATTTTTAGGTGGGGATGTACAAAGCAATTTATCCAGTCACAGGACATTCAAACCCAACTGACATGCGGCTCAATATGGTTTGTGGTATGCATCGGAATATGGAAGTATGGTTTCGAAAATGCAGTGCAAAGGAAAGGACTGTCTGACAGCCAGGAAAAGCCTTGGAAATATTCTAAGTACAGCACTTAAACTGATATTGATTTGTAGAGTAACTTTTTTTAGGTGACTAAAATACAATTTTCTGCTGGACCCATCCACAGCAGTACATTGCTTAGCTTCTCTAACAGTATGTCTGCCTGCTTCTCCAACTGGGAGCATGCTGATCCAAATCTACTGCTGGTAATACACTGACTTTGTAGTACCTCATATAACCTCACTTCAAAAAATGTGAACTGGTGACATAACCACTTGCCATTTCTAAACAATGAGCTTGTTATAAGAAAATTATGAAAATAAAACCTGAGTTATTTACAAAAAATGAAGACGTTAAACACATTTCCACTAATGTCACAGTCCCATTGCCGTCGTAATCTTAGCCCATTTCATTTTCTGTGTCACATTCATAAACTAAAGTAAAATTGGTCTGTTTTAAATAATTCTATTGCTGTCAATTTAAATTACTACTTAGTGAAATGACAAATTTCCAATTATTATCTGTTTTCCCTACCCCTCCAGTGAAATGCACCTGGTGAACCATGAAAAATATTCTTAGTCATAAACGTTGAACAGCATGCCACGGAATATTAAACGATAAATATGTGAGTGGACTCCAAACTAGCAGACTGCACAGATGCAGAATGGACATCCAAACCTGTTCTTTTTATTTAAGATCTGACTAGTGTTAATTTCATCAGATGAGACTAGATGAAATATATATTCAAAAATGTTTTTTTCATGACGAAAGTGAGCAAAGATAACTTAAACACTGTTGATGAAATTAACATGTATTTTTTGACAAAAAAAAAAAACTACAAATTGACAGAAATCTACTTCATCAGATAAAAACTTAATAAAATGTTATAAATCTTGTTTTTTTTGTCATGCGTGTACATGTTTTGCCTTCTGCCCTGCTGTGCTCATGCTGGGGCGGCATGTGTGACTGTGTGTGAGCAGCACACACACACACACACACCAGTGCTGTCTGTGGCCATGCGCTGTGAGCATGAATCTGCTGCCTCAATATCATCATCTTACGTGTTGATCTATGTTTCAATAAATGCATTACTGCCTGACAAAACTAAGTTTTGCGCATAGCTGCATCTGGGTATGCACACACACACACGCGCGCGCGCACGCACGCACGCACGCACGCACCAAACCCATCTCACACACAACTGGCTATTTATGTCAGGCACATAGTGACATGATTTATATACATAAGAAACCAAAAGAGTGGTTTAAACATTTTACTGTCTGTTCTGCTCTCATTTTATCTAGACTGGTTTATAATTTTAAAGAGCCTTAGTTGTTGAATCATATTTGTTCATAATATAATACGCAAATCAGAACATGAATGTATTTCTGTGTATATCAGACCAGGCACCATTAGCAAAGCAGCATTCCTAATCATTCAACACGTGGAGCTACTTAATAAGGTAATAATGACATAAACCTTGTGAAATGAGCGAAACTAAAATTACATTACTGTTTAAGACTCAATTGACAGTAATGGTAACTCAAATGAATCGGCTTTCCTAGACTAAAAAAAAAAAGACTCTTGACTAAAACTAGACTAAAATACTTTGGATCTTCTTTGACTAAAACTAGACTAAAATGCCAAGACTTTTCATGAACTCAAATATGACTAAACCAAAAATACAGTTGACTAAGGACACGGATTGTCTGACATGAACAGAAACACTCTCACAAATAAAGAATATTCTGAAAACAGCCATTATGCTGAACATTAGTTTATACAGACTATATGACAGCAGCCTATAGGCATAAATTACAAGTGGCCTACAATAGCTAATGATGCATTCCTCTGACACGTTCAGTGGTATCACACAAAGTGCAGCCAACAACCACCACATGACACTATGGCATCTTATAGTAATAAATCCTTTGCCTCGACCAATATCAAGCTCACATTTATCTTTTCTTCAATACTGGGTAAAATGAGTTTGCCCGGTAAACTCAGAACATGTTTTCCTGCTGAACTTGGCAGTTCAAACAGTCATAATCCAGAACAGAACTACATTATGTACAGGCAAAGTCACGGGTCATATGAGGTCATAATGCACCCACAATGAAAGAGTCTTTCTTGATTTATTAGAGATTTTGACAAAGTACTCTAGTAACTCTTATTTGATTCTGACCATTATCATACCAAATACAATAGGCTACACCTCTCTCTGTAGGTTCTAGTTGCCACACGTGACAGACAAAGACCTATGATGCAACCACCCAAAAAAAGAGAACCAAATTATTTCAAAATAACCAAATCTCAAACCTAAATACATCAGAACAGCCTGAATAGATTTTTTTATATATACAGAGAGAGAGGGGGAGAGAGAGAGAGAGATAGAGATAGAGAGAGATCACAACCTGCAACTTGGGAAAGCACTGATCTGGCACTGTATAATTCTTCTGAATAATTTTAGTAGCGTTAAGACTACATATAAGAGTGCAAATGTATTGTTTATGTCATCTCTACGCTTATATTGCTTTATGTGCATTCACTCACTTAAAAATTGTGACTGAAAAATCCAATCATGCCTGTGTGCTCTGCATTCTGTAACCACACATTTTCTTCTATCCATTAATAACACAAGACCTCCAGTGCAGATACTTGCGGGGCTAGCTCAGAAGTAAAATTATCACGTGAGTGAACTAGAGCTGGTCACAGTGAAGGGGGCATTTGTTGGCAGGGGATATGCAAAACATTGCTTGACATGTTATTTGAAATTAAACTGACATGACTGTATAAAACAAACATCTTCAAAGAATATTTCCAATAAATAGAATTTTTGGGCTTGCAAGTATTTATTTGTTTTACAGACCAATTCAATTTATTGTGTTTGCTCTCTTAAATTGGTGAAAACAATTGTAGGAAGAAATGTCTTTGGCCTTTAAGACTGATATTTTCAGTGGAGTGGACCTTTAAGATGTGAAGAGAAACTAACGGTGGTCTAGATGCCTCACCTGGCTCAGAGTCAGAGTTCCCAGTCGGAGACTGGCAGAAACTTGAGGGCATGAATACATTGTTCTTGGGAACTGCAAAGTAGCGGACAGACATTGCGCTCAGCATACAAATCAACGTGTACACCACAAGCAAGAACGAAAAAGAAAAAAAAAAAAAAAAAAACACTGCTTAGTCACCACGTGCCCTTACCAGAATGTGGGGGTGGGAATGATGAGGTCCTCTCCCTTTTCACAGGGGGGCAATAGGTTCCCTCGTCTTTGTCTGAATCTAAAAGTGATGACAAAATGTTACTCTTAGTTTAAATAAATCATTTAGAATTCTATTGACAGTAAGTGTGCAGTTTGGATATTAGATGTACCCTCTCCATCTTCTGCACTTGAGCCCTCCGCAGATCGCTGTAAGACAACACAAAGTAGTTAAGTTCTTATTTATCCCAAAAAGTGGTACTGGTCATTCATTATTCAAGTAAGATGTGCTTGACATGAGATTAACAGATTATGATAGTGTGTACTGGATAAACTTAAACAACTATTCATAAATATGTGTTTTTTAATAATTCCAGACTCAATATCAGTATAGTCTGCAAGACATGCTTTGTGAACACATGAACAACATGTGAAACACTTACCTTTCTGAAGGAGTAGTAAGTATAGTGTCAGATATATTTTGGAATATTTCTTTGACATGATATACTTCTTAAATTTACCTTCCCAGTTTCAGCTCTAGCGCCAATGCCTTCTCACAGAAGTGTTACAGGTGGTGGTGACATTTAGTATGACAACCAAGTATTTGCAGGTAAACAAACAATGCCCTGTTCACATTACAAGGATTAAGATTGTCTCTGTCCTGTAATCATCATGTTTAAATTTGTACACACGTGGCACAGTGTCAACTCACAGTGTGAAAGCTCAGAGAGCTCTGCCCTTTTTTTGAGCGATGTTTTACTCTCATATCTGCATAGCTTTGCTTTGGGTTTTATCCAAAGAGCTAGACTTAGACTAAATGTAAAATGTAGGTGTGAATGTGAAATGTTTCATTCTACAAACCTTTCCTGCTCATTCAAGGAGAACAACAACATGTTTTTATAACTACTGCATATGTAAGGAATCATGTTTGTGTAAGTTCTATTATAGTTTCAATATCGGTTAGTATAATAATAGAGATCATTTTAAAAAGAAAAAGGAAAATAAGACTGAATTCCAGAATTCCATGTGCCTGGTATTCAGCATGAAGCTGAAACTATTAGTTAAATCAGTATTAATTCAACCAAGATGTGTGAGACATGAGATCATCAGATTTTGACTTGTTTACAGTTCTTCTACTGCGATCAATGTGTGCTTGTCAATAATGCAGTCCAGACTGAACATCAGTATGTAGCCTGCAAGACTTGAACACTTGAATAACATGTTTATTAAGAAAAAAAAAAAAAAAAAAAACTTACCTTCTGTGCTTTATCTTTTTGGAAAACAAACACAGGAGGCGCTATGGCAGGCTTGTCTGTTAAGAGAAGATGTAGGTTACCCAAGCTATGCAGTCTGTTTGGTTCTTCAACAAACAGTGATGGTCTTTTCATTCTGTGGTCTAGTTATTCTATTAAAAGTAGTACTTCAGATACATAGAAAGTTATGCACATTTCAAAATATAATCCATACTTCATATTTATACATTTTCAATGCCACTTATTACTGGTAAAGTGTCAGGCCTTGCACAACTGTTAACAATATTTAAATGGTGGATTTAGCTAGGGAAAAAAATCAAAACAGGATGTGTGACAAGAAACTGACAATGTCAGCCAATCAATAGAAATGAACTGTTTTAAACAGACTATATCACAGTAATCATGCAATCCTAGTTAGGGATAATGAGTGGCGGAGTCTAATATACATTCAAGTACAATTTTGAGGTACTTGTATTGTATTTGAGTATTTCCATTTGATGCCAATTTAAAATTCTACACTACATTCGTTTGACACCGCTACTTTCTTTTCTGAATGAAATTTTACATTAAATATTATAACTGTTATTTGTCTCCTATTTTTTCATTAATGTTACACACTTTTGATTAAAATGCATAACACTGTATTATAATTAAAGTGTATTATCAATTATACAAAAACATGACACTTACAATGCAGTAAATTATTAGTAATTGACCCGAAGTATGTCAAATTGGCTCCACACTGATTAACTACTACAAATGATAAAAACAAACAATACAGTATATAGTAGTTATAATATAACTATCTAAAATGAGCTGCAGGACATCTACTTTTACTTTTGATATTTACATACATTTTACTAATCATACTGCTGTACTTTTACTTAACATTTTGAATTTAGGAGTTTTACTTGTTGAGGAGTATTTGCAGACCACATTATTTCAACTTTTTCTTAAGTAAAAGATCTGCATACTTCTCCCACCACTAGGAAAATGAATTTGTAGGATGTAGGGCGAACGGTATTACAAAAAGCTGACATAAAGTTTATTCTCATATACCTAAAAATATGCCTAAATGCAAAATACATTTACTGTAATATGTTATGCAATAAACTTGCCAAACAGTAACTATTTCGTAATATAATAGGATTTTACTCAGGTCACCACCAAAACATTACGTGGCTGCTGTAATGTATTGTTACAGCCAAATAGAATAGCAATCGAGACAGGTAGTAATTTCATGTCACCTCAGGCCACTTAATGCGTGCACCTTCCCGCTGTAACTCCTGTAAGATGTGTAATCCTATAACGTTAGCAGACAAAGGTTTTCCTCTGTCTGGGCTGGGCCTATTAGTTACACCGAGCAAGTGTAGCATCGTTGTCGTTTGTGAGCCTTGCTGATGCATAAATGCATGCGTTAACATCCAAATCCCCTTCGCCCACCACCTCTAACACAAACCCTCATGGCTGTTTATGTGTATGAAACGCATTGCACAGCATGCATCATGAAAACGCTGTGACCTATATTTAAACATGCAGCCTCGTAACTCTGCGATCTACTAACATGCTTATGTATGTATGCACTTACAGAAAAGATACGACACTTATATTAAACCGCAGACATTCAGCTGTTCCCGGCTTAATGTTAACCATGCTAGCGTTTACACTATCTGACCCGATCCAGCACATAGCCGACGCCACCGGTTGTTCCCTAAAGCCGACCCGTAGCTTAGCGGCTATAGTTAGCGTGCTAATACGCTGCATCTCGCATGAGTCATCTCGCCGGACAGCAGCAGTAACAAGAGCCACGATTAATCGTTCCATAATGATCACACCAGCGTAAAGTCACTTTATTCTGAATGGGGGATACATCATACGAAGGGAGCCACACTTAAGCCACAGCATTGTCTCTCGCTGACATTTTTTCTCTCTACGCGCCTAAACGCACATCAGGGAATCCGGCACTAGAGCGCTAACTACATTAAATACCACGGAGCTCGTCCTGTAAACACCTCCTATCGACCACATTAGCCGTGTTAGCAGCAGTGCTGCACTTCTACACGATCAATGGCTTCGCTTTGTTACCACTTTAACTCGTTTAGCTCCTCACAAAAAGGCAAAACATCCCGACTATAAATAGCCGGGTGCTAGCGGCTTGCATTTTGAGGGCGTTCCGAGGCATTCCAGGTATTAGCCACATCCCAGCGGTTAGCAACGTTAGCCTGCTCGCTAACGCTGTGGTCTCGTGAAACGCCACGGAGCTATATAATTCACGTGAACCCACCGTTAACACGCCTCCGAGTAGCACCGTTTCACTTCACTAATATGCAGCCAGAGTGAAGGCGCCGGTAGTAACACCACGGCGTCTGTATTGTTTTTCTCACACTGCCACTTACTCACCTTCGTTTGCCAAGTCCGCCATTTTACTTCGACGCTCACACACCCACAACCCACCGCGCAGATAAGCTGAGGCAGAGATGTTTCATCAGTGGCAGTGATGGAAGAGGCACCTGAAAGCAACACTTCAGCAAAAGTACACATATCTTACCAGAAATTTACTTTAGTATAAGTTAAATTCGGACTATTACTTGAGTAAAAGTCCTAAAGTATCTGATATTTAATTTAATTAAGCATCAAAATGAATTGTCATCATTGTCATGATATTAAATGTGTATTGAAAGTGCAAGTGCATAAAAAAGCGAGCAGGCAGAATTTTGAGAATGAATTATTTTTAGTGTTTGTGCATAGTTGGAGGCTACAAGTTTCCAAATCACCAGAATTTGATTGATTTACTTGTTTATTGGTGAAAAACAAACATGGGTCATTTCAGAATTGGAGAACATTTTACATCCCACCCATCAAATAAATAAAAAAATCCACATACAAAATAGTAAAACTGCTTCTGATTAAATGCACTTGTCCCGAGACCAAATCTATAAAAACTAAGAGAAAATAATGCTTGAAAATAGTTTTTAAAATACCAAATAAGTCTGGAGTACCCCCTCAAATGCCATTTTTCATTTGTCCCAACCCCCTAATGACCATTTTTTTGGTATTATTTGTTTCATTGAAGTCTCTTGTAACTTTGGGAACATTTGTTTTAATAAAAATAATATTTTAAGTAATAATTATTATCCATGGAATGTGTGTCCCACAACATGCATGCAACCCTGTTACCATAACATTTTAGCCTGGTAGAAGAAGAAGAAAGCAGTGAATCACATGATATGCTGGACTTGACATCATCAAACAATTTTCTAAAGAATAGTTAGAGCAAAGACATGTCCTCTCTTCTATTTTTCATAACATGGTTAGCCTTGATTGAATGATCATGTGAATGAACACTACATTTTTCCCTTGCTGTAATTATTCCTCCTGTTCACACTGGCTGTTAAAACCTATCCTTCATATCAAGATAAACAGTGTATTTACACAGCCATTTTGTGGAAAATGTATTTAAAGTTAATCTTAAATAAGACTTTATGAGTCACTTTGGCATAAGATTATGGATTTAATCCCCCATAGATTATATTATGAGTGCATTATAAACTTCTGATAATCAATATGAACTGAAGAGATGGTTATGACAAGGAAATACATACATTTCAATGTTAAATGTTCTTCTGGGCACCTGACTGTTGATTTTAGAGACTTGAAGAAATTGTGAACCTGTTTTTAAAATTTTGTTTGGATAGCCAAACGTACTTCTACAGAAACTATGTGATTTAAAACCAGCTACAGTACAATGAGGTTTCCTTAAACTCACTGCTGAGCGGAACAGACAGCAACACATATTAGAATATAAGTTACTGACCTTGTGGAGTGGGTAGTTCATCTCAGTCTCCCTCCTCAGATGGACTTTATTCAGTAGTGATGGAAATATCTCAGTTGTCATTAATCGTAGTATTGTGATCATGACTGATGACCACAGATGACCACCCAAGAAAAATGCCCAAAAGTGAAACAATAAACATTAAGAGGCTCCTGTAAAATCTTAGATTTCCTGCTTCAGAGCAAACAAGAAGCTGAAAAAAAGCTTCTGCAGCAAAGATAAGTCATATGGAGGAAGGAGGGGGAGCCAGTAGCATAGGTGCACACACACACTTCAAGGATCCAGACTGTGTCTCTCCTGTATTCATCATGTTTGAATGTGAACACACGGTGGCACAGTGTCACCTCACAGTGTGAATGTGTAGACAGCCAGATCTTTTTTTGAGTGATAATTTATTTTTATATCTGCACAGAATCTATCACTGTCAATATTATTTTTACCAAGAGTAAAGTCCAAAGAGTAGAGTCCCAAGAGCAGGTTGGATCAAGTGTGAACTGTAGGAGTCTGTATATGTAAATGTGAATCCTTTCGTTCTTTCACAAACATATCCAGTTTATTCAAGGACAATACCATGTTTTTATATTGCATATTTCAGGAGTAATATTTTTGAAATGTCCTTTATGGTTAAATCAGTTGTTGCAGTACAAACAGTTTTAACACTGGGAAAAAGCAAAACAACAACATAAAACCCTTCGGTATGCTGCTGTAATGTCAAGAATGACTCGTTGTACCAAACAGATTCAATTAAAGAATTTTATTTCCAATGCTTTCCAGCCAAAACGCTTTGTGTGTATCCTTGAGGTCTGACATGTTGAAGGCATTTCCTACCTCATAAAACATTTGCAAAGCCCCTTTTTGAAACCAGCATTGTTTATACCAGCTTGCGCTCACCCCCTCTTCTTTTATTGATGAATTTAAGGAGGTTGCATTTACTGTGCCGTGTGAATCAGACATGAAAGCGTCATGGGCTGCAGTGCTGAGAGGTTCCAGAACTGTAAACACAGAAATGCTGCTCTGCTCTGATCAAGAATGTCACTTGTTTAGAGATTAAACCTGAATCCATACTCATGCATTGTTGTTTAATCCAGCTGTTTTCACATGAATATTAACAGCTTTGTATTTTGCACGACCATTTTGAGATGCCTTTCTTGCTAATGCTCTCTGTATTTTCATTTGCATTTATCCATGTAAAGCCAGCGCAGTTCACGTCACTTGCCACCAGAGGGAAAACTAGCACTTGAAGCTGAAGTTAAGCCTCCATACAAACACAGTAACACATTCTGTATATTATTATTATCTATCAGCTTGTTTAAACACTTTAATGAACATGCTTAAATTAAGTAAAATAATACCTGGCCAGCAGACCATATTTTGTATGTATTTACAATTCAATCAAATGTAAATGTAAATTGGAAATAGCTCAGGCTGTCAGTCAAACAACAGGAAAAACAAATGAATCGAAAAATCTTCTGAAATTAGGCATCTCATTGTAATTAATCGATAATTTATTCATAATCTTCTTTTTAAAACTGAAGCTTATTATATTGGATATTTAAAAGTAAAATCATGTAACTGATAAAGTATAAGTTTAATAGCATCATTTTCACTTTGAACACAGTTTCTGACCTATAGATCTGCAATAAAGCCATTAGCGCCATCGACTATCAGCTTCAAAGTCAGATTTTTGGAAGGCACTCCTGATTGCTAATAAAAGGAAACAACCTTTAGACTAGATAGTTGCCTAGAGGTAATAAAGTCTGTTTTCTTATGATAACACAATAATTAATGTGATGTAGCTGCATTAAAATTGCAATCAGGTGGATCTTGGTTTCCATAAATGTGCAGTTTGGAACCATTTTTTTCTTAAGTTAATGCCTTCAAATCCCTGCACTACGTGCCGTATTGTAGCTGTTGGGTCACTGCAACATTACAATTGTAAATTGAGACGTACTATTATTTTCTATTTTTGTATATTTGTCTAAATCTCAACAGTGTCATATTACCCAAACCTCCCAAAATATTCTGTGTTTTATCCATTGAAAGTGATCGAGTGCGAGATAAAGAAACAATTGTTTGAGAGACCAGATACTGTTATAAACATAAACCAGTTGTTTGCCTTGTTGGTTCAATTATGGTTAACGAACATTGAATAGAACACATTTCAGAAGAGTTCGCATTGCACAATGTTCTCATTTCCCTTCAGGCACAAATCAAACAAGTCACTGCATGTGTTTATACTGTTTCCACAGAGGGAGCTCATCTGTCAGAGCTTGGCTTGTGCTTATGAAGCCAGAACGGTTTTGTTTCTTCTCTTATCTGTCACCATAGCCAATGTACGCTATAGATCAGTAAGTCAACATGTATTTATTGGTTTCAAAGAGAAATTTGCTCTAATTCAATTATAATTATATTCTAGGTTAATGTTTAAATATCTTTTAAGTTTGCTACATTTGGTGGAAAACATTCAACATTATTGAAATAATATAAATTGCTACCAAATGACTGCTTTGAAGTGGATTATTGTAACTAACACCTACCTGTAAAGATGAAACCCAGGCTAATTTCTCTGGAGAAATAACAGTAATTCTTATCCATTCCTTCTATATGTTTGATCTTATCAGCTAAACAAAGCTGTGTGATGAATACATTTGAACAAAATACAAATTCTAGCTGAAAAGCTACAGTGCAAAAACAATCAGCATGTTTGTTCACTCTGTATGAAACCCGGGAGACTTGCAGTGCCCTCCACAGGTCAATCCTCATCTACCACTAATGACATATGAAAATACTGAAGAATTGCATGTATTTTCTGGCCTGATCCCTGCTAGAAATAATAATTGTAAAAGATTGTGCAAAACATTAGATTGCACATTATATTCTGCATTGTCACTGCATGTATGCTGTACACTGGCTCATCTGAAATGAATAAAAGTCCAAATGAAAATATCTCTTTGAAGTTAGTGTGTTTGCCAAAAATCCCATAGTAGGAATGGTGATTTTCTCTTCTCACAGCAGTCGTCATACTACATGCCAACCTGTATGGACAACAAATATTTTTGTATTGCACTTTTTTTTGATATAACAAAATAAAAATACAATCTATATAGTCAACCTTTTCACCTTTGTACTAAGTCAAACTGCAATTCTCTTCATATTTAATCGCCAATTGATTTATTACAGATTATCATTTATCTATGGTTCATAATCCTTGCACTAACATTCTGTTTCTGTGAAAAACAAAAGTACTTTCATCTAAATAAAGTATTGACATTGACATTGGTTATGTGATTGCCTCAATCTATAAATATTTTACTCTGTGTGTTTCAAGCATACGGTATCTGAAAAGTAAAGGCTGCAATTAGATGAAATTTGCTTTCTAGTTACGATTCCATATGTAAAAGACCTTGATTTTGATAACTCCTGACCTTTATAATTTACCTTTATCTGCACATTCCCAAAAATAGAAAGAGAAATAAATTATTTTTAATTGCTTTCCTCTTAATTTCGTTTGATCTCTTCTGTTTACAAATTGATGATCACAAGTAATGTTAAATCAGTGTCTTTATTTAGTCTACAGCATTGAGACAATTCTGTCACCATCGCCACTAAACCTTTTTTGTACTGAGTGCCAAAATAGTTTTTCACATACTGATAAAAGTCTTTCTGCTTTCATATGCATGCAAAAATGATAGCTACAGTGAGGAGATACAACAACGGATCATATTGTTGGAAAGGAAAGCCCCGAAGTGTATCATCACACGGCCTAAATCCAAGTTGGCAGTAGACCATCATCTCCTGACAAATATTATGCCATTAATCACTCAAGATTTTTAGAACATGGGATCACAACCAGGAAAGGAGATAATCAAAGCCAACTATAGTTTTTTTTCTTGTTGGATTTACAGGTTGCTTTGCCAACTAGCTCTTTCATGTACTAGTTCTGTGACTGAACCTGCACAGCCAGCAGTGAGCAAGACCAGAATCACACAATGGACTGAGGCAATTTGGGATTAAATTATAGTGTTATATAGATATATGACCTGCTTTAAGGCGGGGAATTTTCTGACTCCTTCTGTGCATCACAGCACATCACTGTGCGTTTTGCAGAAGTTGAGTAATAACCAACTGAAGCGGACGCCAGTATCCTGGAGGAAAGGGCAGTTCCATGTAATGCCTCATTGGGCTTGAGCTGTGTGAGCACTGGTAAGAGCATAAATAGTGAACAGGACTATCATATGTCCACCCAGGCACACACGGCTCATTAATATCTGTCACAAGGCGTTCCTCAAAATCTGTGTGGAAAGAACACATCAGCCTATTTTCATGAATTAACAGGAAAAGCTTTGGTTGGATACGCGATATGGAAAAGCTGACAAGTGGCTTTAATGCAAAACTTCTCAACCGTCGGATCACAGTGTGACTAAGAGGAGGTCACTTCATATCTGATTCTCTAAAATTGCTGTGTCATACATCAACGAGTCAAGCTCTCCTGACAATACTAAATAAAGGCCTAAAACGGGCATTTTCCACAAAATCATGCTGAATTCCCAACTTCATTTTCACTCAATGCTACACATCGATATACATATTTATTACTTAAATTAACAGGTAATAGTGACATTGTGATAATATTACTGCATAATATCCTTCCGGTCAGCTTCAGGTCTTTCAGAATTTCAAGGTCCGCCAAGCATTATTGATTTGAAGATATAACTTTTATGGTCTGATAAAGCTGTCTCTGTGACATCTGTCGGGGAATTCCACAGACAATATAAAGTCATTGAACACGGTTTCACCTTTACACAGTACACAATGCTCTCTAAGTGATCAGCAGTATTTCTATTGTTATACTTAAAAAGCTAACCTGTGGTAATGAATAGAACTGGCACTACCAAGTATGCAAAGCAATATTGTTAATATGTATTGTAGGTTTATGGCTGTTGCTAAATGCTCTGATGTTGAGAGGTAAATCTGCTCGTTCTGAGTTAAATGAAAATTAAGTATAAATTGAAAGATTAAATAAGTAGAGAAACAGTAGTTTGTTGTTGCAGAGTTTCACAGACCAGACGTTAATAACAGGTCTGTGGGTGTGTGTGTAACATTACTAGTGATGTGTGTCAACTGCATGTACAATGGGAAAAAGTAAACACTGTCGGATAAATTAAAGAGAAGACTCCTGTTCCTGTATTTTATTTTACACAGGCAGCCTAACATATTTGACCCACCAATATGATTGATTTGCTGATATTTCTTTTATAAGAAAATACAGATAAATAAATAGATGTAAATAATAATAAGGATTGAGAATAATAAAGATGATTATTTCTAAGAAATGCTACTCTCCATTCCTACACATGCATGCTTGAGAATCCATAACTTCTTAAAAATCTTCAGTTTTCATTGCACAAAATTTCTAACTCCTACTGCACTTGTGTTACTTGAACCAACAGATATTTCCAGTTCTCTGTCTAAGTCCTATATGGGGCACATGGTAAGATTAAAACCTAAATTAAGCAACACACTGATCACTGATCTCGGAGAAAAAGCTATGAAAAAATATCCATCAGTGTCAATTAAAAGAAAAAAGAAAGAAATCCGAGCTGGGGCCAAAGGTCATGTGAGAGTTTATGGTAACGTGAGCTGTGGCGCAATGCCTTTGGATGCTTATAAGAGCTTTGCCTGCACAGGTTGATAGACACAAGACGAGAGCTTCAAAGCACATTAGGAGCACGAGAGGTGAGTTATCGGTTTCCTAATAGAGACACGATGCTCTCTTTTTTTACCTGGAGTTTCCTCAGTAATTAATCTTTTTAAGAAATATATGCTACTTCTTTGTAACGGTAATTAGTATTCCATCAGAACACAAATATATAATATATAATATATATAGTTATTATTACTTTCCTTTATTAATAATAGCTCACATTAATTCATGATAATTTGATGTAAATGTACACGGCATCCACTCTGATTTAACCCACAGGCTAATTAAAGTTTAAGAATTATAATTATACTATATTATAAATTTTAATTGAACTCAGACAGATTTTCATTAGTATTGAGCAAGGATTCAGTAACATTATTCATTCAATGATTCGTTCAACATTATCTGTGTATTTGCTTCAGAAAAAAAAAACAAAAAAAAAACAATGAAATGCATTTCGGTTCTTTACCAAAAGTCCAAGAAAGCAGAAATACAGCATTAGTAGACATGTTTTACAAATGTGACTAATACAAGTGCCAACATGATCTGTAATTTGAAAAGGGAACTGAAAATTGTTCAGGAGTTGTTAGATACATATTACAGAGTTAACCAACGAGAGCCGAAGTCAAATATTTGTTCAAGGTTCAGACGTTAATGGGGTAGGTGTGAAAGGAGGTATAATAATCACATCGCGATAAGATTAACTGAAGACTAACTCTTCTTATTTATTTATTTTTATTTTTTTTTTTTACAGCTGCCAATATCTACTGCAACATGCGGTTCAACACACTGTTCCTTCTGCTGATCCTTGGTGGCTTCTGCCTTGCATTGGCACAAGGTTAGACACAGTAAAGTACTAACATTAGCGTCACATAAAATACCGAGCTGTGAACACACAGCAAAGATAAAATGAGGGTCAATGAGGCGTGTTTATTGCCTAAGTACCTGTGTGGGAGGATGTGTTCTTACCTTTTGCACCTTCAGAATTCCAGGAGTGCATGCATTGTCTTTTTATTGTCAGTTATTGTTGTATAAATTATACCATACATACTGTAGTGGCACCGGAGTGGACTTTGTGTCTGATTGTACTGTGCTGGATTTCTAATCCTTCAGTTTCTTATGATGACTGCTGTCTGAAGTATGTCAAAAAGTTGAACAAGGGCGCTCAGAGACATGCGGTGGCTTACAGACGCCAGGAGCCAGACGGAGGCTGCAACATCCCTGCTGTCATGTAAGTACACGTGCAATAAAAGTCAACGAAAGCCTTAAGGTTTCTATTTCCCCAAAACATCCACAAAAAAATCCCACCATTGCTACTGAAAATCAACATCTGCTTGCATCACTTTTCCTTCAGCTTCACCATGAAGAGGGGTCGCCAGTTTTGCGCAGACCCCAGAGAGAACTGGGTGATAGAACTGATTAAGAAGATTGAGAAAAGGAACCCCCGGAATGGAAACCACATCAGGAAGGTGATTACTGATTCTTATTCTAATTCTATTTTATGAAAAAAAATTGTCACTGAAAAGTGATGTTCAAACTGTTGTCTTTGCTCTTGCTTTCACAGCACCATCCACAACAGAAGTACAAACTCTGAGGGTGAATCCAGATCATCTGCAATCTGCCATATTTTATTACAAAGCGTCAGGAGGATTTATGGTGGTTTTATGGTGTCTTGCTGGAAGGCAAACAAGGACGCCATTAAGGAAATCTTGTTGTATTACTTTTGCTTTCACTCCATGTTAAGATAAAAGGTCAAAAGCTCAGGTAGAATCACAGCAACACTGTTGCTTAGGGTTGAACTGCTGCTGCTGACTGGCCACCATACATTAAGTGCCTTTAATAGCATGGCTGCTTCAGTGAGAATATTTGTGACTGCTTTCCTCTTTTAAGAACATAAATAAGCTATTTAGATATCTAAATGGTGATGGAGTGTTAATGATAATGAACAAATACAAATATTTAGATTTCTTGCAGATAGATTTCTAGATATCTATCAAATACTTGTATATTTGCAAACGATGAATGTAATTTACTCCCTGAAATGTGTGTCATAGAAAAGGAGAAATCTTAATTTTTCAAATTGTTGTAATGTCTGTCTTTTAATACGTTTTGTGTAGAGGTTTTATGTGTTTTCACAAAGCATTATGACAATAAACATTTTTATCACCTTCATCTCAGTGTCATTTACGAGTATGATGAGTAAGGTTATGTACATATAAATGATTATTGATAGTTTATTCTATGTGTTCTTGTGATTCTTAACACTTTTGTCAAGCAATCTTTTATTAAAACAAGTGACAGAAAAGATGACAAGGGATGAGTGATGAATTGTAAAAAAAAAAAAAAAAAAAAAGAGTGACAAATTGTATAAAAAAAAAAATTGAAAATTGTTTGGCCAGGGTAAAGTTAAAAAAATGTGATGGAGAAGTCGGTAACAATATACTAACACAATATTTACCTTAATGCCAAGCTCCTGGTCTGCGTCTGCGGAATCTGGTCTCAAATTTCCTCATCAGGCTGCTTTAAAATCACCCTTTTCACGTAGTATTCTCATAACTAAACACTTTTGATGACAGTAGCTTAAATATTCTACTCTCATCCTAAAACATTTAAAGTGAATTCACTTCAAGGGATTACTGCAGTAAAAATAAATGAACAAGGAAAGGTTGAAGTGACACATTGACTACTTACTGTAATGTTTCCACATGATTTATCATGATTTAACTACCAAATAAAAAAATAATGTGTGTGTGTGTGTGTGTGTGTGTGTGTGTGTGTGTGTGTGTGTGTGTGTGTGTGTGTGTGTGTGTGTGTGTGTGTGTGTGTGTGTGTGTGTGTGTGCGTGTGTGTGTGTGTGTTTGACAGCCGCAAGGATTTGTCTGCTCTAAACTTGCTTGACACAGGATGCAAATTCAGCAAAATGGGCAAAATCCCATAGATTAAAAGTGATTGTGAAATACCTGCGAGGAGAAAATGGACACATATAAAACAGACTGTGAAGCATTGTGCTGATTTACAACCAACAGTATCTGATCTGACATGGAGTTGGATTTACCCACTGAGCTACAGGTATGTGCTTTTATTCTCTTATCTCCACTGGTATTCACAGGAACTGCTGGGACACGCAGGTGATAAAATCCTCTGTGTCTGCTGAACAGCTCCAATGAGACTAACGTTAATATCATGTGATTATTGTCATGTTAGAAATCAGTTATAGAGCAATCAATATTTAAAACCTGAGAATTACACCGTTTAAATATTTTCTTGGTTTGACTGCCAACTCAGCTCCAAGGCAATGTTGACAGATAACATAGCAAATAACCTGTAATAATTACAAAGACATTCATGGAAGATGCAATAATGATGGACATGACATACAGAGAGGCACCAGCTTTAGAGGTCAAAGAATTGGGTTACAGTTTGAAAAGGATTGCAGGTGCTGAGGCTTCGTTTCTTCTTGTTAATATCACAACAACGCTGACAAATGTGCTGCGCTCTTCGCTTCTGCATGCTCGGGCAAAACGAAATGGCTGGTTTGCATTGTGAGCAGAAACTTAACCTTTCTTTTACCAAAGGAAAAAAAACATGAAAGGAATGTATGAAATGGAAAACAATATGTGAAAAAAATATCTTCACACTGATAGAAATTTGATGAAATACAATATATGTTTTAAGTTCAGCTTGAAGCTATCAAATGTGACAGGGGGCTTTAAATAGATGGAGCATACAGACTGTGATGCTGCACTGTGGTGCTTCCAGGTAAAAATGTCAACCAGGCAGGTACAATGTTCACCATCTTCACCACTGTGTTAGCATGGTATCGTTTGATAATTAATATTCAACACAATGCACAGCTGAGGAATGTCAGATCCAGTATTTGGTCATAACGTAATATATTGGATATTAACCATTGCATTTTAACCAGATGATGATGCAATATTAAAGGTCAGATGATCAGATTAATATATTTCATTCTATGGGGATCATGAATGATGGCATTAAATGTCAAGGCAATCCATCCAATAGTAAAGTCAGTAGGACATCATCTGAGAACCATAAATGTCTGTAGCCTACAATATTGTGTGCCACTCCATCACGTACATATTTAATCAAAAATTGAAGAAAACAGACCCGCTGGTGATGCTAAAGGAAAAATCACTAAAGTCATGAGAATTTACCCTCTAAGGAACTTGAATACTGGTAGGAAATTTCATAACAATTTACTCAATAGTTAGTCAAAATATTTCACTCTGAACCACAAATGCCAAACTCATGGTGCTAGAGGAAACATCAGGGGATCATCAAAGTCTGTGGGATTTATCATCTTGGTAATATGACTGTCTTACATAATTTTAGGGCAATCCATCCAATAAGTGTTGATTTATTTCAGTCATGACCAAAGTTGTGGACTAACATCATGATCCCTATAGGATCATCCCGTTAGCCTAGCTAAAAGCAGAAATGGCAACATTACAAGTCAAAGTCCAATTTATTTATAAAGCACCAAAAACATTTGACCAAAAATGTTGGACAAGTGAAAGAGAATGACCTTAAAACTATGTAATAGACACACAAATCTTTGAGCACAGGCCTGTTCCTTGTTGTTGTATCTCTGAGATGTAAAAAGAAATGTTGAAACAGAAGTCTTGTGCACACATGTTGTAATTATAAATCATAGCCCCAACAGTATGTGAGTGTGAAAACATGAAGCAAACCAACCAATCAAGCAGTCGTAAAACATTGCACACCAACGTTTTTTTTTTTTTTTTAAGACATATCTTATATTTATTGCCATTAATACCTTGTAGGGTTCAGGTTTGTGTCAAAAAAAGCTGTCCTGACAGCTACTGTCTTTCAGCGAACTATGTTTTCATGAACATAATTCACTGTTCGCCTGACCTATTTATGCTGATATAGACCAGATATACTGTATGCTGCAGCACTGTGAATATAGTGAGTAACTTAAATATGTTAATTGTATAGATTTCAGGAAACCTCTTGAGGTGTTTTAAATAAACATTATTACATATATGAACATACTGTTTCAATTACGTTAGTATAATAAAAATACATATAGTATGAAACACAAAGAGACACAGGAGTTGAAAGTCAAAAATACAGAGTCCCTTCTAGTTTTAAACAAATACAAGATTACTTAATTCCCTATGTTTTTCCCATATTTATTATTAAAGTAATACTACAGAATATAAATAATAAAGAAAAAAACATGATTGAAAAGTTTAATAAGACCAGGCGGTTAAATATCAAAGAAATCTAGACCCTGAAAGAAATAGTGAAATAAAAACGACAGATCCTTGCTTTAGGACATTTCACATAATTAAAAAAAATGGATGTGGTTTTGTTATTGTCACATTCCTTTTGATTTACTAAGAGTTAGTAATCACTGTCAGCCCTCATGAGACAGTTTGTTCATGCTCAGTTGTTATAAATGCAGTTCGAACTGTAAAAAACCTTAGATGTTATCTTAGTGGACAACAGTGCCAAGTCTGGGCACAGAAACTGCCACTAGGTCTATACTTTTATCCAAAGTGATCTCCAGTAACACAAGAGCATCTATTGATAGTGAAATTTGAATCTGAAAGCTGTAGTTGTCTGAAGGTACAAAAACAGGGATGTTTTTAAAGGAACAGTTTGACATGTTTTAAAATGCTTATTTGCGTTTGTTTCCAAGAGTTGGACTCTGGTCCGATATAAATCTTGTCGTTCTCGGAAAGAAGGCAAAACTATGTGAACTGAATCGAACAAACTACATGACGCTACAGACCTCAGACTGACGGTTTTTCAGCAGGCGGTCTGAGGCTTCTCTCCATCTGTTCTGGGACTCTTTGGTGCACATCTGGCTGTAGCCCACAGCTTCCACAGACCTCTCCTGGATGCGATGTAACAAGATCCGATAGGCCCCGGTAACGGGGCTTCTCAGATCTAGACCGTTGTTAATGAGGTGCGCCTTGGTGATACCGAGGTTCTCCAAAGCTGCCTTAACGTTTAGATCGTCCGAGCTGAGGTTGTCGGAAGGCTGGGCCAGGTGGTAGGGTGTGGGGCTGTATGTGGGGAAGGCCTGGGGGTACTCGATGCCTCTCATCCAGTCACTGGCCATGATCTGTGTCACAGTGAGGCGGTCCGCAGGCACGGGCCTCAGGAGGCCAGTAATGATCTGCTGGCATGATACAGGTACATAAGAGGGAATGGTGTAGGAGCCCTGCAGGATACAACACTTGAGTTTGTCTGTGCTGGGAGCTTTGAAGGGCATAGTGGCAGTCACCATGAAGTAAAGCAAGACACCCAGTGCCCAAATATCTGCGTATTGACCGACATAGCCTCTCTTCTTGAACAGTTCGGGGGCTGCGTATGGCGGAGAACCACAGGAAGTGTGGAAGATGTCGTTAGGTTGGCAGCAGGACGCACTGAGACCAAAGTCGCCCACTTTAATGCAGTAGGTGCTGGTGTAGAAGATATTCTCTGCCTTCAGGTCCCTGTGGACAATGTTATGATCATGCTAAGAAAAGGAAAAGAAAGTGGAAATAGAAATAGAAAGTTAAAAGCTGGGATCTAGACATGAGAATCAAAACCAAGTGAAAATGCTGCATTCTCAGGTGTTCCCAATACCAGATTCATTACACAACTGTGCTAAAATATTAAACATTCATTCATCTTCTATACCCACTTATTCCTCATTATGGTCGCGGGGGTCTTATGGAGCCAATCCCAGCACATTACAGGCGAGAGGCAGGGATACACCCCAGATGGTCACCAGCCTATCGTGAGGCACACACACCATTCACTCACACGTTCACACACAAATTTTGAGTCTCCAATTAACCTCAGCATGTTTTTGGACCGTGTGAGAAAGCCGGAGTGCCCGGACAGAACCCACACAGACATGAGGAGCACATGCATACTCCACACAGAAAGGTCCCAGCCCAAGGTCTTGAACCTGCGACCTTCTTGCTGTGAGGCAACAGCAGTAACCACTGCTGCACCGTGTTGCCCTGCACTAACATATAAATTCCAAAACATTTTTTTATGTGCTATTATTTTAACGTGCAATTCGTTAGATTTTTTCCTCACTGTTGACGTACCATATGTTTGACTGCAGACAGAACCTGAGAAAACAAAATCTTGCTCTCCAGGTCCGAGAGGCGGCCCCTGGTGTTGATCCGACAGAACAGCTCTCCTCCGCTGGCTAACTCCATCACCAGATAGAGCCTCTTGAACGTCTCCACCACCTCGTACAGACACACTATGTTGGGGTGGGCCAGCTTCTCCATGCAAGAGATTTCAGAGGCAAAAAGTGTCCTCGACTGCTTGTCCAGACGCACCTTATCCAGGATTTTCACTGCTACTCTCTCTGTCGGGGTGAGGCAGATATGGCGAAGACAGTGAGTCAACAAGACACATTTTACCTCTTTACAATGTTGTGTTTTAAGCTGTAAATGATCTGTTTGTTTATATATTTTGATCCCATGCTGGGTTAGAGTGGTTCACTCTTTAAACTGCATTTTTACAGCCCATCCATTAGATTGTTGTTTCAGAATAAATATTATTGTATATAAAATATACAATAATACTTTATATTTGAAAGATTATTACATTTTTATAGTACATTTGCATAAAGACAAACAAATAAATGGAAATAAACATAAACTCCATAGCAAAGGCCTCACATATGTTATGTCTCCTCTCTGCCATGAAACTTAATCATTTTATAAAATACTCATTCTTTATTATGTACAACTGTGCATCCTGCTACTGGAAATACTTACTGGACTTCCTAAAAAACATATTATTTACTTTTGCTGAAAACTACAGGGGCCAACTGTTTTAGGAGATAATTTTGCCTTTCTTAAGTATGAGAGTATACATTTCTGACCCACTTTTGAATTGATTGATCTAAAATAGTGGAGCTAATAGAGGAGTCTCTCTTATACATACTCTTCATTAACTGCAGCCATGCCAGGCCTTAAAACCAACCAGACTGATATATTATATTCATGTAGATCACATATTTTCTGCTCATCATTCAAAAAATAATTTTATATCATTACCAAAGAATGTGAGAAGATGAAAAAATGTTTTAGGTTTATCTAGTGAAATAAGTTAATTGTGCATCTACTGTTCTAAAGTTGCTGTGAAAATGGGTGTAAAAGAAAAGGGCAAAGCATGAAATATCTCACCTTTGGTCAGGTCATGTATTCCTAGTCTAACGTGGGAGAAGTTGCCGGAGCCAATCTCCCCCCTCAGCTCATAGAGCCCCACCCGCCGTCCAAATGTCAGATCATTTATCACCTTCTCTGAGTGGGTCAGGTCATAGAGAGCCTTCCCAAACGTGGTGCACAGGATCGCCTCCTGCTCCTCTGTCATGTTCTCCTTTGTCTCCACATTTTTATTCCTTTCTCTGGGTTTTGGCGATTGCAGGGCAATGATCTCCTGATGTGGAGTTGTTCTCAGTTGAGCCCCTGAGGAGGACAGAAAAGTAAAGCTGGCGTTAAACTTTGGAATGCAACAACAATGTTTGTGTTCTTATATATAGCATTGCAAAAAGTCTATCTATCCACACCTTAAAATGCTAGCATTGAAAGTGATCTTGCAAAGCATCTTGTACTCACATGCTTTCCCTTTTATATTCTTCTTACTCCTTTCTGTTTTGAAGGCATTGTTTCTGTTGTCTAAATACATAATTCCTATCCCAGGCACTTGAAGAAACTCAGTTTTTCTTTGTTAAAAACAAAAAATAAGGTACTAAATTACAGAGAAAACTAGTTTCCACAAACCAGGAAGTAAAGAAAAAGGGTGACCTGAAAAGACATGAGATGCAAGATTTAAAAGCACCTACATGCATCACAAATGCTCACAAAACCAACTGTGTGTCCAGATGCTGCTATAGTGCTGCAGCTTTGTCCCCTTGCATTGTCTCCTGGTGTATAATCCTGCACGACATGTTGCCCTGTAATCCCTGAGTGTTGGATTCCTCCAGGCAGGCTTTACAGAGGTCAAGGCACTGGGGCAAGGTTATAATAAGAAGTGAGTTGGCTGGGGTTTACTGTAAGGAATCCTTTTTACATTATTATTTAAACAGCATTATCCAATTCATTATTCTTCCTTGTCAGATGTATTGGGTTGCTACAGGTAGAGCAGATAACATCAATTTCTCACCATTTAGATAGGTTCACAACTTTTCCTGTCTGTCTTAGAACAACAGTCAAGTATGTGCCCGAACTTGTTCACTATAATCATTTCTCTAGTTTGTACCTGCTATTAAAAAATCCCTTTTAAATGCATCCTTGTTTTGAGCAAAAATATATTTAAGATTTTAAATTATATTAATTATAGGCTACTTTGTCAAATTTTTGTTACAAGCTAAAAGATGTGAACACATAAAGTAGCCTGCATGACTGTGGCCCTGTGACCTGGATACATAGTGACCCAGAAAGGAGACCAGACGTTCTGCAGACATATTGTCTCCGTTATCTGTCTCTCAAGTCAACCTCTGCTGCCCAGACTGGACACAGGGATTGTCTAGCGTTCACCATGCATACGCTGCATGTTCATGTTACGTTTATAATCCTATCAACGCGATCTCAGCACACGCAGCATTGAACTGAATCTAATGAGGAGAGGTTTACTGCGAATGGGGAGAGAGTGTTTGAACAGGTGTGATTGTGAATGTGAAATGATGGAAAATTAATATTTTTTCATGACAAAAAACTATGCAGTAACATCAGCTGTATATTTAGATTTTATTATTTATATAATAAAATAGTACAGAGAAGATAAATGTTTTTATTTTAGTTTATAATCTCTTATTTTGAGAAATGAGAACAGACAGATGCGTTAAAGTTGTTTAAAGGAAAAAAATAATGGGCCTATATTTAAACACTTCACAAGCAAAATCATTTTGTGGACAGTATGCAACATTAGTACCACATAGCCCATAAATAGAATGAAGAAATAAAATAGTGTTAGTTTGTGTTTCCTAAAATCATGTTGAATAATCCTTTCAATAATCGGCTTTGCAGATGCTTAATCAATTTGGAAAACCACACAGACATTTGAGAAAGATCATTTGTGACCTTAGGAAAAGCAACATTTGGCATAAGGAATCTCACCACAAAGTCCATTACCAGCTGTTCTTCAGCTTCCAATCACCTCATATGGTCTTTGTTAGATTGTTTCAATTTCCGTTTTTAAGCCAACAGGGGAGGGAAATCATTGAAGTGCACATAAAAAATGGAAATTTGACCATCTCTAATTCAATAACAACTGCGCAAACTCATGTGATTTGACTAAAAGCTACAGAAAAGCTACTAATGGACTTTGCCGTGAGATTGCTTTTCCAATATAACAGCATTTCATTTAATCTGAGTCTTGTTTCATCAAGTCTTATGCAACTCTTTTGGGTGGTTGTGAGTCTTAAACTTAAAACCCTGTGACCACCAATAACCTCTAACATATATAGGGAAAAAAGCACATTATATTCACATTACAAATTACATCCCTCCCCCTTTAAGACCTGAAATCTCATTTGAAAACCAACTCGTCAGACTCCACTTTCCGTTTTTACAGTTTTTTTGACAACATATTGTATGATCTAGATAATTTAATCAACTGTGTGCCAGGAATCTGGGGTTTACCAGGATTATGATAGAACTTCAGTGTGACTTGTTGCACTTATTGAAAGGAATCAACAACTGAAACTGCAGCGAGGCGTCACTTTAATCAAGGTGTCTGAGTGCTGATCCCAACGATGATCCGTTGATCCTGGTGAAAATGAGGGGATCACATCATCACATCAAAGAAGGACTAACGCCTTATTACGATACGAATGGAAAGTCAGTAAAATACGAAGATTATTATCTTTCCTGTGATTAATGTTAAAACCGTGATGTCTGGGCAAGGAACAAAACAGAGTATAGTACTACAGGTTTCTCCTTTTAGATGAATATTTGACAAAACAATTTCTTGGCCTTTTTGCTTGCTCTTATGTTGACTTTAATTAAATTCTATGTTAGAATCATGTGTGGAAGCATGTGTAATATATAGCATTTATTCTCTATTCTTAATCTTTTCCCACCCTCTAAGAAGAAGTAGAGATTTGAAGGGCAGCTCTGCGAGGTCTGGCCATTTGGTGTCATGTTGAATAAACACAAAGGTGCTGGAGTTTTGTGAAGGGGAGGCTCAGGCCCCCACGCTGATCCTGTTTATGTGTTTGGGCCAGGTTTTGTTTTAAGTCAGAGGTGCTAAACACCTTCCCCCCGAGATAAAAGATGATTAATGCCTTTGAATGAGCGCCGCTTTAATGGCTCAAGGCTACTTAAACACTTCATTAGGGTGAGCTCGGGCCCGGTCGACACACACTCGAGCCGCTGGGGCCTTTCTGCTGCAGAAACAGACAAGAGGTGAAAACTCAGCGCTTTGCTTTTCGGAGGTCGCCCTTTGAAGTGGCCCCTGGCTGTAAGAACACCATCCCACAAAAGCATTCAGCATGGAAATTTGATTAGCTCTCCCGTTTTTTTTTGACTCCACACCACTTTGAGAACTTGTTTTTGGGGTGACATTTGGGACTGAAGCTTGATCCCGTATAAATATCAGAGGCGGCAGCGAGCAGAGGGACACTCGGGATCTGGCAGCTGAGGAGGAGAATCAGACTAAACCATGGATGTACTCAGATGGTGCCTTCTTCTCCTGGGTGTCCTCCACCTGACCTGTAAGTACCGTTGGCTTTGCTCTGTTCTGCTGTGACTTTGATATAGAAGCATAAGCATAAGTTCTACAAGTGTGTGTAATTTTTCCTCAAGTGTAATTGCATAACTGCACATCAAGCAGGGCCAAATCACTTTATAACTGGTTTGTCTTGCCCATCAAAAACAAATATTTAAATAAAATCATGAGAAGTGATATTAAAAGTTTCAGAAATTAAGGCATTAAAAAATATATATATATTCTTGTAAAGTTTTATATGTTTGTATTTGGGCTAAAAACTATTGATTAATGTTTTTTTTTATTATTATTATTATTATTATTATTAACATAATTGGATCACTGCACTGTTCTGTTCCTGTGTTTCACTTTATCTTTTCTTTTTTTGCTAATCAAATATTTTGGTCACATCTTTTAGAAAAACAATATTTAACATTCTTAAAGAAAATGTGCTCTCTATATATATATGCTCCATATTAAGTAACATAACAATGTCACTGATGAGTGTGTGTGATGTTTTCTAGTGACGGGGGTGTTGAGCAAACACATCATGGATCACAGAAACCTGTTCACACAGAGAGTCTGCTGCAAAAGACAGAGCCACTTTGTCTACATTGGCCAAGGTAAAACTTCTCCCACATGTTCAGGACGACCATTCAGCGCCTTTGAACGCATGAGTTTAGGGAATTTACCAACAACCGCTCTAATAAATGCATTCTCTCTTTTTCCCTCCTCAGACATTTCTGGGAGTCCTGTCAGTGTGGATGTGGGGATGTGCAGGTCTCACTGTGGGGGGGCACCCAGGCCATCCCAAGAAGAAGGACAGCAGGAATACTCCAAACATTCCTCAATGCTGGAATTTCTCAGGAGCAAAAAAGTAGGTGAAGGGGGCTGATGCAGTTTCCCAAAACCACCACAGGGCTGCGCTGTAACTTTGTGATTGTCTGTTTCTGGCCGCTCTCCTGCTTTATATTACTGTCCATGCTCAACCTACATGAAGCTGTCATAGTGGAATCATAATATATATATTAAGAAAACTATCATTACTTATATTGAATTGGAGAATTATCAAAATAATATTTTAAGGTCAATAAAAGCCGTTAGGACACTCTATACATAGCACGCAATAAAACACTAAACATACCTCCTTAACCCTCGGATCATTTGCAATATTTAAGGGCACAAAAACATGTTTTGGCATGTCCAAACAAATAATTTTCCTCCCCTAATAAAGCTGCGGACGCGCGGCCCCGCCGCTGCAGAGAGCTCGGAGCCGCTGAACCAGCTGCCGTCCTGCGGGATGAACCAGGTGTGCGAGCCCACGGGGATGCGCGTGGACCGGGTGCTGCTGTTCGAGGGGCCCCGTGAGGTGGAGGTCATCGAGGAGTGCCACTGCGAGATCAAGATGACCCAGTGCATCCGCGTCCCCGCGCTGAGGACGTATTACTCCGAGACGCCGTACGAGACGGTCATCGACGTGGGAGGATGCTCCCGCACCAAGGGCTCTCCAGGTGTGTGTGTGTGTCGGGATAAAAATAAACAACCCAAACAGGAAAAAGGTGCTCACCTGAAGAACAGCTCAGCAAATGTCAAATTTATTGACTGACAAATATAAATTTAAAAAATACAAATATACAAACACATACACTTAAAACATTTTCAAAACCAAAAAATAATACTTAAATTAAAAGGAGTTTTATGGACTTTCAGTTTTAAGTTCAGTTTCACTGGTGCAAAAATATATATATATTTTTTACAGAGTTTCATTGGAAAAGAGAAATTAAGTTATTAGATTTTTGTTCTCACAATACCTTGATAAAAAGGCCACAGTGTCTCTGTGTATTATTACACATTTGTAGTCCAGTATGTTTGAGGACTGTGATTTGAACAACAATGATATTCACTTGAGGCCCAAAGTAATAATTTACACTGGACTCAGTTCTATTTACTGAACTGGGCTCATCATTTATACAATTTAGGCAAATTCAAATTCATCATTGAAGAATTTGGGTTAGTAATGATTCTTAATTGAACATATAGATCATTATATCTGCTGTACTCAGACATGATTGATGTAAGCAAACATTTAACATATACATTATTGTATTGTGTGTTATTTCGTTTAATTTGGGATTGAGGAGCTAATCCTGTGGATTGAACTTTCTTTTGTTTGCATTTGGATTACAGTTTGGATCATCTTCCTCCTCGTATAGCTCTGACTTTTCACTTTTCAATCATTCACAGAGGGATTCTCCTGTGTCCCCACTAAATTTGACTCAGCCCTAGTGGAGACCCCCAACAAAGTGGACCTCATCCAGACAGTGGTGGCCTGTGATCTGAAGGAGAGCTGCTACAGGGTCCCCTATGTGGAGTATTACTACGAAGTAGTTCACCATGCTGATGGTGTCAAAGAGGAGAGACTCAATGTAAGTAACTGAAACACCAACGCTGAAAACCTCTCTTTAACAAGCTGCAGATTTATATTTGAATCCAGCTTGTTTTTTTCTTTGTATATCATGGCATACTTAACACTAGAAGGGAAAATTCACTTGCAATGCCCATTTCACACTGTCTTTTGTGATCAAGATGAGAGGAAACAGGGGAGTAGTTGGGTGCCAGACAGTAATGAAGTATCATTATTCATCAGACACATCTGTGGAAGACAGCACTTAATCAGGCTAATCCACTGTCCTGTGGCTGGCACATCCTGCTGTGACGGAACTTCAGGATGTGAAGTTTGTGCACAATATACAACGATACACACGACAGACTGAGAGATTTAAGAGTCATGGCTGCACTTTTCTGAAGGAAAGCAACATTCAACTCTGATTTAAAAGGTTTTGAGGATCACAGTGTTACATTTGGCTCCATGAAGCAAATTAAGGAACTAAGGATTGCTCTCCTCTGAGAGGTTTAGAAACAAACACACACACACACACACACACACACACTTAAGGAACTTCCTATATTACCAAAAATACAAGTATTTGTGATTTTAACAGAAGGTGTTCTGTTATAAATAAAAGTCTTGATAGCAACAACTGAAGTTGAATTCCTGGAGTGACTATTTAATTGTCTGTTCTGCCTCAGCTCTGAAGGTGCAAACACAAATGGCTCCTGCAGGTGTTGAATCAAAGCAGTTAACATGCTAAACAGCAGCTGGCCAATAACTAGGTCAATATTTGTGACCAGCTGTGAGCTGATTACACTCTCTCTCTCTGTCTTGCTAATTTTCCACAGGAAATAGATGTGGGCAGATGTATGGGAGGCTGCACTACAGGAAACCGATGTCTTCTCAGGTACGTATGAACACAGCTGCTACACACACACACACACACACACACACCTCCTCTGCCTCTCTCATAACAATTGCCTGTGAGCTCTAACACCTTCTGCACTGTTGGTCTTTTAAGGTTAATTCCAACACCAAATGTCCCTTTGTACCTTCTGCTTTTCTTTGTGATTGCAGAAGATCTCCAACAGGGTAAATGTCACTTTGTTTTAAGCATATGAAAATAATAATAGGTCCACATTTCAAATGTGCTTTATAGTGTCTTCATTATGTAATTATAGTTACATTTTATGGAGGAAAATTGCTGTACAAACAAGTACAAAAAGTCTGTATTTGAGATTATCTATTCTAGTCTAATGGAAAATAATTTTACTTTTTTTAATGATTCAATTATCAAATGTATTGCACAGCTGTAGGTTATTTTCAACATATTGACCACAATCACTATAATTTTATACACAGTTTTGACAGGAATCTTTCTAGCCGAAACAGACAATATAAACTATCCTTGCTGGCCAAATAAAACTTGTAACTCAAAGAAAACAATTTTTCAGGAGATGAAAAAAAATGTCTTTGATTTTCAACATGCAGTAAATCTAGGACACTTAACGTTTTACCATTGGTTAATCTTCCTACAAACTAAACAACATGGAGAATTTGATCTGATGCATTTATTTTAAAAATAAAATATGAAATGTGCCAGCGATGATAATAAACTAAAACCTGTCACTGTTTACAATGATGTATGTGCAGAGTTCAAAACTATAAAGCTGTTTTCACAATAATCTGCAAATAGAAGGAAAATGCACAGGTGGGCCTATGAGCATGATTTATGTCATCACAAATAGTTTGGAAACCAATTCTCGTTCAATATCCACCTTACATAAGTTGTAATGTGGAATATTTAAACCTCACTAAGAACTTCAAATAGTGAATTAATACAGTTTGACTGGAAATACAGAGAGGTAGCTGTATGTTAATTGACATTTTTCTGTGGAAGATCAATATTTTGGGAGACAGATGCACTAAACGGACTAATTGTTTGATCTATAAAGCGATTTTAACCATCTTGTATTTCTCTGCTGCAGGAGTCCATCTGATCCAGAGATTTGCCACTTGTGGGCTGAAAGAAAATCCAACTCCTGCGTTCCTGAGGGCTATGAGAGTCACAGCTTCCTCAACCAGCATGGGCAGATGCGCACCGTCCTCTCCATCACTTCCTGCCTTTGCCAAAACTGAACACAGCGACACCTACTGGGAAACAACTGCTAAGATCTACACAGCCCCAAAGCTGTGACTCTCAGTGGCTGCAGCTGATTGATAAGCCCATCAAAGTATTAAGACATTTGTGCAAGGATTTGCAACACTAAAGTATTATTGTATTATATGTAATATATGTAAAAATGCTAATTTTGTAAATAAATGTAATAGCATAACAATCACTGCGGAATTGTTATTGCAAACTATCTGCATCAACATTTTTGAAATGGTAAAAAGTATGCCAGGAAAATTGCAATAAAATAAAAATTATACTGAAGACATTCACCCACAGAAGAAAGTATGTGTATAACCCGCCTTGAAATCACTGTCAAAATGTAATTAGTTTATGGGATAATTTCAAAAAGGTTATGTGGTGTAACCCTAAAAACTTGGTACCAGACAGTTTAACTCACTTAAAAAGGGGTACAAAAATAAATAAATAAAAAAGCACATGTTTTATATTAGGGTATATATTTATATTAGTAGGTGGAATATTTTATATTTATTATTATTTATTTCCTTTTTACCGTTCCTTTTTAATTACACATTTGCTTAATTCTGTGTGATTCTTGAAAAAATCACAGTTTTGCAAAAAAAAAAAAATAATAATAATAATTGTACAAATGGACTTTCAAATGACGTGAAACCAACATAACTCAATCTACATTTTGAGAGACCTGATAAATTCTTTTAAAACTGTATTTTAAAAAGTTTTTGACTTTCTCATCCTGCCAACCTTTATTTGTCACTGACCCATATATATTCTGGTTTGAATGCAGAAACACGTAATTTCAACATAAACACAATAAAGTATTGACATTTAAACTTTATAGACAATGTTGAAATCTGAAATGAAATTAAATTGAATCATTGTGACACTCTTTAGTTGAAAGGGGCCAGGATGAACAGGATGGAGGAGGAATTAGAACATGAAAAGAAAAATAATTTTGCAAATGTCCCTTTGAAAAAACACACGTGCAAGGAGTCAACATGTCCTTATTTTGATATAAACACGTGAAACAACACGTTTGTGTCACAGCTTTATAAAGAGAATAGGTTTTATTGCTTGCTTGCCAGATTTACTACAGAGAGGCGGGAAGGCTGTCTTTTTTCTTTTAGTCTCAATCTGTCTTTAGCCCGTGCGTAATTGCGCGTAAAGATCAAAGGCACCAAATGGCACAGTGCGCAATTTCGTAGTTTCCTAAAAATAACTCGAGGTGTTTTTACGAATACATTAAAACGACCAAGTTTAATGAATAAAAAGTATATTTCTGGTTTCAGAGTTGATGTAGAATTTTGATGGCGATACTGGCGCACTGTGCATCTACACTTATATGTTACAGTTCCCTCCCACAATCAGTATAAAACACTCTATATCTTTAGGAAATGCAAAACTTCTCTAAATTGTAAGTAGTAGATCATTTCCAATTAATTCGTATTTTAGGTTGAATCATATTCATTCATTCCAGTTAGGGTTAGGTCATTCCAGTTGGAGTTTGGATTTGATGATTATCCTGTTGCAACTGAATAAGCAGTTATGTAAATATCAAGACGTGTAGTAAGCGACACCCCTCCATTTATTGAAGTAATTGGTTTCCACCTTAGACGCTGTGCCCATTATTCTAAATTAATGGATCGATTCAGGCGCAGTTGGCCACCTACGGCGAGAGCACTTCCTCATGGGATCAGCTCAAAGTTTATTCGCTCCACTGTTTTACATTTTGTCCACTATAAATTGGTATATCAGACACAACTGTGCGTCCAAAACAACACACTCACTCGCCGTCTAGCTGAATTTAGTTTATTTGAGGCTTTATTGCCAGACGCGCAGGACAATGGGCCTGAATAAAATCTACAATCGGGTTCACACCTTGTTAACGCCGCCATTAGTCTCCCTTTACATTCGCTGATTGGTGATTTACATTTGCGACCAAATAGCATCTTTATTGCTGTTTACCAAGGGTTTGGGGGGCACTGGAGAGGGATTGGAGGTATTTGATATAAAAAGTCAGCGCTTCCAGGACTCGGCAGTCACTCCAACTCCAAGTTGCTGGCTGTGTGGTTCGAGGACGCTCCAGGGATCTACTCGCGCTTCGGAGATGATGCTGTTCGTGGTCAGCTTCGCCGCCTTGCTGTGCGCCGCCGCGGCTCGGCCTTCGCTCAACTCCTACCTGGAGAATCATTTCACCTCCGACACTGAGCCGGAGGAAGTCCGCTCAGCCGCCATAAAGAGGCTTCTGGAGGTTTTTGGGATGGAGGACCCTCCTTCTATCCACGGACACAAGCAGCCTCCCCAGTACATGCTCGACCTGTACAACACGGTCGCTGACGCGGACGGTGTGACCAAGGACCCTTATCTGCTGGAGGGGAACACTGTCCGCAGCTTCTTTGACAAATGTAAGATCGGATGTGAGAATTCTGGCGAATCTGGCAACTGTTGGACAAATGAAATGTAATGTCACACCTGTTCTGGTTTTCTAACGTTTGATATTTTCTGTTGCAGTGCGCAGCGAACAGGTGGAGTTCAGGTTCAATTTGTCTACGGTGGCGAGAACCGAAAAGATTCTCACCGCAGAGCTGCATCTCTTCAAGCTGCGACCCCAGGCAACGCTAGCATTCAACAGACATCACTTCTGCCAGGTATGTAAAGCATCAACTAAAATGATGAAAATACATTTTGAAAAAATATATGGATAACTGAGGAATGTGATGCACTTATTTAACTATTCATGTAAGAAATTTTGGCTCCTTTTTTTGGTCAGGTTAGTGTTTACCAGCTGCTGGACACCACCAAAAGCAACAACACGCAGGAGAGAAAGCTGCTGTCTTCTCGACTCATCCCCGTCCACTCTACTGGTTGGGAGGTGTTCACCATCACACAAGCTGTAAGTCTCCACTTCTCTATAAAATCCTGCATCAACCAACCGCAGCTGAATTCTGACCACGGCTGCCTCAGTTTGCGTGAATTGACTCGTATGCCTCCTCTTTTACGAAGGTCCGCTCCTGGATGGTGGATGAGGGCAGTAACCTGGGGCTGCACGTGGTGGTCCGGACTCTGGGAGGAAGCCCGATGGAGATGAAACTGATCCGCTTTGCCTCGGGACGCAGCCACCACCAGAGCAAGCAGCCCATTTTGGTCCTCTTCACCGACGATGGCCGCCGCTCGGCCACCCTTGAGAGCATAGGTGAGACTTTTTTATTTGATGAGGACGAAACAGGGGTACAGATGAGAAATATGGGAGAATTGGGAAACTATGGGTCCCTTCGCCTTCCTTTTCATGTTCCTTTAAAATGTTCCTTTAAAATGTTCCTTTTCCATATTTCAACCAAATTGTGTTACCTCCTTTGCAAACCTATTCATTTACAGATCAATTATCATATGCATTTCTAAAGTAGAAGAGCTTGAACGTTTAGAAATATCAGTGGTGTTCTTCTCCAAACTCAACCATGATCCTGGAGAGCCACTGTGGGTGCAGGTTTGTGTTCCAACCGAGCAGGAACACACCTGATTTTACTAATAAAGCTCCATAGTAAGGGCCCTAATGGTTCACTAGTAGAATCACGTGTGTTCCTGCTTGGTTGGAACAAAAACCTGCACCCACAGTGGCTCTCTATGACCAGAGTTGCCCACCCCTGCTTTAGAGACCTGCTGTATCCTACATACCCAAAGCATATCTTAAATTAGCATTTTTGGGAACCTGCTGTAACTTTATTTTCCTCCTCCAGATGCAGACAACAATGCAGACATTTCCAGTCTGCCCCAGGCCCCCATTTCCGGCCCGTCGTCCCGCAGCGCCCGCTCCCTGGAGTACGGCGAGGAGGATGGCGCATCCATGCCCTGCCAGCGCCTGCCCCTCTACGTGGACTTTGAGGAAATCGGTTGGTCAGGCTGGATCGTGTCTCCCCGCGGCTACAATGCGTACCACTGCAAAGGCTCCTGCCCCTTCCCCCTGGGCCAGAACATGAGGCCAACCAACCATGCCACCGTCCAGTCCATCATCAATGCCCTGAAACTGATCAAAGGCATCGAGACGCCGTGCTGCGTGCCCGACAAACTCTTCTCCATCAATTTGCTATACTTCGACGATGACGAGAACGTTGTGCTCAAACAGTATAACGACATGGTGGCTGGAAGCTGCGGCTGCCACTGACATGGGTTTGGGCTGCACACATTTAAAAAAATACATTGTAAATGTGGATTTGGTACAGAGGCAGCTGCCTTTAAATGTGTTATGTGCTGAGTCCCACATGTGGTATTGTAATATATGTAAATAGGCAAAAAATTATAATATATGCAAGTGATAGAAGTGATATCACTTGAAAGATGTAAATTTGTATATTTTATGTTTTCTGTTGTGAACGATTATGCAGTGAGAATAAATGGTGTAAACAAAAGATGATGAATCTGAGTAAATTTCTTTTCAGGATTCTTTTTCCTGAAGAATGTTGCATTATTCTTGTTTGTTGTTAATGACAGATCTAAATACTTGAATTGACTTTATTCAACAGTACAATGGCTATGAAATGGATGTGCAGGTGGGGTAAGAAACCCCACCTGCACATGTTAAAATTCACTGCAATTTAAACATTTAGATTAAAAAAAACATACAAGAACCATTAAATGAACAGAAACAGCGAAACAAGACTATATGAAGTGGACAAAACGCAAGGATTTAAATAAATCAATGTATCATAAAAGAAAGAACGTGAAAAATACAATTCTTAAAATACACAGTAGGTTATAAGGGTATCTGTTAGCATTCCATAGTTTTCCACCTTTATATTTATTTGAATACTGCCCCTTATTTGTCTTGATATAAAAGGAAGATTTACTGCCAAATGTTGCAACAATTAGTCAATCAGTCAATTGATTAGTCAGCTCCCCTCATTCTCCATACTGCCCAGATTGACACCAAACCAAAATACTGACCTCATCCGAGGTGTCTGGCATCAGCAGTGTGTCATATGCAGAGGTCCCAGTAATGCAGTTACAAGTTGCAATACTGTCTCACCACATCTGATGAGCTCCAGAAATGCATCCCCATTCTGCACAGACTCCATTCCACCACCAGAGGACACTGAGGTGTTCCCAGGTGATCTCCACGGCTGGGTAAGAACATATGGAATGACTACACCAGTGAGTAATAAAGAGTCTGGCGCCCCATGTTTTCCATAAGCCTATAATCATAGGTACACCCAGTGCCACATGTGGTACCATCCGTGGATCCGAGCTGTGATTTGTTTTGGCATAAAGTTTAACCTGCAATCTGACTAGAAGTGACAAGACGAACATCTGCAGCATCCTCATCAGCAGCTTTCCAGGGAAGGGGCATTTATACTCCGGCTGTTATGTTACTGGACGGCACAGCAAAACCAAGGCCAAGCCCTTACAGAAATAGCAACACACATCATGCCAACATGTTAACGTATCTATCAAATGACCAGTCAAGCCAGTAAGTTACATCCTGCTAAAAAAAATGCAATCTTTCTCTGTTGTTATCTGTGCCATCTTAGCACAACTGCTTATAAAATATGTGAAATATTGTGTCTTCTGTGAGTGGAGAGTGAGCATCGATCTGTACAGAATTCCTGGGGATTATGGGCAAATCATTTCAGGGAAAACATTACATTACCCCTGATTTTGTCTTCTTGAATGCTCCTGAACTCCAGGTTGGGTTTTTACTGACATAGAATGCATTGACAGAAGTATCAGAAGGATCAAAAGCAATGTTTTATTGTGGTGCCTTGGATGTAGTAGCCAAAGTGAATACATTCTCACATTCAGTCAGATTGGGTCAGACACTATATGTAATGTCTGCTCTAAAGCTGAACTTAATGCATTCAAATATTGGATAAAAGTTCAATTATGAAGTTCTCAGGTGGAAAATAGACTTGTGTCCCATCAAAAAACCCTTTTGCCTACTACAAAACCCTGTTTCTAAAGAGTGTAACCTGAGCAGTGGCCGAGGCGTTGGCCATAGAGTGGCACTAAAGAGGGTTGATACCACTTGGCATGATGCTGGCCGACAGCCCTTGTTCACTGTCAAAGGGGCTGCTATTCACAATGGAGAAAACGATGAAATGCTGCCATTATAATGGGACCAAAGCACCCTGTGCTGCTGCAGCAGCCCGACACCTGATCTCCTCTTTGGCTCTAGCTTCCTTTTGTCCCAGTATTTCATATCTGACATATCCACACACCCTAAAAAGCATTTGATTCTGCAGCAGCGATGGACCTGAAGCTCGGTGTTTGTGCGCTCAGATATGGGAAATAAACAGACCATCTTCACTGCACAGCAGCTAGACGCTTATCAGGTTGGTGTTGCTCTGGTTTCTTTCTGAAAGAGACCATTATCCTCAATTAGTCTAAATTGTGCCTCTGCTTCTCTTATTGATGCTATCTATCTGACATCAACAAAGTTAAATGAGGGGCTTCTTTTCTTTGTTTGAAAAGAAGATCCAGGGTCATGCGGTGGCTCCTTCAGGGTTGTGGTAAACTAGCTCAACCTGACAGTAATTGTTGACATAATAGTTTTTGTTTAATAAAAAAGTTTGTGAGAAGTTAACGTATTTATGGCGTCTTCTTTTTGTTTTATTGTTAAAATTCTTACAAAACCAGAAAAGAAGAAAAAGTTGCACATTGACTGCAAAGCATTTATATATAAAACATACAATGAGCATAGAATATATAATGCATTGGTACAGATTTAATCATTAAAGGACTATCTGTTTAACATTTTAAAGCATCAATATTAATAATCAATCACATGACAACAACATTCTGCCTAATTACTACGATTACTTTTTATATTTAAAGTATATTTTGTTACCATGTCTTCTGTACTTAGACTGGTATAGCTACTATTACTGTACTGCAATGCATGAGCTTCCACCACTCGGCTAAACAGATACTGTAGAGTAGCATGATACTGGAAATGAACAGCTGCATCGTAATGGTCTTTGTAATGAGTCAACTTCCCTGTTGATGATCTGATTGTCTTTGCAGGATTGCACATATTTTACAAGAAAAGAAATTCTCAGGTGAGCAAATTATCATTTTACACTGATAAACAATACTCAGTCTCTGATCTGCATGATAGTGTACTGTAACTCTAAACTACAGTATCAGCAGACCTGTCCTTCTGTGGGGGCTACCACTGACATCACAAGCTTTTCAAATTATTCTCCTAAATTGTTGCTTTTAGGAAGCAATGGGGGTATTTTACTGTTCTGATGTGTCAAGTCAATTTTCAGTGTTCTAAGTGTTGACCTCAATAAAGAAGACCCACTTTTCAAAACCAACTTATCTTGAATACCGATTGCTCCTCATTAATACACATAAGATATCTTGTAATACAATATTGAAAGTAAATTTTTTAAACCTCTCCCTACTGTAGATTGTTCTATCGGTATCGGGATTTGGCACCGCAGCTCGTTCCCCTTGACTACACCAACCAACCAGATGTGAAGTTACCATATGAGCTGATTGGCAGCATGCCAGAGCTGAAGGTAAACCCACTGCACCCCGTATACCCCGCAGACCCGCTCTCCCTCTCACCCATCCATAATTAATGGCCAACTAATCGACAGAACTCTTTGAAAGGTTATACGTTATCCGACTCCATTAAACTTCAAGAATCCCTCAGGGCACATTTGTTTGAAAAGGTCAATTATATGCTTCTTTACACAGCGACAGCAAGGTAAACAGGTGTGTTAACACGCTGGTCACTGACAACTCATCGAGAGAAAGGGAGAGTGGGGCTGTGAGGCTTGGTCTTCCTGCTTATAGTTATCCCTTATTCCAAATTGTGACATCATTATAGCTTTTTTGAAATAAAAGAGGGAACTTTTAATGCTTGTGGGGTTACCCCCCCCCCCCCCGAAAAAAAACAACTAAAAATCAGATAAGAATATGAGCTGTATCACAATCATAAAAATCCTATCTTGCCAAGCACTAGTTCACTATTCTGTATGAACTGTTCACAGACATTCATAGAAGTGAACCTACACTAGTCACAATAAGGTTGGAGTAAATATTAAACTAATGAAATTGGTGTTTCTTCTCATATATTATGATATAAAAGGGAAGGTTTTCTTATTTCATTAAAATTTAGACCAAACAGGAAAAACACTCATGCAAATACCAATATCCCTATTGTGAGTGATATATTTCCTTGACCTCCTACATGTTTTCACTCCATTCTGTTCCCTCCATTTTTCCTCCTCCATCGTCTACCCTTAGCACTGGAGGGAGCAGAGCTTTCTGCCGCTCTGCTACCAAATTCTGGAACTCTCTGCCACCCAACCCATCTTCAAAACTAAACTCATCTGTTCAGATTTACATTCTCCCTCCAACTACTCCCATGATCCCCCCTCCTTATTGTTTGTACTGCATCTTTACCTCCTGTACAACCACTTCAGGTCTCCTGAAAGGTGTTCCTAAATGAAATTCATTATAATTATTATCATTATTAAATGCTGGTTCCCTGCTGACCACAGGACAACCCATTTCGTCAGAGGATCGCTGAGGTTTTCTCTGAGGATGGAGAAGGAAACATGACACTGGACGACTTCTTGGACATGTTCTCAGTTCTGAGTGAGATGGCCCCACGTGACCTCAAGGCCTACTACGCCTTCAAGATTTATGGTAACACCTCAGAAGAACTGTTATAATTTATAAAAAACTATATCAAAAAGTACAGTTTTATCCTATATCATGTAATTAGTCTATTATTTATCTTTAATAAAGTAATCACATATGTATTATTATGTATTGTGCTATTTTATGAGTGAAAACAATAAACAAATTTCAAAATAGCACATTCAACCTGAAATAGACCCTTTTTCAACAAACCTATTCTATCACTTGTATACACTTTAACTATCAACTAATTTCTGCTGTGTGTTTATGAAACAAGGGAATATTGGGGAAAAGTGGTTTTCAAATTGTTCACATCAAACTGATAATGAATAGACCACCACACATTTTGTCATTGTGTTACTTATGGATGTAATTAAAGTACAAAAGATAAATGATTCCCCCTTTTCTTTTTCTGGGGACCCCTTAGAAGCTAGTAACCTTCTGAACCTGGCACATGGGTGAAGGATTATGGAGCTTTAGGCATGACGGATGGTGCATAGGATGTTATAAATGATTAATGGGTCTATTATGGAGGCAAAGAGCTTGTCAAAGCCTAGTGTCCCCTAACAAATGCTGACAGATGAAGAAGTTATACACACATTGCCGAGGTCACGGTTCAATGGAACTTTTCATTCATTATTCAGGTCAATAGGAGGGTGTCATTCTGTAAAAAAAAATATAGTCATGTTATGTTGAACAAGACTCTGATACGTTGACCTTTCTAATGATGTATAGCCTGTGTTAGTGAATATTTAAGTCATGATAGTGTTTAATCAATGTCCAAACATTTCAATTTAAGTCTTAATTAATCTAAATTAATCATTAATTAAAAAAAAAAAAGTCAGCTGCAAGAACAGACATGTAGTAATCTACACAGACTCAAACTGAGGACTAGTTCGGTGTATGTGATATATCTAGGGCTACAACACATTTAGAGAACTTGTTTGATCATCAATTAATCTTTTGTAAATTTTAAGGGTATTTTCTTAATTAATTGTTAAGTCCTTTACATTTCCATTGAAATGTCCCAAAGCCCAAGTGGACTTCTTCAAATCTTTGCACATTAGTCCAAAACATATTTTGCTATTATAGAAATATTTGCATTTAAGAGGCAGCAAGGGGATTTTTTGCTATAATTTCCTTAAAAAAACTGAAACAATGAACAAATTGTTGCAGATTAATTGATATCTCCTTATTTTCCTTTTTGTTGTTGCAAGATTTCAACAACGATGACTTCATCTGCAAGTCAGACCTGGAGAAGACGCTCAACAAGCTGACGCGTAACGAGCTGACGGAGGACGAGGTGCGGATGGTGTGTGAGAAGGTGATAGATGAAGCCGACCTGGACAACGATGGACGTCTGTCGCTGGACGACTTCCAGCAGATGATTGTCCGAGCCCCAGACTTCCTCAGGTAGAGACTGGTTAATTCAACTGATGGTTTTTTTGTGCAATTACCTGCTTCATTTGTCTTTTTCTCTGTTTTTACTGCTGAACTATTGCACTTTCTGTTCACAGCACTTTCCATATAAGGATATAAGGAAATTAAGCAATAACATGCTTTTCTTAATTAGAAGAGCACCTAAGGATGGACTTATAATAAGTCAAGACTGTTTGGAAGTGGAAGAATTCTGACATCTCCACTTTAAAAACAACCGTATAATGAATCTCCTCATGGGAACGTCTACATTTTTGCTTGTTTTATATTGTAAAAAACAAAAACATTGTGATCTTCTCCAAAGCTTTGTCAGACTTTGACATTTATTTTTACAGTAGAATTATCTTGTCTCTAATGGGAATACTGTCAAAATTTGGATTTGTTCATCTTGTAATAAAAACACAAAAAGATCAACATTTCAACGGAGCATTTCTGCGTACCAGGCCTACATCCGATTTGTATTTTATTATTGCAGCTGTGGTTATAAGACGAGTCACGGTGCGGCTGCTGGTCCATCATCAAGTGGCAGCATTGTCCAATCCATCAATGTCAAGGCTCATTAGCCGTGGCCATCAAGAGTAGATTTGTGTTTTGAATATAAAGGGATTCAGTTACCACACTATAAAAGAAACACATGCCAGAATATTCTAACAGGTCATAGCAGGCCAATAATAGATGTGTTTTGAAAGCAGTTAAGCTCCATTGTGGGAACGTGAGGTCAACTGACACCAAGTTTTCCTTTTAAACAACAAACACAGTGACGTTTTATAATCTTATTTTATTAAATCAAAAGTACACATATCTACAAATTGTAGATACATTTTCATATGGGTTTAGAAATTACAGTACAATTTAAGTAGATCTCTTTGTTCAATGTGATATTTACAATGTTTTTTTTTTCGCCACTTTTTTCTTTTTTATTAATCCCAAAATGCATTATTTATTACTCTCCCTGTGTATGTCACAATTAATGGAATGAAAATATGGCTGTAAAAAGGAATGTACAGTATATGACATGTGAAAGTTATCTTAAGAAAAGGATATGATTTAAAAACAAGAGTAACATTACCCAGAGTCCTCCAATTTAGCATGTATAAGCAGTACACAAAAATTTACTGAACAGTTTAAACACACTATAATGTAGCTGCAGCAGATATAAGAGTTGCATGTATTTGTCAACAGCTGTAACTCCTCCAGTAGGAGTGGAGGCTGGTGTATAAACAGATAATGAATGATTATAGCAAAACCTGTAATAGCAGAAAATGTTGATATAGAAGTTATAATTGCATTAAAACATACTTAAAATGTTCTATCTGCTTACAACTACAGTTTAGTGTATAATAAACAGTTAAATATTTTTTCATGCTACTTATAAAAATGCTAAGTCAGGGGCCTTAAATGGTTACCAACAAAAACAAAGAGTAGTATCATTTCAGATGAAAATGACACAGTTTGAATCCCACAAAAGTCTGCTCCCAAAGTTTTCTGTATATGACTTAAAGCTACAGTATCACTTGAATGAGACTCCTACTATTTAACATTCTTCCATCATGCTAAGATTTTTTTTTTACCTGCATTGATGTAGCAATGCCATTTCTACAAAACAGAGGATGTCCTATTTTTGGCTCAGTGGACAAAAAGAAAAAAAAACATTTAACAAAATCCCATACATTCAACAGTATGGGTCTACAAATGTGTCTGAAAATTACACAAATATGCACAGGTCCAAGATTCACAATGCATAGCTCACATATGAGAGAACTGAATATTCGTGGTTAAGACAAATGGTCGTGGTACTCGTGAGGTCCCAAATGATATTTAAAAAACGCTGCAGGCAAGCAAAAACAGATTCCCCCTCGATGATGTGCATGTAGGAGTTTGACTTTCAGACTAGTAACAAATGTAGGAAAACACGAGGAACAATGGAAACAGATTGAGACTCAACATCAATGTTCAATACGAGTAGACAAGTGTATGTTTGCGGTGGTGTGTGTTCTTACAATACTGATTCAAACTTGGGAGTTAGGGTGGTCATCCACAATGCCACAATGTGGCTCTGGTGCCACCTAGCTGTCAAACTAAAGAGCCACAATGACACACATACAAGAAAAGGTACAATACTACTAATGGGATCACTTTTAAGCTTCAGTCAAGCCTGTTCTCACATAATAAGCCAAAAAAAATCACCTTTAAACTACAATTTGGCAGGGCAGTAGCATAGAAACAGCATTTTTTGTCATAAATATATACGACTGTGGGCGTAAATTAGGCCAATGTTTGCCAGTGAACTAATACCAGGGCAGTGGTGACTAGCGGTGAAATATCAATGAGATACAGTCATTTATAAGTAGTTGCAGTTAAATTTAGGATTTATGCCCATTATATTACCAAGACTCAATAGATCAAACACCTTTTTAGAACTAAGTAATTGTATTGTTGTATTGCAAAACTATCACTTGGCACAGACTACACACAAAACACGAGTTACTGGTAAAGTGCAAGGAGAGCGGCATAATAGCAGGGGGAGGGGCTTACAGTGATTTTAATTGCTGATCAAATCACCAGAAACATCATTTAGCTTGACAGTGAATCAGAGCTGCAACAAAACTTCCACTCAAGTCAAAGGCAACAATTTCAGGTAGTCCAAAAGGATTGATTAGTCCTATGACAGAAATGGATTCCCCCATTAATGAAAACATATTAAACATCCACTAGCTACCAAATATTCCAGCTACTTGAAAGTGAGGATTTGTTGTTTTTCTGTCCCTTATAGGATAGTGAACTGAATATTTTTGCAGTTTTGGGGCATTGGTCAGACAAAACAAGATGGAAATTTTGACAGACATTTTTCTTTTTTTTTCTAAGGTTTTATAGACCTACTGCGTCAGGCTACTTGATAATTAAAATAATCTTTTTATACTGTGGAGGTTTATTGAAATGATACTGCAAGTACTTCCAGAAATATTCATATGATGTGCATTCACAAATGATTTATAATGAAATGTAATATTTACAGTTCTGCACAATGTTATCAAAAAGATTAGCCTGTCCAATACTTATTCATCACTTACTAACAGAAAGTCAAAGCAGAGATTTGTCACTAAATCAATGCTCTGTTGATCTTTTCCGCTCTTTAAAGCTCCATGAAAGCTCCATGAAAGCTTTGGGCAAAAGGCTAAAAAAAGATTTGGAAGCAGTTTGTCTGACATAAAAAGTTGGAGCGATGATTGGGGCGAGATGAAACGCCTGTTTTTACATTAAATGACTGTCCAGGTCTACACATACACCAAAAAGCAGAAATCAAATGGAAACGCTTTCAATCCAATTCATCTCTGATTCTTTGACTGCAATATGCTCCTTGGACTTGGTACGAACTGTTGAAACGAAAAATGAAAAGAAAGCGTGTGCAACTCTGTTTAACTGCCTGACTGAGTTCAAGCCTATCAGTCTCTGGATGATATTTATCACATAAAAAGGGTAAAGAGCACTAATAAAAATAGATCTAAATATCACATTTGTATTTCAATCCCAAACTCTTGACATTAATTAAATGGTTTCTCCCTCCAAATAGAATTTTATCAGTTGTGCTACCAGCTGTGTGAAGTTTGACTGTGTATATAAGGAGACTAACATCACAAGTACGAGCCTGTTGCTTGTGTGATATGAAGCATCTGGAGAATTGCGTCCTCAACCAGTCAAGTGGTCTGGCCCCTGAAGATAACACGTCTCCTTATGATGGAAGAGATGCACCAATTGAAACTTTCAGAAGAGGAAGAGAGGAGGCAGAGTCCTCCACTTACTGGGCGTATAATGGTTTGTGTGGACTGGGAGGACTGGCCATGGATGGGAGGAAGAGGAAAAGGGGGAGGAAGTGCTAAAAGCGAGCACAGTCCGTTTATGTCCAGCCAACTGGCAGCCAGTATCGAAGGCCTCTGTCCTCAGAGTAGACTACAGCGGAAGAAGCTGGTCTTTTTCTGAGGCTCGGAGATCTTGACTCCGTGACTGCTCCCCTGTGGCGTGTTGCCCTCCTGCAGGAAAATGACAAAACACATTACTGTGCTGCCTCCTTTTTTTCCGAAATCCGTAGGGCTGACAGAAAAAAATCTAAGCTTTGAAGCTTCAATCGTTGCCATGGTAATTCATCATGAATTCAATGATTTTGAACTGAAAATGTGAGGCCAGCATGAGCGTATCCTCAATGACATATGTGCAGCTGTTAACCTCTCACTCACTCTCACAGTTGCATTTAAAAAAAAAAAAAAAAAAAGAGGGAGATTTAATTTGTGGCGCTCGGTTTTCACCGCAGTCTGCATCCAACGGCCGTCAAAGCTTCAAACAAACTCGCCCTCGACTGATAAATTCTCAAAATACAGTAATCAGGTCACTAAAAATCTGTTTCAATGCTCATACATTCTATAAGTAGAGACACCTTGCTGTTGATTTTCTGAGGTGAGGAAATCAAAGTAACGTGTTCTTTATGATAAAATATTCTAAGAGCTGCTTTGCTTTGTATAATCAAAGAGTTCATCTTACCAATTTTGTGTCCATTTTGGATTTGATGTCTCTAGCAAGCGTCAAAAATGCCTGTGAAGAGATTAAATACACGTGTTACAGTGCTGATGCATCTATGAAGCATATCATATACCAAGTAAGAATGGCTGCTTACGTTTTCCACATTGATGTTCGCCTTTGCACTTGTCTCCATGAACTTGATTCCAAACTCTAAAGCAAGCTAAAAGAAAATCAGAAAAAAATTAACAACATAACATAACATTTACATACATTTTACTAATTTTGTTAGTATAAAAGTGATAAAGCTACAAAGAAAGGATTTTTGAATATATTAAACAGTATATCCCTCAGACCAAATATAATTCCAATCAAATTCTCACCTTCTCCCCCCTGTCTTTGGACACCTGCCGCTTGTCGTTGATGTCACACTTGTTGCCAAGGACCATCTTCTCAACATCAGATGACGCGTGCTGGATCAGGAGAAGAGCGATTGTATTTAAAAACATGTTACATGGTTCCATTTACATATATGAACATGTAGTCATCAAGTAAAGGAGGTTCCTTGGGCTAATATTTATATATATACTGTACCTCCTCTATGTTCCTTATCCAGTTCTTGATATTATCAAAAGACTTCTCGTTCGTGATGTCGTAGACGAGCATGATTCCCTGTAAAGGACAGTAAATCAGATGCTTTGAGATGAATAGGGCTCAATAGCAATGGCTACCTTAGATATTAGATTTATATTAACACGTATCTGCGACCCATGTCGACACCCACCATTGCGCCTCTGTAGTAGGCTGTCGTGATTGTTCGGAATCGCTCCTGGCCAGCTGTATCCCTGAAAAACACCAACAATTAGACATGTAAATGTCTGTAGATACAGACACGAAAGACCCACAAGATTTGATTTTTAGAATGTGGAAATATTTTTTCAATTAGTCTTTTCTTTTTTAAGTAAGCATGGAAAGTTAGTTTATCTGACATCATGATTATCCAACAGGCTAAAATAGAGGAGAGTTAAACTAGAAATCTAATTTTGTGTCAGTGCTGATCTGAAGCACTGGGTTAATGAGATTCATGGGAAAACAGATTTGCGATTTAGCTGCTGAAAACAAAATGAAACTAACTGAGACAAAAGGATTAAAGCACAGGTTCACAAATTGTAAATCTTAAAACAATAGTGAAGGGCCCATATGAACACTGAGAGTGGTTTTCCTCAGTGTGATGGAACCCAAAATCCACAGTGTGTCCATAGATTATTTTGTGCAAAAATACTTTTAAACATTTAGAATGAGGCTTCAGTAATCTGAGTTTGTCATATCAAGTAGATATCTGCCGAGTTTAGTCTTTTTAGAATCAAATTCCCTTTTGGTATTTCCTCAGTCAGTGTTTCCATGTTGAGCTGCAGTAGAAGACTTTAGGAGTAAAACCACTCTAAGACAGAAAGATTTCTATTTGATTTGGATGAATGGAAATTCTGATATTTACTTTTAATTAATTGATCCTGTTCTCTAAGTACAATGATTTCTAAAACTGAATTGAATGTGTCAATATTACTTTCTTGATTCAACACATCACACCTGTATCAATCCATGTTTTAACAAAATCACAGCTATTATTTCACATGTCCAACATTAGAGGTATTTAGACACACTCACCATATCTGTAACTTTATCTTCTTGCCATCGAGCTCTATTGTTCTAATCTTGAAGTCGATGCCTGGAGAGATAACAGAGGATTATACATATCAATCTTAGCATTACCTTAAAAAAGCTATAACATATCCAATGATTCAGAAATCACTATGCAACAAAATTCATTATTTATCCTTTATTTTCCCTTTTGACTCAGTTGACAAATGATTTACATATAGGACGACATGAAGAATACTAAGATAAGGGGTCAATTTTAAAGAAAATGTATAAATTGTTGATTCAATAGAGTTATATAAAAAAACGTTAGCTTCGTAGCTTAGTCTGGCACAAAAACTATACATCTATAGTGGAAATAATCGGCGGTTCCCCCACTTGTCCCTACAGACAACAGTAAAACATCCATCAACAGACAACGGAGCTGTTTCAACATTCGGTAATAATCGATAATTGCTTTGCTACATATGACTTTCCGGTTCCTCACCAGGATGTAGACGGGGCCTGACGTTAGCGCTACTTAGCTAACCACTAAAGCCACCGGCATGACTTTCAATAGCAGCCACTTCCTACTAACACATTAATAACCTCTAGCTGAACACACCCAGCAGTACATTACTATGTAACCCGCGGCATATGCGTTGTATACTGTTGATACTCTACAGCATAACAAATAGTTTTATTTACTAAGAGAAAATACTTTTTAAAGCATCAACGTAGCATGAGCCTAGCATCATTCCAGCAGTTAGACGGGCCCAGCCTGGCTCACTATAAACAGACAGAGCGTCAGCGACGTAACGCACCGATGGTGGAGATGAACGTGGAGTTGAAGGCGTCCTCTGAGAACCTGAACAGGACGCATGTCTTCCCCACGCCGGAGTCCCCGATTAGCAGTAATTTAAACAAATAGTCGTATGTCTTCGCCATACTTATGTTATTGCGGAAATCCCGCCCGGCGAAGCAGTGCGTTGACGTTCAGAGAGGCGCCGCCTACCGGCCCGCAACGCACCGCAGGTTGGTGCGTGCGTGGGACTCGAGGGCGTTCACTTCCTCTACAGACGGAACGGCGGAGGATTCTGCGTTTAGTTCACTTCTGTCACTTTTCAGATGAATATTTGAATCAATCCAATATTTGTCATGAAATAACAAACTTTTAAAAGACGCTTTGTTAAATATTGAGTACTTAAATATCCTCTTTACTAAGAGGATATTTAAGGTGATGTCAGGGCTCAGCTGCTCGACAAAATAAGGAAACACGTTTCCATTGCAAATTGCAAACAAATTGGGAACAAAACTAGTTGTCTTGTAGCAGGAATATGAATTAGAGTGAGAATAGGAAAAAACATCTGGTATTTCCAGATATGCAGCTGATAATTCACAAGTTGTATTTATAGAAGGTTTCTAAGACGTAAGAAAACCTGGCTGCTGTTTATCCTTTAAATGAAGTATTAATGAATCTCTAAATGTGTTTTCACAATGTCTAATTATTGATAATAGTACATTTCATTCATAGAGAGCTCATAAAGTAATTCATGCAGACCAAGCCTTCCAGTTTATATATCCTACAGTGAGCAGTTAATAAATAGATTTCCTCATTCTCTGTAGGCTTTCTGAGAACATGAGTGTTTATCAATGTATAACTGTCTTTTTACTGATTGAGAAAGCATCAGTAAATAATTCATTAAGCATACTAAGCCATTCCTTAAAACTATCTATAGTTTGTGACTCATTAGAAAATGGTACCAAAACTCCACTTGGGAAGTCTTAGGGTTTCAAATTTTGAAGATGTATTCACTAATGTACATATATCTTGAAATATATAACTTGAAACAACATGAAATCACTGTACCCAATGAGAAACTACTGTTGGGTGTGTGAGTGTGTGTGTGGTGTAACTCCAGCTTTATATTTGAAGAAGTCACTTCTTATGCAGGACACAGAAACCAGTGTGCATGTTAGCACATGTAAGCTGGAGGATGATGAAGGGTGAGGTCTTTCTCAGGTTACAAATGCATAGCTGTGTTTGAAATTACCTTAGACATACACAAACACATATGGGACATCACAGCAGTCAAAATGACACCAAATAAATCGCAGCAGCAGCGGTGACATTGTGAACACTGTCGTCATCATCAGTTTTATTTGTGCTCAGAGTCTGGTCAACAACAAAATTTCTAGCACCGAAACTGAAAATCGTATGGACCCAAAACCATTATAAAAAGGGGGAAAGGAACAAAACAACCATAAATATATAAAAGGGATACATGTGTTTTATCAACCAGGCATAATGGGGGACATTACAGAGGATGGATGGCATTTAGAAAATATCTTTTCAACAAAACAATGTTTTTCTTTTTAACTGTTTGATGTTCCTCGTGGCATTTTACAAGCTGTTGAGCTCCTGCAGTGTTTGGTCCAGGACTTGGTGCATTCCTATGTTTTCCTCTTTTGCGTGTGATAGGTTCTCTGCAATAAAAGAAGTGGCAGCAAATGTAAAATGCAGTGTCACAAGTGCTATAATAGCTAATTACTAGCCCATTTAGATTAGATTACTGTACTTTTAGATTTACTAGCTAATAATAGCTAGTAAATATAAAAATAAAAACTAGAATAAAAGAGAATATAGCTTATTTTAGAGACGATGGAACAAAATACACTTGTATACAATATTTAAAACTAAAACCTTCTATAGTGGTCAATACATATGGAAACTTTATACTATATAACTCTATTATTGACCATAAAGACATGAAGTGTCATATAACAGGAAAAGTACAGTAGTAGAGTTGTGAAAAGCAGCTGTAGGACACTTGAAAAGACAGAAGACAGGTAAAAGTGAAAATATTTTTATTTAGCTTTAGTGTAATTGGAAAAGAAGGGAGGGGGAAGGGAGAAAAAAGACAAAGTGCTTCTAATCAAGCAAAGAGACAAAGGGAAGTGATCGCGTCATGAGCGAGATGTGAGGTTTTACAAGGTGTTCATATCATTGAGGGACTGATCCAGCTCCTCGCTGATAGCCTTGTATTTCAGCTTCTGAGTGTACAGCTCGTCTGCAGGTCAAAGGTCAGGCGGGGCAGAGAGGACAGCGGATTTCAGAAGGAAATGCAGAGTTTCAGAGGAGGAAAAAAAAAGAAAGAAACCAGGGAGGTCAGAGCAGAGGAAATAAAGCTGAAGGAAACAACGACACGCTGAAGATTTGAAAAGTCGAGTGAAGAAAGAAGCAGCTGCCAAAAGGAGGGGTGGAACCATACCTTCTAAGTCATCTATGGACTTTTCCAGTTTAGCCACTGTCCTTTCTGCAAATTCTGCACGGGTCTCCGCCTTTGGGAAGACAAGATACACATTAAATCGTACAGAAACAGCCTTAGTCTCTTGAGGACTTACAGTTTGGGTAGATTTGCACCAACCTCCTTAAGTCTGTCATTCAGAACTTTGATCTCCTCCTCATATTTGTCTTCTTTCTCAGAGTACTATAAGGACAGAGAAATAGGTTGATCAGATAACCACAAACATAATAACATCACGTGTCTGTTTTCAGCAACAAGCTGATAGAAAAGAAACCTGGAGAGATAATCAACTCGCCTTATCAGACTGAGCCTCTAGAGACTTCAGGTTGTTGGTGACATTCTTCAGCTCTTCCTCCAGGTCACCGCACTTACTGCAGGAATAGAGCGGCACATTTCAAACTTTGCACGCATGCCTGAAATCATTATCTTTGCCAGCGCATGACTTTTCCAGATGTGTTTGTGCTTACAGTTCTGCGATTTCTGCCCTCTCCTCTGCTCTCTCCAGCTCACCCTCCAGGATGACCAGTTTACGAGCGACCTGGCATCGAAGAGACATAAGATCACACTCAGGCAAAAATTAACAAAAAGACATGACTCATCTGGAGACTGGATGCGATCTCTAAGCCTGTACCTCCTCGTATTTGCGGTCAGCCTCCTCAGCGATGTGTTTGGCTTCTTTCAGCTGCATCTCCTGGATCTCCATCTTCTCCTCGTCCTTCATGGCTCTGTTCTCAATCACCTTCATGCCTCTGATGATGAGAAAAATGCACGAGCTTAAGCCACAAGACCAGAAGGAGACATCCTATTTATAGTTATCATTGACACTTGTAGACACTACAAACACTCAAAAATATTCCTTTTATCAGTGAATAACATTTGTATTTATCAATCAGGTGGCCCTGTGCTTGTTTGAGGTTGTTGGATATAACCTTTGAATTTGGAATTTCTCATGCAAAAATAAATATTTTCAGAATCCGCAGCTCCACAAATTAACAGGTGCTTGAAGTTGAAATATCTTAATGGACAATTAAAAAGCTAAACTTGCGGCTAAATGCTAACGAATGAACTTCTCATCCCTGAAAGATTTTCAATTCCTTCAAATAATCAAGATGTTGGTGAGTTTACAATTTTACAGAGAGAATCTTTTAAAAAGATGCCATAAAATAAAGGATTGTGGGTAATGCAGTATTTTATATAGGATTATATATTATATACAATATATAGTATATAATAGTATATTATATAAACTTTTATGCTATATAAGTATTAATATAGTATAGTATTAAGTATTATTTTTATATGAGTAGTTGAGGAGTTTTTTTCCTGTATTGTAGTTACTGACAGATTGAGCTAGAATGTGTTATTACTACTTTATGACTACTAATGAAAATACCTATGGTGACAATAATTTCTCCTTTTAAACTTTAATATAACATAAATCTCTTTCTCTCCTGTGGCCTGTGATGATGTTGGTCACCTTTCGCTCTCGTCTGCAGCCTTCTCGGCCTCCTCCAGTTTCTGCAGGGCTGTGGCCAGTCTCTCCTGAGCACGGTCCAACTCCTCCTCCACCAGCTGGATCCTGCGGTTCAAGGATGCCACATCGCCCTCAGCCTATAGTAGCACAGATAGAGGGAGAGAAAGAAAGAGAGGTCACAGGTCAGCCAGGAAACATGTTTTGCCTCGAGAGGAAGGATACTGTTAAGGAGGCTTTGAAAATGTTTTGTCTTTGTCTCTTCAAAAGACTTTGAGCAGATGTAGGCCCCTTATCCAGTCATGCATACTCATTCCTCGCAGTGAAATGATCTAAATGAAGTTATTGACCCCTCGTTCTCCGGAATCATGTGCAATACTCTGATATTGCATGTGTTCCTTGTTTCTTTCCCCCTGCTACAGATTTCTGAGGTGTAATCCATTTCACTCTTAACAACCGTGATGAATTTGATGATGTTCTGAACTTTGTAGCTTGACCAGACACTGTACTTTGACCAGATGGCTTTGAAAGAAATAAAAAAAAAACATGCTGATGGCAGCCCCATGGCCTGGTACAGTTTAAACTCTGTGACACATCTCCGCAAGGCACAGCTGGCTTGACTTTTATCCTGTAAACCCTGTGTATGGTTTGGAGAGAGGGGGGGCAACAGATTTGCTTCTCCTCAGCTTGTTTCCTGTGGGGCCTGATGTCACAGATAACCACCTCTAGCTCTCTTCTTCCTGTATGCGTGCATGCGTGAGTGTGGGGAGGTCAAGGAGGAGCAGGATTACAGCTCCTAATTTCAGATAGCATTTTTTTTTTTTTCAGGCAAACAGCTCAGAGAGTGCAACTGGAACAAAAGCTTTTAGATGTTTGACAAAACAGGAGGCAAAAAAAATCACACTTTTCAAAATGTATGAAACAGCTGATGGTAACAATCCTAGTTTATGAAATATGAACTCTTACAATCAGATTAACATTATATTGGATACTCGGGGCGCTGGAAGCATTTCTATGTGTTTTATACGCGATAGGGCGGGTTTCAGTTAGATAACCGAACTCAAGTCTGCGCTGGAATGTCGCCTCAGTTTCCTATAAGCGTCTAAAACCACTTTATTGAAACAACTGAGGATAAAAGTATCGGATCTGGTATTGGACTTAGATTTAAAGTCCTTAAAGGAGCCTTATGTGATTATTCGTAATGCCTATAGTGCATTTCAACACTGATCAATAATTTACAATTATCAGACAAGCCCGCAAACACGTGTCTTTGGATAAAAATTGAATAATCTCACTTTTTCGCGCAGTTCCTTTTCAGTGTCCAAATCCCTTTGTACTGCCAGAGCTCGATCTTCTGCATCATCAACTTGTTGCTGTAGGGCTTGGATTTTCTTCTTAACCCCCTCCATGATCTCGATTACTTTTGTTTGTTTTTTTCTCACAAAAAAAGCTACGAAAAAGCGTGTAAACCCCGCACAGAGGAGCGTAAAGGTTCGCCTCGCCGCAACCTTTAAACAAATTTGAAGTTGTGCTATTGATTTGCGTCCAAAAAAAGTTGCAAGCTCCGAGGAAAAAAGTTTTTCTCGGAGCAGGAAATAAGGGACGTGCAGTGTTGGGATGGGGAGAAAAAAAAAGGGCTGGGAGTTTTCAGGAAATTTATGGCGAGATCCTCCAATCCTGTGAAGAAGCCTGTCTCAGATGACATCACAGGATCTAGGAGGGGAAGGCATTGCTCTTTTCCTTCACAAAAGAAGTGTGTAACGTCAGTGTGTGCGTGAGTGTGTGTGTGAGAGACTCTGGATTTGCTATTGTGGACTTATATGGCAAATAAGGTGTTGCTTAGGCTGCATTCTTCTACTCTGATTAGAGAGGGCTATTGTGTCATGTGAGTCACCTCTGATTCACATACATGAATCATATCTAATGGATCTTTAACATGTTATTGCTGGTGTGAAGAAGAAGAAGAAAGAAAAGTAAAAGAGTTGTAAACTTTATAGAACTCAAAGGTCTAGAGATCAGCCTTTACAGGGGGAGGAGGGAGGGTGAAGGGCGTGGCGGTAATAATCCTCTACAACAAGAGTTGTTGACCTGCAGTGGCCTGGAATGTAAATTGATTTGGTTGCATACATGACCCGCAGCCATCGGGTGGCGACACATTCTTTAAGCTCCCCCTCCTCCTCCTCCTCCTCCTCCTCCTCCTCCTCATTTTTTCACAGAAAAACTTGGGTTTATTCTACGTTCTGTTCCTGCATCGCTGCTCTCACACAGCCAGACCCTACTGTACTATCACTGTCGCATATATGGATCAGTATCCTGCATGAATGATGTGAAACACATTAGAAGTGGTCAAGCAGCATCTCATAAACCATCTGAGACCAAAATCACGGTGATGTGACCTTTAACCTTTGGTGTCTTTATCTTATTTATACAGGGTTTTAACCTGTTTTGGTAGTTTAAGAGCTGAACACTGACTTCACTGAACAATTTCATTTGGTTCTATATGAGCAATTTAATTTTACCGCAGTTATTAAGCCTAAAATGGTAAAAGTGATGAATGGATTATTTGAAAATGAATCAGCAGCATGTTAAATAATTCTATTAAGCATTACACATTTGCTGAAAACCCAGCTGCACCATTTAGAGAATGAGTTCCTTTTCTTGAGCTTATGTGGTAAAACATGGTCTTGTTATTCCTATAATGCATCGTCCTAACAGAGAATTTGTGTTTCCATGTTAAAACCATTGTAAAAAAGCATGTGAATAATATTGGTCATGACTGTTAAAAATCGACAACTAAGCATATCTCTGTGTTCACGTTTCTTTTGCCAAACCTTTGAATGAAAGATGACACTTAAGTGAACTGAGACATAGCAGGAAAAGAAAAGACTTATGATCATCCTGTTATACACCGACAAGGTATGTACTGTAAAGGCCCAGACAGAGGAAAGTAATCTCTCCACCCCAAAAAAGGCCAGAGCATTGATTTCATTAGGAACTGCAGTATGGGGTTCTCTGTTTGCTTAAGCTGCATTCCTGGGATTCCTGGTTGGCTACAGGGTGGCCAAGTTTTGTCTGAGTTTGAGAAATCACTCTCTTTCACAGACCTCAGTGAGCTGCCACTAACTCCAAACACAAACCAAACCAGTCAGAAGATGCAGTATATTCATGCTCTATGTGGACGATTGTTAGATTCCTTCTCAAGGTGATCCTAAGGGGCTGAGAGAAGGCTGCAAGTTAACCAGTTAGTGACAGATAAACTGTACAGTGGCCACTCTGTGTTTGATATACAAAAATGGAATTGGGTTTGAATGACCTGGCTTCTTTTGACTTCAATCTAATGATGAACGTGTGGCATAATAAAGATCATTAGTTTGTCTGCTATGTGTCATCACAGACACCGTCTTTTCTGGGAGTGTGAGTAAAAGGAACAGTCATGTCTGAGTGTACTGATGTACTGAGTGCTTTTTTTTTACTTTTACTTTTTGATAGAAAATAACTTGTTTTTTTGCAAATGACGAATCCGCCTGTATTTCCGATGGTTTCACTCGTGCAGTCATAGTTCCATCCAACCGAAAGAGTGGATATTGATACTTTATACGACCGACGTTGGTTGTGGTGTTCCACTGTAATGTGGATAATGTGTTTCAGATGGCGCCTTTGTGGTGAACTCACATCTGTGGCCTTCTTCTCCGACAGTTCCAGTTTCTCCTGAGCATCCTTCAGGGCCTCCGAGTACTTGTCCAGCTCATCCTCCGTTCCCTTCAGTTTCTTCTGCAGAGCGAGCAGCTCGTCCTCAAGCTGAAAGAAGACACAAAGATAGTCAGACAGGGTGCTGTGAAAAAGTGAGTAGGAGTGTCTGGAAAAAACATGGCATTGTTTCGATACAATATGATATATAGATATAGTTTAGAAATGTTAAATTAGATATTTGTGAATATGTGAGTCATTAGCATTTCATAATAGAAATAGATGTGATGTTAAAGGAACCCCAAAGTTATAATAATTGATCCTAAGAGGAAAATAAACGTCTTGTCATAACAAACCATCCCATTATTGAGACAGTTTACTTTAAATCACGAACCTCACTAACCTCATGGTGGCGCTAGAGGACACGTTACAGAAATCACCAAAGTCGGTAGATTACATCTGCTAGGGACCATGAATGTTTGTACGATGATTTAATGATGATCCATTGTTGAGATATTTCAGTTTGGACCAAAACTGGTTGACCACTGTTTAGTAGCATCCCTACTGCAACGCTGCTGGCTAAATATTCATAGAGGTTACTTACAATCCACAGAATAGCTTTTGGCATTTTTTCTCTCTATATAAAGTAAAGTCTTCATGATTAGGACAGTGGATTACTGAGAGTAACCAGGGCGCTGTTTCTGGAAATACACGTTGCAGCTGAATGTTTAAAATTCTTTTGTAATTCGGGTGAACTAATCTTTTAATTGCTGCTGTATTCTGTGCCTGTTGTTGTGTCTAATAGAGCCTTCTGTCAGCCTAACGACACACTGATGTTCAGCTCCTCGTGCCAAGAGTAGGAAAGAAACCGTCTCTTAGCACGAGCCTAAATCTCTCTCGCCCAAACAAGCCGGAGAGCTCTGAAAAATCTCCTAGGCTTTCATGGTGACTGTTCCTCGATGTGGGGTCCATGTGTGCTGTGCTACTGACAAGTGTCAGTCCTCGTGCTCTCTGAGGGTGTGATTAGACCATTAGACACCCGAGATAGGATTCTTTCCACTTGCTTTGTCTTTGCCTCCCCAACTTGCTTGGTTCCACTTGTGCTGCCATGATAAAGACACCACCTCCCACTGTGCAATAATTACCCCTTTTTAGAAACCTCAAATATCCCATTACCTCTCTAGATTCTACTTTGCTCGTATGAAGTGCTACAAGTAGGCTGTCATTATGTTAGCCCTTGAAACATCAAGTCCTGAGAGGCTCCAGCACTCCAGCGCCAAATATGGATGTACAGATATTTGGAATTTGTGAGGTTTTTCCTGATATGGCACAGACCACAAATCAGATAAGAATGCTGGGTAATGTAGTCCCCTAGATTCAGAGCAACAGCTGCTATAGATGGCTTCTTTTCACTCCTCACAGCACGGCTCCTGGTGGCTTCAGTTAATCCCTCAAGTTCAGTGTGGATAATATGTCCAACAGTCTTCACTCTGGTATTCTGTTTGTTCCTCCCTGTGGACATAAACCACCTTCTCCACCTGAAAACAAGGCCCATGAGCTCCGGATCAGCCGCTCTCTGTATTTCAGCAGTTGGTGCTTTGAGAAATACTTGACATTTTGCATTAAGCCTTCGAACAATCTGTGTTTCAGTGTTTTTGTTTTAGACCAATTAATTATCATTAATATAATAAAAAAAAGAACAACAGTATGTTGTTAATCTTAAAATGTCTTTAGTCTTCCGAAGACAATAAATATATTCAATTTAGGTTATTGTTGGATTAAAACTGCAAATTTAGTAAATAAATCGAAAACTAATGTCAACTAATTAATTCTGAAAAAGAATGCCTGCTTCAGATAATGCTGGTTTAGTTATGTTAAAGTTATACCATAAACAAAACTATATTTTATCAGCAGCTCTCCCTTTGTGGTTATTACACATATTTTGTTTTGATTTGTTGGTGATTGCTCGTTATTTTTATATATTAGATAATATAATATTATTCTCATCATTTTAAAGATGACTATGCAACTTCAATGCTTTCATGAACTGTTTTGAAACTTATTCTGCACTCCCTGTGCAGGATCAATACTGTTTATCTTATCTTATATATACACAAAATAATAAATGGCAGTATTGAAATATTAAGATAGTATTGAAATATTGCCCAACCCCAGTAACAGTACTACATGTGTTATACATCCACATCACATCCATCCTCTGTTCCCCCTTAAAACCCATCAGCTGTGTCTCACCTGCTTGCATTTATCGTCAGCTGCCTTCTGATCGGACTCAGCCTGCTCTGCCCTGTCGATGGCATTCTCCTTATCCAACTTCAGCATCTGCATCTTCTTCTTGATGGCCTCCATGATGACGGTTGACTCTCAGTGTCTCACAAGTTAATAATAATAAAAATTGTTTTTATTTCAGGTAATAAGCTGCAGATGTGCAGAGGGAGACCCGTCAGGAAGAGTCCTGATCAAGGTTGACAGAGAGAGCAACTGGTAGATGCAGAGAAGAGGAGAGAGACAGAGGCGGCTGAGAGCCAGTGAGCAAAGGAGAGGAGGATGCAAACTGAGAGTCGGTAGAGCTCTGTGTGATTTAAACTTGACTCGAGGTTTGGAGACAGCCCTAGTCCCGAGTGACAGCCCTTTCCCACCGTTCACCCCGTCCGCCACTCCCCAAGCTCATTGTGCCCCCCTCCCTAATCTAAACTTCACCTCTCAAAGGCTCCTGGAGGAATGATGTGGTGTGGATGTTTTGGCAGTATCCAGGCTGTCTCCTTATTTGGATCACAGCCTTTTTGTTTTGGAAAGAACAAGAAAGAAACAGCAGATAAAAAAGATCTCGATCTCAGACATCAAAAGGACATTGTTCACATTAGTAATATGAGTTACCGAAGGCTCCTTTTTCTCCCCTTTGGGCTGCATATCTATATGCCTGTGTTCTTACTTAGGAATGCTCAAATTGATGTTAATACCAGAGTTGGTTAGAAAGGACATAGTTTTCATTCTACCCAGAATGAAAAAGGGCTGTATGGAAAATTATCCAGCCAAAGAAAATTTGGGGAGAGCGCTGTCTGCATGACCTACACCAGGCTGCAGCAGCTTTATAGTGGAGCTGCACAGACATAAACCACAGGTCTACTGCAATTAAGATCCTCTTAATTACTACTGGTTGGACAGAACTTTTCTTAGATCTGCTTTCCATAATTTGTAAGGGGTGCATTTTAAAAAGCATGGGAAATACAACTTCTGTTACTGAGAAGGTTTCCAGAAATATGATTTTAAGCACTCGTGAGATGTTTTAGAATATGGGATATGCATGCCATCAACCTCAGGCTCTGTAGTATGTTTGCACATTAAAATTCATATTGGAAACCAAATGAAAGTAAATGTGAAAAAAAATGATGAAAAAAAGGTGTATAATAATAATATATATAAAAGTGTATGATTGTTGTACTGAGTGTGCGATGTGTGTGTGTGTGTGTGTGTGTGTGTGTGTGTGTGTGTGTGTGTGTGTGTGTGTGTGTGTGTGTGTGTGTGTGTGTGTGCCTGCGTGTATGTGGACATGTTTGTGTGTGTGGACCTGCCTGCTCTCAACATGTGCCAGCTGCCCTGGATAAAAATAAAGATTACAAGGAAAGTCAAAGAACAGTTAGTGGCTATTTAAGTAACATCTCAAGATAAACTTCAACAACTGCATTTCTTTAAAATGTTATGCTGCATTGCCACAGATTACGTACACATGCTTTGGGTTAATTTGATTCTTTATACACACATAAACATGTTGTCCACTTAGCACAGAGAGCACTATACAGGCATTGCTGCCAAACCAGAGAATATGTCTAATTTGTCTGCAATTATGAGAAAACCATCAGTATTTTAATGAAAACTTTGCATCTCCAAATTTGATGATGAATGCATTTTTACAAGTAAACTGAAGGATTAAATGCCTGTTTATATGTAGAGAAAACCCACCTGGTTTAAAGACAAAAGAAGCATGGATCAACTGAAAAAAACTGTAATGCCACAAATATTCTCTGCTTTTGAAAAGCTGACTTTTTGGGATCATTTGGGTTCGTGGGCTAGCTCAGCCTAAAAATTCACATCCCAGTTATGTAAAGAATTTTGAGTTAGACAGTGTGTAACATCAACACTATTATCTCCTCAAAACAATGCTTGGTGTCTTTTTAGTTTGGTGTTTAGGTTTTAGGCAAAAACTAAAATAAAAATGAACACATAAAGAACCAGAAAGAAAGTTGTCTGAGAGAAAGACACCAACAGTCCAGAAAATAAGCTGTAAGAATTCTCTTCAACAGGATGGAGGAACTACAGGCAGCATTTTTTTTAAATATATGCTATGAAAGTTAACACAAACTTCATGTCATGACCTGTAACTAGAAGAATGAATGCCTTGTTTGGTCTGTCAGGATGCTGGCCGCTCAAAATGTTATCATAACAGATTGCTTGGATACAATTCTGATCGTGTAACGCGGTTAATGTTGATTTTGGAAAAAGATAAAAACTGATTGTATTCATTCAGGTTGTATGGTGAACAGAAAGCCAGGACAGGAGAACAGACCCGGGGGAAGAGAGAGGACATGAGAGAGAGAAATCGAGACAGAGTGAATCATATGCAGAGTGAGAGAAATCAGAACCCTCCCACAGGAAACCGAGCTAAACTCCTCTTCTCCTTGTATGGTAAAAACTCCCCCAAAAGCCACAGGATCGCCTTGGGAGTACAGTCAAACCCCTGCTAAGTATAAATCACAAAGCCATGGGAATGGCAGAACAGATTAGAGTGTATACGAACGCTACCATGAAGAATACAAACTAGTACCATTTTAGTCTTAAGTGCTTGATGTCATGCATGGGATATGCAGACGCTGGTCGTAGAGTTGGATCGACAACACTGTATGAAAAAAGCATCCGTTCCATGCAGTAAAAACTGCGAACATCTAATATTCCCACATCTGCTGTGGCAATACCTGCATGTCTGACTAATCAAGTATGTAACACTTGTGTGACGCAATGACCAGACAAACCCATTTGTCAACCAAAGTAAACATGTCAGCTCCACGGCCTTTGCAAAAACATACTGATAACTACGCAATTACATCCAATGATCCCCAGCTAAAGCCCCACACACAACCGTAGTGTGTAGTGTATGGAAGTAGCTGAGGGAAGTGGTAATCTCTTATATTTGGCTCTGTAGCTCAGGCCAGTTGTATCTGTGACTTTTTACAATGTCTAGACTCCACCTAACTGGCCAAGGGATCAGAGATCCGTCACTTTGATGAGGAACAGTTGTTTCGCATAAGCCTGGTGCTGAAAGCTTTTTACACCCAAAGGGGATTGTGTTCTTCAAGAAAAGGACTTGCACGGTCATCACATTTTAATTTGTAAAGCACATCATAAAAAAATCATAGTGTAGATCAAGGGTCTTCAACAGGTCTTAGCTGATAGAGAGATGGAGCCGAGACCCCCTCATATTCTATCAAAGTGTGTTGCATATTAAACTGGGCAGCCTATTGTGCCATCAAGTAAAATAAACACGTTATTTGTTTGATTTATGTTGATATCTATTTTCAATCCTACTTACATTCATAATAATATCAAACTACATTTTGGTGGCCGCCCCGTAGGAGCCCTAAGGACCCCCTGGGGGTCATGGACCCCCCGTTGAAGACCCCTGGTGTAGCATATACAGATGTTTATTCACACAGCACTCATGTCAGTAGTTATCTCTCATGTCAGTAATTATCTTTCATCACTTCACATCTCTAGTGATACCAACAGTGGACTGTTAGTTATTTTAATGGAAAGCCTCTACATCTCAAGTAGCTTTATGTATTATAATACCGCAACATGTTCAGGAGTGGTATATTTTTAGGTATAAGAAGCAGGAGGAGTGTCTCTTCTTATATTTCAGGGCTCTTTCCACCTCTGATGAAGTCAGTGTTTGTTGCTTGGTTGCCACTCAAACCTCACAGATCAACAGTTATAATCAGACGGATGCGCATTAAGGTTCAGTATTGAGTTTGAGCCCATCAGCATTTTGACAGTGAAGAGTTACAGTTTCACTGCAGTAGAATAAAAAATCTGATTTTAATATGAGTAAAGTATTTTAAATAGTTAAACAGGGGAAAACTCTGTCCTATTTCAACATGTTGTTTTTTTCTCCATTGTGCACAAACATTGGTATTGAAGACGTCTGCAAAAAGCTCCAGCCTCAACTCAATCCAACACTTTTGGATGAATTCGAACTTGGATTGCAACACCGGCCTTACCATCCAATATTACTGACTAAACTCACTGACTAAACTCACTGTTAAATTGAATATTCAAGTGTCTGCATACTTTCTTTGTTTGAGCCCTGTAACATGACAGAATCAGCCTGCTGTGTGCATGTGGATTCAGTAAGGAGTGCTACTTCTTCCTTGCATTAAACAGGTCAAAGGAAGGAAATTACTAGTGAAAAGACATACTGAGTCATAAAAATAATGAAATGACGAAATGATGATAGGTTTAAATCGTTCAGCTGGTTCGTAAAGTACTCATATTTTTAAGGAGGAGACATCATGTAGTATCACAGTTGTTAAGCTGTCAGATATCTAAAGCATTGAAAATGGTGCTATCTTGTGGTGATCATCATGCTGCAAGAGCAGTTCTACCTAAAAACTGGTAACTGCAGATCAGCTATTCCTCCAGTAGAGGGAGTGAGAATGTGAATGTGACAAAGTGAAATATACAAATAAAATACATAATTGAACTAGATACAAACAGTAAACACAGATGTGTGCAATAAATAAATAATAAACAATCCTGCTCTGTACCTTGTGTTCTGAAAACTAAGAAGAACGAACAAATCAGTGAAGTTTTGATACTGATCATATAAAATTCTGTAACCTCATAATACAGTTAATTCAGTTATACAATGTATATCAAATAAAATTATTTATCATCATTTATCAAAATACAAAATGACTGATTATTTGAGTGGTAATATCATAAATATGAACATTTAAATTGATTGTTATTGTCTACAACAGGAGTCTCATGTCTACAGATGAGAAACAAAAATGTATCAAGGCTCGTTACATAAAAATGAAAGACATTGCATAATGAGCATCTCATAAACAACTGGAGAAGGAGTTTTTGCACAGCGTAAGCAATATTGCACCATCAAGATATGGATATTCCACCATGGTCCAGCAGCATGTAATGTAGTTTTAGAACTCACAGTTCATTTACAGTTCAGGGAGGGAGTGTGTGTGTGTGTGTGGACTCAGATAATAATGTTTATCCTTGACAACTTCATTGTGTGAAAGGTATGCCATGCCTTGTACTTTTTTCCTTACTGAAGGAAAATCATTTCATTCATCCTTATATAGACCATGCACTACACAGCTAATTCAACATTCACTAATAGCATGCAGTGCCGATTACTAACATTTACAATATTCACTACAAAATAACATGCAACATTTGGGTTACACATCACAAGATCACCAGTGCAGTTCCAATACAGAAGGGAGGCATGGGGAAATGTGGACCCATCCTTCACAGCCAAAACTGTTCAGCTGTGAATACAGAAAAGAGAGAGTTATATCATTCAAATCAATGCACACTTTTTATATGGTTATTGATGGTTTATTAAAAGCAACAGCAGGAAGGAAATTGGTAATAAGCCTTTGTAAATTGCTCACCAAAGCTATGGCAAACAATACCTAATAATAATAAATATCAGAGAAACCCGTTCACTAGACGTGTTTAAAAGAAAGCTTACAAGATACCTATGTACTTTACTTTAGCATTTAAGTTGTTTACATTAGCTCTTGGCTGCACTTCTTAATGCATACTTTCTTTAACAACTTTTTAAATATCCATTTCGTGTCTGTTAAAGCACTTTGAGCCGAATTTATGGATGAAATACAAATAAAGGTTGTTATTATTATATTATTATCACATTAAAATGACTAACATCCACCATGAGCCTGTTGGGCGCCTCCCTGCAGTTCCTCCGCCCGGTCAGCAGGGGGCGATGTGTGCTGCTGCTACTGCTGTGTCAACCAGGGACGGGTCGCTGCTTTCCTCTTCTCAGTATTATGAATGAATGTCTGTTCAATGATTTTAGTCCCGTAAGGTTACAGATACATCATCCACAACTTAATTAAAGAGGCGCCGGAAACAAGCTGAACTAAGAAATTAGTTCAAGATGTCTGCGAGCGCCGTGTACGTGTTGGATTTAAAAGGAAAGGTGAGATAACGGAGAGGGGGGGGCAGCCGCGGAGATGCTAAGCTAACGTTAGCCTAGTTAGCAGCTTTTGCTAACACATTCCTCACTGACAGATTATGATGTAGCTAGCTCGAGTTGGCTAAAATGCACCGTTGGGCTTTTTCGTGTAAACTAACGCAATAGCCGCAGAGTTAAAATTCAGCGGTCAGTTTATAAAATGGTGATGAAATTGTAGAAATATGACATTATGCCCACGTCATGACAAAACAACTAAATACCACGATGACTTACTAACAGGTTGACAGCTGTTTATTTTTTACAGATGCGTACACGTCGCCTTGCTGCTAGACTCACTTGTTTTCTAGTAAATATGATGCTGATGTGAACCATCGTGATGCATTTTAACGACCTCCTCCTCAAACATCTGTTTTTCTTCCTCTTCCTGTATGATTGAGGTTTAGGTTGAGATGAAGTCTGTTTTCACACGAATCTGCTGAATCTTCCACTCAAACATGTTTTTCTTCTTGCATGTTTGTTAAGATCCACATTAGCTTTTGCAGAACATCAGCTGTTCTTCCTAGGGTCTACATAATTTCCATGTTGACAATGGGGAAAAATACACATTAACATTATGTATCACCATGCAAAAGACACAAGTAGTATTTACACCTGCATGTGCACGTATACATCTCTACATGCACATACATCAAAGACACTAGAAAGGACAATCCATTAAATACTAAAATGTATGAACATCGTTCTTGGCTGGAGATGAAAAATGGATTATTGTATTTATTAATAGTTTTCATTAGGAATATCATTACAACAAAATGCCACTTGTTTTGTTTCTTTTTTTAACTTAAAAACGTTAGTTTAGAAATGCTAAAATTAAATCCAAGATATTGTTTCAACACACAATAATATTCAGAGCAATGGAAAACTGGATTTCACTCCCTAAGTACATTACTCAACATTTAGTTTATTTGTTTTGAACATGTAAAAAAAAAAAATCAACAAAAAATAAAGAGAAAATTTAAAAAAGAAAAATAATACAATCATTTAACACCCATTTACACGTTCAAAAAGGAGAAGGGAAGTGTACACTTATTAAATCCTACCCCTCTATCACTCATATCAATATGAAAATAATAGTAATGTAATTTTAATTAGTAATTTTCATAATTATGATATTTGTACCAATAATAGTAATAGTATTAATATAATTCATATTTATATTAATAATGATATAATAACGGTTAAGATATAATAACAATTCCACAGTAAAACCAATGTGAGCTAGAATAAAACAGTTAATTAATACAGTTATACACATTTATAAAGATCATGTAACACATAAAAGTATAGATCACTCTTAAATAAAGCTAAAAGATAATTTATTAAGATGACTTTTGGTAATTAGTATTCTTAGTGTACGGTCATGGGAATTAATGTTATATGATGATATGTGTCAGCTCATGATGGATTAACCATAGGAGCTTTGTATCTTCTATCTTTATGTGTTGAATGTTTGAACTCCTCTATGCAGAATGATGCTTGTGCAGTTTTACACAGACAATTTTTTAAATGCTGTAGAAGGAATAGATGACATTTTAAGGATTTGAAGTGGTGGGTATACTTTTTTGTGAGGCAACCAGAGGGCTACATCTGTCAGCCAACAGGTTCTTCATGAATTCAATCTGTTCCTTTTAGGTCCTGGTGTGCCGGAACTACCGTGGAGATGTGGACATGTCGGAGATTGAGCACTTCATGAGCCTTCTGATGGACAAAGAGGAGGAGGGGACGCTCTCTCCGATCCTGGCCCACGGGGGAGTCCGTTTCATGTGGATCAAACACAATAACCTCTACTGTATCCTTACTGTTTACTACATGGCATGTATACCAAAGCAACTTGTCAATATGCTCTCTCAGCTTTTTTTTTTCTTTCTGTTCTGACACTTCTTGCTAAAGTTCTTAACATGCATCACCTCAGTGGTTGCAACATCCAAGAAAAATGCTAGTGTCTCGCTGGTGTTCTCCTTTTTGTACAAAATTGTCCAGGTAGGATTGAATTATTTTCAGTTTTAGTCTATAAACACAGGCAAAGTTTGGTGTGTTTCATAAAACTATGTTTGTTCTTCAGGTTTTTTCAGAGTATTTCAAAGAATTGGAGGAAGAGAGCATCAGAGATAACTTTGTTATCATATACGAGCTGATGGATGAGCTGATGGATTTCGGTTACCCTCAGACCACTGACAGCAAGATTCTGCAAGAGTGAGTATCCTCTTACATGGTCTCACTCTTACTTAATGTCATAATTGATTATATCATCTGTATTGAGTGTTGTTTAGGTCATTAAATGCATGGAATGAAAATAAATGGCCAACATTCAGATTCCTATATGATGTCTTCACATTTGTTTGAATCTCACTAACCAGCCATAAAAAAACACAAAAAATGTAGTAAATTTCTGATGCTGTGAAACGGATTAAAAAATAATAGACTAATCATATAAAATAATAATATAATATCATAAAGAATGAATGAAGCAGTTTTATCAACACACCTGACACAACACCTACCTAATTGTATCCTATAGGTATAAAATGTGTTAAATTCCTTCTTCATAAAACATTTACAAACATTTTGGCATATTACTGCCATCTGTAGATTATTGGAATGTGAGTGTGTGATGCGAAACCATCGGCAGGGCTTTGTATGTCTTCAGTGCCATGCATGTGCACTAACACTGAAGATCTGCAACAATCAGACAATTAATCAAGTCAATGAACATTTGCATTTACTTTAAATTGCCAAATAACAGTCGAGCTTCAGTTACTGGCGGATCCCATTTAAATCAATCGGGTGCAGATGTATATTTTGATAAATAACCTAAAGCATAAATGCTGAGTCTAAAAAAAAGTGGCATCTCAGCCCTCACTGTCACTGACCGCATCACTGTCATGGTAAAATTAGAGCTGTCATTTTAACACGTTAATTCGATTAATTAATTACGCCGCAATTTAACGCGTTAAAAAATGTAACGCAATTAATTATGAGTATCAACGGTGGCAAGCTCAGGGGTGGAAGTGAACCGGAACTGTCCAGAACTACATTCCATTAAAAAAGGAGAAGAAACTCCCTGTATTATTGTTTTATTGTTTTATTTATTTAACTGAATCACTGTATTTGTTATACATTTTTGAAGACAGCTTTATTTTATTTATTTAACTGAATCGCTGTATTAGTTTTACATTTCTGAATAATGCACCTGGCCTAACTTTTTTAATGTGCTGGACCTTCACTTTTGGATTTAATTCATGAAGCACAGTTCACCAATAAAAAATATGGATGTCAGATCTTCTCTTCTTCCTGTATTCAATTGATTAGTCATGCACTACAATTTTTAATATCCTAGAATTCAAATTCTTTATCAGGAGACCTTTAGCAGATATGACAATAAAATGTGATTAATTTGATTAATTAATTACAAAATCCTGTAATTAATTTGATTAATTTTTTTAATCGACTGACAGCACTAGTTAAAATGACGGTAAAGAACATCCTACCTGGTAATATTGATTGTCGATTGGTTCCGGTGCAATGAAAAAATAAAAAGTACAATATAAAAATCAAACTGTCTGTTGTAAAATATGCAGAGGAAAACTCGGGAGAAGCAGCCACGAGATGTTTAACCATTGTTAAGTGTCTGTTTAGTGATTGAAGCAAATAAATAGCCTGTTTATTATTTGGTATTTTATGATATCATTTAATTAAGTATTTCTTTCATTGCTAGTATTCATGAAGAGATATTTCAATGTGTAGAACACAGCAACTTTAACAGGAGTGAAATGAATATTCTCACACAAGATGCTGTTTAGCAGTTGAATCGGTTACTTTTTTTTCTGATATTGTCCAGTCATTTCTACATATTCTACATTTCTACATATAAGTTAATAGGAATTTGCTTTTCTCTGCATGAACTCTAAATGTCCATTTGAACTTATAATACAGACATGTTGCAAGCTAACTAACTGGATTCCCCCCGTGGAATTAGTCACAGTCTTCCTTCAGCAAACATGAGCGTTGTTTGATACTTTATGGAAAACTCAGCGTCACAGACATTTAGTTTCCTTTTTTCTTTTCTCTGTTTTATTTATGTTTTTGTCTTCCAGATACATAACCCAAGAAGGGCACAAGCTTGACACCGGCGCCCCCCGTCCCCCAGCGACAGTCACCAACGCCGTCTCCTGGAGGTCAGAGGGCATTAAATACAGGAAGAACGAAGTCTTCCTGGACGTCATCGAGTCAGTCAACCTCCTGGTAGGAACGGCTTGTTTTAGAAGCACCGCTTTGGTTAAGGAATGCCAGTAATACTGTTTGTAAATGACCTCCTGCCTGCGTCATAACTCACTCTAAAAATGTCTAGCTGGCTGTCTATTTTGTTGTTACATCTTGACTCCCTCCACCTTTCAGGTTAGTGCCAATGGAAACGTCCTCCGTAGCGAGATCGTGGGCTCCATTAAGATGCGTGTCTTCTTGTCTGGGATGCCTGAGCTGCGGCTGGGCCTCAACGATAAGGTTCTGTTTGAAAACACTGGACGTAAGTTCCTTCTAATAACACACTAGGGTTTATTGGGTTTACAAATGATTTGAGCTGGAAAGAGGAGCCTGTTGGAAGCTTTGATGATAGTAAATTAGGTTTTCAAAATATACAAAAATATCATTCTGCGTTTTTTCTCGGCAACATCTTGCATCATCCACCACATCCCTCTAGTACTTCATGTTCTTTGGAAAAACCCTAAAAACGATTTGCCAATTCTTAACTTAAACTCGTGTTTATGACTGTTTTACAACTGTCTCTTCTGTTGCTTCATTCAGGAGGGAAGAGTAAATCAGTGGAGCTGGAGGACGTCAAGTTCCACCAATGTGTCCGTCTGTCTCGCTTCGAGAATGACCGCACCATCTCCTTCATCCCCCCCGACGGAGAGTTTGAGCTCATGTCCTATCGTCTCAACACCCATGTGAGTAGCGTGGGGCATGCTACTCATGGTTTTCAGAAAAATAAATGCTCTGTTTGTAGTTACAGAGACTGTCCAAAAATCACACACCGATCACCAAATCCTACAAAGGAGACGACATTAGTTCAGTTACTTCAGGGCCTTTTCCAAACATCTTATTCTTTTAGTGCTCATATAAGCATCCTAATGACCATTTGGTGGATATTTTCATTTCCGTGGATCCCAGCTGTTGCTGTGGAGACAGCTAAAGGGGATCGAAATAAAACAAAAAAAAAGAGGAGTGAAATATGAATGCTAATAACGTCATGTAGTATGTTTCAGAAACTCTCTGCAAAGTGTTTTGTGGTAAATAATGGCCCTGGATTCCTGACTAAAAAGTTTCTGCATTATTGAAGGAATTCTAAAATAGTATTTCTGCAGTTCATCACAAAACAGTATGGCCATACATTTCCGTACACTATGAATTATGAGCATGATTCATGGCCATCTGTTTCTTTTCACTGGCCCAATTTCTTAAGTAGCTTTTCAGAAAAGCACCAGGTGTGACTGATAGAAAAACTCAGAAGTATGTTCACAACAGCTGTTTTGAGAGACATATTCAACAAATATTTATCCCTCACTCCTAACACAGAAATGACGAAAGATAAGGGATCAACCTTTCTTGCATATGTTTTAGAGGAAGTCCAATTTCTTAAAGTCATCAACTGGGTAAAAAAACATAACATCCACACAAATTTCAAAAGCAGAAGTGTAAAATCATATTAAATGATGAATAATGGCGGAGGCATTAGTCAAGGACTTTAGGTTATGCAAGTTTAAACTGGGATCAAATTCTCACTACATGTTTCACAACAGAGTTGCCAGTAATCTTGTGGGAAGGGAAGTACGAGTAGAGCAAAAGTTTTTTCCAGTTGCAGCTTCTTGCAACAACCACAAACACATATGACATTTCAGTTATTAATTCAGCTTTCACAGTCGATTTCTGATGCACTTAATACTGAATTGGTGTCCTAGTCCATATAATAACATACCCAATCAATTTTAATAAACTTCAAGTGTTTTGTTTAATCCGTTATGCAAATATGTCTTCCAATCTGTTTATGTCTATGCATATAGAATTAGTCTTTGTTAAGCAGTTTGGTGTGAATCCCTTTTGCTTTTATAGTGCTATATCATTGTAATGAACATAAAATACATAAAATAAAAGCTGAAAGTCTTGAAAAACAAATGCGGGTATATTTCTCTCCATAAAAAGACCTTAAATGGTCATTTCAGTAATTCTTAACCAGCATTTAACAGATGAGGCAAAGCATCCACCTTGAACCCAGCAGATTTTTAACTTGTGTGTCTGACATCTAGTTTGAAGGGGTGTTATCCTTTGCTATGGCTGAACTCTCTACATCCCTGTTGTTGTATTTTTTAGTTTATATAAGTGGATATACAAAGAAACAAGTTCCCCAACACAGTGTGTAAAGTGCTCCTGCCAAGTCTTGCAAAATTCCTGTTTTTCCCTCTAAAAGCTTTAAGTCTCAACACCCCATGTGAATTTTTCATGTTGTAGTATTATCTGTTTGCCACTAGAGGGCGACTGTGTCACTTGTTATTTACACTGATATGTATGTTAAATGTAACCGTGAATTTACAGTTGCTTTATGTTTTAGGTGAAGCCCTTGATCTGGATCGAATCTGTGATTGAGAAGCACTCTCACAGTAGGATCGAGTACATGATTAAGGTGGGTCACTGTTTTAGCTCATAGATCAATTGTAACAGCATTGTACTGAGAAATATTATCATTACTATTATTATATCATTGTTGTTACCATGTGACTGAGATGTTGTGTGAAGTGTTATCAGTCTCAACAGAGAATACTGTAGTACTGTAAGTCGTGTATCTTATTGTGACATCTTGCGAACTATTTAAAACAACCTTTAAGGTCCAGTTTGTTATCCTGTTCAGGCAGGACATCGTGTATAACTTGACCTGCTTGTTTTGTTTGTTTTTTTTTCCAGGCGAAAAGTCAGTTCAAAAGGCGTTCCACAGCCAACAATGTGGAGATCCACATTCCTGTTCCAACGGACGCTGACTCGCCTAAATTCAAGACCACAGTAGGCAGCGTGAAGTGGGTGCCTGAGAACAGCGAGATCGTCTGGTCAATCAAGTCTTTCCCTGTGAGCAGAATTCATGAATATCACAAACGTGGTCACTAAATGACTGTGTGATCTTATCTTTTTATTTCAACATTGGGTTGTAGTTCCCTTGTTTTCTTCACCTTATTTTCAGGTTCTATATTTGTGTTTGGAAACACCTGATGGGAGAATATGAAGTCGTCCAATTCATTCTATGAGTTTTTTTTCCCAGAGTTTTTGTACCTAACCCTTTGTGTCATGACTTGTCACAGGGGGGAAAGGAGTATTTGATGCGAGCCCACTTTGGTCTGCCCAGCGTAGAGGCTGAAGATAAAGAAGGGAAGCCACCAATCAGTGTCAAGTTTGAGATCCCGTACTTCACCACCTCAGGCATTCAGGTGTGTCCCACGCACAGACGCACATGACCTCTGTCAAACAGCATTTGCAAGTAATTCTACCAGTTATTTGTTGTAAGCTGCAAATGAGGAGTGGTAAAATAAAACTTATTTGTTCGTGGAGAAACAGGAAATGGTTTAGTATTAACAAAAAAGAACAGGGCTAATCACAGGAAAATCTATCTTCACTGCAGTTTATTTGCACTTGCTGTTTGATTATCATCCAGTGCACATGCATGTCTAGCTCAAATATCTCGTGGTTCTCTGTCGTTTCCCTGCCATTCTGGATTTAGGCTTCATGGCATGAAGCAGTGTTGCTCACGGCTTCCACTCTCCACAGCAGGAATTTAAACAATTCATATCTGTTCCCTTTTTGTCCAGAGAGGGCAGTAAGGCAGCATTGTTACAGTAGACTGTGAGACTTCTTATGTGGTAGAGAAAATATCCACTGTTGAACAAACCAGAAAGCAACTGCTCATCAACTTGGACTTGGCCACCTGCCCTTATGTTAAACATAGTAATAAAAATGTCATTCTTAATTTCAGGTAAGTAGATTCACTGAATTTTGACTGCGATTCCCATGAAATTGAATGAGAGGCGAATGTTTTTTCCCTTCATGTTTGAATGAAAATTCTTGCTGACCACAGACTTACACAGATGTGCTGCACATAGTGTATAATCACAGTTGTCCTGTGATTATATGTGTAGCATCAGTGCACCACAGCAACACAAAATTATGTTTTCCCATGTCTTGATGTGAGGAAACAATGGCAACTTGACAAACTAGTTAAAAATATATTATATCGTTGTCCTAAAGGAAGAAATGCATTTTCCACAGACAGGTACAGTTATAATTACACCACAACTTTACTTTAATCAGAGTTTGTTAATAGAGGCTAAAATAGTGGTTAAGTAGGTAGTTATGTTTAAAATGACCGTTTCTAGTATAATGTTCCTGAGTTACTTTTTTTTTTTTTAAATGCTAGTTTTGTAGAAATGTTTAACTAGTAATCAGAATCACAGCCTCAAGAAGACAAAGACAGTTTTTTCCAATGAAAAGAAACTGGAATGAGGATTCACACAGTGTAAGTCTGAGCAATTAGAATATAACATGTCTGTCTTAGCTATAGATATTCATCAATCACCATTTATTTCAAAAGCCAAAGATTTAAGATAAATAATTAAATAATATTATCCAGGGTCCGGAACATAAATCTGTTAGTAAATGTTTAAATGTTATAGCTTAGTGAGAGGACCTTAATGCATTCTTTTAACAATAGGTATGCCTTTATAAATTCGACTACAATTTTAAATTAATATTTGTAGTTGAACAAAAAAACAGTGTTAAGTTCTCATGATTTTCCTTAACAGAGCTGAGAGGTCATATTTTCCAGCATCTCCACATTTCCTATAATAGTCAATAAAGCATTATTAAGTTGTATAGACATTATGCGGCCCACTCGGAAACAAGAAGCTCAAACCCAAGTTAATTGATATATATGATATTTGTAATTGGGGTGGTTTCGGCACTAGAAGAATCCTGCCATTTTCCAAGGTAATTTGGCAGCTGAAAGAAATAATTTGCTTTTCCTTCCTTCTCTAAATAAACAGATGCTCGAATAAGAACAAGTAGTATCACAAAAGTGATAAATCAGCCTGCAGCTAAAATCCTTTAAACTAAAGTACATTTTAAAAATGACTTTTTTTAAATGTAATACTAAAAAAGGATGTAAAATTAGAGTTTACTAGAAAAAAATATTTCTTACTTTGGGTACTTGGAAACTCATATTTGAAACTGATCACACACTGTGTAAGTATACTTTCAACAAGTAACAATGCATGTTTTTTTTTCATTTTACATGTAACAAACAATAAATATTTGAAACATTAATATGACATAAAATGTAACATAAAAACAAGATAGAAATATAATTTTTAGTGCAATCGTTGTGGATCTAGAGCAGATTTTATCATCAACCTTGTGTGTGGTGGGAGCAACACAGCATTTTAGGTGATGGATCCTCTTTTTGTGGTTTTCTACAAACCATTGCTGACTGTTCAAACACACACACAAAAAAAATATTTCCTGTTCAATTCAATCAGGACACACCCTTTGGACCGAAATGTCATATATCGTATGATCGGGATGAGTCAAAAAATGTCTACAATTGTGCCTAAGTCTGGATTTGTTGAATCATTATTACCAGTTTTAGCATCATTAACCATGTCTTAAAATGTGTCATTTGTACTCCCAAAAACTGATGTCATCACGCCTATACAATCACCGCCCACCATCAACTTAAAATATTCAGAATAATGCTTTCACTAGTTCGAAAGTTTTTGCATGAATTCACAGCCCAACGGTTGGTCAAATAACAAAACATCTTCCTCTTTCTAAATTTTTGGTGATTAAATTGAAGCTAAATTGAAGCTTCTCTGTTTGTGATCCCACCCGCTCGAAGGCTTACAACAGCTATATTCCCATCCAAATCTTGCGTCAGGCCAGCAACCTTTCCCTTATTACAGGGCAACAGCAGACCAGTTCCCATACTCAGCCAGTATCACCGCTCTGTACGTGCGAAAAGAAACTGAAGTTTAATGAGACAAAGCATGAGCATGAGCATGAGAAAGTTTTTCTTTACTTTACCGCTAAGTGTAGGGGAGCATGCATGTGAAGTGTGTGTATGATGGACGTAACTACACCTCGTGATTGTAACTAGAAATGCAGTAACGTTGCCCAAGCGGCAATAAGAGCTGAGCTGTAGTTAAAATTTTCAATTTTTCCTTCCTTATGCGATTTCAGGGGGAACCCAAACAAGTTGGTAGATGCGTTTTTCTGCCATAACTTCTACCGAAAAGCCTGATAAATCCAGGCCACACATGTAGTCTGTACTTACCAAACGAGATACAACAAACATCCTCCTTTCCCCTTCTCATCTTACAAGCCATAATGATATTTTGCGGATGATGGCTTTTGATGCCGTTTTTGCTGACTGCGTACCCACGGTCAGGCCGACTGCATGTTTGGCTCCTGGGTTCAAGGCGAAAATGCTGCGCCGGCAGACTCGGTGATCCCGCGCCTATGTGTTTGTCGTCATGAGTCTAGCGGCCACGGCGCTCTCTCGCTCTGACCTCACTGTGTAGTGGAAGGTAATAACAAGGCGGCCAGTACCGGGGCCCACCGCCACTCGACCAACAAATTCCTGGCCTGTCTGTCCCTGCTTTCAGAGTGAAACCAGCAAAAAAACAGAGACATGGCACTGCGTCTTCTCCCGAAAGAGAGGTCATGTCAGCCTTAAAACGGTAAAACTCGGCCCGGCTAACTGCAAGAACACACACGCGTGTGTTAAAGTTCTTACTGTTGCAGCACGCTGATGCATGAATGCTATGTCTCTCAGTATTTCTGTAGCACCCTGTTGTTTTTTTTTGTTTTGTTTTTTAAACACTGACCGATCCTTGCTACCACAAGACGTGATGACCACAGAAATAACTTCTCCATTTTATTGTGGTCGAATTACTGCGAGAGAAACGAGCATAAACGAGTCATTATGAATTAAATCTAACTTAGATGGACAGATTGTTGCTTTTATACAGGGTAATAAATCTAAACCCGATGGAGGAAAATCATGTGCAACCATTTCCAGCACCAGGATAGCGGAGTATTTTTAGAGTGTCTTCTCGAAAGAAGTGTACCAACACAGGTCTGGTGTAATATCAGTTAAATGGCTTGTGAAAGTTGTATCTCGATTATTGCTGATGTGCACTTTTTTTTTCCCCGTTTGGGCTTCGAAAAATACAGTTATGTAAATTTACCATATGTGTCCCTTGAAAGCTGTTCTGGAGCTGCTTCCTTCTTCTCAGTGTGACTCATACTACTGCTTCCTCATCAACACTACTACTCTTACTACCACCTGTAGTTCACCACCAGCTTTAAAGGAGCCGTCTACTAATATCAATACTCCAAATATTTTAAAAGGTAGCGACATTCATCTCAGAATATATTCTGACTGCTGACTAATTTAAAATCTGTATCAAAACAGTCAGAAAAGCTTCTCAGACCATTCCTGCAACATGATTCACTGCACAGCGGTTGAGTTGTATCTTCAGTATGTTCAAAACAACTCACTTAATCCGTTTAACTACTAAAAACTCTGCAACCGACAAAATAACTGTAAGAGGAGGCTGTGAGGAGGTGATCACATGACATGGATGTAGGTGTTTATCTATAATAAGGGGAAAAAATGCAGCTTCAGTATGCATACTGTCACTTTTCCAGTTTGAATAAACATTACATGCTCAAATACTCACAGGCTAAGTTTTAGTCTGGAGTTTTAGTCTCCTGTGTGGATTTCAACTCTGGTTCTTCTCACAGTTCCCATCGCATGCTGGGATGGCCTCCAGTACCATGACCCTGCACATAATAAGCAACTTGGATATTACAGTCAAACTTGTATATGTTTAAGAGTTAATCTTGCATTGGTAGACTTTAGACTTTTAGCATTTTTCTGAATTACTTGCAAACCCATAATTAAATTCATTTAGAATCGTCAGCGAAATACACTTTAAATTCTGGACCATCGGTCACATCCAATCAAGTCATTTTGTTTATTTGTTTTTCTTTCTTCTTTTGGCAGGTGCGTTATCTGAAGATCATTGAGAAGAGTGGCTACCAGGCTTTGCCGTGGGTGCGCTACATCACCCAAAATGGAGGTAGGTTAAGAGGATCACTCTTGCTGATGCCGAGTGCCCATATGTGCAGGTATTAGGCAACAGTTAGGCAATGCAGTGCAATGTGGTGGGAACTAACCTTGAACTGATGCAGTTCTGTGAAAAGGGGATACACTGTAGAACATGAGGCAATGTGGCAACGTCCTGCGAAATGTAAGAAAGTGAACTTTTTTTTTGTCTTTTTTTTTTTTTTTTTTTAAGCTTCCCTGATCTTCATACTGAGATTACCAAGGTTGCACATGTTGGTCTTTTTGCTAATGTTGCCACTAATTGCCAAACATCCTCCTCTCATTTCCTTTATGTTCCATTCATTCTGGGTGGAAAGCATCAGCTGCCTCCACTTGATTTCTCTGTGATTCTCCCTTTTTTTTTTTTCTTTTGTCCATTTGATTAACTCTTGTTCATTTCCTCTTCAGATTACCAGCTCCGGACCCAGTAGGCAGCGCCTCAGCTGACAGTAGGCAGGTGGAGACCCGAGGGGGCGGAGTCCAGTCGCTAACGCGCTATCAATGGCAGGTGTCACAAGACCACAGGACTGTCAGTATATACATTTCATTTTTTTTTTTTTTTTGTATTTGTTAAAGTTATGATTTCCGATCAATGCAAATATTAGACGGGGCCTTCGGATTAGGAAAAAAAATTCAGTACAGCGTGACTCCTAATGTCAGTGAGGCCAAGAAAATACGGAGAAATGTTTACATCCAACCGACATGGTGCAAAGTTGCACACAATCCATCACCGCGGGTCAGATGGTTTAAAATCATACGTTACAATTCTCTTTTTTTTTTTCCTCATGTTACTGTAATCACCTCCACACAGAACAATAACACACTCACTGGTCAATTTGAGTATATTTTTTATAAGAAGCTGCTTTGTTCTGCCACAATTCCTATTTGTTGATTATCTGTATATATTTGTTACATGTTAATGACCTTGGATTCAGTGTTATTAGTTCAATGTCTGTAAACGTAAAAAAAAAAAAAAAAGCAAAACAAAAAAAAAGCAACGGTCTCTCTTTTTTTGTATTATCGCCTCCATGTGATGCCATTAATACATGCCAGAGCAATGCCTTTCCTCCTCGGCTGTTCTGCTTTTTGTTTTTTGACTCCTGTGACATTCAGCTTTGCAGAAAAACACTCAATGTGGTCAGATTAGATTTGCACGGTAAACCGAATAACAGTTGAATATCCCACTTTCCACCCCCGACACCTGTTTCCCCTTTCTCTGTCTGTAACCCACGCTATTTTAAATCATTAAATGTCTATTTAGAGAAAAACCTGTTCCATCGTCTCCTTTGCGTCATTTCACACGTGACGTCAGCCCCGCGGAGTCATCGCGGCGAGCTGCCCCGGTGTCGTCTGCAGGCACCTGTCCCGCGGGCCAATGAGGAATGCTGAACGGAGGGGAAAAGCTCTGCAGAGACACAGGAGGGGTGGGGGGGTTTCCTGTGTCAGGCCTGTGGTTATATTTTACTCTGGATGGTTCTTTCCACCCTGTCCTGGAGGTATTTTCAACAGTACCACTCTTAATACCCAGGGCCCCGTGATATCATAGGCAATTGAGCGCCAGCACTCCGTAAACATGCCGGAGAGCTGGGAAGGATGTGACTCAAGCTGTGGTCAACGGTCGCAGACATGCTAGAGAGCAACGCAGGATGGACCAGCACAGGCTACCTATTATTCATGCCAGCCCAGACTGCAGAGGTCCTGCATGAGGTCATTTCTTAAGTTTGTCTTGTAAGAAGGCTGCAATACTTTTAATAAATCTGACTCAACTGCCGTCCATGTCACTCTGACCTGAAACACCAGATTCAGTGTAATTGCTTGTCATACGATGGACTTAATTATATCATTTCACACCCAGTGAGATCATTCCCCTGCCCCCTATCAAGCTTTTCATGAAAACACCTGTTTGCTTCTGATGCCTGTGCTTGCAGGTGTGCGCCTCGTCTGGGAACAAAACTTGATTCACGTCAGAAAAATGGAAAAGGACGTGGTGCTATTCAACTGTCAGTGTTTAGGATAGCCATCAAGATCAAGTCAGCTGTTAACCAAAACATATTTGTCGGTAATGCCATGTTCTAGTCTGCAGCTGTGTCTTTGTTCCACAGCACTAATTACATCTTTGAATATTACAGTAATATACGATTTCAAGATGTATTTTCTTCATGTTATTGAGACAATATGACTGCGGAAACAAGTCAGCTCAATCTGCTATTTGATATTTTTTCAGTTTTTTTTATAATGGGGGTGAGGGTTAGAACTTTTTTTTTGCTGAATTGCAGTCTTCAGCTGAAAGGCTGTATTAGAGTTCACTCCAACATGTGAATTCTTGTCCTATCCAACGGAGATCTGAATGACAGGTATGGGACTGATAATAACGCCTACTCAGACCAGATTAAATGTATCTCGTCTACAATCAACCTCAACTGTCTGGTGTTCGAAAGCTCTGGTTCGGATCAGTTCTTCAATGGGGACTAATGCTGTAAACATAATCATATAAGCATCTCTTAACTCGAGACTCCTGAAATGCCTTCAGCTCAATGTGAGCGTTCCCTCAGTGGGGAGCCGCCGTCTCTGTGATACTTGGCAGAGGTTGTGAATGTAGTATTTGGCACATGATGAGAAGGTTGCATTCATGAAGCAAATTCAACCTCCGAGGATGCGGAGGGGAACCCTGACATGTACCTCGTGCTTTGATTACTTACAGAAGGCTCGATTGCAGCAAACCGTAGGATCGTCTCTCATGTTCACAAATATTGAACACAAATATATACTCTCTTATCTCAGATTAGCTGCAGTATTATCATAAGTTTCTCAAGGACACAGCTTCCTCATTTATGTTTAAAAGATGAACAAAAAATATGAAGAAAAAATTAGCATTTCAGCAACAGTTTCTGTACTTCCTCCAGTGGTGGAGGAAGTACTCGGCTCCTTAAAGTAACAATGCCCACACATGAATCTACTTCTTCACACGAGAAAGTCAACACAATCATCAAAATGTAAAAAAAAATATATATATATATAATGTAATACCTTTCATGGGTCAGCCTAAAAGCCAGTGAGCTGGTCAGAAACCTGGGTGACATCCTGGACCTTAACTTTAAAGAGCACATATCAAATGTCACAAGACCCTCATTCAGGTTATTTTGTTGTTGTGACAACGTTACATTATTATCACTGAATTTATGGTGAAATGTCAATAGAAACTATGGTTACTCAACAGTGCGATGGAGCAACAGGTGGAGCGTTTGACGGCGTGGCGGTGACAACTTCAAACACAGGTGTGCCACACGGAACCCCGGCACCTAGCAACCGGAGGGAAATCCTCTTGTGTACGATCAACTCTGATCGCTATGTGACGTCAGAACAGGTCATTCCCCTCTTAGGCACGCAAAGTGCCCCTGTAAACCGGCCGTGTGAAGCCTCTCGCCCTCAGTTGTGAAATACAAACAGGTGATGAGTCACTTGGAGACAGTAACTGGAGCAAAGGTATTCCGTTTCCATTACAGGTCGAGCCACAGAATATGAGGGACTTCCTCCCACAGAAACTTAAAATAGTTGTTACGCTAGTTGAAAAACAGCAGGAGCTCAGTGTGTGGTCCAAGGCTCACTTCACAGGAGGGTATTCCTCGAGTGTGGGGAAATTTCCATCCTCCTGTGTAGACTGTAGAACAATATTGGTTTAAAGAGCATATAGCTGAGTGTTCAACCGAGCTGGCCTTGAGACCACATTGTAATCTTTCACTGTCTCCAGCCCTAACAGATACTATGCTGAGACAGCCTGGTGCTGTACGTGACAGAAGGGTATATAACCTCATTAGGGCATTTCAGCTTAGGTCATTTTCTAGTATTGTCACTCGGTGAAAGTGCACGTCGCTATATTTTCTTCCCATTGAGAGATCTCACATAAGTGTTTTGTTTTAATTTGCCTTGGAAACCGACTGACTCAGCAGTGGAGTTCAAAGTCTGAAAGATCAGCAAGTACAGTGGAGCATGTACAACCTTGATCACTTCATAATGCACAGAGCTAATTTGAGGTGGTTTGAAACCTCAAGGTAGGACCCCCCAAGAAGTCCCAAAATAAATCCGATTGTATATTTTTTCTCCCTTTTTTTTAATGAAACACTGGATTTCACCTTTTCAGGCCTTTTAAAAATCCTTCAAATATGTTGACTTTAAACTGTTCACAACTCACACTAAGAAAATTAACCGGTTAAAAGGGGTAATAAGCAGGCATTATTTCATTTCTGTTAAACATCATTTTAATCATTGATTTGCCTGGTTATTATTATCTTGATTCGCTGATCTGTCAAAATATCTCAGGATCCATGGTAACTTAGTTCAAATTGTTTGATTTGTCAGCCCAACAATCCAAAACACAATAATATTCAGTTTACTACCACACATAGAGAACTGCAAAAATAAAATAATCAATTTTCCAAATAGGTGCTAAACAAAAACTTTTTGTTGATTAATTAATCAAATTCAGCTCTTTTTCATTTTAATTGATCAGAAGACAAATAGATTTGGAATCACTGTTGAGGGCACACTGCCATTGATATGTCACTTGTGGAAAAATCTAGAATGATCACAGTATTTCATGAATCACTTACAGATATACACTCAGTGAACACTACTATCGACTACTGTGCAATCTTTTTCAAACCGATAGCTCTTGAAGGAATTTTATTTTTCTTCTTTCTTTCTTGCCCTCCTCATGTATATTAATAGGGTGGGCCAAACATTAGGAACACTTTTCAATATAATGAACTTCAGTACACCTTCTCCACCCACTATGATCTCAATAAAAAAACAAAGAATTTGCATTTTCCTGACAATGTCAATGAAAGATGAAAATCTATAAATTATTTTAAGATATTTCGGTGCTTATTACAAAGTCCTGCTGGTACATCAGACTTCTTTGATTCTTCCAGAAGCTATATAATTCAGTCTTGAAGTGCAGTGTCTTTTCAGAAACTCTTCACCATAAATACATAATGGATATAACTTTTTTGTGGTTTATTATCACATTTTTTCTCAGAAATGGCACAAAAAGCTGCTTTTTTTAAATCCCCACAGCCATTATGGATAAAATGCCTCTGACCAATCAGAGCCATGAATGAATTAGGATGTGGATACAGCAGATCTCCTTTATAATCTGGAGCAGGAGATGGTTTATGTAGTAGATCAGCACTGTAAAAAACATAAAACAAATACAAATAAATAAAAATGAAAAATAAAATGTATTAATAAAAAAATAAGATTAATACATACATATATTATATATTATATTATTATATATATGTATATTATATATACATATATATTATAATTAAATAATATAATAATGGTAGTATAATGCCATGAGGTCCTTTGTTTCATTTTTCATTTCATTTTGAGTCAAAACCCAATAAGCTGTTAAGTCACATTGGTAGAAACAAGTCTTTGTGCTGTGCAGGCTTGATGATGATAATACTTCTCACAGAGCAAACTGTCAGCAAAAATAAATGTGACCTATATACACCAGCCATCAACACTATAGCTGTCATGAAATAACTACAAATTCTCCTAGAAACAATTGTGTATTCCTTGTTTTCTTTCTGACTTGCAACCACTTTACCACTTCTTCTCTGTTTGTTGCCGCCATGCATAACATAGCCTTTTCACTTTGTAATTTGACTGGACACCATAGATTTATTATAAACCTGGATATGAAGCTGCTTCTAAGCAGCACACCAATTTTCCCCAGTTGCCACTCATGGTACTGCAACAGAAAATCCTATGTGACCCAAAAAGCTTTTTTCCCATAAAACACAATAATAGAAAAGAAAAGCCTGTAAAACTGTTGACAGGGCACCTCCACCTCCAGCTATAATATATGTTAATAATCTTTGGTCTAGATTTTTAAGTCATGGACTGTTTATCCATCAAAAACCTTTCTAACAGTCAAAAAAGTTCTGGATGTAAGGATCCTTGCCTGTTGACCTAATGGGGGCTTCAAATAGTGCTTAATGTGGTCGGCAAAGTGAATTAAACAACTCACTTTTTCACGAATTGCCCGTTCTCTTTCGTCTGGTGCATGATGGGAGGCCCCAGAGCATCATGGGAGTTGACTCTACTGCACAGTCTCTATGGGTTACATAATGCAGAAGTAAACCCGGAAATCAGGAACTTTTTTGGCATATGCGCCAGGAGTTCCATTGAAACGAACGGCGGCCATTTTCCCGTCTAGTATCCAGTTCTTAAAATACATCCATGATAATGATATCCATAATATTGATCTTCTTTAAATTCTCTTATCAAGAAAGCAAATAAGCATGTTTTGCAAAATGTTGAATTGCTCCTTTGATTAAAAGACAGACCCTAGCAAAGACAGTACATTACACAGCCAGTCAACTGGCAGTCATTTTCTTTATGCCAGTTTTCACATTTTTGCTGCTGCTGCTATATTCCTGGAAAACTACCCTGGATACTGTCACGGCATCCAAAATAAAAAAAGGCACACACCGCTCACCGTCAGTGGAGCTGTTTGTTTTGTCAGTTGTGTCCTCCTTATACTCTTATCCAAACCAAAAGTCAAGACAAGAGGTATGGCTTTCCAAATATGCACCCGGTATTACTTTAGCTCTCTATATTTACACATTTGTCTTTGCTCTGTGCTGTTGAGCTACAGTGCCATGACATGCCCCACACTGCCGAAGGATTATGTGAAAATGACATATCTATAATGACGGTTCCGTACAACCGAGGGGAAAAAAATCGACAGGACAGTTTGAATAATGTTTTCCTTTGACAGCTCTCTGCTATGGCACTGGTCTTGACAAGTAAACATTCCCCACTAAAACACACATAGATGCGTCTGACTTCTATGAGAAGGAAGTTGTCTTCTCTCTATCAGATTTAAGAAAAGAGAAGGACTTAAGCGTGTTGTACTGACGACAATATGTTTTATGCCAAAGAAGGAAGTCTTTCACTCTTTTCTTGTCAGTGAACAAAACTGACAAAATAAATGTTGCTTGAGGCAGCCTGGAAATGGAGAAGTCTTTTCTTTGTGACACAATAGAGGGTCAAATCCTTGTCTGTCCTGTTTGAGAAAACACAGGACACCTGGCAGCTCCATGTAAAGTTCAAAGGGGTTGAAAGAGCTTTCAGTAAACTCCAGTTCTTGTTTCATATTCCGGTTAAAGAAAGACAAGTGCACACAGACACCTTGCACTCTGGGTAATGGCATTTGCAGACCTGCAGCGGTGCCAGAGAGGACAAACCTCTATTCCATGTCATTCAAATTGCTATTTTAACCAGCTACCAGTCTACCGAGCGCACATCTGTGTATTATCTGGACAGTAACAGCTGTAATAAACATTGACGCACTCATCAGAAACCCCTTAATTCACTCGAATCGTCCACCAGAGCGCCGTTTGGTTTCACTCGCTGCTACTGAAAATATTTGTGTTTTCCCTTCTCCCGCTCCTCTGGACATTTGATCGGCCTTGGACGCCGTCCGGCATACTTTCTGCTGTCTTAATGCCGGCCCGTTGCACCAAATGATATTTTAGCACAAGTGCATGGCAACAGCAAAACAAAGAGGCACAAGATGAATTCTTTGGCCGACCACTTTTTGAATTACTGATCATGTAAAAACCCTCTGTGGCTCCCAGATTGCAAACATCAGTCCTTGGAGCCTGCATGCAAACCAGCCCTCTAAATAGGCTTGTCTATTTCTGTTGGGCTGTGGGGGGAAACATGTGTTTGACATCAGTGTCCCTCCGTAGACGTTTTGCAGCGGGGCTCTATTGTCCCTTTACGGCAAAAGCTCCTCTATAGGACAAAAAAGATAACAATGGGAAAAGTCAAAGCGCACCAGTAATTACAGTCCAATCAATGAGCTCATGTTTGAGGACAGCCCGGCGTGCTGAGGTTAAATGGTTTCAGATTCCAAGGTTGTGTCTCATTTAGAATCCGTCGGGGCTGCTGTTTATACCAGCTCTTTGAAAACGGGCTCTGGATAGACGGCAGCAAAGCAAACACGCACAAAGTACAGCGTGTCCCATGCCACAACACACTCTCCAATACTATCGAGCCATGTACAACACGCTCAGCATCAAAGAACACAGTCATGAGCAGCTTTAAATCACTCAAACTACTCAGGAACGTGACGTGCAAGTGACAGTTTGGACGGGAGAAAGTGAATGAGCCGCTCCGTCCTGCCATAACAACTACTGTTGAGGAGCTCATAATCAAAACACTCAACAGGCAATCGCTCCAGCTGCCAACTGTTCAGCGGGAGGAATGCTTACTGGCTCACAGGTGTCTGGTATGAGCTAAGCCCTGTGTTTTCAGCTAATAAATAATATTACCTCAGACAAAACCTTGTCTTATGAAATAATTCGAAATGAGCGAATCCATGTGGAAAAATCTGAGACGGACACGAAAGGATTACACGATGGAACCATGACACGTCTGGATTTGCCTCCAGACGTGTCCGAATGTTTACTTTCTTAGTTAAGTTTGCGGCCTCCTAACCGAACCCTATTCATGTTGTTGCTGTTTTAGTTATCTATATATGAAGCTCATTGTTGTTCAAACTTGTTGTACTTGTTTGCCGTTAAAAATAAACTTGTTCACATGACAGGCACACTGCAATTTGTGGTACTGCCAGTCACACAATTGTTTTTGCAGTACAGGAACTGAATCTTTATGTTTATGTTATATCTTGATGTCTACATTGTGACCAAAATTTGCGAATAGAAAGCTTAAGTTAGTTTTATGCATATAGCCTAAAATCACAAATCACTGACTTACCTCAGGGGGCTTTACAGTCTGTACAGCAATAAGGAAACTCGCCCTAATACGCCTTTAACTGTGACAAAAGTAGAAACCTCAGGACAGAATAGAACACAAATTACAGAATGCCGCATTTGAGCAGGATAACAACAACAATAAAGGTGATGTTTGTGACCAGTTTCCTCAGTTTCCTCCTGAAGCGAAATCCCAGTCGCAGAGAAACCTTGTGTATTTATCCAATCAACTCATGTAGAAGAGGAGGAATGAGAGGCCTGTGTGACACCAGCTCTCTCCCTCTATAATTTCCGTCCCCGTTTTCCACCAAGACCACTCAATCTTACAGCCATATGGCGGTTTTCTGCCATAACCATTCACAGCTGAGTATAAATAAACCTTTGGGACGCATCACCGGGATAGGGGTTTGAAGACGCGTTCAGTACGACTTGTGACTTTGTGCTGGTTACGATAACCTACTGTGATTCATCCTATCTGCAGATGACTCCCCTCATATAATTTGCAACGGGAGTACGGTCAGGGTATACAATATCATTCAGTTGACGACTCGAGGGTGAGGCAAAAATAGAAATTCAACCACATGAAGAGGCTCAGACCAGAAATAGCTTGTTTGATGGGTATATATTTCAGTGGTGCAATGATGGGGTCTCTCCAGAGAGCTTTAAAAGCCACCCCCCATTTATGATTTGGGGTCGGGTGGTTGTACACGTGGTTACTTACTGTGTGCTTCTGCATAAGACACCGAAAGTTTAAGAAGTCAAACGTCCCGCGGCTTTAGGATTAAACAAAAACATCTTAAAATGTAAATAACACACATCTGCACTCCCAAAATACGTTGAGAACTCACTGTTAATCTTGGACATGACTAATGAGATTAACTGATGTTCTTGCTTCAGTCTTTCAGCAAACACAGCATATAGTCATCGTATCACAGGCTGATGTTGTAACGTTTGTATGCTAGGAGGTGTGGCGGACGCCTCGCCGAACTCCTATGTTGGTTAACCTGCATGTGGAACAAGGTATGCAGACAGGGAGACACAACCTTCACCCACCTCAGTGCAATTAAAGAGATTACTGTCTATAATTATCATGACTGATTAATGGCCTAGTGGGTATTATAACAATTAGCATTTCACAATGGAAAGAAGCAGTTGGTACATATGTTCAGCAGCAGCTCAGACGGTTTTCTTTTATTTACACAAGCTAGTTAACTTATATGTTAAGATTTAGTGGCATTTAGCAGCATTCAGCAGCATATAGTACAGACTGCAGAAATTCAATAATTAAGTTATATTTTAATTCATATTAAGTATGTTATTAGTATTCAGTCAAATGAGAACAGTGTTTTTTATTATCTTGGATTGAGCTGTTTTTATCTACATGGGGAGTGGCTCTCCCTCCATGAATTCCATTATGTTGCATTGCCGTGTTTCACAGAAAGTTGTGTTAGAGTAACAAAGAAATCACAAACCAAACATCGGCTCAAAGATGGCCTTTAACTGTTTCATTTTTTTTTTTCTAGCATTTTCTATAGGTTCTCCTACACATTTGGGTACTCACAACTAGACCAGATGTCACCAGAAAACTATACACTCTACCTTTAAATTGACATGAACATGAACAATTTTTTTGTTTGAGTACTACAGTAATTTATGGATGTGAAAGTGTGAGTTTTTATCCAAGCTGGCGGAGTGGAAGTGTTATGGATCATGTTTTCATATCAGGCCGTGATGGTATAACCAGATGTTGTTCATTTGGAGACGAGGGAGGACATACATAGCTACGGGATGAAACAGACATTCATGTTCCCCAGGGGATGAATCCCAATAACTTTCATGCTGACCTGACTTTTTCTCTTGCACCACCAGGAGTTTGACATTTGTGGTTTTGAGTGAAACATAGTTTAACTATTGGTTGGACTGTCATGAGATGTACCACTGACAGTCATGTTTCCCTCAGGATAAATTGCAATAACTTTGAAGATCCCTTACCTTTACATCAAGTATCATAAGGTCAATAAGCAGCCAAATTTACTTTAAATTGTTATACTAAGTTTGGTAAGTGTTACCAATGATACTACAGGTCGATCAGATCCCACACCAGCAGACTGTCAAACAGCTTCTTCCCCTGGGCTATAAGGACTGCAAATGCCCACAGACACACACACATGAACTCACCCCACACACCCCATACACCAAAACTGCCTCAACACTTTTACTCTTATATTTATATTTTCTACTTATTCACTTGTATATTTGTTTTGTTAATATTGTTGTTTTAGTAAATATTTTTGTAATTTAATCTTTTTAACTTGTAAATTTCCTTTCCATTGTACTTGTTTCGTTGTACCTCCTAGGTGTAATGACAATAAAGGACTTATCACTTATCGCTTATCACTATCACTTACAAAATAAGAAACTCACCAGCAAAGAGTTTTCACCCAACAGAGGGATCATGGCCTGAAATTTGGTTGTGAAAGGGGAAACCTGTCTGGTTTGATGTTGAAATGGAGTTTCACATGTTAAAGGCACTGAAATGAGAACAAAGACTTGAATAACTGACAGTAAAAAGATCCTCTTGAATTGACCTTTTCACCTTAGATTAATTGACTTCTTGACTCTCACCACTCGCAAGTGTCTGAAAAGGTTCATCTGCCATCTGTCAGCACACCAAAGCTGAGGTTGTAGTGCTGTGATCACTATCTCACCATCTACACACAGCAGCAATTTACTCCCATGCCCACAGGAGATCACACAAGCAATAAATTATAAGTCTGAATCAAAGACTGCGGCGCCAAGTGTTTTTGAACAGGAAACATTTGCAAAATAATGTTTCCCTGGATATTCCAGTTTTATTCTATGTGTCACCTTCACAATAGGATGTGCTTCCTGATAACTTCATGTTGAACTAATTGTTGTGAGAATACACTAGGGATCTTCCATCATGTAGCCTATCAGCACTGGTATTGTTTTAAACAAACATACTGCAAATAATTATTTAAGCAGTTGTGAAAGTCACCAGCCTGATATCTACCTTACAGGACACTTGTTGAGTCACAGCTTGAGATCACATACCAATGTCTTCAATCAACGACACAGGAAATCCAACTTCTGTTTCATCACCTTACATCAGCTCTCTCTCTCTCTCTAAATGTGAAGCTATTCAGAGGAAATTATGTGTGAATATAAGAAATGACTGTGTCAGTGTCAGTGGTGGAAAGACTAAGTACAACTACTCAAATACTGTGCTTAAGTATAATTTGTTCTTGTACTTTACTTGAGTATTTCCATTTTATGCTACTTTATACTTTCATTCCCCACTGTATTTCAGGGAAATGTTCTGCTTTCTTCTCCACTCAATGTATCTGATACTTCTAGTTACTTTTCATGTTAAAAATGTTCTTTTACTTAAGTAGGATTTTAAATGCAGGAATTATTTTTCAGCATTTTATGTTGATACTTCTTCCACCAGTGGTCAGAGGTGTTGCATCTAATACTATATAAGAACTAATTACACATAATGTTGTACTTTACATTACTGGCAGTCATTTCCCAAAACATACCGCATGAGTTTAGGTTGATTTCTTACTTTCCAGGCACGACTTTCTGCTTATCTCTATAAGGTAGAGAAATCAACTTGGAAATATACAGCTCTTGATTTATTTGCCAATGTCAGTGATTATATATAGACTTTCCCCAATTTCAATATAATAATGTAGCTTTGACCAAAAAAGGTAAAGTTGAAGGTTGGAAACCAGTCTAAAATAGACTTAAACATACAAAACTACTGGTATGTCCTTAAAGGTTTATATTCATAGGAGGAAGTGGAGATTCAGAAATCTATGAATGGCATGTTATAAAATGGCAATAAATGGTTATAAAATGGAAATTCATGGTATTCATAGAATTACCACACAGGGAGAAATGTAGGTGGTGGATCTGGATCTGCCTGCAGCTTTCAGCACTTTGACTCTTTGTAAAAAGTTAGGAGATAGAAGAAGACTGTGAATTCTTCGACAGCATCTATCTTCCTTCCTCGCCCCGTCTGTCACATAATTGCTTGAATATCTCTGCCTGTCTTCTGGCTTCATTTCCCTCTCCTCCCCTCCACATGCACATCTGACAAGACAGGTGAAGCGAGGTGAAGAGCAACAAGAGGCAACAGCATCCCTCAGGGCTGAGGCTCCTCTCCTTTGATCCTCCACAGCAGATATGATCATTGACAGTACCTCACTACCCCCCCTCCCCCCAAAAGACCTTCAGAGTCATCCCCCTAAATCCAAGCTGCACTAATCTCAGTGATCTTTATCTCCACACTTCAAAAAAGGGACCAAAGGACCAAAAAAAAAATCTTGTTTCTATCTCAAAGTTCAACATAATCTCTTAACCTAAATCCTAATGAGGAGTTTCACTACCTAGGGATGAAACAGCTCAGCTCTGCCACCTGTTTGTCTGCTGTTGTGGGCTCAGCTTTCTAAAGGAGGTTGAGGGTGAGCCAGAGTTCCCAATTTGTGTCAAGCTCATAGCTTTTAAACAGATGCTGGACCCGCTGCAGCCAAACCAGCCTCACTTTTAGTGTTGACCCATGTGGTGATTCTATTTAGCTTCTTACAGACCCCATTAAATTTACCCGGAGGAGTCGAGCCAAATATATCAAGCAATTTCAGTTTATATGGAGTCGACTTAAATGAGTCACTCTTAGTTTTACCAGCGTGCACAGGTTGGTTTGAAGGAATCCTCCACGAGTTATATTTTGAGAATGATTTAAAACTCAGGAGAGTTTCAGTTTTTCTCCCACAGTAGCTACGTCTGTGTGTTTAAATATTATTGTTAGAAGCGTATGTGGGAAACATTTCCTTAGAATAAAAACTGTACATGCTCTACATGTTGACTCATTGCCATACAGTGTATGGTACCCACTCAATTCGAATCCAATGAAATTGAATTCGAATTGAGTGGGTGCCATACACTCAACAGAAAATGAGTCACAGATAAATTTCAGCCATGGTAGAGAGTAGGCGGCTACAGAGGAAGGAATTAGTCCAATGTGTTGATTGTTTAATTGTCTAATTTAGTAGAACATCCCCATAAACTCATCTGCACTCCCTCCTAATCATCTATTACCCTCCTACATGTACAAGAAACACAAAAAAGCCCATTTCCCTCTGCAGATGGTTAGCTGCAATGGTTTTATAATGGCCTACACGTTGAAATGTCCTCTCCTATTTTATAGGAAGAAGGAAAAATAATAACAGCAACATTCCAGAGGGGCTGTAATTTTCTTCCGGCGGGTAAAAGTTGTCCATTATGGTCAGGGTCAAGGAACACATGCAACCCCATCATCAAGACTGCGTGGTCGGCCACATCAGAACCGCCCGTCACGACCAGTGGAAAGGCCCTGTCTGTTAGCACAACACACAGCCAAACGCTAGCCAGAGGCCCCAGCGCCTCAATGCATTTGCCCCCCCTAACCACGCCACACTCTAATTTAAGCACACATATTCCATTGAAATTATAGCATACATACCCACCCTTCCCTGCAATTTATATGATTTGCATGCTGATGGGGTGAACTTAGACAATGCTGATACAGTAGATACACAGGAAGTTTCTTTTTCTTTGTTTAGAGCAGGTCAGTAAGAAGAATCAAGAGACAAGCTGTTGGAGATCTCACAGACTAAACAAACAGTATTCTAAGCAAACATTTCACAAGAAATCACCATTTGATTCGGATTCATTCAGTAGTTCATTCAGTCAAACAGCAGCTGTCATGGATCATCAGTAAAAGTCATCAGCTTTATCAGATGACACCTGTGATTATCTGCCAAACAGGTTTTTGAACAAGCAACAAGAAGTGAGAGGTTGCGTGTGCCAGAACACATGGCTGAAAAGTTTCCCACACCAGCGTCTAACAATAACTTAAATGCACAATATGTCATTTTTGGTCACTAGGGTTCTCTCGCTGAGCAGAAGCGAAGCCTGAGTTGATGGCGTCATGGGAAATGCTGTTGTTGTTAGTTTACCTTCCATCTTTAATAACTCCAAATTCAGACTTTGAGATATATTTTATCAAAAGCCAGATCATTTGCAGATGTCTTCTCCTCCTCTCCAAAGCAGAGTCAGTGATTAAAGGCAAAATCACCAAATAAAGCAGTTTCATGTTTCAATCTGTGTTTCCCTAAGGCAATACAGGCCTGCTAACTGAGCTAGCTCAGCTTGTTGATAACTTAGGTTCCAGGCGTCAGTGACTAAAACCCTTCATCCTGGTAGATAGTTGCGAAAACATCCAAGATGTGCTATAGTGTGACTAATGGCTATCTTCATTTCTTACAGACAGGTAAGAGATGTTTTTACCCGACACGTGTCAACAGTAACTTCCACTTCTTCAGAGGGTCACACAATATGTATATTATGTGACTGCTTTATCAGCTGGTGTTACACTACAGCTTGTGTGACCCTCTGAAGAAGAGGTATGAATGATAAACCTCATAGTGTCAAGTGTGCTCAAGTGTGTTGTGCTCAGGTGTGTTGACAAGCAAAACACTGATACCTGCACAACTGGGATTTGGATATAGATCCATCCATGACAGCGCAGTGCCCTGTTGGCATTACATTAACAATTCAAATGATGAATTGATAAAAAAAAATCCCAAATTGTTGGAAATAATTTGGAATAATGAATAATTTGGGAAAAATCACATATTGTACATATTGTAACATTCAGCAATGTGCAACAAAGTTTGACTCTTGTTCCAAAACCAAGTCTTCTTTTCATTATTAAGTCCATGTTGAGTCTTAGAACATTTAAAAAAAAATCAAAGTGCATTCATGAGTTATTGTGATGTCAAACTAACTCATCTATGAGAAGTTAATTACACTTAAGACAATATGTTCAATCAACAACTGTTGTTCAGTGACACATGTTACAGTCACTTTAAAGAGTCACAGAGGTTTTATAGTTGTGGCTGCTCCTGTTGGAGCCACTTTCATAACAGATGTGGTACAAAGACAACAAGTCGAGATCCCAGTCATTTTATGAAATTATAAGTGTATGTGGAACAGGGACTGAATCATCGGTTAGCATGGTTTTAATTACTATCCAAGAAACATCCATGACTTAGCTTAAGACACAGAAAGATTGTGTCATGGACATTAAAACTACAAGAATAACGGCTGTCGATAGAGTTTGCATTATTATCATCATAATTATTCTCAAGTGAATCCAGTATGTATGGCCATGAGTTTGATGTCTGATCTAAATTGATAGTTTTGTGTATGTTCTCAGATAAAAGTTAAAGGTACAGTATGTAGAAGCATCTAGTGGAACAGACTTAGTAGAAATTATAAATCACCATTAGATGGTGCCAAAAACTACACCCTTGCACTACAACTACAATTTCCCACAATGTAACAAGTTCCTAACTAGCTAGCTAGCTCGAGAAATAGTGTTCAATCTGTTCATTCATCAACAAATCCATGTCAAACCTATCAACGTTTTACAAATGGGGAAAAGCAACATGGCAATGCATTTGCATATCTGCTGCTGGAACAAACTGTCAGTCGCAAGTTAAAAATGTAGCTCATTGTGGGTTTTGGTCACGCAAGAGTACACCTCTTTCATCTGAAGTATGAGTGTATTGGCTTGTGGGATGTCGTTCAGCTGCATCAACACGGCAGGCCAGAGTGGAATTTTACAGGTGTTGTGGGAATGTGAGTCTCCTCTCTATAAAAAAAAGGAACATTTTCACACCTACACATTCTCAGACCTTGTTGGACCTGAAGTTATTCAGCGTGTAGTTCACTCTGAGGCACTGACAATGAATACCATACTGTGTTGGATGGGTGCAATGAAAGATATGACAGACAATCTAACACCCACACCTCAGCTGGGAATGCCTCAAAAAACAAACAGCACTACGCTGCATAGGGCATCCGGGGATAGACAGCATGCTGACTCATCAGCGGGCTGGGAACCTGCAGGGTTGTCAAGTTATTTTGATTAGACTATCAGATCCAGACGCAGCTAATGGTATTTTGACTTTATTTTTAGAAGGTTTTTCTGTTATGTTTTTTATCTGTTGTTCTGAGGTATTCAAACAACAGATATACCTCAGAACATTACCATGTAGTTTTTACTTGGCATTTGACACCAGTAACGATGCCAATGGTTGTGCGCAAGCAGCAGTTGGCAGGCGTCCACTGCAGAGGCGTATTTAACTTTTGTCACCATGGAGACAACAATATTTAAAGAGGACATAGGTGTACTCTGCCAGGCTGGACATGGGAAGATTGTCTAATTAAACCAAGGGAAATATATATATATATATATATATATATATATATATATATATATATATATATATATATATATATATATTTTTTTATATAATCACATATTTATACTAGAGAGAAAAACTAGCCAAATAAAATTACAAATAGGTGGGTAAATAGGTAAATTAGTTAGTAGAGAAGATGATAAGTCACAAAAGTAAAAAGCTAATACTGATGGATTAATGGTTCAAATACATAAAAGAAACTGAGAAATGGTTGAAATCCCTGTAACACAATTCTTCATTCATTCATTCTTCATCAATTCCTCCGTTTTTCAGTGTTTTCACTGTTTTATTTTAGGGGGCGCTGTGATTTGACCATCTGACATAATTTGGTCAAAACAGAGAGCAGATATAGCTGTGTCTTGGCTAAGCTAATACCACATGGTGCCATACCATAAAGCCCAGAGAGCATCATGAACCAGCCGTACTCGGAAAACTGCCCACCGATGGACCCAGTTTCAAGAACTAAAGATCAAGAACTGGGACACAGGCAGCCAGATTGTTTGAAAAAAAAAAATCCATTTTTTATATGGAACACAAAAACAGTAGAAACTCAAATAAAATTGGCTTGAATATGTCAGAGAAGTGCAGATTGCATTTTTTTCTACATATTCTGTACAGGTTGAAAGTTGGTAATTTACCCCTAGAGGCAAAGAGTTAAACAGTTCAAAATGTTGATTCATGCTAATGGATAAATGGATCAGTCATAGATCAATAGTTTGCACTAATCCAAGCGTTGGTATGAATAAAAAATACCTAAACATTCACAATTAAATGATTGTTACAACCCAGTGCAGTAACATCCAGTTTGTTCTCCATTGATATGAACACAGGAACATGTGCAATTGAAGAAGGGATCTGACAGGACTGAACATCAAACAAAAGAGTTTGGGAACCCGACCCAGACAATACTTCATGACAGAATGGTTTTAATCCACAGTGAACTGTCTTTGTTTAGCGTTGATTCAATAAATCAAACGTGCATTCGTCCAGCATAAATGCATCATACACGGATGTCACGTTTACAGTTCAAGGCCGTCTTTGTTCAGCAATGATGTGGTTCATTCATTTACTCAGATGTGTTGAAGGCACCACAATGCTGTGCTATCGCACAGTAAGTGCTTTTGAATAGGAATTTGTTCATTGTCACATAAGATGGAGAGCTATGGGGGCCTTGGCATTTGAAAAGGCCATATTTGAGGGCCTCCTCGGTGAGTGTTTACCTTCAGGGACAAATGAAGCCATTGAGTCCCTGCGAGCTGTGAATGAGCTCCTTCTGCACACACAGGCTTTTTGAATGCACATCAAAACAACCTCAGCAAACCCAGGGACACATTCCACAGGCGTTTAATGTGAGGGCAAATAGGCAACCACTTCAATAAAATACCTCTCAGATGGAATTGCATAAGTCAGAAAAGCAAGCAGTGGCCAGACCAGGGGTGAAACGTCGGGAAACACCAACGGTCTGAGGATTACCTGAAGTTTTCAGGCCTGTTTGAAAGAGAGGGGATTTATTGTGTTGACAGGTCTACAACGGACGTACATGTAACTGGTTTGTGCAGGTACAAAATGTGGATCGAGGGAGACATTTATCAAAACATCACAATGATCAAGGCAGAGTTCATTCATCGAATCTTTGTAAAATATATAGAGGAAGAAAAATTAAAAAAAAAACTCTGCCACATGTCTATTTTTACATGCCGTCTTTTTGAGGTTGAAAAGACAATAACAAGTTGAGCCCTGTGAAGGCCATCCTATTTTAATTATATTGTACCAAAGCTCCCCCGCCCCATCTCCCTCCCCTTTCCGCAAACCCCTTCCCTTTACAAACACACACAAAAAGGCATCACATTACACGCTAACATCCCCGCTCCCCGCGCCATGTAATTATACAATTGGCAGAAAACATTTATTTTTAGGGTCAGTAAATGTTTGACTTCTGCTGGAGTGTACAAGGCTGAGAGAACAGGCAGGGGTATTTCACTATAAAACGTTTAACAAGTCAAGCTTCACTGTCCAGTTTGGGGATTTTATGATGTGTAGGCATTTACTCCAGTTGAAAGGGCTTTCAGTTCCAGCTTTATCCAAGAAAAGATTTGAGGAACACAGTGTTCTCGGTATAACAGGTGTAACTAGTTAAACCCACTTTGGTTACTGTACATGGGAAGATTATCAGTGATGGAAAGTTACTAAGCACTCTATTATATTTCAGAGGGAGATATTGTACTTTCTACTACACTTCATTTATTTGACAACTTACTTTGCAGGTTAATATTTGACACTATTGATAATATAACAACATCTTAAATACATCACATTGTTAAAGATGAAACCAGTGCTTTTCAAACTTTTTTGTTTTTTGACACCATGTAGTCAGGTGACATTTCAAATGTCTATGAGTTGTTAACTGCTTCTCCAAATAGTGATTTTCCCTCTAAACTTCTCAAATGGTTTCATTCCAATAATTGTTGAAACAATCCAATTTTTCACCAAAATTCAAAGATTTGAGAAAAGTAAAAAAAAAAACTGAAAACAGACTTTTTTTTTCTTTCTTCTCCCATTAATCATCTCACGGCCTCTCACGTTTATCTGTTTAACCTTTTCAGGGGCCTGACCCCCAGGTTGGGAACCACTGGACTAAACTAGATAACTGTATATAAAGTAGTTAAAACTAGCAGCTACAATAGTAACATTCTGCAAAACACTGATGCTTCAGTATTAATAAAATGAAGAGAATAAAACTTCTATTTTAATACTTTCTATGGATTTTATTCATAATATTTGTCCTTTTACCTCTAGGATTCTTCATGCAGAACATTTATTTGTAATATTATTATTTATAATTTACCTTATTTTTACTCAGGTAAAGGACCTGGATACCTCTTCCATGAATGAACCTAACAATTGTTGCAATTCAGAGTAAGTTTAACTGAATTAATGAGGAATTCCAATATAATAAAACCATTCAGCAACCCGTAACAAGCATAAATGTTAAATTAAAGTCAGAATAAAGGAAAATATAACATGATGCACAGGTATTTTTCAACTAATAATTGATGGGGTGTTCATATCTAAAAATAAACAATGATCCAGGTCAGAACTCCCATTATTTTTATTGATTTCTTTAAATGACAATTTTCTTGACATGTTAACTGCCAGGGAACATTTTTGTGCTGATTTGATCGTTTACTGGCCAGAATGGGAGTTTTGAAGCCAGAACATTCTGAAGCCGGAATATCAATCCATGAGTCACTGGGGTTGTTTGACAAGTTTAGCAAAGCTTTAAACATATAATGTATTACAGGCATGTTTCTGGGTAAAATCTCAGTCGTAGGATTTAAAACCTATGTGTGAATAATTCTTACATTTTTTAGATACGAGTGTGGTGAAATATGTTTGGGTTTCTCTCTTGAAACACGCCTTATCTGATTTGTACTGCAACAATGAAGGAAGATCATTATTAGTTATAAAAGTTAAAATAAATTACACATCATTCTTTCACTGACTAAAAGTAAAAACAAGCTCTTTCTGTGCTTTAACCCTCTAAAGGATGGAAATCAGATGACAGTACCTTTATTCAGAATCAAACCAGTTTGAGAGATGATTACAGATTTGATGAACAGAGATACAGCCTTATTTGGTTGAAGATCTCTCAAAGCATCATTCAAACACCTCATACTGTTTTCTGTAACACGTTACAACGCCAAAATTACTGGAACCACTGGTTTATTTTGCACACAAAACCGCAAGTCTGTTTTCACCACTTGTTGGAGCACTTTCTGCAAGTCACTGAGAGACAAAAGAAAGAGAGTGAGAGTCATTCTCCAGGACAAGACAGCACATGGCTCATCAAGGTTCATAAAACAAGTATTTTATGTGAACCAGGACAAAGAATGGGAAGGATAATTGCTACTGCAGCTATACGCTGTGACTTGTCTCTCCAACATCTCGATGTCCATCACGTCCTCTGAGGGCGGACATGTATTTACTTTACAACTTATTGTTGGCGCATGATGACCAGAGTGTTAGATAGTTAGCACATGTTCCGTTGGAGAGGTTCATGTGACCTGCGGGGCTGCCACGGTCATACAGCTCCTACGCCCCGTTTTTGTCTTCAAAGCCGCACGATTCGCCCAATTCAGACTGTTTGTAGAAGTTGGGGCCTTATCTCTGGTTTAGAATAAATAAAACTTTTGCTATAGAAGTTATCAATGCTGGTATTGTGCCAGAGTTTAATCTAATCTGCAGCAGGAGGCGATTGAATTCATGCCAAGGAGTTTTACAGCACGGCAGGTACAAGTTCTGTGGGCCTCCTTATGTGGTTTATCTTATCTAAAAGTAATTGTCAGGGAAATCTACTGGCATGGACTTGAGTTATGTTTTCATCCAATACCTCCAGTCCAGTCCAGTTTTAGTGTGTACTCTTAAAATTACAAGTAGGATGATTATTCCTTAAAGGTTTCTGTTCTGTTCAAATTATTGACCGCATATTTATTTTGGAGAAAATAAATGCTAGTGGCCTTTTTCAAAAAATGAATTGAAAAAGGAGAAATGGGCTCGATAATGGAGACAGTGTCTCTCTCACGCAAGCAAAAATTCCATCGTGGCTGAATCTCTGGTGATGGCACACCCTGAAGGTTGTGGTTTTCATGATTCATACTCTTAAATCAAGCTGCTGTCATAATTACAATTGATTAAGCACAAACATTCAGAAAGGTCCAGTTATACAAAAGACTTTTAAAGACTTTACTGGATCTCTTCTGTTGTGATGCAATGACCTGACCTTCTTCATTTCATGCCAGCAACCTGAGAACACCTTGATTCATCCCTTTTCAAGGTTATAGACCAAAGGTGACCTGTCTTTTGGGTTTTTGAAAACTCTGCCTGAGGAGCTCCAGTTGGAGAATTTAACACATCATAAAGCTTTGCCTTTGCCAGTGTTATTTTCGATGGCAACGTTGTTATTTTGTGACTTCCTGTCGAGCGCCGCAGATTGAGTACAGTAAAGCAATCTGAACATTAAATGTAATCAAAGGAGTTTCGGGATGAGTCAAGTTTAAGCATGCTCTTCCTCATTTTGGATAAAGCCGGATGTTAATCAGCCTCAGATAAGAAATGAAGGAATGTGCCGATAAAATTCTCCCTGGGAATTCCTCTGGGAATGAGAGATGCGTGTTGTATTGTTCCATTGAAATAATAATGTACGATGGAGTTTGCTCTCAAAGGACTCGGCCGAATGAATACGATCTGTGGTTGTTGAAACAGTCAGTCTTATCATTTGTTAAATCAAAAAATTTTACCTTAATGTTCTCTCTGTTTCATATTGCCCCAACGGTTTTCTAACAATACAACAGAGACTTACTGCTATTGTCATTCTTGATTACTTTGGAGACAGAGGGACCTCAGGGCTACAGCTTCGTTACCTACACTTAGTGTTTAGTGTTGATGGGAGAAGGGGGGTTCTGTAGCAGAGATGCTATCAGGTGACAGAGTATTTACCTCCATTGGTATTTTCTGTAATTAAAAGAGTTTACCTTCACAAAAAGCTGTGACCACTAATCACCTCAACAGCTGTTGTCCTCCAATCTCCTGGTCCGTTTGGCCCCTTTTGGCTGAGAATAACTTGTTTAAATTCGTATGAATCATGATACAGTTGAAATGAAACTGTCATTTAAACACGAAACTTCTATTTTACCCCAGTTCTACTAATTACGGGATGAATGTGTCATCTTTTTTTTTCAAATGTGTTTAGAATAACACCTCATCTTTGAAATATGACACCCCCGGCACAGAACCTGCAGCCTGCGGGGATCGCCGTGCCCAAAGGAAACCACTGAGAAGCCTTCCACTGTGTTAAGCAGGACAGCTTATCTGCGACACATCTCCAGGGCTGATAAAAGTCTGCAATTATAGGCTGTCACAAAGAAAAGAGAAGATGAGTTAAGCTGGGCTGCCGGAGCATAACGGCTGTATCTGAAAGGTTACAATTTACATCAAACATTTGTACTAGCGCCGCGGCCCCTTTCAATCCATAACTGAGTAATCACGTCCTGGTTTCTATTTTGCTGTGACAGGTTTGCAAGACAATTTAGTTCCTGCGAGAACGGAACAACAAGAATAAGCTCTCTCCAGTTTATCATGCTGCAAACAGAGAATAATAATTATCACTGCAACCAAATAAGTGGCATGTTGCCTTTTTTTTTTTTTGGTTGTCCCTTCATTCACAGTTTTGGGGTCATTATCTCTGGATCTAGAGAACAAAATCAATCAGCATTCAAAAAGTTTAGGCGTTGATAAGAAAATGCAGCTTTTTAATCCCATTGGACAACATTTTCTTGACATATAATTCAATATAATTATCCGAATCCTTTTTTTTTTTGTCCATTGTGAGGTTGGATTAGGAACATAATACCTTAAGGAAGCTGCTCAGAGAGAAGCTTAGAATATCAAGAAACATGACCTCTGTCACGCATGGGGACAATAATATCTGGGGCAGCTATGAATTTTATATTTTGCAACGCGATACCACTACAGCAGGACATGTGCTGCCGGTTCCCCTGGGTGTTCAATTTGGCAGGGTTGCGGGAGATTAAAGGTCCTTCCGATGTGCTTCCTCTGCCTCAGAAGAAGCACCGTGCTCCCCTTCTAATTTGCCTCCTCCTGCCATTTGCTGTGTGCACAGATTGAAGCCTTTGAAGTGGTGGAGTTCTCTTTTGCATATGATGTAAATGCTGTGTGCGCGCGTGTGCGTGCATGTGTGTGTGTACCCGTCCTGGTGTGATAATACAAAATATAAGAGTTCAACAGAGGGTAGGTTTCCTGCCGTCCTCATTCCCATGTAACACAATGCAGGTGGACAATAGAGGCAGGCTCAGTCACCGCCATTATCCGCCGAGATCCACTGTGAGCTTCAGTTACATGAGCCCGGCACACATCCTCCAGTGACTCTACTGAAGAGGCAACCTTGGGTTTATCTGCATGACTGTCAGTATAAGGTTGCATATGGCTTGTGTTTCCAAATGCTACTGTATATATGTTTTTTTTTCCTACATTCAAGTAGAAAGGATTCCCATGAAAAGTCAAGATACTACAGCCAATATTTGGAAAATTCATAGATAATATTAAATAGTCATCATGTTTGGATAATACAGAAGCAAGTAGTGATTAAGGTGAATTTATTTATGCTGAGTTTTTCATATTTGAACCGAACGTGTGACTCTTCAACATCCTCCTCTGACGTGTTTTTGTTGAATATACACGAAAAAATGAAACTGAGTGATATGAATGATTTATAATGCTACTGAGAAATGAGATAATATGCTTCAACAGCTTCCGGATATGCAGTTAACTGTCAGTCTAAACTGTATATTTCAGTATCGCGGTTCTGTCTCTGCCACCTCCGAGTTCTTTCAAGTATCATGCAGAGAGAGAGAGAGAAAGAGAGAGAGAGAGAGACTGTTAGCGGGAGCTTTGGCTGGTTTGTCCACCCGCTGACAGACATTAAAACGTTCCCTCCTCATCTGATAGCAGCAATGTCTTTGATTAGTTAAGAGAAACAATTGTTCTGCGGCGAGTGCGAGGGAGAAATCACAACAAAGAGCCACATAGCAGGAGAGAGGGAGCCAGAGATGTTGAGCCAGATATTGATTTGAAGGTTTAATTACAGCATCCTGCAGGGAAATCATGAGTCCAAACACAAATAATACATTCCTTTATCCGGAATGTGCAGCTGTGCGTTTCCATGCTGCAGTTTATGTGTGTTAATTTTAGTAGCTAGAAGGGCTTAAGATGTGTTTTTTGTGGTAAGAGTAACTGTAGAATCAGATGGCAGAATTAAAACATTTCACATGCAACATTAAACATTTGGCTGATGCTGCTACTGAAAGTGGCTTCAGATGTTGCTAAAGAACACTTCAGCAGGTTGCAAGTTTTTCGTTCGTTGTTTCTAAGACTTTAGAAGATCAAGATCAAGATAACTTTATAAGTACCCAGGTAGAAACACAGAAAAGACAATGACATACACAGTATACAAGAGTTACAGGATCGGGAGAACTTCGGCTCAGCCCCTTTCATTAGGGGAGAAAAAAGGAGGACATGAGGGAAGATGAAGAAAAAGGGTCAAATCTCATACTGTGGCACAACATGGCATTTGGGGAAAAACAGCACCATAGGCACATTTTACAGTGTTAAAATATATAATTAAAAGTTAAAATAATCAGCTTTGATTTCAACATTTTCTTGATTCTAGTGCCTACTTGTCATTAAATAATAAAATAAAGAGACTTAAAGTAAAGTGATACTGTGGTGGAAAAATAAGGTTAGTATAACTTCTATACAGATATACCTGTAGATAAAATAGAAATTGTGCAGTGTGACCTTTGCATCGCAGCAGATCTAACTACTACAGTACATCACTCCAGGGTCACTTTTTTAGCATCATTGTGTTTGTGATTGTCATTGACATTCCATGACATGCTCCCATTGTGTCGGCTCGCTGTTGTTAATCCAGGCGACAGCGGTTCCTCCACATTCTTCTTGTCCTGGTGCCATGATGGACTCTCAGGTGGCTCCATTCAGCAGGTAAACAAGACCTCACAGGAGCTGCTGGCAGCCCCGGTGCCCACACAGCCAATCCTCCAGCACTCAGCAAGACAATAATGCAAGAGCTCACCCCCCACCCCCCCTCCACCCCGTCATCCACAATGCAGGGGCTCCCATTAACAATGAGGGGGGACTATAGCAGCAATCAATGCAGGACCAGGGCTGTGCAGACGTCTGGGCTGGGGATTTAACCACAGGCCTCAGGCAATCATACCTGACTGCAGGCAACTTGAGACGCGGGGTGAAAGGAGGGGGAACGGTGGAGACACTTTGAGGGTTGAGTAGGTAAATCTCTTACATTTTTTAGAGGCATTGATGCTTTATCTTGAATTCATGGGTGCAGTTTTATCGTATGTAATATCTGGCCAAACATCACATCTACAGATTTCCAGCAGCAGAATATTTTTTACGTTTAGTGGCAGGTCTTTAGGCTTCTTGCCAGCTGAGAGGAGAGGGATTTTTGTGTGATTTTTGCCTTGAATTTGGCATACCTTTTTTATGAAAATCAAAGCACCACATTAGGACATACCAGCATACATGCTAACAGCCTGTAACTGGAGGCGTGCATGGGTAGATTACCAAACAAGTCTACCAGGAGCCGACGCAGGGGCCCAAGGACTCAAAAGGGCCCCAAAGCCAGAGCCTCTGTTTGAAATGACTGTTATTAACATTTCTTCTTGGAAGGTCAAAGGCATCAGTCAAATCTAGAGATGGTTTGATTTTTTTCTTACTCCTGATCAAAATCCACATCTTTAAATATTGATTCTCATTTATTTCACCCCTGTTTATATAGTAGAGCTGCACAGTATGTCATTGTTTTTTGATTTCAGCTGCAATAATAACCAAAAAATATCAGGGGCCTCTGATTTATCACCCAGCAGGAACAAAGTGCAACAAAACAACATTTTTCATCTAACTTTTGTCTTTGAAACACTCAACATTTTAATCCTAATCATGTTATTGATGTTTATTTTGAAATTGAATCTGCCGAGAAGCACTATTTATCCATGCACACATTCATTAGTCAATTGAGAAACACTTTGCATGTGAAAACAAAGAACTGGGCATCTAAAAGCAGCAATCAAGCAAAACAACAGAGCAATTTTCTGTCATTAAACAATATGTAAGAACTCATTAATCCTGCCAAAAAGGACCATCGGAATCCATCCAGCTCAAATAGAGAATAAAACGGGAAATATTGAACAAATGGAGAGATAAGCGTGCTCGCCTTTTGTGCGTCTGTTTGCACGTGTGCGCGAGTGTGTGTACTTTATTTTTTTATTTTTGTGACACGCCACATAAATATTTACCATCTCGAACCAAATGAGTGTGCTGATGTGGATTTAAAAGCTAACATTACGGGGGATGAAATAATGAGCTTGTGGTTTCAGGGAGCCGGAGGGAAACATGCTTGGACAAATAAGGACGGGGAGTAAATGGGGCCTTTGTTGAGCTCTGTGATACTTCTCACTCTGCACAAACAGAAAGGAGGTGTCGGAGGTGATTAGGAAAACAAATGTCAAGTTCTTTCACTCTGCTATCAGCTCTTTTCAGCGCAATCCTGCACAGGTGCATGGAGGAGTGTGTGCGTGTTTGACTGAGTGTGTGTGGAAGCACGCCCAATTTGAGTTCTGCTGCTGCTGCTGCTGAATGTCAGGGTTTGACTCGATGAAACCATCATCACTCTTGTCGGCCTGTAAAGACAAAGTTTTGGCGTAATTACCTTTTCCTGTGCAGTGTTTTACTTTGTCTCTGTGGTGAAAGCAGGGACGCTATATTGTCATATCTGAGATGCTGCGAGCTCACAAAGAAAGCCCTTTACTAGAAAAGAAAGTGGCAGACGAAGGGTTTTCAGTGGAACAGAATGTCTTTTTGCAAAGTCAACAAGGTATAAAAAACATCAAACACAAGGATCCGCACTTTGTTTTTTTCTCCACAAACAGTCCTGACAAGATAAAAATCATGCACTCTGAAGCATGAGCAGACCGTTAATGAACTTTATGCAGTCGCCTGCAAGGAAATCAAACTGTCCTTACCTGCATGACTTGCCGCTCATAAATGGTAAATCAAGCAGTAGATGCATCCAGCACATCCCACTCCGCTGAAACGAAAGCACTTTGGGAGAAACAGACAAAGCGCTGTCAGTCCTCTTTTATTTTTCTCTCTGTGTCAACAGAAGCGCACATTGAGTTTATGATGTGGTCATTAAAATACTTCCAGAGACTCAGGTAGCTTTTTACTGGAAGGTCGTGCTCAAGGAGCTCGTCTGTAGATCATTTTATTACCATTTTATTGCACTAAGATGTAAACAAAGCAGGAAAAAACACTCACTTAAATTGTTTGCAGGAGCTGTCTCACTTTGTTTGACAATTTTCTTCGTTGTGTGCCTCTGCAGGGGGCCGACGTTGTAACTCTACTGCAGGTTTTTACGCCACACAGGACACAGATGAACCTGCAGCGTGAGCTTTTGCAGATTCAATTTATAAATCTATACATGTACGTCTACTTTGATACATGTAGATGTGAATACAATTGGCATAAGCTTCTCAGAGGATTTCCAAATATGTAGAAAAAGCAACAGGAATTTAGAAGCTTCAATAAAAAATAACATAAATTCCTCCTATGACTGTTCTTCAAAGAAGTGATCGGGTTACATGCATCTATAGATGTACCTATAAAAACATATTGAGGGTGTGGTCAAAGATGAGACACACAGAATGTAGTAATAGTTTTCTAAGCCTGCTGAACACAAAACACACCTATACCAAGTTACATGACTACAAAAACATGTCTAAAGTTGATTTATAGGTATTACCCAAACACGTGTGAGATAGAAACCTCGCTATCGTCCAACCACTATATGCACAACATATTAGTCACTTTGAATCATTCAAATTCAAGTGATCAAGCTGCTGACAAAAAAACACCCTTGACACTGATAAATCAGCTTCACCTTATCAATAGAAATAAAGATAAGTCCGAAACGAAAAAACAAATTGCTGAAAAGCTTGTGTCAACGCCCAATGCTTTGCAAACAGTTCTGACATCCTTTGAACCCTGCATTTGCCTTGAACGATAGCAGGGATATTATCAGGTGTGGGAGGCGAAGCTTGCTGATTTCCCCAAAATACACAAGAGCAGGAGGAAAAAAAAGTGACCTGATAAATAATTGCTGCAATTTTTATCTAATTTTTCCTCAATTTCCACCTTTCTGCTTCTCTCTTTGTAAATGTTTCTCTCTTCCTTCCCTCTTGTGTCTGCTTTTTTACATTCCAGTTTGGACCAGTTGGAATTGTGAAACCAAATCAAATCCAAACTTGTATTAAACAACTGGGAATTTCTCAGGATTTCTATGACAAAAAGTAAGTCTTAGCCTTTCATCCAAGACATTTAGCATGATTTTGTTTGGCTGAGCTGGCGGTAGCATGAAGCAACACGAAGCACGACATTGAAAAGAAAAGAGCAGAACAGCTGCTGACTAATATTTGGAGGACTGCCACAGTACAGAAAAAGTGTAGATAAGATGGGTTTCAGATTATTTTAAGTGAAATAAATATCTTACAATGAACTCCCTGTCATTTTGGCTTATACAGAGAATTTTGCTCTTACAAAATAGCATATTTTCAGTTACTGTCCACATATGTCTTCCTGATACAGTAAAATAAACTCAGAAGACGCAGAATTATTTCCCAACAACTAAAGCATAAATAAAAGTAGTGACATTTTGACATTTTCATGCATTTGGGAGGGAAACCAACTATAAGATACATGAAGGTAAAGCTTCAAGTGCTGAACATGAACATTTGAATTTGATTTTGTATTATCAAGGCTGAAATTCATGAAATGTGATGTTTTTTCTACCGTGCTGACAAGATGACGTCAACTCGTCACACACAATCATCGTCTTTGGCTTTATCCACAACACCCAGTTTTTTTGTCCCAAACAGAGTTTTTAAATTGATTAATTGTGAGGATTAATCTCTGTCCATTTTAAAGATGCCTAAAATCATCGTGACCATTCACGTACATGTGGCCATGTGCATGCAGGTGGAAACAGGGAGCAAATGGTCAAGAGGGCAGGAAACTCAGACATGGACTCTAGACATAAATGTAGCAAAATATGTGTATTTTACACCAAAACATAGCAGTGTGGATGGAGCCTTTGTTTCTAAGGTATTCCAACGTGTTGTATGCGTTGACTCGGATTTCAGATTAGATCTCGGCTCGAGTACAGATATCTTTGAGAAGTTGATATTTGAAGTAAAGAACGAAAAAAAACTAAATCAAACAACTACTGTTTGTTTAGGCAGAGAAAGGCACAACTTACAGGAACTGACCAATCAGGACTGACCTGGCTCATCGGGAGGGAGGCCTTAACAGACAGGAGTTAAAACAGTGTGCTTAAAGGGGCAGTATGAGTAAAAAAAAGGCCTTTTTTATGGCAAATCTTGTATAATATATACAAAATATTTCAATAGAGATTAAATATATCCACCTGTGAGGGGTAACCTGATAGCCAAGTGGTTAAGGTGTGTATCATTGGAGCAAACATGTTCCCTGAGCGGCACGTCCCCAGTTTAATTCCTGGCTGACACATTGTACCATTAGAACACACACTTATTGTGCACCAAAAACCAGACATTTGAATAGTCAATTACCACATTAGCAATTTATAGAGTGTATTTCTGATTAGTTTAAAGTTATCTTCATTGAAAAAAACTGTGGTTTTCTTTCAAAAATAAGGAAACTTCTAAGTGACCCAAACTTTTTTAATGGTAGCATATATATATATATATATATATATATATATATATATATATATATATATATATATATATATCCTGTAAATGTGCATAATACACCCCTTTAAGTGAGATTAAGTAACAAAGTCCTCTGTGGCATTATACGATCTTTCTCCTTATTTCCCATGTGCGTCTCTCTCTTTCTTTCTCTCTCAGCATAGTCAAGTCTGTCAACTCTGTCATCCCCTCTGGGGTCAGGCCCAGGTCGCTGTGCTGTCTCCAGGTGAGAGGAGAGTCCCCCTCATACTCATGTTTATCACTTCAGTGCTGAGGACCTGTTGAGTGAGGTCAGCGTAAACCGAGATTAACCCTTCCCACTTTCTGGTAGACCAGGGGGTCAGGGGGCTACTCGCCTGCCTCTCACTCAGCGCCCTTGTTTTTATTTCTTTTGTCTGGAAGAGTGTCTGAAATATTTCAATCATTTAAAGAGCTTTTCTTTACTGTGATAGATTGTTATTAGATTACAAACACAAAAGCTAACTGGCTGAATGTGATGGGGGTTTTTTTGTTTGTTTTTTTATAAGTCCTGGCATTGTATATTAGTTTAATCCATAAATCACATCACTGGCAACAGGTCAACTCATTTAAAAGTGATAGCTTTTAATTAGTTTGAGTTTTGTTTTTCTCATTGAGAGAAGGTGATCAATCAACATTTTTCATAGGCGAAACAAACACTTGATACTGCTTTACAGCAACATGAGCTAAAAGTGATGAAAAGTGAATCATCAATTTGAGAACATATTATGGCATTAGGGGTTTGTGGATTGCGTGCAAACGAATTCCATCAAAATATCTGTAGAATCTATCAGCTGCTAAGCAACGCTGATAATTATAGAATGTACCACACCTTATCTTCCTTTTGCTGTTACCTATTAAAAGTGTCACATTACACTGTAATTAAATATACAATTACCAAATATAATGGCGCCAGAGATCTGCCATTAGACTTCTTGCCCTGAACTTGGTCTGAGGACACTCCAGAGCTCCCTGCAGCCACTGTGACCTCCCAAGCTGTGTTTACTCACCACTGCAGCACCAACATGTTTTCACTGTGGATCCTGGCCTCATAAAACACACTAATTAGAGGCCTTCAGCCAAGTGCAGCTATCAGTCAGTCATTTAATGTTTATGACCATTTCTTCTGTTATAAAACTCTGTTGCTGCAGTGGTGTACAGCTGACTTAAGGAGCCTGGGTTGTAGATAAGACAGCTATAATTCCTCCATATCAGCACTGAGGTTAAGGCTGTCTCCATCGGGCTGTAACCCTTGGTCAGGCACCAAGACTTGGATTTGAGAGTCGCCCACGCATGATTCCAAAGCCAAGGATTGTGCTTGCACTTAAGAAAAAGTGGGTTACTCTTGAATTCCATGGAGGTAAAGAAAGGGCATAATCCCCTTCGCATGTGCTTTTGACAACATCAGATTCCATCAAGATCCTGAGCAGTCTTAAGTGACATGCAAGATGCAGATTTGACAAGGGGGGGGGGGTGTCTTTGTGTTCATGAGCTGGATGTGGCCATGTTAGCATGCTAAAAACGCAGATAGGAATACCTCACAAAAGCTCAATTCAAACAGATACTGTACTTAAGGCATGAGAAAGATCCACAGTCCGGATCCCATCCAGCAAGCGAGCAATGAGTCACAGCGGCTTTGGCAAACAACAACGTCTGGCGTGACTCATAGCCACTGACACATGGGTATCCAGAACACGTGGATGGGCACACAACAGGCAAGTCCAGGCGAAGGGCTGCATCCATTCTGCCAGCCATTTTACACTTGGCTACTTCCTCTGTGCAACCAAAATGTGTGAAGAAGTGTGAATATGCCCATGGATGCTTAGGTTTAGGTTTCATTTGCATGGTTGTTTCTTGTTGACGTGTCTTGATGTATGTCTGGATCTGTCCATCTCAGAGCAGAAGAATCCTCCACCCACTCACATGGACATATACTCTTGTGATTAGCAGCCTAGTGCAAACAGCAACAACCCTGCTATGAGTCACTGACTCAACATGCAGGTTGTCTCCTTGTCTTTGGCACTAAATGGTTCTCATCACATTGTATAAATATTTCTTCAGTTCCCAAGAAAGAAATGAAGTGGTTATTCATGCATATACAATGCCAAAATGCAAACATACGTATAGATGTTTGCATAATGTACGTAAAGAAAACATGTTGCTCATAGTTTCTATTCAAGTGTGCAAAAGTAACAACACACACATACACTCACACACGCACACACACACACACACACACACACACACACACCTGTCACCCTGGCAGTTATACAGGCTTTGCATATCCTGTCTTTCTTTTCGAACAGGATTTAGAGGTTTATCTTTTGCAGTAAGCGAGGCATAAGCTGCAGCCAACAAGTTTGTCCAGGCTGATATAAACCGATCTGATGCAATATTCACTGCTATCCAAGAACAGGCATATACAGCTGTGAGCTGTGGTTCCTACCAGGTATTAGTAAAGATTCTGTTAGGCTGGTGTCAACAGCGAAAGCTTGGTTCAACCTGACAATAGATGGGAGTCTGCGCCAAAACATGAATGATTCCGGGACATTCAGTACTCCTGGTTGCAGACCTTTGTTGTATTATGGGAGCTCATCCAGATGATAATTCATTTGGTGGAATGTGGCAATTCCTGTCTGTTTGAGAAATAAAAAGAAAATACCTGATCAACTGTCCAAGTCTTTGAGGACTTCTGAAGCATACAATCACTGAGAACAAACATCTGTTTTTCGGTGTGATGGGATTTTGTTTTCCTCCAGTGTAAATTCAAACCTAACTTAAAAATAGTAAAACAATGACTGTCCAACTTACTTTTAAAGGAAGTCCGTGGTATTGGTTGGCAGACAAAAGACAATCTGAGGCACTCTGACGAAGTTTTATTTAAATCTTTTATTAAATCATGGATTTACAAAAGAAAAAAGGAAATTGAACTTGTTTCAAGACGGTTATTGAATTAACTGACTTGAAATAAGCACAGAAATCTGGCATGTGTTTTCTTTTCTGCGATCAGGTTTTTTTTTTTCATCTTCAAGAGCCCTTGGACTTAGTGAAACTGGCCTGTTTTGTGGTCACTTGTTGGCAAGTCATCTGTGTTGGCAGCAGCAAGTAACTAGAGAGCAACAATGAAAAACAATTGTGTCTGTGCTGACAACAACCTTCACAATCAAAAGTCAAACCAGACTAAGAGTCGAAGGCAGGGTTGTTGCCTCCAAATGTTTATATTAGAACAAATACAGGTTGTGAACAGGGCTCATTATCAATATCATTTCCCCCTTTCCTCTTGAGTAGAATTAAAGGAATACTTTAACATGTCTACACCTTTTTGCCTTAAATACAGAGTAGAGTCAGGTATGGATTAGTTTAGCTTAGCTTAGAAACTGCTACATCCAAAGCTCTCTCCAAAGTTTTAACACATGCCTACCAACACCTCTGGAGTTCACAAATACACATGTTGTATCTTATTTGTTTAATATTTATGAACATGCTGTAACTATTTAGCAAAAGAACAGTCAGGGACCATGAGAGTCTCCAGAGTCTTGTTGTCATGGTGCAGAGATGTTGCACATATGTACTGAGAACTAACAAATTAACTAAGAAAGCAGGTTGTCAAGGCGGCGGAAAACACAGACCCGGACTTGTCAGTACAGCGAGAAAAACCAGGAGCATTACCCATTGCCAGAGGAAGCCATAGGATAATCAGAACGCATTAGCAGTCTTCCCTCATCACTCAGGTAATACAGCCATTGCGGTCACATGGTAGGAACCTACTGGATTTTGCCAAATTCATTGTTGCAACTTGGCAGCGTGGTCTGTGCTATAATCTGAAGTACACCTGTGACCTGGCTGACGCTATGCTAGGTTGTTTTTTTGTTTTTTCATTTGTTTTTTCCAGCAACAATATTACTACTCCGGGTGAAATGCCTGGCAGAAATTCTTGAGCATGTGTATGAGGCAAATAGGATACAATACCATACACAAGAAGGCACAGAACACATTAACAACATCCTAAAGCAGGGATTACTATCATATTCACAAGTCCAGTCCCTATACGATCCTTAGCCTGTGCACATGAATTTGATGTTTTCGAAAAGGGTCATGCAATATGGGTGTGATGTGTCCATTTGAGTCCATCCATACTACAACACCATGGGTCAGCAGTATTTTCAGTGGTCTGAAACAAGTTACAGAACAAGTTGTGTTCTTTAACACTAAAACATTGTCTTGTGGATGTGGCCAAACTCTTCTGAAAGCCACAAATTTACCATTTTTACATTTCTGTTGGTGCACAGATTGCAAAAACAAGATACACCAAACAGTATGCTTCAGAGGTTTGTTTAGCTAAACTAATTACTTCCTGACTCCACCTCCATACTTACTATAACACACAGACAAAAAATGGGATCAATCTTATTCCATACTGTCTGACACAGGGCATGCTGAAGTGATTCTTTTAGGCTACACAATTCCTTCAGATGGAAATTGTATATATTGTAGTTGGAAATTGTATATATTGTAGTTCCATCATGCATCATTTAACAGACTTTTTATATTTTTTAATTTAAAATAAAGCTCTATGGGTTTGAACAATCTTTGGCTGCAAAACATGAGTCTGTAGTGACTGACTCACTGACAGCTCAGTGCGCTTTAAGAGAGAAGTTAATGAAATAGTGCTATGTTTTCATAATATCAACCCTATTTTAAAGAAACAAACCATTTCATGTCTTTATCAAATTAAACTAAATCAATAAATGTAACTTGAGGACAAATGAATCAGTTGAATTATACTTGTACTGATCCATTTGTGTTACACCCATCATTGCTGCATGACAGATTTTCCCTTCTCTGAGAGAATCACATCTTGAGACTATGTTCTGGATAAATGAAATGTTAAGCTGGAGATATTTTGAAGCAGTTCAGGTTTCAAGGAGGAAAAGAGCTTGTCGAGTTGAGGATTTTATGAAGGTTACAGTGAAGGCATGCAGATGCAGCAAGTTAAAAAGTACAACACAGCTGCACCATGTCAAAGCATACTTGAAATAAAATATCTGCTCTGTAGTGCCAAAAAGCTGTTGGAGTTTAGTTATGAAATTTATGAGACTGATAAAGGGATATCCTAATCAAGAACACATGTTATACTACAGATCAAGTTAAAGAAACCATCTGCCTCTGACATCTACATTGTGAACTGGTGATCCACAGAAATCTGACAGGTTGACTGGAAATGGTCTTCGATCAGTGTGGTGGGAAGTGCGGCCATGACCTCTCTGTGGTCACTCAGGGTCTGAGGATGAAGACGAGGTCTCCGGGGTCCTGGTGTGGCCTCTGCACTGGACACCACAGCTCAGAGGTCTCTTGCAGAGAATGGGATATGTTTTTTCTTTTTTTCTTCTTTCTCCAGGGTCGCGTAAACACCAGTGCCAGACCTGAGTGGGATCAAAGTGCTCATTAAAGAAGCCCACAAACCTGAGAAATGGCAGACCAAATGGCAGCCCATGGTGGCGGGCAAAAACTAAATTTGGAACAAGGGCATGCATTCATTTCCCAGGAATGGGGTGTCTTAGGCAATTGCCATTGAGCAACGACAGTGTTTTAAACAGTATTTTTTTTTAAAGCTACAGCTAACAAACAGCAGAGTTTTGGTGCAGGAAACAGGGGAAGAGTTGTTCTTCCAGATAGATAGATAGATAGATAGATAGATAGATAGATAGATAGATAGATAGATAGATAGATAGATAGATAGATAGATAGATAGATAGATAGATAGATAGATAGATAGATAGATAGATAGATAGATAGATAGATAGATAGATAGATAGATAGATAGATTTTATTTTCATACCACTGAGGTGTCAGTTTCTTTTTTAACGGTTTCCGCTAGATGGGCAGAAATAGTGGTAATGCAGCATTTGTGTGTATGACTAAAACACTGAGGTGTCTGTTGTAAGTGCATGAACACAGGAGTGTGATTCACAGGTTGTTGCTGCTTAAAATCGGTGCGTTTTTTTTTTCTTTTAGAGGTTAAGATAGGAGTCAAACGGCCGTTTCTATCGCCAGAAACAGACAAAAAAAACACATTTGATGTGGCTTCTGAGTGGAAGCAAAAACACAAAGGCACAATTGCATATCACCACTTACAAGCTTCTTAAAGGCTCAATCAGAGTAATGTTAACATTTGTGTGGCGGGACAATAGGTTTCCCAGTTATGAACGTAAATCAAAATGGCCTTGTCTAAACAGACGAAAGCAGAGCGAAACAATCTGGAATCATCTGTTGATTCAGATTTCTATTTGAGTCTTTGTGATTATGGCTTTCCCACCATTGCTCTGTAATTATATGCCTGCTCTCCTCAGCAGTAAGGTTCGCATTACAAGTGTGGTTATCAACTCGTGTGAGAGCGAGCGAGAATGTGTGAGAGTGAGTGTACATGACGGGCAGTGGAGGACTTTCAGCGCAGGGCTGAGCATGCCTGTGGTTGACCTGTTACCCTTACCGTCCACCGTGGAGGCTTAATTATCAGAAATAACGCTGCTGGTGAGACTTAAAGTAATACACAGTGTGATACATGAAGTGCAGCCTACTGCTGACTGACATGCACATTACAGCTAAGTACATTCTGCAAAATACTGTACTTATGTACAATCTTTAAGTAGTCATATTATGCTGCTTTACACTACAATATTAAAGAGGAAAATACTGTATGTTTACTCCAATATGGACTATGGTTGTAACAGAGTATTTTTAAGGGGCGTGTTACTACATTTTCCAAGGTAAAAGATAATAATAGCGTGATATTTGTTTTTTTGTGACTGCAGCCAAAAAAAACTACAGGATTAGGGCAAAATGCGGTTTCCACTGTCACATGGGCAGATTTTCTGAGTAGAAAAGCAGGCTTACACCCTTTAGGTAAAACCACATTTCAACTGGAATTTTGATTCTCCAGAGAAGTCATCAGTCAAACGGAGGACAGGACTGAGTTGTAGTTTCTTTAAGCTCGAGAGACAGCGCCAGCAGTCCCACTTTTTAAGTGTAGATAGAGATATTCCCAGATGAGGCTCAGACAGGCCTAAACCCCGAATGATGAATTAGGCTATTCACCTCTCTCGAATCCACACAGGCCTGTGTGTGTTTTGTCACGTGAAAACACAAGGTTGCCTCTTTACCCCAGGACCAAGTATGTAAAAACAGAGGAAATAGCTGAAAGAAAAGGTGTCATTTTTCTTCATCTGAAAGAGTGCGTGTGTGTGTGTGCGACTGAGAGAGCGAGAGGGTAGAGAAAGTGAGAGCGCCTGCATGCGTGAGAAGCACACAGAGGGAAAGTGAGAGCGCGAAGGGAGAAAGAGTAACCGGCCTCTAATTCGCTGATCTCAGCTGATTACATTTTCCCGTCCAGACGGTAGACATTCCTCCAACCTGTGGCCGCAACCATCGGGCCCCTCGGTTTTAACTCGGCAGCAGAGTCCCATTAGAGGTAAACAAGCCAGAGTCTATGCAGGCCGCAGAAACAGGTGGGTGTGCGATGCGAGATCGGTCCCTGGAACCCTGTTTCGAGGGTCAACAGACAGAAAATCTTCAACAAAAGCTTTTTAACCTTTGGTGCATTGTATTTCTTCATGGACATCTGAAAAGGAGAAAAAAAAGAAAATCCCTCCTGGTTTCCTTTCTGTTTAGATGGCTGTGAATGCACATTTGTGCCGCAAGGAGTTAAACATCAGATCCCCTCGCTGCTCAAATACAGTCTTGGAATTTGATCTGCCTGAGTCGATCAGAGCAAAGAAGCTGCCATTCCAAGAGAGAGAAACTTCACATCTCTTGGTTGGCACCAGTGTGACATGGGGAAGCCGTGACATGGCAGAAATGAGTCAGAATCACAGTGCATCCATGTTGTGTCTGTATGTGTGTGTGCGAGCGTGCGCGTGTGTGTTCTGACTCAATCTGCTTCTCTTGCCAGGCCTGTGTGTCACTGGACGCTAGCAAACACGCACAGTCAAAACACACACCTCATCCCCAACGACAGCATCAGTTTTTCCGCCACCGAGGCCACAAAGGTCAGGGAAACGCTGGCAGGGTTTCAACAATCACCAACCCCAACCCCCTTCACTCATGCTCCTCAGCAGGCCACACGTTTACTATCAACAGGAAACATCTTTCACAGTAAAGGAAGTGTTACTCTCTAATTGGCATGATGTGATTCAATGACCAAACGGCTCTCAGCCAATGGGAGAGGGGTTATTTTAAGAGGAGGTATAAAGGGAACAGAGCCCTTCTCGAAAGCTTAGACGGCACAAAGTTCTCACACTGACTACATGGTGCGCTCTCGGCTCAACTTCTGCAAAGTTGTTAAGACTGTAGACACATTACGAAGCACATCTGGTTTCATTGTTGTTCCATGGATTCCATAACACATCATGAAACCACAGTCTAAGCAAAAGAGGATGGGGGAAACCCAGAGTGCAAAAAAAAACTGACCTCATTATGATTCTCCAGTCTTGGCATATAGTAGGCTATGCGTTCCTCCTCACACATTTTATAAACAGAGAAAAACGATCCAGTAGCCTGTAATATATCAAATCATAAATCATACTGGCGCTAAAAGGTAAATGAAGGTGAGAGGAAGGTTCCCATTGAGAGGGATTTAGTGTTATTTTTTTCTCTTTTTACAGGTGTTCACATTTTTGGAGCTTTGCCTCATGACGAAGCAGTTACCCCCCTCAGCTGCCACTGATGCCACAATCTCCTTTTTAGTCTGCACATTCCAAAAACCGCTCATTCTTGCCAACTTTGACTTTTTTTTTCTCTCGTGCGCGCTTCAATGGACGGTAAGAGGCATGAGAGCAGAGCCAAAAATATCATAATACAAGAGGGTGACATTAAGGGAGCACGGCCTGGCGACGGGGAGCTATGACGGAGTTCCCTGATTAGTGAGTTACCACGCAGAGACAAAGGGCCTCTGAAATCACAGGAAACAGAACAATCAAAGAGCCGGGGCACATTCCAAGAAAAGCAGTACACCATAGAAACACAACATGATCCAGGACGTTACTCCGTCTGAACATCTGATGAAAGCTTTAGCGAGTGAGTTGGACTCTTAGTAAAGAATGATACGTAGAAAATACCAAATTGCTGAAATTACCCAAACGCCTACATTAAATGCTTTCTTTGATCGCTGTCCCTCACATTTTCCTGCTGACAAAAGGAAAATCGAAAGACATGAATTTGAGCCATATTTGGATAAGAACTGACCCTAATTATAACTCCCACACAGTTTGAATCCATCTTTCAACCTCACCAACAGGTATTTTTATACACTTGCGGACGCATTTAGAGCCCCGATCCCTCAAAACTGTGGGGTCCCCTTCCTCAGCACCACCGGGCCCACACAGCTTCACCATCAGCCATTAGAAACTCAGCCTGGAATCAGGAAATAACCAGCTCCCTTTCTCTAAAATGGCAACTCCGTTTCCACAGTGCTGGTTTGCTGGATTAGGACAATTCCCCACCAGCCCATAATTTGTGGGATTCTCATAACACGCCACACCCTGCCATACATTTCCATTATAACCCCATTTAGTTCTCTGATGAGGATATTTCAGGATGGAGGAAGGGCATCATCCCGTTTCTGGTGAAGGACCCTCTGAGGGGCTGCTTTGGGTTAGGGCCTCCGCGGATGGGCTTCTAGCCACTAAATGTCTCAGATTTCCCCTCAATTGTTCGGTAGCAGGTAACAACAGGGTTGCAGGAGAAAGTGCCCACAATGTGGTCGCACAAATTCTAGGTCAAGCAGAGATGAAGGAGATCTATTTTCGGCAAAATGTGCTGTTTATCTCAGTGTGTAAAACCAGCGGGGAACCTCTTCCCCCACAAGTCAGACCCACTTCTCTAACTTGTGGCACATGTGGCAACCTATGTGAAGCGGTTGCCAGATTATCTCTTTTCTGTTTCTCTTTGTTAAATTGATATGGTGAAGTAGGAGCAGCTGACATTCATTAGCAACAAGCAATTAATGCATAAAATCTAGAAATTCTGTATCCCCTGAGTAAAATTAGAAACACAACAATTTAGTCACAGTTTCAAATGCAGGAGACAGAACAAGCTTCTTTCACTCGATTTCCAGTGTATCAGTCAGGCTTGTGCAACACAATGGGGCAAGGGCGCAAAGTGCCAGATGAGTGTAAATCTTAGCACAGTCAACCTCAGAGTCTGCGAAAACAAATTAGAGCCTGGTCGTACCCTTGGCTCACTCAGACACACATATTATATACACAACTGGTGTACATGTGTTCCCGTTAATCCCTGATTCGAAAGACAACATTCGACATGGGCCTCAGCGCAGGCAAGAATGCGGTATCTCTGTCTTTGAGCCTGTGTGAGGTCCGCGCGGCTGAGCTGATCACGGCGTGAAAGAGAGATGCGGAGATCGACAGACAATGTGATCACAGCTCTCACATGTTTCTGTTTAGGCTGGCTGACACTCTGGGCTAGCGAATGATGCATCGGTTTGCTGATAACGTTATAGGCAAAGAAACTTCGACACGCCACTCAAAGACAAAAAGGCACATTTATTTTTTTTTCCATTACAGCATTGCTCCATCAACACAACCAGCATACATGAAGCTACACGTGCATATATACACACACACAAAAAAAAACACACTTAATCACACACACACACAATTGGTGTCTTGACAAAAAACGTCAGATGAATTGTATTTGCAGCCCCAAAAAGATGCACCACACTGAGTTGAGAGGAACTGTGATTGTTCATTGTGAACACGCAAGCCACCTCAGTTTGCGTTAACCCACAACACACAGGAACCCACGTACACACCAACGAGATACACACTTCAGGAAACTATGGCCAAACTGTGAGAAGATTCACTGTTTGAAAAACAGGAAGTGGTTACCAGCTGCATTAAACTAGAGAACACCTCTGCTGCACTCAAATACACTGACAACCTTCAATATCTGAGTACTTTAAACCCTAAAAGAGAACTGAAAATCATTCCACCGCCTCCTCAAAATCAAGTTTTATTCACTTTATTTGCATAAGAGACAGATGCACGTTCAAACAAGTACAGACATTATTGATGGATTCTTGTTTGTGCTGGAATGCAAAGGAGCTGTCCCTTGTCATTAGAAAGTTGCACTCTCACTCTCGCGGGCCTTTGTCAAAGAACGTCTTTATCCCTTTAACAAAAGAATGTCTGAATTGCATAATGTGCAGGCAGGTAGATTAGCAAAGGCTTATTCTCCTGCACCATGTCTGTGTTGCTGATTGCTGCGCCTCGGGTTAAACGGAGCAGCTGCGTTTAAGAATGTCACTCTGAGCTGCGGGGCTCTCCTTTCAAATGAACGCACATGCATTTATGGATCAAGTGTGTTTATCCTCTTGGCCTGCCGCAGGTTGAAGTACACGACCTGTCCTGCAGCAGAGTGCTGCCCAGGCAAGCTGACAATTCAAGGGCTTGGACGGGAATGAAAACCATTAGGGAATAAATCGAGCCAAGCGTCATTATCTGAACGGTTCGTGTCAGCGGCTCAGGGGACAAACACAAGGCAACAGGTCGTGCGATGAGCCAACATGAGAACAGGTTCTGACAGTTGAGCTCAGCTGCAAGCAAGATGGGCCTGATAAGGGCTTAAAAGGGAGAGCCCAGGTGAGTCTTAAATGGTCAGTCAAGGTTGTGAGAGTGAGGATCTCAGGCACTCCAGAGGTCATGAACTCAGGGACGCCTCAGAGAAGCAGCCACTTTGACCTTTTGACCCTCAAAGTAGCCTGTGAGACACAGTCACAGGCTCAGATGTTGACGAGAGAGAATTGCTCTGCTCTGGAGTTCCCCCTGAGCCTGTGTGCACATTGGGTTACAGGCACTACTCACTGTGACAGCATAAGAGTATCACACATTTTGGGAACAGTTGCCTGATTAATAAGACGCCAGTCATAAAACACCATGGAGAAGTAACATCAACACGTCTTGTTTAGATGTAATAACCTTAGACCTGCCTTTACATCTAACGTATTAGAGAAACATGCAGTGAAGCCTGATATTTATAAACAGTACCATTTTTTTCTACAAAAATTGCAGTTTCTCCACTTTTGTTCCATCCCCTGAGAGAACGATGGGCAGCAGCGGTGCCACATGCAGGGATTACTGGGTGATTTAACCCCCCCTCAAGTCCAACCCAAAATACTGAGTGCCAAGCAGGGAGCCAATGGGTACCATTTCTATAGTCGTTGGTATGACCCAGCTGGGGATTGAACCCCTAACCTCTTACTTTCAGAGCAGACACTGTATCACTAGGCTGTGTAAAGTGTAAGTGTAAACCTGTAAGAGTTTGGACAAACTTTCGCATTCAAAGGAACAGGAAGGTGTGATTAAACTATTTACTGATAATGCAGTTCTGTAATTACCATATATGGATTTCATCTGTTATTAGTTTACTCCTCATCATTTTAGATGTGATAAGAACCAGATCCATTTATTTTCACCTCTCAGACATGAGGATTCCCTTGCCACTGCCAAGTACTTTGCTAATTGGGAGAATGTTGGATCCCTGTAAATTACTGTAAAGAGTATAGCCTAGACCTGCTTTATATGAAAATTGCCCCGAGATGCTTGACAAAAAGCCTGTAATTTATAGCCTGATCAATGGTGGAGCACATTCAGGAGGTGAGTGAAGAGGCACAGATCATATAAGAGGTACAAGTTATTAAAGAGCATCGGGAAGAAGCAGAGTTTGAAGTTAACCAGTAGGATGAGGCCCCTGAGCCATTACAGTAGGTTAATTATACCTTAGTTGAAGTGTTAAATAGACCAGTAACCTGTGCTTTGGTGCCGTTTATTGAAGCCAGGTGTGGTAAATAAATCAATTAGGTATGCGGCTTCAGGAGTAATTTGACTCACTTTAGACCCCGGGGGAGTTTTCAGAGCTATCTAGGACTTTATATTTGGCACTGTGTGGTCATTTCAGTTTTGCTTCAGTAGTAAAACACGACCATATTTAAAATAGCCGAAAATCCTCCAACTGTAAACGACTTTGAACAGATTTTTAAATCTGTTCAAAGTCGTTTGAAGTTACATCAGTGGAGTGCACATAGCCACAAAAGAAACTGCTGAGAGTCAGAGAGGAAACCGCTCAGCAAACCACTCTCTCCGTTGAGGTACTTGAGGTCCGTTGACACTTCACAAATGATGAACTGAATATTTTGCATCGGTGTGGATTCTCTTGCATCGTGGAACCCACCTGGTTAGCTGAGAAAACCACATATACTACAAAAACCAAATCCTGTCAGCTGGCTAAGAGTGAAAGAGAGACACATCAAAATCCGAATGCTTCACGTGTCAAATAGTCGGTACACACCGGATCTCGTTTTTCTGTGAACCACATGTTCTTATCTTCTGTGCTGTTTTGCAACCAAACCCAAAAATCTAAATTACTCAGTGGAAGATACACCCATAGCACCTGAACACTCCCTTCAACTGTTCTAACTGTCCAAATTAGAAGAGCATTTCAGCGATTTAGCACTCATTACACCTAAAAATCATATCATCTGTATTTCTTTCAAGCTGATTCTGACATTGCAGCCATTGCTTAAAAAAATACATCTCTTTATCAGATATTCATTTTTTTCCAAATACCACGCACAAGCCAACGTATTTGTATTGTATTGCTTGTATTGTATTTTTTGCACAGTTCTAAAGTGAGCGTCGTTTTTCATTTCACTGTGGATGCACATCCACATGTGACAAATAAAAAATTCTGATTCTGATTCTGAAAAACGATAAGTGATACTGAGAACACTAGATACCTTCAGTCAGCATCTTTGTCACCGCTTACCCACTCAAATAAAAGGCTGGTTTCTTTATGGCAGTTTGACTCAGGGTTAATATTCCTGTGCTCTTTTGAGATAATATGTAATGTGCTCCCCCCTCCAACCCCCACAAAAAAAAGACACACACAAGTGACACAGCCTGATTAGTTATTGACTTTCTTGGTCCTTACTTCATATAATTTTTCCATGTAATGTAATTTTTATATTTCATATCAGTTTGTTGTAAAAGAATATAAAATATCAACACATCCTATATGGCCACTGGCTCGTCCTGAGATTGAGAAATGGATATTCACTGTTACAAATGAATCCTGACCTTTTGACCTGAAAATTCAGCTGATGAACCATCTCTGCCTCCCACGCTCTAACCCCATTCATGACGGTTATTCGCTACACAGGTCCACATCCATTTCACCATCACATAACGCATACTCGTTTTCGACATAACCTACCAGTAAGTTCAGACAGTTTGAACCGAAATGGCGTCAGGCTTTGGCTTTTTGAAAAGGGACCGGGTGTTTTCAATGTCATCCATTTAGCAAAAACACAACACCATTCACAGCTACAGGATCAATACCCACTCTCTGAAAGAGCGTGGTTCTGTGAAAACAGACGAGTGCACTCAAGGAATCGTAACCAGGTGTAGGAGAGGAAATACCTGGCGCATTCCTTAGTGCAGGAATGTTTTTATTAGCGTTTTTACAAATGTCGCCATTTCGAGGTGTGTACACTATAAAGTGCACTGCAGGCTGGATCACTCAATCAAGCAGAGCGTGGCTTCAATGGGGAACCTGTGTCGAGGCCAGGGTTATGCTATTTGAACAGCTGGCACAGTTTAGTTCGGCATGTTCAAATGCGCACAGGTCTGAGGCTGCCATACCACACAGAGGAAAAAAAACACAGGCCTCCCCGACTTCCAGCAGAATAGACTACTTTATACAGTGTCATCACACTCAAAGCGTTAAACTGCTGACAGTAGATGGGTCAAAAATCAGTGCATCAAAAAGAGTTGAAAGGCTGATAGCCGATATTTGTAAACTGAAATAAATTAATCTACAGTACAATGTAAGTGTGCAGCTTTGCTTTTTTAAACTCACTCAAGTCTGTGTGTTTTCAGTTTTTCAGACATTAGTGCAAACAAAAGGGTAAGAGCATGTGGTACCAGGTACAGACAGTACTGGTACCATCATAGTCAGGATCATGGCCATCCCCTGCTAATGGGCGAGAGGAACCCTTAAAACACTCCAGTATCTACTTTGACCAAATCCGTGGCCTCCCTAAACAGGAACAATTTCAGAAGCAGATTTTGTACAAAATTGATTTTAATAAGGAAATTCAAACGTCAAAGACATTTAAATAGAGAAAATTAACTTTTCTCACTCTAGGAAGGTCATGAAAATCATTCAGCTGGAAATACAGAAAAGAGAGAGAAGAGTTTAAATCAATGCATAAAGCAGCAGCATATAACATCCAGTCACATGGCAACTTGGCAGGTGGTCACATCAGTCCTACAGAAACATACAAATATCTAACAATGGCTAAGCTATTTTAAATACTATATAACACATTAAATACAACTGATTTACTCTTAACATCCAAACAAGGAGTCAAAAAGTAAAACCTTTCACAAAAAAATAAAACAAACAAAAAAAAACGTGCAGCAGTTTCTAACACACTAAAATATAACTCACTGAACATTACCACCAGTATAAATCCAGTGACCTCTGTTACAGATGATGGGATGATGAGACGCTAGTGACACTATCATGCTGTGTGAAAGTTAAAGATGCAGGTTTAACTGTGTGTTTTTCAAACACCACTAAGCTGATTGCTACAGTAATACTTGTATGTACCTGTATGAGAGGGAGAGTGATGAGAGGTTGCTGCAGCCAGGCAGACCTGGCCTGCTGGTCATGTGACAAGGTGTGTGACAATCAGTGTGTCATGTATGCTATCTTAACATTTCACCAGAAGTAAAATATTATTTCACAATGTGCACTAAGGCCCCAACTACACAAATCTAAATTTGTTTTTATCCACACATTTTTTGATCCAATTCAGCCTCTGAACCACACTAATACGGCGCCTATCAAGACATTGTCAAACTGGATAAACAAGTGGAGCAATTCAAAAACATCAGACTGGGCAGATTCATGTATTGATCCCATTCCAGATCTTTTTCGTATTCTTGACGTCAAAGCCCGGTTCGCTTATGCTCAAAGACAAAGTGTTGGTTGCACTTTCATTCTTCATTCTTCTCAACAATGTTGATTGTGAACATGATGATGGTGGACATGTCTCAGGTTATGTCTCTGCTCTTGATACTTTTGGTATCGTTTGCAGCTTTACAGCTTAAGATTACTGCATGGAGTGCAAGTAGATCCGCATATCATATAATCATATATCATATAATCCGTGCATATCCGCCTGTATTTTTGAATCAGTGTCTCGTTGCACTGTTCATGTTCAAAATGTTCTTTCACGCTGGTATTTTAAATTTTGCTTATCGGCCACTACTGACCGAGCATGTTATCGCAGGCAGATCATATTCATGTTGAGGTCTCTGTGTACTGAGATATCTGGCGATGGGATCGGCATGTGGAAGGAGATTTTTTTTTAACCAACGGAAAAAAAATCTAGAGTAGTGTAACTAAGGCCTGATTCTGGCCAGCACTTTGAACTGTCATCTGTCCAAAGGCTGGCCTGAAAATGTTCCAGTGCTTTCAGAGTGGCCCACTTCAAGCCCCTGAGAGTGTGTCCATTCTCATTTATCAAATAAAAAACACCTTTCTTTGCACTTTACGGAGAAAAAAAACAACATTTTCACAGCCCAGTGAAGCCAGCCGGTGTGACGAGTGGGACCGGTATGATTCCTGGTGTTAACAGCTAATAAATTGGGGCCCATCCCCCCGGTGCTCTACTGGCTCAATTATATCCACATGTAGCCATTATTCCAACCATGTTAGCTGGAGTGAGCTGCATATTTTTAAAAGGTGGGTTTCCATAACACTTTGCTGAAAGCTACGTCGGTTGTCGAGACACATGTTCGGGTTCTGTGGAAGCCAGACTCTGGCTGTTTTAATGCAGAGGTGCTGTGGAACGCAGCGGGGGCCAGTGTGGGCCCTTTGTCTTCAAAAATCTCACCTCAGTTATTTGTGTAGAGATGATAAACAGGTTTTATTACCTGGATTGAAACAAAATTCAGACAAAGTCTTTCCTCTGATATTTTCTACACTTTTGTCTGCCAATTTCCAACAATAAAACTGACATAGCTCCGCTGCAAATTAAAAGCTGATGCAGAGCAGCAATAAATTCTCCCTTCATGTAGAATATAATCTGTTTCATTGATACGGTTTAAAGTGATGTTGATTTAACTGTATGGTGTTGTTGAATTATTATACATTTTTAAATCGTAAATCTGGACAAAATGTTATAAACACCAATCAGTAGCTCATTCAGCTTTATTCAAGAATGCCCTTATCATGATTATATAAGTGGATTTAATGACTTTATTTTGTAATTATCCTTTCAAAGACATTGTGTTCCTTAAAAAAGATTTGTACTATTTAAAAATTGCTGAAATATTGTGGTTTGTCGCAGTAGTAAACATTGAAATGGAGTTGGACTGGTGTCTGTATTCTCTGGTATCTACTGGTTTACTTTCATCTTAACCATGTAAACAGCCAGGCAGCGTCCTGCAGCTGCAATACATTATTCAAATGAGTGTAGTGTAATTAAGTACTGTATATACTGTAGGTTACTGCTGTTTGTTGACAGCCACCTCTAACAGAAACTCAACTGTCCTTTAGTTATGATAATTCAACCAAAGCAACATTGTGTAACATTGTGTTGAATGCTCCTCAGCAGGTACAAATGTGTGATCGGGACTATATGTCCCTGTGTGTATCAGGGTTTTTTTGTTGTTTTTTTTTAAACAAATGTTTGAGGTTTTCTGAAATTGGAGCAGGACTAGAGACAGCTCTTTGAATGTCACGCTGTTTGCACGTGCCAACCTTTTCTGCTTAACATTTCTCTCCACCCCCCGTCCTTCCCCCCTCTTTTTTCCAGTGGGGGGGATGGAGAGCCTCAATGCTATCATTCTTTGATTCTGTTTGAATCTGGCCGCGTGTGAGCAGGAAAAGGAGCCAAACGTGCTTCCTGAGTGGTCCAGGAGGGAAACGCTGTAATAAGCAAGGGGTGGGTGGTTAAAAATAACTGGGCTATATAAGCCTGGAGCAGTATCCCACTCACTCTCAAACTCTCACTGACTCTCGCTCAGTCAGGACGTCCTGTGCTGCTCCGGCGCTACCTCTCACACTCACACACTGTTTTTCCATGGCTGTTAAGCGGAGTGTGTGCCACATGAGGCTGAGCTGATGTGTCCAAATCCTCACCACAGTGATGGAACACTTACAGACCTGACACACACATGATGCATGCCTGTGTTCATGTCACTGACTTGAGCAGCGCAACACCAATGAATAGGTGATAACTAATAAGTGACAACATGGTTTCATCATGGAGTATATGAGATATACAGTACATCTGATGAGCCATGAAAATAATCCTTTCTGATGTTTTTTTTGGTGACAAATTTAGAAGAAAGAGTTATAAACACAGAGTAGAAAAATATTATTTAAAAAAATATATAAATTTAAATTCTCATCAGTACTGTTGATATTGAAGTTACCCATGGGAAAGTTTCTCAAGAGCAGGTACGTTGAAAAAACAGAATATCTACAAGATTTAGCCTCACTGTTACCACTGCAAGAACCTGTCAACATGACTCGTTAACAACCTGACATCTTGCTGATAACCTGTTAACTGTGGTATAGCTGCATGTATTTAAGTCAGCAGCTTTACAATTGTGAAATAGCAGTTGCCCAATGCTACGACTATTGTGCAAATCTTGATTCAGGGAAAGAGCTTTTCAGAAGCTTCTCTGGAAGTGTTGCTAATCAAGATTCAACACTTATTTCATGTGACATGTGTCAGTGGTTCCTCTTCTGCAGGGAAAGAGAAGAATGCGCAGGTTGCTTTGACTAAAAGGGGGACACAGGGTCAAGAATGTGTGGAGGGCACCGTATCCAGCTCCAAGGTGTTTGTCCTATTTGTGACCTTTGACCTCTCCACAGAGGGGACAAGCAAAGTGGGAATTTCCCTAATTAAGTACCACTTCTGTATGAACTTCTTAAAAATCACTGAAACTTCCGCTGAGAACTGTTTTTATGAGGGTTATAGACTGATGAGAGGCCCTGCATGTTCGCCCTAATTCGCCCAAATGGAATTCTCTCATCAGGTACGTATACTTCTCCACAGGAAGTGATGGATCAGAATGAAATACAAACCTGTCTCTTAAACGTCATGCAGATTAGTGAGCACTCCCTCCAGGGAAACACCAGACTTGCCAACTACAGCTCTTTTTTTTCTGTTTTTTTTTTTTTTTTGGCTTTCTCATCCCTTCGCTGCACCTCTCAGAGCCGAGCGCGCTGTGTGCAGTTTCACATGATTTCAGGCTACTCAGGAGCACGTCTTACAGTCCTGTCAACCCGTCATTTTGGAGGGGAAAGATGTCAAGTAAAGTCTCAATACTGTTCTGTTGCAAATCTGTTCACCATGTCAGGTTGCATCACTACAATTTACTAGAGAAGGGAGTGTGTGTCAAATAATGGATAAACCAGCTTGGTTGACAAGTTTGTTTTGTTGTGAGGCTTTTGGTAAGAACCAGTTGTGTTTGGTTAGTGCTATTTTTAGTCAAAGTGAATGAAAGAGTGAGTGAATGAGTAATTGGTGTGACAAACTAGATTTATTGCAGTTTACAAGGTTACTAGAACATGTTTGTTCTCTTTTTAGTGAACAAACCTCTATACCAAGAGACGTCCATGCATGAAAACAGCAGCTGTGGCTCAGCTGGTAGAAAGAGTCCATTAACTGTAGGGTTGCCACATGTCAAAGTGTCCTCAAAGGAGACGCTGCCCCCAACTTTTAGCTTTTTTCTTTTAGAGCAGCGAGGAAACAGTCACGCAGATTGACCCCCACAGCACTGCAAATTGTTGCCTTTACACTTTGATTTTTGTACGGATTAAACAGGAGATACGTTAACTAGTGAGCTCCAGAGGTGGTGGTAGGCAGAGTTTGTTACCATTGGATCATCCAGGGCTGCAATTTCCCCCTGTTTATGGTCTTTATGTCTTTATAAGCTAACCATCTCCTGGCTACAGCTTTATATTGAAAGGACAAACATAAACGTGGTATGGATCTTCTCATCCAGCTCCCAGCAGGGACATATTCCTTTAAGAATAAAAACCTAAGCAAGAACTAAACCACACACAAAAATGTAAGTTGCCTTGGCCAAAAACATCCAAAAAAATGAAATAAAATCAGTGAGGTTATGAAAGGTTCAGTAAGAAATCACACAGAAATGCAACATTCTGTTGAGATAGCCAGGTTTTACATATCGAAGCCCAATCAGATAGTTCAGCAGGTGCAAACCTCCATTCTTTTTGATATATTTAATTTATGAGATATGGCTGTAACGACCAAGATTGCAACAATGGATTAAATTCTCTATCGAATTGTTTAACCATTACGAAGCATTTGAGGTGGCCGAGTAAAAAAGGGGAAGTGAGAGTGCTCCCACTCTCACTGGAGGGAGAGCGGAGCATTGCTGCAGTGAGCCGAGGTCAGAATCGGCGGTCAGGGGTTCAGGCATCATGCGGGCCACTCCGCTGCCTCTGAAAACACACTTCCTCTCCGGCCTTTACTGGATCGCTGCCGTGTGACGCACTTTCCATTGAACACACAGCGAAGATAAGGGATCAGGATGTGGAAACCTAACAGCTGCCCTGTCTGCTGGTGCTGGATATGACAGCTTGATGAGAAGTGATCCGTCTGTCATGAGGAGCTGAGCTCAGTCATTCTGTGTTTATTCAGAGTGCCTTCACTTTAGTTCTTTCGCTGCACCTGTCACAGGAGGGAAAGGGAGCTGTTTGGGATTAAATGATGATTCAGGACGCACAGATAGATACAGAACATAATGTGGTCATCAGTGTTGAAAAGTAAAAAAGTATGGCCCTGAAGTATTAAATCTAGTACAACCCCAAATATATCTATTTCAATTTTATATCACATTCCTCTTCTTTGATAGAGAGAAATGTTTTACATTTTACTTCTCTACATTTATATAACATATACTGTTTCTTTGCATTGAACTGTCCAACAGTATAGAATATAGCTCTACGACCAGTTAAAAATTGCTAACAGATGAATGCATCTGTAATAATAATCCAATATTACAATATAATAATAATAATAAAACTGATGGGGCATTCTGTTCTTTTGGTGATTCAGAGTGCTTTTGATATACATTTTGCTGATAATAAATGTGTACTTTAACACTAAAAAATTGAATGTCTTTTATTTTACAGCGTATTACTACTTTTAGTATAGAACCTTAATAGTTCTTGTTACAGTTTTAGACTTTTTCCAACACACTATCTTCTTTCCACCACTCCTGTTGAGGGTCACCGTGGGGGCGATTTATTGTTCTTTGTATTGTCTGACTGCTTTTGTAGCTGTATTTCTAAATCATTTGTTTTACTCCGGATCTCAAAATACAAGTGGAGAACCACCCAAAAATAATATTTTCAATGTAGTTGAGCTTTTGTTTTGTTATGTCATAAATTGCAGTTAAAGCTGCAGCCTGATGACCCCTGAAAGCCAGCGGGGGTCCCGCTGAGAAAACCATCAGGCCAGTCTTCACGTCAGAAACCAGATCTCTCAGCAGAAACAGCAACAAGCAACAGTTGTGATGTAAATATGACCCCGATCGACACCGCAGCCCCCCTCTGCCCCGCCGCCATTTACACCTGAATGGGATGTTACCTTAAATCATGTTTACATCACCAGCGGTTAGAGCGTTAAAAAGCCGTGAAAATCGTTTCAGACTAAGCTGGCGCCTGTTTGGACAAGCCTGCTGGGAAAGAACAAAAAACATCTTCCATTAATGATAATGAGCCGAGAGCGGGACGCGCCAAACAGGTGGAGGTAGCGGCGCACCCGCACGCGCGCGCACATCTGAACTCTCACCGACCTGCACTAATTTTCTTCTTTTATTTTCTTTTATACTACTTTTATATCATTGTAGAAGTTGAAACAAACTTTAAAGTGAGTGATGAGTTCATTTTGGGTAGTTTGTCATGCTAATCGAGAAAAAAGTAAAAAATAAACACATTTTTTGTGGTTAATGATATCAGAACTACGTGTTTGCCTGTTATTCAATTATCTGTCATGACACATAAAATGATTAAATAACAGGCTGTCTTTTCTTGTTATTAAAATCACTCCTTATTTAGCCTATCATTTGTCTTCCCTTACAGAATTTTAACCCACAAAACTGTTAATCTTATTTTTTTAATCACTTCATCAAAAAAAGAACATAAAAAGAAGGCATATGTCCTTCATGGTGGGATGATTAATCTGGGCGCTGACAGCCTTCAGTTGAAGCTGTTACTGGGGTTTGGCCTCCGGCACTTTCTGTCATTAAACTTGTTCTTTTCAGCAGCATATTACGTAAGTATCTATGGTTGCTATATTGCCCGTGTGTTTGTAATTTGCCTGCTTTTTTTTCCAGCTCAGGTGGGTTGGTCCGAGCGTTTGCGTCACTGCGTGTGTGTGAGTGTGTGTGTGTGTGTGTGTGTTGGAAGGAGGGGGGCGCTCCACTTTATAGGCTCCTCTGCGCTGCCTTCGCCTGTCACACAGCGCACTGAGCCCCGCTGCCTGCAGGAGCCGCTTTATAAAGAGCTAAATTTACCAAACTTTACGTTGTTTCCTGAGCTCTCACAATTGGCCAGGAGCACTCGGGTTAGAGGATTATAAGGTTCGGAGGACCTCCTACCACTCAAACTTGTTCATGTCTTTGATGCGCGGCTGTGGAGAGGCGACAGTGTGATAGACGCACGTCCTCGTCGCTCGAAACAACGCGACTTTTTGTCGAGAGATATTTTTTTGTTATTACTTCACCGAACGATGGCCTTATCCGGAGTGATGCTACCGTCATTTGCGACATTCTCGAACCAAAGAGAAAAAACCTGGGAAAACGTAAGTTGAAACTTATGTATTGTGCGCGTAAGATCAGCGTGGCTGCGTTGTGATGGTGATATTGATGCTGTGAAGCGGTTTGAAACAATTTGTTTCTTTGGAAAACAAGAAAAGGGAACGTTGTGCTTATTTTAAGAATTCAAATCTCAGCATTAAGACTGAATGACCTGTCCAGTGGAAATCATCCGCGGTGCCACATACACTGTTTTATTTCAACCTCATGCTTAATGTTTGTTCTTTTATTCTTCCAGAGGTGGAAAGGGGAGGTGGACAAACTAGTCTCCAGCAGCTGCTCCATGCTTGAAATGGTACACAACCTGGACACTCACAGCAAAAAGGACGACGAGGATCTGAGTAACTATTTGGATCTGGATTTTATTCTCGCCAACACGACTTGCTCAGACAGCGCGGCAGTCTATGTGGGCACAGCCGACTCCAACATGTACTCCACTGGGAACTCTTTGCCAGTCTTCCCCGCAGACGACCACCGCTCCCCGCCGCCCCCGTACGGCGCCAGCCTCATGACAGAGCTGCTCCGCTCCGAAGGAACCAACAACTATGGCGTTACGCGCAACCCCGGCGTTCAGGGGAGATTTTATGTCAACACGACGCATTTTCCCCCGCCCGGACAACATCAAAGTGGAGCCACCCATGGACAGTTACGGCCCCGTTTTGGGCATGGTGCCCCAGAGCTGCAGCAAAATCAAGCAAGAGGGGAACGTTTCGTGCATGATGTCCTTCGAACAGCCCCGAGTGGCCATCTCCCCTCGGGCAGCCAGCAGCATGACGCCGCCGCTCAGCCCAGACGACCAGGGGACTTCGGACTGCCAGGCACAGATGTGCCAGCCCATGAACTTCCCGCAGAAGTATCACAACCCGGTGGCTTTCCCCGCACCACCCTCAGGCCCCACAGATGCAGATGCCCTACCACGCACCGCACGGCGCGTTCGGCATGTACGACGAAGGTCTCGGCATGCAGCCGGGCGCGCAGAGGGTGATGCTCACGCCGCCCGCGTCTCCCCTCGAGCTGCTCGAGTCCAAACCCAAGAGAGGACGGCGCACGTGGCCACGTAAGCGCACGGCGACTCACACCTGCACGTTCGCTGGCTGCGGGAAAACCTACACCAAGAGCTCACACCTGAAGGCACATCTCCGAACTCACACCGGTAAGTTCATATTATGACGCGTAAAGTAGCAATATTTGGACCGCAACTGCGCGTAATTACGCACATGGCTGCACACATCAAAACACGTTTCCCCTTTTCGACGCAGGCTAATATTTGCTCTCTTTCTCTGTCCACGCAGGTGAGAAGCCGTACCACTGCAGTTGGGAGGGTTGTGGGTGGAAATTCGCCCGCTCCGACGAGCTGACCCGTCATTTCCGCAAACACACGGGACACAGGCCCTTCCAGTGCCACCTGTGTGAGCGCGCCTTTTCCAGGTCTGACCACCTGGCACTTCACATGAAGAGACACATGTGAAGGAGCCCTTATAAGGACTTGGGGTTCCTGGGGGGGGGGGGGGGGGGGGGGGGGGGGGGTTGTTGTGATTCAATGATGTATTTTTTATTTAAATTGTTCTCCACATGACCAAAGTCTTTTTTATACAATATTGAATTTAAAAAACAAAACAAAAAAAGTTTTAGTGTTATTATTTTCTAATAATGTAGCTGGTACTACTTTGGTTATATATAAAAAGCTTTAGAAAAGCTTTGTTTGCTTTACGGCAGGCAGACCAAGAAGGGGCTGGCCCTGTATATACTACTCTTCATTGACAGAACTGGAATGCTGTGTTTGACACAAAAGTGCCTTTCTATGACTGTGCTACTGTAAAACTCTTGGTGACAGAACTGCATGTCCACCACATAATATATGTTGTTGTCAGCAGGAGTGAGATGCTCATACAGTTGCCTAACATGTGCAAAGACAATGTTTTATTTAAACTGCCTCACTGTTGAATGGCCTGAACTCTTATTTTAATGTGGTCTCCTTTTTTGGGTGATATTGTCTCTTGGATCCAGCCCCTCTGTACACTATCAGGGCTTGATGTCCTGTGCATTATTTTCTACTTAAATTTATATAAATATGTACATGGATTTTATACTGTAAAATGTGTATTTATTGTGAATATTAAAAGAAACAATGAATTTTAATATTTGGCTGGAGAATTTCTTACCTCACATCACATTCAAGCTACTTGTTCACACATTTTGTACCTCATCCACTCAATCAACAACATCTTCTGCACTGTTTGGAAGCATTTTAAATATGTGCAATGGACCTGCAGACCATTATATCAGTTACATGCTACACACATTGCCATTGTATATACTCACTTCAATTTTAAAACATTGGCACTTGATTTCCACTGTGATGTTTTGCAGCTGCAAGACAGAGAAGGGCAGCCGCTTGTGGGCTTAGCCTATAAATACAAACACTCCATTTCCATAATTACAGAGTGAGCTGGGAGCCGTCTGGACAGAGGGGCACAGCAAACCCTCATCAGGGAGACCTTAGACTCCCTTTCTGATGGGTAGAAATTATAGTAGGACATCAAAGGGCCTTAATACTACAATTACACAGAGTCACTCTACACTACAGTTTCAAAGTATGAGTCTGCGCATATTATGTCTGTATGGTGTCAGTGAGCATTCGTTTCATCCGCATCAAAGGCTGCATTGAGTAGAAGTATTAAAGCCAGATGGCATTTTTGAAAAGATACATATTAAAATTCCCCCCCCCCCCCCCCCAAAAAAAAAAAAAAAATATATATATATATATAATATATATAATTGGAACATAAAAACGTACAAGCATTGGATGTGGTGTTCAGCACGTAGCCAGAATTGATATTTAAGAAACATGAAAAAATAAGGAACTACAGACACAAGGTTAAAAATATCTGCAGTAGTTGATGCAAATGTATCACTCTCATTTCACTTTTTCTTGTTCAAATATCAATGCAAAACCTCAAGATGTATAATCTTAAATTCACTGTAGCGTAACTCTTTTTTTCGTTCCTATTTTTAAGAAGCAGATTACAACTTCTGGTCAGAGTTAAGCGAAGTCCTTCCTTAATATCATCTTATTTGTGTTACGAGGCCACAAAATGTAAATTCTAAAATTATTGACTGATACATTTACCTTCTATCAAACTTTGACTAGTTCAGCGGTTTCAATATTTTATTTAAAAGACAAGACTTACCTCGTTTCAGGAATGTTAAAAATCACTTTTATTCAATTAAACGTTACAGTTTTGAGCAACTCAAAACTATCATTTTTTATAATCACATACATACTGTGCAATATTACATGTTATAATGATGATATGTTGATAAATAAGGCGCCATCACTCTGTACATGTCCAGTAAGCTCTGGAATATACAGTGAATACATTATGTGCCGAATAAACCTGATTAGTGTGAAAATGATTACAAGAATGCAATATTTTAAGGCGTTTACACAAATGTTCTCCATCTGGGTCATAAGAAAATAATAAACAGAAAAAAAAACAAATCCAAAAACAAAAACTGAACCATTGGTAGATTTAAGCATGTAGAGAGAAGCAAAAATTTAACCTGGAAGCAGATCTCACTTTGTATAGGTGGTAGTTTGAAGCAGAAAAGCAAAACTGACAAAGCTTAGTGTATCAGCACCAGTATAAACCATATATGTTTACACCTTTTTCCATTTCATAGAGGCTCTTAGTTGTATAGGAGTGCAAGTTATTTGGAAGCTACAACAAGGAAATAAGTCATCTACAAACACAAGCTACTGATGGTGCAACAGCACTCCAGGTGGACTGAACTTTGTTCATGAGAAAGGAAGACCTCAATGATTATCACTAGCATCTTAATTACTGGAAATAAAAGAGCTGACCAATGATACCGGGCTAAATCACATTTAACCGTAGCAATTTTAGAACTAAAATGCCTATTAGAGATTTTAAAAAAGCATATCTTTAACTTTTACATGCATGTCCCTGTTGAGTTTTAATGTCTTCTATCATTGTACTTCAAGGCCATAAATAATAGATAAGCAGGCATAAATGGCAATACCTCTAGTATTTGAAGCAAAACCCTAAATTGTGCCATTCATGATCTGATAACTTAGCTCCAGTTTTTTTTCTTTTGTTTTTTTTTTAAGTTGGTATCTGTTGCTCTGAGGCATGCACATAAAACCATCATCAAATTATATTTACAGTACAAGAGGAGGATTTAAAAGAAAAAAAAAACATTTTGAAAATGGACAAACTAAATCGCAGGCTAACAGAGCAGTTAGCATGTGTGGTAATCCATAATCAATATGAATGTTTCAGAGTAATTAAAGATTATATAAAACAGTGCATTTTTACAATACTTCATAGACCACAGATTCATTGCTTTTGTATATAAATAAAACCGTAAAATATTCTTAAAATATTATTTCTCTTGCAACAGGCTTTTGGATAAGGCAGGGTTGTAAGGTTGTAGTCAAGTACCCAGTAGGTTTCGGTTGCATTAAATCGCTATGTTCTTGCAGGATAAAGCCAGGCTTAAATCAAGTGGCTCCGTATTGTCCCTGATTATAGTTGCCATGTAGTTTGGGAGCAATGAACCTTAACTTGTTGCTAAATGTGGAGTCATTTGACATGAGTCCAGTCATGGCTTGAGAAACACTGGTCGCTTACACAAATTGGTAACAGGGGCTGCTAGTGGTGTCGGGCCAGTGTCGGTTGCTGTTGTCATGGGTGTGCGGAGGACTGTGGTGGGGCATGCCTGGTCAGGTGCTGGCCATGTCGGCCCTGCTGAGAGCGATGGCCAGCTCCAGGTCCTCCTGCTCCTGGAGTCGCAGTCTCGTTAGCCTCTCCTGCTCCTCGCGCTCGCTCTCCCGCTTGGCCCACTCCAGCTGCTGGTTCTCACTTCCAGACTAGTGTGCAGAAACAAACATTAGATTTGGACAAGAAGAGAGAGAGATGAAGTCTCGTGGTTCTATAAAAATAACTGTAGATGCAAATTTGTAATCAAATGGTCAGAAGTAGGCAGAATGTTAGGCTTGAATATTACACATGATTTTAAACACACACACACAGAAGCAAGTTAAGCATGATAAAAGCAAAAAGGAAGATTTCACTTAGACATCACAAAGAAGTCAAGAAAATACAATAAAAGCCAAAAAATAATGGAAAAGATTCCTACAAAACATACAGAGTGACACACTATTGCCATAAATTACTGGCCTCATATTATTACCATATACATAATTGCTCGGATATTTATTGAACTGATCATGCTCAAGAATCACTGCACTAAAATTATTCAGGATTTTTCACATGCAAAGGATTGAGGTTGACCTCCACACACTCGTACACTCTTACCTTGACATGTTCAGATCCTGGCAGAAAAACAAAGATTACAACACAGAGCTCTATAAAAAACACACAGCCCTTTCACAACTGTCATGCTGGCATGAGGGGTCAAATTAGATTCATGTCATGTCAAATGATACAAACCAGACACAAGAAGCTGCCATGCATCACCTCTCCCCTTGAGAAATACTCAGCCGTTGGGCTTTATACGACGGCAAAAGAAACGGAAGATGGAGAACAATAAAGGAGATTTAATTTGTTGGGCTCTGCTTCGAGGCATATCATGCTTTGACAGCGAATAAGCCTTTAGCTTGTACTTCAAGGTTTGAAAAATGCTCCCCGAGTGGTACCTGACCAGGCAAGTTCACTAACTCGCTGACTAAAAGTTTATAAATCCTGACTTCTTGCCAAAAGCCACAGACGGCTGCAAGCATGCAAGCCCCTTTACCAGGCGGACGAAGGCAACAGACAGCTAGATAGATAGATGTACCGGGACTGTCCAAGTCAGTCATGCAAACATGTATTTTCCTTCCACACAAAGCCCTTAAAAAGCTTGCAGATGTTCTGTCAGTTGTTAGTCAACAGCCAGTAAACACGGTGGCCCTGTGATCGCGTGCTAAAGACACTGTGCGAAGTTAACAGAACGAGGCCTAGTAGTGACGGAGTTGACATCTCTGAGCTGTCAGCTCTACAACGTGAAGAGTGACATCATAAGATCAGTAGCTCATGCAGACAGAAATACGTGACCCAACAGAAGACTCTAAGTAGGCTACACTTACAGAGCCAAAATCTGCAAAACCCACAGGACCGTCTTTGGATGCTTTACTCGAGTGTGTCGTAACAAAAGTGTCTTTACTGTCTGCTGTGGAGCAAATGCTTTGGGATGCCTCGGATGTGCTCAAACTGAGCAGACCTACTGGAGAGGGAAGATGTTTAAGTGCCAAATCCATGTAAAAACACACTTCAGTGGCCACACTGCAGATGCTCACAACTGATAAACCCCTTGGTTAAATAAGAGAAACTTTAAAAACAAATGTGTCATATTTTACTGCTAAAATTTCACAGGGAGCCAACTGCTTTAAGTCTATGGTGTCGCTTTTCGAACACAGATTTATAAAAGACGGATCCACCCTTGTCTACAGTAAGCGTCAACATAGACAGATAATAGATGGATGGTAATTTTAATCTGATTGCACTTATTCAATGGTCAACCTTCGTTCAATTCTGTAAACGAAACACAAAATTAATCCGTGAATTGGAGAGATAAACAAAAGGGCTCCATTATCTAACAAGGCACAACAGTGAAAATACCACTTTTGATTTATATTATACTATTTGATCTCTATTTAAAAACCTAACTAATTAATATAGCAATACACTTTGAGACAGTTGCTGAATTACACTTTCTAAACCCAAATTAGTTGTGCAATTGTCCCTGTGATGCATACATTCAGAGCAGGCTTTCTCACTTCCCCTTAACGTATGAGGCACATCTCTTGAGGTAGCTGGCCCAGGCTAACTGTAGATAAACATCTCTGCCTCTCTCTGTGCGGTACAAAAAAAGGGGAACACCAACTTTCTCACGCTGTGGCTTCTGCTAAATGAATACGTGGGGTAAGATAGGGCATGTGCTGGGTATGGCGTATGGTTATTGTGTGACTTCACACACACACACACACACACACACACACACACACACACGTACATGCGCACACACGCGCGCGCACACACACACACACACACACACACACACACACACACACACACACACAAAACATCAAGATGGAACATGAGGCTAAATGCATCCCAATGACAGAGAAATGGTTCGGACTTATACACACCTTACAAATATAAAGTAAAATAATATCTGAATACCACAAACAGGGTCGATCTGTAAAGCTCAAGTATCACCATATCTTGACGGTCAGCTTTCCTGTTGACTTGTTAAATTCAAAAGAAGAAATTACTTTCCTTGCATCGTCACAGCTCAATAGGGAAGTAGGTTTTACAACACACCATCAAATCCCTGTTATGAAGCACAAAATTAACTACGGATGGGCATGACTAATCAATGGTTGATAGAAATGAGTTAAAATAAATTGATCACATGGAATTTTGATCGACCAGTGTCCATATCAAACAGAAGTTTAATAAAATTCACCCCATAGCAGCAAGGATTCTATTTAACAGGAACGTTAAGTGTAGTTCTCAACTTAAGTACTTCTCTGTGTTGGTGACACACTGTGAGTGATGCCCGAGCATGCATGCACGCACGCGCGCGCTCACACACACACACACAAATAAGCAAGAGTGGGGACAGGAGAGAATTTCGATAGCAAGATGCGGCAGAGAATATGTTTATTAATGTTGACATTTATTCGCACTCGATTCATTTGAGCTTGCAGTGAGAGTCTATCTTTTATAGTACCTGCGTGCGAGGTTCTCTACAACTCTTTTTTACCGTGTGAATCTTTTCCAAAAAGAATTTAGTACAAAAGGAGAATAAAATCCAAACTGACTTGCTGAAGCATCATAACCCTTCATTAAACAATACTGTAAAACTGAAACCCTCTCACAAAATAAATGTTTTGACACAGGTTAAACTTTCAATTCATAAATGAGAAGATGAAGAGTAAAATGACTTTCTATGTACTGACATCCTATGAAGCCTGTGGCCACTCTTTTTTACTGTGTGTGTGAGGAGGAAGCTGCCTGCACGGCATTAGCAGAGCCCAGATAAAGTTAACGATTTAAGCTTTTTTATAAAATATAATCTATTAAATATTTTTGGCATGGCAAACGGAATTGATTTCATGAACATCACTCCATTAACTCATTAATGTTAATTTAGGCAACAAGCACAGTCATGTTTACACACCAAAAACCTGAAATCTGGGCTTACCATAGGGAGGTGCAGGCCGGTTAGGCACATTTTTCTTTGATGGGATTGCAGGGTTGTCTGATTTCTGTTCATACATGAAAAAATATACAAAAAAATGTCAACTGTCATTCAACAGGCCTCCAACAGAAAAGTCAGCCAGATTATAAAACCTCTGGCCTCATTCCATGGAGGTTGTTTTCATAAATGTGATAAATGGGCAGAACAAGAAATCCCTCATGATGAGAATACAGTGAACAGCACAGCTCTGTACCAACTTGGAAAGTTATGCTTTATGGTGCAACTGATTTATACCTCTGAGACTCTGTGGATCTTACCTTTGACATCTGACTAAAATCGGCAAATCCGCCCTTGCTTCCAAAGGAGTTGCCTCCAAAGGGATCCACAGTCCCGAACACATCTGTGACAAGAGAAATCCATTCGGAACATTTGAAACGTTTACGGAAAGAGCCAGAAACTATAATGAAGTTCAGTCCCAAAACCGCACATCTCAGCATCTTGCTTATTCTGAAAAGGGCCTGCATGCTATTTTCAGCAAAGGGAATGTGGCATGACCGTTAAATTTTCCATGACATTTCGCAAAAAATCCTGAAAAGCAGAGGTTTTGTTTAACCTGACGTATGCATCTGATCAGCTAATTAAAGGAGTCAGTCGGAGTACTGTTAACCAGAACTGTGCCCGGGTTGTTTTGAAGCTCAGTGGTGTGCCATTTAATGAAACAAACTGGGCAAACTGCAGATGGTTACAGTGGAAAAACAAAACATTGTAATAGAATATGTTTGTTGTGAAAGTGCAACCACAAGAGACCCCATTCATGTGGAGCATGCTGTGTTTTCTTTTACGCACAGTAACCCAGCTCAGGCCTACAGTTGCCTCTGTGTTCTTCTGAAGGTGTGTAGTACGGCAGAGCATTGGTCAGCACTAGCCACTAACTTAAAACAACTTCCGCGTGGAATGAGGCAGAGCACTTCAATATTAGCAGATATAAAGGCAGGACAGAGGCAGGAGTGAACTGGTTAAAGGAGTGGCAGTGTATTCTAGTAGAGCAGGACCAGCAGTCACAGAGTTTCTGTTATGTTTGGCTCCTGCAAGCCTCCTGTTTTTCCAGGGTAGGGGGAGTATTTTTAGTTGGCCAGTAGTTAAATGCGTAGGTACTCGGCTAAAAATAGAAACCAAACCACAGGAAAATTTGAAGCCACAGTGAGTAAAAATTGTTTGCCCCCGATGCCCCCCAAAATAAAATCTAATTCTAACACGTCACCCAGAATGGCAAAGAATGACTCTTTGACATGTGTTGCACAATGAGAACGTTCTCTTACGTTGTGGATGTCAGTTAATAGTTGCATTCTGAGAAATAGGCACATATTTAGTATAGGGATAAATATGAATCACACAGCAACTGCAATTTGAGAGGAGAAATATACAACCTACGTATTCACATTAATGAATAGAAACACTGAATCTTTTCCAAAAAGAATGAACTACAAAAGGAGAATAAAATCCAAACTGAGAAAAATATAATTGCTGAAGCATCATAACCCTTCATTAAACAATAGTGTAAACCATCTCACAAAATAAATGTTTTGATACAGATTAAACTTTCAATTCATAAATGAGAAGATGAAGAGTAAAATGACTTTCTATGTACTGACATCCTATGAAGCCTGTGGCCAGAAATGTACCTGAGTCCTTTGGTTTTGAGCTGTTTGATGAGAAGGGGTCACCACCGCTGAAGGCACTTGGCTGAGAAAAACAAAGCAAAGCAAAAGTTCAGCTATTCAAAAGAGCCTGTTTAAAGTACAAAAACAATGACCAAAGTGGCCACCAAACATCTGTCTTCGGAGTGCTGGTTTACTCTTCCCATTAACTACAATAGGGGAAGACATGTCACAACTTGTTTCTGTCTGCACACTATAGAACGCCATTTAAAAACAGGAAACATAACATTTTGAACTTTGGAGAAAGAGCGGTTGGGTTCTTGAACCTGGTCAGGTGCCCAGCTTCCTTCCAACTGGGAAAAGGTTGGAACAGAGAGTGCAGAATACCTATATACCTAAACTTATATTTATTTAGTTCTCTACACAATTATTTATTGCAAGATAATTGTGTAAATTCATAAATGGAACTATGGGCGCAAGATTATGATCAGTCTCAACAATGAAAAAACAACCTTTTATTTGGGTTCTTATTCTCTCTCTCCACCCCACTTCCCTTTCCTATATTACTGATTACAGTCTAATGAATTAAAAAACATGATAAAAGATGTTATGTGGAATTCCTACATGATACATCACATCATATTTTTATCAGGAGTTAATCAACCCCCTAAATGGCTGTGACACAGATAATCAATAATAATAGTATTGTTCATAATAATGGGTACTCCTGGATCTGACAGTTTTAACTTAAAATCAGTCGTTACATCTTGAGACGCCATCTATGCTTACTGGCATGACACTTCAAATCTCTGATGAACATAATAGGAGGAAACAACCTTTTGTGGGCAGCAAAAGAACTATGTGTAGGAGCCTTTTTTTAGTGAACTGCTTTACAAACCAGTTAGAAATACACTGTTAAAAATGATGTTTTAAGGTATGATATTGTTAAGATTTGGTTAAATTATGGGTGGTAAAATGACAAAATGTGGTTAAACATAATACTGTTGTCAAGGCAACAGCATCATGCCTCATATAGGTTGCTTTGGGCGTCAAGTCCACTTTTTGTGAGGAAAAAGAACAAATATGAGATAGATTTGAACCCATGTTCAAGAGCCACCTGAAGGCTTCGTTTGCTTCATCTAAATAATTGAGCTGCACACTACAGAGACAGAGGAGAAGACAGGAATGAACAAATAAGTGAGCTCTATCCATAATAAAGTTCATGATAATTGCCAATACGATTTTGAGAATTTACTATTTTGTTTTCTAAAAATAACGGGATGAATTTACTTTTGAAAGGCATCAACTGCATTCTGTTAATTAGTTCACAAGTCTTTCACATTTTTTAATAAATTTCCTTAAATATTTTTTATTCCGTTCTCCTCTCAATATAGTTCAACAAGTACTATTTTTCAAGGAGCAAATTCAAAAATATCTGATTTTCAAGAAATTCCTGTACTTAAATTTCTGAGTGCTAAATTCAAGCACATGAAGCACCTTGTACAAAACCTAAACCAACACTTCCATCAAACTAAATGTAGTGCTTAAGTGCTAAAAAAGTAGCTGTGTTTGATACCTTGGCTGGTGGTGTGGGTTTTCTACTGAAGGGGTCTGAGGATCCAAACAGGTCTGACTTGTCTGTCCTCTTAAAAAAATCATCAGATGAGGTGCCTTTGAAGGGATCACTTTCTTTGAAAGGATCTCCACCAAATGGATCTAGAAGAAGAAAAAGACAGTGATAAGTAGACAGCAATTGGCTTGGCTGGGTTATGACCTTCAGGCTTTTAAAACAATCTGAGGGTTTGAATGAACTTCAACAGACTGGAACATAAAACAAACATTTCCCTATCATTTATGTAATTGCACAATGTTGGCATTCATTCATACAAACAGGTTTAACAAATTTATTATAAATGGATGTTCATAAAAAGGTGCTCAAACCTTGGAAAGGGTCGGACTGGAAGGGGTCCTCTGACTGAAAGGGATCTGCTGCAGGCTCTTTAGTGCTGCTGTTATTGAACATGGCTAACTTTGCCTTAAAAGAATCATCCTGAAGAAACATAAATCAACACACGTCAATATTTGTCAAGCTGTGACTCTGCATTAAAATATAGTTTAGACAAAAATTCATTCAGAAGCAAGATCTCTTTTTTTTTAAAGGGAAGGGAACCAAAATGTGAACAAGGATCATCATGTGGCAAAGTAAATACTATTTCTGGGTTCTAGCCAAAATTCTTTTTGTAAAAAGACAAATTGTTTTTCATCTCCTCACCGCACTTCTGAAACTTCCATTCTCCTTGTCAGCAAACCGTTCACTCATTTCTGGCAGGTTGCTGAAATTTCCTCCATTGAGGTCTTTTAGGGAGGTGTTGTACTGCTCAATGGTCTTGGTCACTTCCTTTTGGCTGTCCTGGATCAGTGATAGCTTACTGCGAGCCTAAAAACACAAAAGACCATTTAATACATATCTGATTCCATTAAACTACAAAACAGCATCATTTCCTTCTCTGTAACGGTGCAGAACTTCACACCAGATGGAAATAAATAGGATTTTAAGCTGCATTTAAAAAAAAACAAAACATTTTTTCCTTTAAAGTAATAAAATATTTCCACACCATTATCCCTATAGTCATTTATTTATTTATTTTTCCAACATGAATTTAGTAAAACTAGATTTTCCAAAAGTAAAGCATAAAATTAAAGATTAAACAAGACATGATTATTAACAAATAATATAAGTGATGGTAAGTGGTTAGGTTGGTTAAAAATTTTCACTTTAGTATTTGTAATTTGTGCTCCCCAATGCACGCTAAATCCTTTAACACAGTAGTCATAGCAGTAAAATTGAATTTATGCCTCAAAAGGTGTGTGTGATATGGCAAAAAATATACCAACCAATCCAAAAAGTTAAATTCTACAGAATTTACATGTACATTTACTATCACAACCAATCTTTTTGCTGAGCTGAGCTCATGTACAGCTGATCAGAGATTTTATTGGCCCTAAGTGCCAGAACATCCTCATGTAACCCGTCTCTCTGTCCATCCTGACCTGGTTGATCTCTTCCTGGGTGGTTTTGAGCGACTTAACAATGCTGTCCAGCTGGACGCGACCAGAGAGCAGACACTGCTCCAGCTGGGCTTCTTCCTCATGCAGCCGGCTCAGGTCCACCTTGGTACGGTTAAGTTCGTCCTCCTGGATCCGGACGTCAGTCTCCTGAGAACGAATCTGGCTCTGCAGAGATGAAATCTAGAGGGTGGAAGCAGAGTTATTTGTAGGGTCACCATTTGTGTAATAGTTTAACTGCTGTACATTTCTCTGAAGGAAGCAAGAAAGATAAAAATATTGGTGTCACAGTGAGATTGTGGTCCTCATTATACCTTTACTTTTTTTTTTAATTGGCATCAAATAAATCAGCAAAGCTCATTTCTTAACACGAATGTCAATGCAAAGTAATAATTTGCTGTACTTTTTTTTAAACATACCTAAACCGAAACTGACCTAACAGTTTGAGGAACATATGATACGTGGCAACACACTGCAAAAGTGAAATAAAAGGTTATCTGCTTAGGGCAAGGATTACACTTAAACATGATTACCAGAAGCAAAATACACAATATGATGCATTTCTTCTTCTTGTACATGTCGTTTGAATGTGACGACTAACCATCTGAGACTCTTCTTGACACTTCTGCTTGACGTCATTGAGCATCCCCTCCAGCTTGGAACGCTGCTGGTCCATCTCCTCCAGACGTTCCTGGGCATCCTGCTTCTGGGACTCCAGGTCCTGCAGGCTGCTGCTCTCCCGGTCCAAGTCGTTCTGCATGTCCTGTGGCCAAACACGCATGGTATCACGTTTCATGTTTATTAAGCAAATAACTCCTCCAGTTCACCTCAAAATGGTGTAATTTGGGGATTTGTGGTCGGTTAAAAGAATAACTATCTGACATTATTTGATCCATAAACTGATGGTTTGTGCATTTTTCTGGCTTAGATTTACCTGAACTTCACTATTTTGTTGTCTGATGGTGTCCTCCTTTTCCCTTATCTCTTGTTCCATGATGAATTTCTCTCTAAAAGGTCAACCATATGGGAGAAGAGCAAAGGAGAAGAGATAATTTGTTATTTCTTACTAAGAGAGCAAATGTTTTTCAAGTTTAAAAAGAAAAATGAAGTTTTACACATAAGGACATTGAGAGAGACACTGATGAGAGGAAGAAATTGCACAGAAGCTACATCCTTTGTCATTAGTGAGTTTTACGTATTCATATTACGTAGGATAATCAGAGAAAAATGGTTATGAAAAGTTATGTTGATATCATTGTTGGTGACATGTGGAGAGAGAGAAAGAAAAGACAAAGAATCAACATGAAATATTAAGCAGCAGATGGGGGATTTGTTGTTTTCAGTATTCAATGTATGATCTCTGTGATAATATATATATTATAGACAAAAAAAATTATTAGCATGACAGCCTCAAACTGTTGTAGTGCAAGCTCAAAATATGCTGCGACTGGCAAAAAGGAAAGCTGTTTTCTCTCTCTTAACTCTTTCTTGGAATCTGATGAAGACCAAGTTACTGAAATGTTGACATACTTACATTTTTCATATAAATCATATAAATATAAATGATAGTTTAATGGAGCTTAGATCACAGCGCAGCTCTTTTCTCAGAGGAAAAGAAACAAAGATATCCTCCTGCTACTCAGGGGCTCACCTCTGCAGCTGAGCTATTTCCTGGCTGAGGTCATCCAGCTCTTTGATGCCTGTCAGCTCTGCCGACCCTGTGGAGCTGCTGCTGTCCTAAGGCCACAGACATTAAGACACACGAGTGAAACAGCAGAAGAAAAAAAATCAAACGAGTAAGCACAACGGAGGACATCAGGGGGACAGGAGGTGAGAACAGAGAAAACAGGAGACAGGTAGGAGAGAAAATGGATGAGAGACATGTGAGGGAATGTTAAGGGGAAGATGGGATAGGAAAAAGGAAACAAAAATGGATAGAGAAACAGAACAGAGGGGAGATGAGTATCAGGGGGATAGTGTGGGGGGAGGAGAGGGTAGCGAGAAGCTCCCTGCTGATATGTCTAGCTAGACAAAAGACAAAGGAAGGAAATTCAGAAACCTTGCGCTGTTAGTAAAGGAATGAGACACAGTCAGACAATACATGAATGAAGAGAAATGCACACAGACAAGACAATAGAAAAGAATTTAACACTAAGGTAACTTTTGGATCACATTTTAAAAATGTTACCAGACAGTTTTAGTAACTCAAGGAGGCTCAATTTAAAATGTTGCTGTCCCAGAATCCTCTCCCTCTGTGAGTACACTAATCACTGACCAGATAAACACCATCTTTAACTTGTTTTTTTTTTTAGTTTCATGATCAACCACAAAAAAGGGAACCGTGTAAAAGATGTATGATGTATTGTATTTGTTTGAAGTAATATTTAGACTGTATTTCTTTGAGGTTTTGCTCTATTCATTTTACCGTATTTATGACATCAATCTGTTTATAATTCACATACATAACTAGAATGTCTTCTAGTTAGGCAGGTTTGGGTTAAAATATTTTTTTAGCTTATATATAGAGAATCTTGATGTCTAGTTTGATTGTCAGATGCATTTGATTCTAAAATTACAAAGTTAGAAATTGAAAAATTCAAAGTCAAAAACATATTTAATTCTTCTTTTTCTTTTCTTTTTTCTTTTCTTCTTCTTTTTTACTTTACTTTTTATGTTTTTTGAAGACACAATATCCCTTCAGTTATTTGATGGTTGGCAAAACTGTAAAACTTTTACTAGTAAACTAAGAGACTACTTGTTTTACTAGGATAACATATTAGATTAGTGAGCTGGAACTACAGTAGATATTGTGACAAGTCATTAATTATAACCCTTAGAGTAAGATGAGGTTTAGAAAAGAGACATTTGGAGAAAATCCAAGGCATTACAAATGTTTTGCAAACAGTACCAAAATGGAAAATAAACTGGAATACTGGCATAATAGAAAGGGCATGGTCTTGTTTACACCGTGTACACACTTTGAACTGAGCCAGATAATATGACAGAACAAAAGCGCCACCTTGTGGCTCAAGGCTCAACTACTCACTCTGCGGATATTAGCTAATGCAGCATATTCAGGTCTCACACCAGATATAAGCCCCGCATAGCTCTGTTAAGACAGGATAGAAAAGCAAAAGCACAAAGAGAACAGTTTTGCACAGAAGGTCCAGGAAGCCAGAAAGCAGAACTCACCATATAAAATGGATGTAGAAGCAGGAAAACATAGGATCTTATGGTATAGATAAAAGTAAAAAGCCTTTGTCTTTTGATTAATGACAGAAAGGAAACAACTGCACACCATGATTGGAACTTCAAGACATTTTTTTCAGAAATATCAGTTTTAGCTTGCACTTAATCCCAAGCAAAATAGTGAAATAAAGGAATCATTTTAATAAAAGAAGCTACTGAGAGATCAAGTGATAGTTACTCTCGGATAACGTCAGGACCCACCACTGTTGCTGCAGTCCTCTCTGAGGGGGGAATCATTTCTGGAGTGAGAGTGGAGGGAGGGTCCATTCCTTTAGAGACCTTCTGCTGAATCAGATACATGGCCAAAGAGAACTGCTCCCGGGTCAGCTTGCCCGTCTGTTTAGTGTCAGCCAGTCCCCTGAAGAGAGGAGAGACTTCAATCGCATACAGACGTTCTGTATTCCACATGTGAAAATTATACCCAACAATCACAGATGACGATACCAGTTAATATCTTCAAACACATAGTGTACTTTCTATGATGGCTAAGAACACTCTGAACTGAATTGTTTGAGAAAGCACAAGCATATCTTCACCTCTTTAACACATACACTGCATTTGGGGAGAAAAACTGTGCAAATAAAACCAATGTAGATTTTCACTGGTGAATTCTGTTGAGCCTACCATTTAAGATTGATTCATATTTAAAATCTAGACTACTGTAATTAGCTGTACTGACTCAGATGCTGTGCATCCCTGGTATTAACATCCATCCTGGGTGATTGGATCAAAGGTGAAGAGTCCTAATACCAGATTTTTACATACCCAAGATGCAATGAACGAAATTTGGAGGTGGTCAAGGCCACTTGTGACCACATTCCTACAGCATGTGTGTATGCAATACATTCTAGGCCACAGTGATCACAAGTGGTTACTCAAGATGTGTTTGGGGATGCATTTTAATGCCAAATGTAAACAGACACACAAAGCACACAAAGAGCTGTCCTCTAGTGATCTGATCCAGGACACATGTTGATACCTGCTGTGAACAGGGCCTCAGATCCATTGAATAGTGACAGGATGCCTTATGTTTGTTCACACCCACATTCCACTAACACCTGCTCTGTCTCTGATTCACAGGTAGCAGCCTAGATTTTAAACATGAATTAAATCTAAATTGCCTCAAAGATGGCCAGTAAAAGAAACATCAACGGTGAAAATCTGCAATTCAAATGATGAATGGATTGAAAAATATACAAAAATCTATCCACCCTGATAACTGTGCAGTTCTTACACTGCCACTTTGAGGGATCAAGTACATATACAACAATGGAACTCCTGTATACAGAGATGTTTTGTTTTTCTTGTTAAGAATCTTGTTGCACCTGTTTTTAAACCTTTATTTATTCAAGGAAGTTTCACTGAGAGGAAGCCTCTCTTTTGTAGGAATGCACAGATCACACTCACATTGTTACTAGATACATTCACACATGAAAGCTGCCTCTGAGCTGCCACTGAGTAGCATTGGGGGTTAAGGGTCTAGCACAAGTAGTGGTAATGGGGTAAGAGCTGCTTTTTACCCACTCAGAAAATGAAAAATAAAAAAAAATATCTATTTGCCGTTTAACATTTGTATTTGAGTACCACTGAAGTAAAATCGTCACTCTTTTGCACGTTGTACTTGCAGCATGTTTCGATTTGTTGAATGCTTCCTCATATCATATATGCCTGGTGAAACTGGTGAGTGTTTCCAATTTGCCTTTGATTTTTCATGGTTGAGCTGACTGGATCTCTGTAATAATCTCAGTGAAGTGTGCTTGGAAAGCAACAACTAAAATAGAATAAACATGATCTGAAATGAGTGTTCTCACCATATCTGTGCCAACATAGTCTGGGAGAGAGTGGACTGCATGAAGATCTCTATGACCTCAGTTCCGGTGACGAGACCATCATTGTCAGTGTCCATCTTCTTGAAGATATCATCATATCTGCCTCTGTCAGCCAATGGTACAACCCAGTTTACCGTTGGCTGGAATGGACGAAGACGAACATTTATAGAATTAGAGGGAGAAAACTTCTGCTACAACACTGTTCTTTTAATTAGTAAACATTAGAGCAATAGTTTGGATTTGAAAGGCAGTATTTGCATATTTACTTGTTATACTGGTTAAAAGTAAAATTGTATGTGTATTTGTAAAATATACTTTCACCAGTTCACTACAAACAGAACGATGATGCATCAAGGAGATGTTTGCTTATCTCCTCTTTCAAGGAAACCTGTTACAGGTTTACTAGTAAAGGTTACAGATGATTGATGACTGTAGCAATAATAACACACTAGACCGTGCACAATGCTCACTACATGTGGAAAAACAAGTTCCATCCTTGGCAGATTTAAAAATTAATGCATGAAATATTGTTTTTGAAACACCAGGTGCTACCCTCATAACCACTACAAAGGAAAGAGCAATAAAGGCTAAATGTATTTTGTTTTTCTCAGAAATCGAGCATTTGAAGAAAACTACCCATGCCAGCAAACATACAATCCTGCTGTTTACTTTCCCATGAAGGAAACAGATTTTTGTGAAACCACCTTTTTCCCCATCTTCCTTAAGACAAAGCATCAATTGATTTTTAATATATTTTAAGAAGTGAACGGAGCAGATACAGCAATGCATTATAGGATATGTGTTTAGTAACTTTCTTTAGAAATGTATTGTCAGAATATGATTATATCTGGTTGTTGTTTTAAAACTTCTGTTGTTTAAATTAACAATTATGTGCAAAATACAATGATTGTTTAAAGTTATTCTTTTAGTTATGTGCAGAGATGGCAGCACTAACACTGAAACAAACTTATAATTATAAATGACATCATTATAGTTAACTTTTTTTTTTATATATATAATTTGTGTAATTTCTGCCATGAAGCTACCATTGTTACTATGAGATACAGCAATATAAGAAAATGTATTCCTAATATTCATTATAATCATACTGCCCAGTCCAGCTAAACTCATCGATGTCATGATGCAGTCACACTGAGCCCACGTTAATAACTAAAGCATCACACAAGTGAAGCAACATACCTGTGTCTGTGAGCTAGATTTAAAGGAGTGTTTTGGAGAGAGGTTGACAGTAGTGGTGCTGAGGGGAGTCGTCGTGCCCAGGGGAGGAGTGCTTCGCAGTGTCTCTTTGAGGGGAGACGGACCAGCTGTAAGCCCAGACAGAGCAGGTAGAACAGCCACAGCGCCTGGCAGCCCAACTGCTGATTTTTTCCTTTTAGATGGAGGGATGAGGGAGGCAGGTAAGGTGGTTGGGATAGGCTCCTTCTCCATGGCCCGATATACAAGATGCATGACCTAAAAGAGACGAAATCAGTTGATGCAGCAGTTTTGTTTTGTTTTTTTAATTTTGTTTTTACAATATCAAATATTAGGATCACAGAATTACTCTGGAGTGAAAACTTACCACTGTGAATTCATCTTTGTCCAAGTGTCCATCTTTGTCTACGTCACTTAAGTCCCAAATCTACAGAATCATAAGTAAATGGCAGATTTAGCTAAATTATTTGCTTGTAATTGTTACTCTGCTATATTAGATAATAGTGTGTAACAGCATTAAATTAAGTCTAACATGTAATATCACCTTTCCTAACACATCCAGAGGTAGCTTTGAATTTATCAAGACTGGCTTCACTTTATCACCAGAGAGGAGACCATTTACAGGGGACAAACTCTCAAAAATGCCCTCAAATTTTCCTTTTTCATCAGGCTGAAAAAGAAAAAAGAAAACAGGTTTAAGAAACAAGCTTGATTTTCACATAAGGAATTTTCTAAACAAACGGTATCGACTCACCCTTATTGCCCACTGTGAGTCAGTTGATGCTATTGAAACACTTAATAATGGACTGTTTGTGTCTTTCTGTTAAAAACATGAGATACAAACAAGGTAGAGACAATTTAACAACTGCATGAAGATGGTAAAAAAAGTTATTTAGGGATGTAATTTTTCCATCACACTATCACTACCTGTCATTATACAATGATTATTAATAAAAGACATAGAAGTAGTTTTTCCTCATGCCAGTTTGTTCTAAACACATCACTGAATATTGCAATCGTCACTTACAAATTTGGGTGCTGCTAACGTTTGGTTGAGGTTGTTAAGGCTGATATCATTTCCGCACTGTGCTGAGGCCACCAGTCTCAAAGCTATGAAGAAACCCTACAAAAGAGGAAGAAAGCAAGGCAAATCTTGTGTTTTGTGCACACATCAGCATCCCCAATAACCACACATTTACAGAGAAATTCTGTGTTACCCGTTTATCCAAATAGCCCTTTCGTTCGGAATCAGCCAAATCCCAAATCTAAGAGAAACAAAAAACAAGAAGTCATTAAATTAAAAATGATTTTAAAACGCATTAAAATCAAGATGGCAGTGGACACCAGTATGGATATAAGTGACTGTGTGTATGACCCACCTTTCCCAATGTACTGTCTGACAGCCCTGATTTCTTCAGGAACTGAGCTGCATCTGCAGCTGATATCTTGCCATTGTTTCCTGGATCCAGCTGAAAAAATCCAAAATTAAACATGAAGTAGTTATCGTTACAGCAGAAATAACAATTATTAACTGATTGTATAGAATGGGAGAAGAAGTATTCCACTTCTTTACTTAATTAAAATTACAAATAACATTGTCTAACAATACTCAATTACAGTAAAAATCTTATCTTATCTATTTATTTGTATTATTAAACAATGTTTAATTTTAATCAGTGATAGATTATTGTAAACGTAATGCATGCATCATATTATACGAGTCTATCACATGTTTTTACACACTTTATACATAAAGTACATAAATGTAGTGGAGTGGAAGTATAAAATAGTATCAAATAGAAATAATCAAATAAAATACAAGTTCCTCAAAGCTGTACTTAAGTATAGTACTTGAGTAAATGTATAGTCACTTTCCACCACTGATTGTAATATTCAGAGTAAACATATAGTAAGTAGACCCGACTTTACCTGTCTGTAGCAGTTCTCATAGGCTGGGTTCCCACTTGATAACTAGAGAAGACAGGAGTCATATAAAATCAATTTAAAAATGAATATAAATTCCAAATAATTGCATCAGATAACGCAGTCACTATATTAATCTGTGAGATAGCAATAGCTGTGTGTTAACGTTGGCAGAATGTAGAGTAACAGCTTTTGTCGCTACTTAACGCTAACATTAGCTAACTAAAGCTTAGTTGTTGTTCAGACTAACCACGCTTTAATTTTCATTAATGACATCCTCGCTGCTTACGACTAATGTTGCTTTACTTGCGACAGCAGCTTCTCTCCTCCATTAAAACACACAGTCCCTCTGCTACCCTAATAGTTGCTCGACCTAGCTAGCCATGTAAACCTAACATTACTTGACAACGGAATGATTCTGATATCGTCGCACTAGCTAATATTCACTATTGCGAATGAAGCAGTTTGTGTGTGGTGAGAGTATATAGCGACTGTAACTGTCACTTCAACATGTTCAATATAAAATACGACACTTTTCCCCAAGGTGCTGGAAGTTGTTACCTGACTGAGAGTCATAAGCGCCGCCATATTTCCTGGTATCTCGGGAGCGCGCACACGCCCCTTAACCGGACGAGCACGAGCGGCGACAGATCGGAGGGGTGGTGTTGTGGAGCGACTGGAGAATGTCAGGGCGGAGGATTCGGCTGATCACTGGGAGGGCGGTGGCACATTAAGCCTGGGATCCTCCTCCAGAACTTTACATTTTTCTGATTTTTTTTCTGCACCAAATTCTGGTATAAATGCATATATTTATGTAAAGGAAAACACAAACGTCAGGCACCAGAAGACAATTCAAAATATAATGGAATATAAAACAGTAGGGCTCATTCTGTTTTCTAATAAGGCATGTAGACATAGTTTACTACATTTTTCAAAACATAAATATATTTTATATCTACTTATAAAAAGGGGGGAGGGAATTACTATAAGTTATAGTAATAATATATAGTTATAACTATATTTTCCCAACGGTTCTTCGTCTTTTGCTTATAACGTTAGCCTTTGTCTGTAAACATCTGTTTTATGTATTATAACTATTCTTTTTTTTCTTTTTCACCTTATATGACAACCTTTCCATCTTTACTGCTGATATAAGTTAGGGTCGAGATGAGTTTTTATGATTCTTGTAGTAAACTACTAAAATTCCCATGACAGTAAATCCAACTTCAGGAGTGGAAGTACATTTACTCTAGTGCTGTAATTAAGTAACATTTTTAGAGACTTTATTATTTCCATTTGAGGCTACTTGTACTACATTTAAGAGGGAAATGCAACTCCAATTGCTATAGCTTTAGTTACTTTTCAGATGAAGATTTGTTCTATACGTTATTTACATTGCAACTTTTCATACAAATATAAGCTATATAAAATATGACATAAACATAGAATTAGAGGTAGAATATTAAAATAATATATATATACAATGTGTATAAAATTAATAAATAATAAATGCAGTGTTAGTCTTCCACAGTGCAGCTGCCTTGGCTGTAAAAGCAGACTTTTACAGCCAACAGAACAACTTTTTTCAGAATTGAGTACAACAGTCTCCTCTAGTGGAGGCTTTAGTTACTCTGGTGCTCGTGTTGCAGTTTGTTTAATTTTCACTAAAAGGTGGTGAGGAACGGCAATATACTATACAATAGAGAAATATAGGACCAAAAAAATTCTCAAGCCAGGAATTTGTATTTTTTTGATATATTACAATGATGGCAAGAGTTAATTTTTTTGTCCATAACTTTCATCATTTGTTGATATAGTGTGTGGCTAAACTACTTCCCTAAGACCAGGTTGTAACACAGTATGAGAGATGAGATAATATCACAGAATGCATGAACAATTTTGCTCCATCGGGGCGCAACTGTACCGTCTACAGTTTGGGGGCATATTATAAAAGCACATTTCAGATGTCAATGAGTTGTTAACAGCTAAACCAATTAGTGATTTTTTTTCCTCTATCATCTGAACATTTATTTTCAGATGATCCATTAATTCACCAATAATCAAAGTGTGTATCAGAACTTCTGTTCCTATTTTCTCTCGCATTAATGCCTCATGTCTATCTGGTGACCCTTTAAGGGACCCAATGGGCTAGACCAGCTAACTACATAAAGTAGCTCAAACCAGTGTCACCTTCATCAGCTACAACAGTAGCACCAGTAATAGACAATGTGCTTCATTAAGGTTTTAGGTATTCCCCCTGAAAAAAAAATAACCTGATCAAAAAAATATAAAAACAACCAATTCATTATATAGGGCCCAACTTAAACATTTTGTAAATAAATCTGGTATGTAGCTCTATGGAAACATCTCAACTTATGTCATTTTTTGTAAATGGCAATGCTTTTACCATTTTACAATATTTCTTTCAATACTATCATAGGTTCAAAATAGTTTGAAAGTCAACTTAGATTAAAAGTTCATACTTACCAACATTTAAGCATATGCAGGACAAAAATGACCAGAACAATAAGGTTATAATCTTTTAATAAAAACTTTGGTATCAATAACATTCTGTCCAATAAAAATAAGTGATGTGATCAGTCACACCAGGGGTTCACCATCTGTTTCTCCAGACTTTCAGGATATAATGCAGGTCCCATCACATTATTACTACAATTTTGATGTAGAAAAGCAATTGCATTGTACACTTAGATGAAGATTAATTTACATTTTACCATTTCAGTCATGTCTGCCATAAAGAGAGGGGAAAAGCAAAGTCAGTGCCACAGATGTAATCAGAATAAGTTACATTATATTATAGTCTGGATTTGTTGGAAATGTAAGTCTTACATTCTATATATAATATGCCCTGTTTTATGTTTACCTTACTGCAAGAGAACTTTCCCTTTGGGGACACTATAGTGAATGTTGGAATAAGGTTTTACATTTGCAAACCTCAATTTGTCAGACTACAGCTTCTAAATCAGACTACTGGTAAGTAGTCTATATATACACACACTGGTTAGGAACCGTGCAAGGGAATCTGCAAATTAAAGTACATGTAGAGATGAAAAAACAAAACAAAACAAAAAAAAAAACAGTGAATGCCAGTGCTTCCATTTTCTTTTCTTCTTAAAAAATGCTGATACACAAGGATGTGAGGAATGATGTGGTGGAAGGTGGAAACCATTAGAATGTACCAGCAGTTCAGAGGCAATGGGGTAGCATCATGACCAAAATGAAAGAGAAATTAAGTCCATAAACACCCACTTCCACCCTTCACTATATAAACCCCCAAGCTGGGTTGTGTCCAAATCTCAGGGAAAGGATGCACAGCAGCCACAATACCCCTGGGAAATACTGGACAGTTTCTCTAGGAGGGACAGGAGAAAAAAAAAAAAAATCTGTTGCCGGACCTCCTCAAAGCTCATCTTTATGCTTTCCTTCCGCCTCCTCCGTTTCTAAAAGTTCATCATCCATATCTTCCTTTGTTTCTTCGTCATCATCCTCTTCCTCATCATCCAGGTCTTCTTCGTCCTCATCATCAGCTGCAGTGTCTTGCTCTTTGTTCTTCTCCTCCTCTTCTTTTTGTTTCAGGTCATCTTGCTCCTGTTTCATTTTTCGCTCTGGTTCCTGCAGAGGAAAGTCCAGATAATCATGAGCTATGTCTTCTAATCTTGTTTGTATTTCATATGGGATGCTTTCAGTTTTTGTAAATGTACAGTAAATATGTATTGCACCATCATCATCATACCTTTGTGACACCCCAAGTCTCTTTGGCAATGTCTTCTGCTTCCTTAACATCATCTGTGATCAGGAAGTTGTCAAAGATGGTGCCAGATTTCACCTGAGATGAACAATAACAAAAGTTAGCATTTCTATCGTTACAGCCATAACATCAGTAATACTCAAAAGATGTCCATCATTCTCTCTCACCTGCCAAAGATCGAGACCAATAACACCAATATTGTCAAACTTGTAAATGTTTGAATCAGGACTGTATTCAGGGTTATCAATCTCAGGGTGCACCCAGGCTCCTTTGTAGTTGGGATTATCTATCTGCTTGGGTTTCCATTCTCCCTTCAAAAGAGAAGCAATTTGTTATGCAAAGGCATTGGCAGAGTGAATATTAAACAATTTTAGGCAAAGCAGATAATTCAAAGCACAGGCTTTAGTCCAGTTAAATGATTATCAATGTAAAACCTACCTTGTATTCTGGGTTGGGGATCATGGGAGGCTCCCACTCTCCATCCATATCTTCATCCCAGTCATCAGGCTTTTTTGCGTCAGGGTCTGGGATGTTTTCAGGTTTGTCCCAATCCTAAAGAAGAAATAATGACCCAAAAATGGGGATTAAAGAGCTGTAATTACAAGTTGTTCATTAATAAATAAAAGACTATAGCTGTAAATCATGGTAAATCTGGTTTGAAAACGTACATTCCACTGTAAATGCAAAAACAAAATTTGTCTCCATTTTTTGTTAGAATTTGGAAAAAAAACAACAACTATATATTCATCCCACCACTGGAAAAAGAAACAGTGGTCTTGCAGTCACTGTCTGCAATTTAACATGTTTTGTAAAAACTGGTCGAACTTTCCAGAAAACCTGAATTTAAACCACACAATTGCTATTTAGATGTTGCAAATTTATCTTTTTTTATATTTATTTATCTTTTTCCTAAAAACCCAAGACAAGGGAATTGTTATGGTGGGTGAGATCCATTAACAGCCTATATTAGTAACTTAATTAACCTCAGGCTTGGTGTCATCAGCGTCATCAATCTTTGCACGGTCATCCCAGTCCTCTGGCTTCTTGGCCTCAGGGTCCTTAATTTTCTTAGGAGGGAGGAGGTCCCAGTCCTCCTCCAGACTGCCAGATTCTACCTTCTCGTTGTCAATCTTCACCTCGTAGGTCTGGTCTGGATTCAGGATCAGTGTGTACAGGTGGGACAGCTCGTCATCCTTGAAAAAACATGTGTTTGGATTAAGCTACTTGGGGTGTGTATTTGCATTTAATGAAAAGCAAATGTCATACATTTATATGATGATAATGTTCTCACATTTGAAATGCCAGACTTACCTTGCATTTTATTTCTTTCTTGATGAGGTGATTTTTTCCCTTGTAATTAACAATGACATGAACCTTCTTGGTGCTGTAGCCACAAATATCAGGGCCTGTGTGAAAACAGATTAACACAATCACTGGAAGTCACAAATTCTGTTGATCCAGTGATTCAACCACAACTGACGTCCACTGTTCACCGGAAATATAATAACTCACCAAACATGAGGTAATATGAGGAATCTCCATGCATGGCAGCCTGACTCAAGTCAGCGGGGAAGATCTTGACATAGCCACCACCACAGTCAATTTTTTGCTCATGCTTGACTGTGAACTGAATGACCAAAGTCTTGCCCTCGTTGCTGAAAGGCTCAAAACTGGCAGAGGTGGCATAGAAACGAGCATCCTGGCTTGTCTGTAGACCTGAAAAAGAAAGTGAAATAAATCATTAGAAAGAAAAGGCACAAAATAGGAACCGCTGCACTTAAATTGGAAGGGTAAGATGAGCTGCTTGAGCACAACAACAATGCTGAGGTTGAGTTGTAAATTCATCAATATAAATGTTTCAGCTGCTGAATCAGATAGCAACTAGCACGTTTGCAATATCTACAAATTCACATTCTCCTATATTTACAAAATGAACATGTTTGAATGACGTTCAACAAGTCATAAATTTACATTAAGTTTACCTTTGTCTTTCTCAGCATCTCCATAGAACTTGCCAGCAGTTAGTTTCCACTCTCCATAGTCAGACTTGTGTTTGGAGTCCACCCAGCGACTTCTCCAGTCATCTGAACAGAAAAATTACCAACAAGTTCAACGAGGTTTAGGACTTGGGACTATGTCAGTTAATTCAAGGCACTTCCCGAAAAATAGCGACATTAAACAACTTCATTTGTGAAAGCCGCTCTTTGAAACGTAAAGTGTCAAATTAATGCCTAGTTAATGTGAATGTCGTAACGTCTGCTGGATTTCGGGGCCTTGCTAACGTTAGCCAGCTAATAACTTAGCTAAACTTAATAAACTGATAAACGTATGTTCTTACAGAATGGATGAACGAAACAAACGTTAATGAGAAAATAAATATAATAATTTTGTTGCAATAATTATTCTATCCGGAAAAAATGGCTAGCAAAGCTAAACATGGAATGAATTGACCTCCTGCATAACCAGCATTAGGAATGTCTGCTAAACTTACCACCGTCCAAAAACTCCTCCCGAAAGTAAACCTTTGCATGTACCGAGTAAACTACAAAAATGACCGTAACTACGCCCAGGACCTGCATTTTCCCCATTCTCAGCTTCACCGGCTGCTGGTGACAATACCCTTGCTAAATTGTGAGTATGATGAGGAGGAGGAAGGGAAAGAGAAGGGGGATATTTTAGAGTCGCTCCAGCGAACAGATGTCTGCTTCCTATTGGACGACAGGACGCTGTGTCTGGACCAATCACAGGACACCACGAAACACGGATCCTCCCCGGAGACTGATCCACGATCAGTTAGTTGGGTCATTTTATTACTTGATATACACGGTCCAATAGAGGGCGCTAAATATAACAAAAAGAAATGAAAATGGCTCCCAGACAACGGAACGGCACCTGTCAGCATTCATAATAGCAGCAATGGTAAAAAAAAAAGTACTTTATTTACCTCAATGGAGAAATACTACCCTCTAAACATAGTGCGTAAAATAAATAATAACAAATAAAATGCAAAAATAAAAACAATAATAATAATAATGACTACAATTTATTTACATAACATCTTTCACACAAAGTAAATAACAGAATCACTATTTAGATTTCTAAAAAATAGAATTAGAGATACCATATTAAAATATATTAGCAAATATAAATATATAAAACAAATCTTCATCTGAAGTAACTAAAGCTGTGAGATAAATGTAGGCTAATGGTGTTATATTTCCCTGTGAAATGTAGTAAAAGTAGCATCAAATGGAAATACTAAAGTACCTAAAAATGTTACTGAATTACAGCACTAGAGGTAAATGTACTTCCACTCCTGATAAGGAGTCAGATTTACTGTAATGGGGATTTTAGTAGTTTACTACAAGAATTATAAAAAACCCATATCGACTCTAACTTATATCCAGTTTTGGGGTCGTTACTAAAAAAAAAAGTAACTAGTTACAAGTTACTTGTGAAATTTGTAACTACGTTACTTTACTAGTTACTGCATTTGAAAAGTAACTTCACTACTAGTTACTTTACTTTCCAGTTTTTTAAAGCAAATGTTAAAAGTTACCGCATGGATACATGGACAAATATCATAGCCTTTTCATCGCTTTATTTTCAAGTATCAGTAAAAGCTTACTTTCCTGTTAGTGGGTGTGAGCGGTCGGATCAGGTCTATTATTATTAATAATAAAAACTATTATTATAATTATTACCCTTATTAAAATAACATACAAAATAACAACATTGCACACATGCACACATATACGCACACATATACACACACGCTCTCCGCACTTCGTTACCCGTGATGGTAATAACGTTACTGTAATCCGTTACTTTGTAACTCGTTACCCCCAACACTGCTTATATCAGTAGTAAGTTGGAACGGTTGTCACGTTGGAAACGTGGAATTTTTTTTCACGTGACCTCTGACACTAACGTCTATTGCGCGTGGTCTCAACCTATGGTCTCAACGGCTGGGTAACGGTAATAACGGTAGCGATTGCAGCTGGATTTGATTGAGAAATTGTTTGTTAGCGGCCGAAAAACATCAACCGAGGACTCTTCCAATTGAAAACGACAGAGATAAACAAAAATGTGGCCAACGTGGAGCTGTAATTGTAAGGGATAAGGTGTTGGTAAGTGTTACAGAAAAAAAAGGTTAGTTTACGCCTACATTATGTAAGGTTAAATGATTAATTACACCGTGTCCAACGTCTGATTAACGTTACATCCAGCGTCAAGTTTGCCAAGTAACGTTAACTAATTTAAGGTAATGTTATTAAACTCTAATTATGTAGCTTTAAATTAACCAGGAGAATATTTGTAGGATAGCGTGTTATGGTATAAAGTTAACATTCGTTTAACTTATAATGCTATAACGTTATTAGGTTATTTAGCTAACCCAACATTAGCTAAGTTGACCGTTAAACGGACAGTAACGGTAACTTAAACTCCTAATTATGAATGTCCAGCACAAGTGACAAGATTCTTTTTTTCATGTTTATATAATTGAGGATATACATACAAAAGTGATATACAAAGGAGGATTCCACCTAATATTTTAATAATGGACGCACAGGATCCAAAGCCAAATAAAAATGGCTGTCAGGTAAATACATCTAACACCTTAACCTATAGACCTATGAAATAAGGCAGTGAAGTATAATTCATTGGCACCGTGTTTGTTAATTAGGCCAAATATAAGAAGGCAAGAGAAGAGCGAAAGAATCTCCTCACCCCTGCACACATGTACATGATTGACATGCTGGCTGATAGGCTGTCCTTGGAGCCAACAGAAGCAGAGGAGTTTATTTTAGACTCTTCATCTGTGAGTATAATGTATGTTTTGTCAAGAAGATTCAGAATATCTCACGGGAGAAATAATTAATTATTCCAGTGTCCATATAGTAAGTGCCATGATTTTTCATGTTTGAGGAACATAATGTTTTTGCTTGTTGTTTGTGTGTTTATATCTATATTGCATTAGTGTTAAAGTAATAATTTCCCTCTTTTTCCCATTGTTGCACAGCTGTCTGCTTTTGATAATTTCTTTGCCAAGGGAGGTTGTAAAACAATTTCTTTTGTGTATCAAGAGTCTGAAGTCCCAGGAATAGGTGGGTATAATTTTTTAACTGACATTAGCCAACGTTTCACATGTTTCTTGACTGTCATATATATATATATATATATATATATATATATATATATATATATAATGTTCCACAAAAGAGGTGGCATGTGATTTACTTTATGTTCATTCTGGAATATTCTGTATAATTTGGGAATAAGTTTGTACTGCTTGGTGAACAATTGTAATCAAAGTTCCCACACTGGTTGATATTCAAATTTCAGTTTAAATCATTATCGAATAATGTGACAAAAATCATTTTGATTTAATTTCAGAGTGTGGCCGCTCATATCCTGGGACCAAAGGGGGGAAAATATTGAGGCTGTTTCTGGCCAGCATGCCTGAGACATGCCTTACAGGGGTTTGCTGCTCTTTTACACGGACTAGAGTGGACATTCCTGTGAATTTAGAAAACATACATGAGGTAAGCAACTTATTTGTTAATCATGTAATGAATGTCTTTTTGTAATTGTAAGTAATATTTTGTTCTGTGTGAAAGGCACATTTTCCCAAATGTATTTGGATATTTTATTGAACCATAATTTCGATATGCTAAAAGAAGTGGAGAATTAGTGCTAAAATAGCAATTTGTAATAATAAAACAACTATTGTGTGTTACAGTGCATTTGGATAATAAATGTCCTTTTTTATTTTACATGTTTTAATAAAATTAGAAACTGTCAGAGTGCATACATCCACCAAGGCTGGACAATAAAAATAATAACAATTTCAAGGTTACCACAATCGTGTGCATGTTTGGGCTTTTTAAATTATTAAATTGAGTGAAATATCAAAGAAGAGCAATTTATTATGACTGTGTTATGACCATATAAATGCAATGCATCATATTGCTGCTGACAGCAGCCTTGTATACATTCAAAAGTTGGCAAGCATTGTGATGGAAAATACATGTCTCATTACTTAGGAAAGTGCTCATGTAACTAGCACTGAGCTAATTTGAACCTTTTTGCCTTTTAATTTTGTGAAATGATTGATGATTTGCTTTGTAGGAGATCTTTTTTTCAATGGTTGATGCCAGAGAAGGTCTCCTGAAAGGAATCAGGAATTCCTTCAATTCTCTTCTACCAGCTCTTGATGCAGCACAAAACTGGGGCGCCCTAGATAAGTCCAGACATGGAGCAAAATATATAAAAAAGTTCAAGCACACCACACAACATTGCCTTAGCTCCTTATATGGTAACTAATTTCTTTGTTTAGAAGAATTTATAACTCATGTCTTCACCATTTTTATTGGCTAATCATGTACAGTAGCTTCAAATGTGTTTGTTTGTTTCATTTGTTTTATTGTTTGCCAACAATACCCTTGTTGTAACCGATTGTCTTTCAGTTTTGATGATCTTGTAATTTGTCTCTTATATTTATATCCCAGACCTTCAGATGAGCAATGAGAATATTGTTCATCTATATACAGCCACAGATATTGACTTCACTAAATTGGCATCTCTTGAAGATATGAAGGTTGCAGCTGCCAGCTTTGATATGGTGAATCGACTTGAAGAAATACTAATGCAATGGTATAAGCAAATCGAGCAGGTTGGTTAAATGAAGATTTTATCTTTGTTATGAGACAGTAATCAAATTTATGTGATCAGAAGTATCAAGAACTAAGACTAGGAACAACACAATGTCATTATGAAGTCAATAAGATACAGTCTCAGAGTATGATCAGGGTCTGTTCAGTCTGCCACAAATATTAATGAAAGTGGCAGATTAACATAGAACATATTTCATCACGAATGAATCAATATGAGAAATATTAAAGCGTATCACTTACTAAGTCATTTTACTCTATATTGAACGATTGAAGTGCTGCCCTGTAAAAGGAAATTGTAACCTTTCACTTTATCTGTGATCATCAGGTCCTGATAGAGAGTGATCAATTGAGGAAAGAGGTAGATTCCGCAGGGCCGTTGAGTGAGTTAGAACACTGGAAAAAAATGTCTTTAAGATTCAACTCCATCATCAGTCACATCAAAAGCGCAGAGTGCAAGGCAGTTGTAATGGTGCTCTATATCAGCAATTCCAAAATTATGAAGGTATGGATGCTTGACGTACCAACTTAAATAAATTTATATATTAAGAAGTTTTAGAGCAGTTCTTTTCATGTTTTTTGTTGATCAGACAAAGGTTTGAATTGTATACAGAAAGGAACTCAACATTGCTAATTGACTCTGTGAAAATAAAAGACAAGTTAATATTGTTGTACTGTACACATTTATATCTAAATATTGACACAAAATGGGTGACACGTTGGGGCAGAGGTTAGCGCTGTTGCCTCCCAGTAAGAAGGTTGCAGCTTCAAGACCTCCTTGGTCTGGGACCTTTCTGTGTGGAGTCTGTGTGGGTTTTCACCGGGTACTCCAGCTTCCTCTCACAGTCCAAAAATATTGCTGAGGTTAATTGGAGAATCTAAATTGCCACTAGGTGTGAATGTGTGATTAAGTGGTGTACCCATGATAGGCTGGCACCCATCCGGGGTGTATCCCTGCCTCTTGCCTGTAATGTACTGGGATAGGCTCCAGCAGACCCCTGCAACCCTAATGAGAAATAAGCGGTATAGAAGATGACTGACTGACACAGAATATTAGCTATTTCAAATGGAACTTCAAAGTCCTCAAGCCTTACACAGGACTATATTTAACCAAATATTCTCAACCATGTGACAATGTAGATGTGGCGAGAGCTGGATGCCAGGATAACAGATCTTGCCAATGAGGCAAAAGACAATGTAAAATTCTTAAACACACTGGAGAAAGTCTGCCAACCACTTTACACCACTGATCCGGTATGTATAATAAATAATTTAGGTGATAAACTCTTTACATTGTTTTACAAAGTACCTGTTTATCAACAATAATTGCAACAATTTTCGTAAAGAGGGGAGTATTGTCAATAATATAAATATATTTCTGTGTGATTTCAGGCCACCATGATGAAAAGTGTGCAGAATGTGATCAATGCCATTCAAATGATTAACTGTTGTTCACAGTACTACAATACAAATGAAAAAATATCTGCACTCTTCATTAAAGTCAGTAACTTCACATTAGTCAGAGAAAAATATAAGTTATATTTAGAAAATATTGTTCTGATGAAAATGCATATGTGAAAGCCATCTTTTTCTTTATTAACAATCAAATGTCTCCAAAACAGGTCACAAACCAGATGGTTACAGCATGCAGGTCATATATTACTGACAGTGGCACTCGTTTTATATGGGACCAAGATGCCAAAGACGTCATCAGTAAAATGCAGGTGATGACCTATATGGATAACATCTGCTGTATCATTATCAAGGCTTGAATATAACACACATTAACATCAACGTGCTACTGTTTTCATTAATCTTTTATGTTTGGCAGGACTGTATCTGCTTGTATCAGGAGTATCAGTCTTGCTTCCAGAAAACAAAGAAACAAACAGTAGAAAGCCCTGGAAAGAAGTCCTTTGAGGTTTCAGAGATGCAGATTTTTTGCAAGTTTGAAGCTTTCTGCAAGCAACTTGAAAAGGTACAATCCAAGATTGTATATTTAATCCCACTCTTACAACAATGCCAAGTAATCTCAAGTAACAATAAGCATCCTCTTTTTTAGATCACTCAAATAATAACAGTGTTCAAGACCTTTGAACCTCTCGGGAAATCAAACATTGAAGGCATTGAGATTGTGGCCAGACAATTCCACGCTGTGGCCATGAATATGAAAAAGAAACAGTATGATATGTTGGCTCCAAGAAAAACTGAATTTGAAACAGATTTTGCTAAATTCATGGTTCAAATAGGCCAAATTGAGGTATGTATTTTATCCTGCTTTTTCAAATGTTCAACTTGCTCTGGTATTGGTAGCCTCTATTGTCCATCTCCCTATATATACTGTCGATTATCATATAACTTGTTTGCCAACTTTATCTACAGAGCCAGCTGGGGAAATTTATGAGTTCATGCTTCTCAAACATCATTTCATCTCAGCAAGCTCTTTGCCTAATACAACGGTGTGTACATAATATGCTACTGTAATTATTTAAACTAAAGACATTTTTTTCATGAATTTCTTTTTGTAATAGTTTTCAGAGATTGAATATTCCCTGTCTAAAGAAAGAAATATCCAAGACTATGGGTCTTATTCTTCAGCGCTATACATCGGAAGTACAATTTGTGAAAAAGGTATCCTATCTAGATGGGTATATATCGAAAAATTGACAAGAGTATAATTGTTGTTTTGATTTACCATAGATTAAATTATAAAATTTTAATTAATAAAGAAAATCTGCTGCTGTACATTTCTGTTGCAGCTCTATGAAAAACAAAAAGATGACCCACCATTAGCAAGAAACATGCCTCCAGTGGTTGGGAGGATTATTTGGGCCAGGCACCTCTACAGGAAAATAGAGGAACCCATATCATACATGAGAGTAAGACACAATTTCTGCTAATTAAATGATGAAAATACTTCATTGTCCTACTGAAATATTTAATTTCTGAATGTATCTGTCATCCTCAGAAAAACTCTGACATCTTGTGCAGCCCTGAGGGACTAGATGTAGTCAAAATGTACAACCAAACTGCAGCTGCGTTAGTAGAGTTTGAGCATGTCTACCAAAAAGCATGGATGAATGAAGTGTCAAAACTGGATTATGGTTGGTTCTCTTGTCCTGAGTTAACATGATTGTACCCTAGATGACACAATACACATTTTTAGGTGGCATTGTAAGATTGTGTTAATATTAATTCCATATGCCTTATCCATTTCATATGCTTTCTTCTTCCTTGCTAACAGTCCTGAATATTACACTGCTGATTCGTCACCCAAAGACTGGAAAATATGTTGTCAACTTTGATCCGAAAATAACTGAGGTCATTCGGGAGACTAAGTGTTTGTTAAAGCTTGGTCTAGCAGTTCCAAAGCAGGCGTTACGTCTGATCAAGTTGGAAAGCAGTTTAAATGCTGATCACCTCAAACTGCAGGTAAATTAGTTTATTATAATATTTAACAGAAGGAAGAATTTCCTTAATATAAAATGACTTCTCCCTCTTTTTTCTCATAGACCATTTTGGTAGACTATGAGTCTACTTGTGAGAGCATACCTGCAGACTTTGCTACCTTGATGGCTTCAAAAATAAAAAATGTAAGTGGATTGTAAATGCATCCAATTTAAAAATAGAAAATGTAACTAATACCTAAATTATTAAATTACCTTTTATTTCTTAGTTTATCAGTTCTTCCATGGTTGCTCATTTTTAACTATTATCTTCATGATGAAATTCAAGGTGGAATCTGCGCTACGCCGTGGGTCAGTGATGCTCACCTGGTCATCATTCCTCCTGGACAAGTTCTTTCAAAATGTCGACACTGCTTTGTTTGAGCTCAAACACCTTGTAAAAAAGGTAGACTACACAATAAAAGCAACTATTTCAGATATGGATATTGATATAATATTAAGTACATTAAGTATATTAGTATATTACAGTTTAAAGTAATAATAAGTAAATAACTTAATAAAAATTTGTCAAAAAGATAAGAAATTAATTTTAACCCTCTGTTGTTAAGAGGTATTATTATAAACCCAGTAAATATTTGCGGGTCTTTTGAGTAAAAAAAAATGTCAAAGAACAATGAAATCACCAATTTTACCATTTAGGGATTCAGAGGAATAGCCAGGGGAATTTTTCTGTGCTACATTTCTTTTCTCAGGTGCAGGATATCTGGAAGATACGTATTGATGATGTCCTTGAAGACATCTCAGAAACTGTACTGATTGAGCTTCCTGAAGATCATGCTTCTTCAGTGCAGCAGCTGATTGACCTTAATGTGGTATGGACTGTGGTGATTGTCTATAATTTTATATACGTTATTGATCTTATCTTACCAGTAAATATATATATATATATATATAAGTCTGTAACATTTATTACATTGTTAACAGTAAAGGTTCAGCTTTAATGTTTGCATTTCAAGCATGAAATTGTATTCCATGGATCATATTATTATTATTATGCCTGAGTTGCTATTACAATCATTGTACTATCATTCTTTTAGACTCAATGCAAGGAGTGGACACAGACACTGAACTACAAATGTAGTTGTGTTCAAGAAGCAGTGAAGGAACTTTGTTATGTGTTTAGTGCCATTTATGAATCAAAGGGCACCAAGAAGATTGTTGAGGAACTTGTACCAGGTGCTTCTACATTCTTGTTTTAAAAGTTGAATACAAATAATAACAATACAAAAGTACATACAAACCATTATACAGCTATAAATAATAAACAAATTTGATGTAGTATTTTTTGTCATCAAAAGTTTTACTTTCTCAACGTGAAGTGTGTCCAAACCGTTGACGGGTGCTGTATTTGTGTTTCTTTTTTATTTCTTCTGTGTAACAATCAAAGGAGAGATCCAGAAGACCTCTACTGAGGAGGAGGTAATGATTTCAGAAGGTCCAGATAGAGAAAAGGCAATCAAATTTGAAAAGGTATGTTTTCTTACTAACTACTACTAAACGCATTGCTCGTACATTATACCAACAAATTTGTTAATGTTTCAAATGAAAATCGAAATTTCAGGAATTTAAGAGACTTTATGAATACATCAGTGAAAGAGTATTGGATGCACTGGTCAAAGCAACCAAGGTATCTCTGGCAATCCTGAAAAGGAGAATATGTTGCACTGAGTAAGTATGTCTGGGTTTGTCAGTAAATCACAAAGAAGGCCGATATCTAAGCTACACTACAATTTCTTACAGGTCGACGTCAACTAACCAGAACTCAAATTCTCAGTCGAAGCTGATCCCGCTGATAAAATCTGAAGTCCAGCTGGTCATGCCCAATGTGGTGAGTCTTTGAATTGTTTGCCGTGCCTTTTATTGCACCCAGACAGCCCTTGTCAGATTTGGATGGTATTTATTGCCAATGCCTCAGAGGGAGATGCACACAAAATAACTTCACATTCAACAACAAGGTGTGAGATTGTGTTGGAGTGAAGATTTTCGTATTTTTGTAGAGCAGAGACTCACATTCCAACAGCATCTGTAAAATTCCACTCTGGTTTGTTGATGCAGCTAAGTGACATCCCACAAGCCAATACACTCATACTTTAGATGAAAGAGATGTCCTCTGGAATGACAAAAAACCACAATGAGCAACTTAACTTTTTCTTCTGTTTTTTCTGTTTCCTTTTTAGTTTGAAATAGCTCATCCTTGTGTCTTTTCCCCTTTTACTTCCTTCATTGATATATTTAACCTGTGTCTCATTCCACACCTGTTTTATTAGTGATTAGTTCTTTGTTTATTTAAGCCCTTCTATGAATTCGTTATTTGTCTGATTGTCTGCAGGTTTTAACTGTGGTTTTCACTGTCTGTTATGTGTACCAAATTAAATACAGCTCCAATTTATCCTGTTGGTTAGTCTTCTTATGTTTTAGTCTACTTTTTCTTCCATAAAATATTGTGACAGATTTTAATTTGCCCTGGTTATTTTAGGGGAAACAATTTATTTAAAATTGCTTGCCAATGTTGTGAAAGGAAAAAAAATGTTTGTCTGATATTGGTTGTAATTACTGCAGGTTATGATTCCTAATGTAGATGAGATCCAACAGACAATAAATCAACTGATCGACTTGGTATTGGCAGTTAGCAAGGGTGTTGTATGCTGGCAGCGGGAGTACAGTCATGATGGCACAACGAATAAAGGTGAGTCTTAGAATTAAAAGAAAAACAAAGACTGGTTAAACAAAATTACATGTTTTAAAGGATAGTAAACACGTGAATGCTAATATAGACCGATTAATCTCCTAAAATGTACACCAAAGTCTATAGTATGAAATTAAAGCTCATAAATTGTATTAACGTTTTTTGTTTAAATAATCAGACAATCAACAATGTATAATAAAAATCAATTCTCTGATCATCCAATGTAAATACAAATTGGTTGCAGCCCTTATTGCAGTCCAATTGGATGTGTGAACATGATTCATTTTATTATTCTTAGTTTCTCCAAACTTCTTAAAATTTTGAAGAAAAAATGTTTGTCATTTGTATTCATGTCATAGAAAATGAGGATTTCTATCACAAAGTTGTTCAACACAAGGACATCAAAAAGGCTGTTGTTATCCTGAAATCAGCTGTCGTCTCCCAGAAAAAACAAATGGCTAATGTTCTGAAGACATTTGATCCATTCAGAGTGATCTGGGATGAAGACAGGGACCTCAAAATCAAGGTGTGTTGTCCTGTGAATGTAGGCCAGTATTGTCTTGAATTTATTCAGAATTTTTTTATTACTATTTTAATGATATTTCCATTTTATTTTGTAAGGAATTCATGGACAGCAATCCATCCTTAATTCAGATTAAATCTGAAATACAAAACTACAACTCATGTGAACAAGAAATTGATGATATCAAACTCATCAGTGCTTTAGGGTTTACTGAATTGTCAACAGGTAAGGTAGCAGTAATGTATTATAGGCAGCAACTCATTCAGATATATGGATTGACTCCTGTTCTACAATTTACATTAGTCATCACACTGTCATCACTTGAGTTTGGGGTTGTATTTGGTCTGTGTACTTTGCATATGTGCTAGAAGGATGCAAAACAAATTGTAGCTCTTGTATACAGATCCATTAAAGAAGTCACTACGTTTGAGACCAAAAGCCTGGAAGAAATTGTTATGCAAATACCTGAAGGCGCAATGCAAAAGGAAAATGATTGACACCAGCATACATACCAACAAATATATTTCACAACTATCTCATCCTGTGACTAACCTGGAGGATGTGCGACGTACTATGAGGGCTCTTTCTAAGCTTCGGGATGCCGAAATTCAGACTGACATGACATTGATTTCTATTGAGGTATGCATACCACAGTAATTAGTAATTTGTTTTGAGGAATATATCTTAAATTCAATCCATAATTGCAACAATTGTAAAGTGAACAGAAACCAGTAATGTGAACATATTTTTTACCAGTTTTATTGAGTTGTGACAAAATCTAAGAACGTTATCTAATAATACTTTGAAATTTCCATGACCCTGAAATTTATGGTCCCTATTATTTTTATATTTGCTCTGTGCTCTCATATAATCTGTTTATTGTCAGTCTGTAGTTGATTAAACAAATGTTTTTCACTTTGTCTTCTTGAAATCATGCATTATTTTCATTTTTAAGTCAGTTTAATTTGTATAGATGTCAAATAAACAATGATATTTAATGTTACAGGACACCTTTGAAATTTTGACCAAGTGTGAAGCAGAGGTGACCAAAAAAGAAGCAGAAGGGTTAGACAATCTGAGGAATCTTGTCATAAAGCTTCAGGCAAAAGCTGTTAGTATTATTATATTAATTTTTATTTGAGTTTGGATATTCTGTGTTCCTAAGTAACTATAATTTTGGTTCCGGACATTCCCAGAGATCAGTGCAAGATGAACTTGTTCGTATGCAACCCAAGTTCAAACAAAGCCTTCTGGAGGGTGTTGCCATTTTTCAAAATGATGTTGCCACTTTTTTAGATCAATATGATTCAGTAAGTAATCCGGGGATATGTGTTTAATACTTTGTGAATATGTTTTTATTCAATACATCAATTTAAATGAAACTGTTAATCAGTTCATATGTTCTTTTTTAGGAAGGTCCCATGGTTGATGGAATAGCTCCCCAAGAGGCCAGCCAGAGGCTCCGTCGCTGTCAGGTAATTTAACTTCATAACATCTGCTAGATACACGAAGAGCAAGTAGAAAGGCCAGGTACTGTATATAGTATCGGTACTAGACTTGTTTGATGTATGAATGACACCACAGTGTCTTTGTCCAATCAATACATGAGTCATGACCTACCCTGCAAAACTGAAAGTATACCTACAATAAGGACTTGACACTTGAACTAAATTTAGTTCTCTGGTTACAAATGCAAGTTTAGTTTCTCAAAAGGTAATGAATCCCCTGGGAAAGTTTTTGAAGTGGAAACGCCCTATATTTGTTTACAGTCTGCACCTAACACCCAGTCCAATGAGTCCACTGCAAAATTATCAGAAGTGATATAGATTATGACCAAAGTTTCAAATGCATATTAGTTTGTTTTATAAGACTAACATTTATCCATATCCATGCAGACACTTTTGGTGATGATGATTTGTATTTGTTTTCATTTTGTCTAAACTTTTTATTTTATTTTCAATGTCTGTTTCAGTATTGGCCTTTTTGCAAACTTAAGCTATATCAGTGTCTTCATTTTCTGACTTGAGATTGTCTTGCATATATGATGACCTTTTGTATTTTACTTAGGCTAAATTTGAGGAACTGTGGAGAAATTTCAACACATATAATTCTGGGGAGCAGCTTCTTGGCCTGCCAGTTACAGAGTATGACTGTCTTCAAAAGAAAAAGTGTGTTATTACTCTACATTATATAAAAAGTCTGTCAATACTTTGATAACAATGTTAATATTGATTGTAATTTATAATGTATTCAGTCTAATAAAGCTGATGATTTCCTATGATTACTTTAGAAAAGAGCTTGAGTTGCTTCAGAAACTCTATGGCCTGTATGATGCAGTGATGAATAAGATTAGTGGGTACTATAACATTCTCTGGACAGAGGTGGACATTGAAAATATCAATGCAGAACTTATGGATTTTCAGAACAGGTAATGATATTCCAACAATGTTTTCTGTTTTGTTTTGTTTTTTTTTTTTGGGGGGGGGGGGGGGGGGGGGGGGGGGGGGGATTGGATTTTAGGCAGGCATATGCCACTATTAAAAGTTAGTTACTTATCCAAATTGAATACAGTATTTGTTTTCTGTTATAGATTGAAAATATTAATGAATATAGATTACAAAAACTGTAACCGTAATTTGATTATACATGTATATTGGTTATTTTTTCTATTTCCAGGTGCCGAAAACTACCCAAAGGACTAAAGGACTGGCAAGCCTTCCTGGACTTGAAAAAGACAATTGATGATTTCAGTGAGTCGTGCCCTTTGCTTGAGATGATGGCAAACAAATCTATGACAAGGAGACATTGGGATCGGATCACAGACCTGACTGGTCACCAATTTGAGGTGGAGTCCAGTACCTTTACTCTGCAGAACATCATGGAAGCACCCCTGTTGCGATACAAGGAAGATATTGAGGTTTGATATTAGTTTGGACAGTACACTAACATTTTAAAACCACCTATTCTGTTTTGTAGCCACAATATATAGTATCTGTTAATTTGTATTCACCATCTTAACCTTGGTTTCCTGCATTTGTAGGACATCTGCATATCAGCTGTGAAGGAGAAGGATATTGAGGCCAAATTGTCACAAGTGAAAGAAGTGTGGTCTGGGCAGACACTGAGCTTGATGACATTCAAGGATAGAGGAGAACTAATGCTGAAAGCAGCAGACACAACAGAGATCCTCACTAACCTGGAGGATAGTCTGATGGTGCTTGGGTCACTACTGAGTAACAGGTACAACTGAATGCACTAACTTGAAATCTTGATGTGATGGGCAAAATTAGATTTTACATTCAGGAGAGGCACAGTTGAAGGACTTAAAAGCACAATTTGCCTGACTCAAAGCAGGTTACAAATGTGCTAAGTAAATTTTATGACTGACTTTACTATCACTCAGGATCAGGCAATCAATTGTCATCCTGCAGGTCTGTGTGGACATTTTTATTTGTGCTAAGAGTTGTGGTAACAACCAGAAAATAAGTTTCATTTCTCTCATTTGCCAGCTTTCTTTTTACCACTTCTCTCAATATTCATTCAGTTTATACCTCACTCGACCAGTTGCTTTCTCTCTTTTTATTTTGGCTCTCTTCTTGTCTCTTTTTTACATTTAAAATGAATTGGGGACAGCAAAGCCTAATAACTTTACTTTTAACCATTTAAAGAGGAACAAATATTTTGCTTTTGAATGTGTTTTTATTTTGCAGGAATTTAAAGACAAGAATGACGCTTTTCAAATATGCAGAGCAGAAGAAATGCTACGATTAAATATATTAATTAGCCTTCATTAACTGTTTGTACAACTTAAATTTTCAGCATTCATCAGGATTGACTGTATTTATATTTTATCAGAGATGACCTTTTTTCTGTTTGGAACTCAGCCTCGCTCCATACCTGCTTTACCTATGCTTACTTTTAAAGTGGTTGAGAGGATCTTATGTTATTGGGTATTACTGAAGCTCACCAGCACTCCACCTGCTGATTTTATATTCCCCCTACTGATAATGTATTCAGCCTCGCTTCCATGTTGCACTCAAATGTGCCAGGCTGCATCTGGATTGTGTCAATACCTCTGGTCACCAGAATTGCTAAAATGTGCTTGTCGCATCCATGTGTGTTCAGTCATATTTGCACCTTCCGGAAAGTAAAGACCAATGTTTTCTACTGTCCTTGTGTTTTATAGGTATAGTGCATACTACAAAGCAGAGATCCAGGAATGGCTCTCTAACCTTTCAACATCATCAGAAGTCATTGAACAGTGGATTATTGTGCAAAACCTGTGGATCTATTTGGAGGCTGTGTTTGTTGGGGGTGACATTGCCAAAGACCTGCCACAGGTACCCATTTATGATTTGTATATTCATATTTTGAAAGTAAAAATGTTAAGAGATTGATAACAGTAGTATTGAAATATTGAAATATACAGCTTCATTCTAATTTCTTTGTTAAATACCTGATTTTTCCCAATGTAGGAAGAAAAGCGTTTTCAGAATATTGACAAGTCCTGGATTAAGGTCATGCATCGAGCCCAAAATGTACCAAATGTGGTGGAGTGCTGCGTGGGAGATCCAACTCTGCCACAGCTCCTCCCAGATCTTCAAAAACAGCTGGAGTTCTGTCAAAAGTCTCTTGCAGGGTAAAGCTTTGCCATAGGTTTTGTAGTTGTTTTTTGTTAGAAAAAATTGTGGATCTAAAATAAATATATAAAAAAAACATTAATTAATTAAGGACTTTGTCAGGTTGGATGGTTTTAATGAGCAAGACATTTGTCTTGTGTTTTTGATGCAACTGTTTGTTCTGCTGTCAATATCTGAAATCTTATTGCATATCCAAGCATATTTTGAAACAGACTTGTTTTCTGCAAAGTTGCTATTTGTTATTACCCCCACTCTGTCTTGCCATTGCATTTTAACCCTACAGAAATGTTTGTAATTAATGACATACTGTAGGTCATACAGTAGTTATTGTCTGTGGATGGAGGTGATATGTACACTGGATATAATGTTATCTATCTCTACAGGTACCTTGAGAAAAAACGACTCCTGTTCCCAAGATTCTTTTTTGTGTCTGATCCATCCCTTCTGGAAATCCTAGGACAAGCAAGTGATTCCCACACAATTCAGGTTAGCCCATTATTTGCAATCATTTATTTGATATACTTGATATTTGATAAAATTTAGAATGTTAGGTCATTCACAAAGGTCAAATCACAAATTACTTATGTAGACAAGAACAAAAAGTTAGTACTTTGCCAAAATATTTTTTCAGTTTCATTTGTCTAGTAGTTATAATATCTTGAACATGTCAGGAGATTTCAGTGTAATATGTCGTATAATGAATATGGACTGAGCAAGGGTAAGATGTAATTTTGAAACTTTATAAAGAGTTTCCTAACATTGTGACATAAGGCCTTCTACCATTACAGTTTGGATTTTGTTTAAATTGACTTTTATTCACATTGACCTAACATTATATTGACTTTTTGAATACTTGAGATTGCTACCAAAAATTATTTGTAAAACTAATGTTGGGTATATTTTTTTAGTCACATCTCCTTGGAGTGTTTGATAATGTCAATGAAGTGGAGTTTCATGGAACAGAATATGACAAGATGCTGGCTGTTATTTCACAAGAAGGAGAGAAACTTCCGGTATGTGATGCTAATTGAATTTACAGATAATTGTAATGTAGAATATGTGTTTGTTTGACAGTGAGTGGCATTGTGCCTTTAAGTACATGCATGTACATGGGATGATGGGTGAGTAGTTATTGTTCAGCTGCATTTTTAAACTGGTTTCTCTATTTCCACAACAGGAATCATAAAATAAAGTATGGGTAAAAGTTACTTAAAGGTTTGCTGTCTAAGATTTAGTGTCAATTTTTGTTCACTTGGTTGCAATCTGCAAAGTCACCACTAGGTGCAGCTAAAAAAAAGAAAACAGTACACCTTAAAGTAAACTAATGCATGAATTGATAGCAAAGAGTTCTAATGTATCAATAGTAAAATTACTTATGAAGAATACGTGTGGTGAAATGTTTTTTTGTATTGTTTTTAAAAATCGTATGTATATTTTCCAGCATTAATCAAAAGTATAGAACACAATCGTAAATATACATCTCTGGTTCCAGCTGGACAGTCCTGTCATGGCACAGGGACCTGTGGAGCTCTGGCTCGGGAAGCTGTTGTTGCAACAGCAGACTTCATTGCACTCTGTTATTAGAGCTTCTGATCTAGAGATCAATGATGAAGACTTTGATCTTCTCTCTTTCCTTGACAGGTTCCAAGCACAGGTCAGTGTGTTTAGTGTATACCAGAAAAGAAAAAAAGATATAAATATATCACCTAAATACCCCTGTATTACACTTCAAATCATTGGCTTGTACGAGGTATTATAATAGGTTCTCTATATATGCTTCCACAACAGATGATTGAAACACTACTCTATAAGAAGCTCTATAAGATAATATTTTTAGCATTGCACATTTTAGAAAAGGTTTATTTATATTCAGATCAAAACACAAGAACACAGATATACACTAACCAGGAAAAGAGGGAGGGGCAGCAAAAGAAAACATGAGGGAGGGAGACTTTTCCTTACAAACCTTGCAGTATGAAGGACTGGTGACTCTTTTTAGTACAGTACCATTCAAAAACGATTGCATTGCAATTGATATTAATATTTTGAAGCTGTATATTGGTAATTTGCAATTTAATGCATCATTTATCTTACTCTCTCAGGTAGGATTGCTAGGAATCCAAATGCTTTGGACAAGAGATTCAGAAGAAGCGTTACAATATGCTGAAGATGACAGGGAGGTCATGGCTTTTGCAAAAAAGAAATTCTTAAATCTGCTCACTGTTCTAATTAAACAAACAACCTATGACCTGAGCAAATTTGACAGAGTCAAATATGAGACGCTGGTCACCATCCATGTGCATCAAAGTGATATATTTAATGACCTGGTAGGATTTTCGAAAAGTCATATTTTTTTATCATGAATCTTTCAATATTATAGACTAATGGTTATTCTCATTTGTCTAACACATTCACATTGATCTCCTACTGTCTCCTCAGGTAAAAAAGCGTATCAAATCTGTCAATGATTTTGAATGGCTAAAGCAGAGCAGATTTTACTACAAGGATGACCTGGATAAGGTCATTGTGTCCATTACTAATGTTGACTTCATTTATCAAAACGAATTCCTTGGCTGTACGGATCGGTTGGTCATCACCCCTCTGACTGACAGGCAAGAGAAGAGGAATATAAGTTATTCAATAACTCAATTTACTTTTTATATTGGTAGATTTCTAAGTTGAGTCAGTGAACCGCTATTCTCTCTGCAGGTGTTACATCACACTATCTCAGGCTTTGGGCATGAGCATGGGAGGAGCCCCTGCAGGACCAGCTGGCACTGGAAAGACTGAAACCACTAAGGATATGGGTCGTTGCCTTGGCAAGTATGTGGTGGTCTTCAACTGCTCGGATCAGATGGACTTCAGAGGACTTGGCAGGATATACAAAGGTATCATTAAAAATAAAATGACTCATTCAGTGTGATGTACTAATTTAAGTATCTTATGTTGAAGTTTTGTCTCTTCTTTGTTTGCTTTTTTTTTGTTTTAGGCCTTGCACAGTCAGGGTCCTGGGGTTGCTTCGATGAATTCAACAGAATTGACCTTCCTGTGCTGTCTGTCGCTGCTCAGCAGATCTACATTGTTTTGACAGCACGCAAGAAGCATAAAAGCACTTTCATCTTTACTGATGGAGACACTGTGGACCTGAATCCAGAGTTTGGCCTGTTTATCACAATGGTAGAATGCACAAGTTTTATAATTCCTATAATAAACATTTCAAAGTGGGGGAAAATAGCATTAAATATACTCAACCCATTCCATACCTAGAACCCTGGATATGCAGGTCGTCAGGAACTTCCTGAAAATTTGAAAGTGCAGTTTAGGACAGTGTCTATGATGGTGCCCGACCGACAGGTAGGTCTAGCCTTGTATTCCTGGAGATTAATTTTCTTCGTTTTTGCTTTTGTCTCATAGTCACCTACTCACTGTTGTTTTTGGCAGATCATCATGAGAGTCAAACTGGCCAGTTGTGGATTCAATGAAAATGTTGTGTTGGCCCAGAAGTTCTTTGTCCTTTATAAACTATGTGAAGAACAACTCACAAAACAGGTAAGAAGCTTGTGACCAGTCCCTAATTCTGAAAGTGAATAATTACTGACTGACAACCTCTGTACTTACTAGGTTCACTATGACTTTGGCCTGAGGAACATCCTATCTGTTTTGAGAACATTAGGGGCCAGTAAGAGAGCACGACCCGATGACTCAGAGTCCAGCACTGTCATGAGAGTGCTGCGTGACATGAATCTTTCTAAACTGGTATGACAGGATCTTTGTATTAACCAGCAGGGATAATAATAATAAACTCTGGAGGTGTTTTACTCTGGTAAGACACTGTATATGTAAATCGTTTTGTGTGTTTCAGGTGGATGAGGATGAGCCTCTCTTTCTCAGTTTGATCAATGATCTTTTCCCTGGAATCCAGCTGGATGGGAGCACTTATGTTGAACTTCAAGCTGCTGTAGCTCATCAAGTTGAGCGTGCTGGTATTGTCAACCACCCCCCATGGAACTTAAAGCTGGTCCAGGTACTTTAAAACCTTTTCATCCAAAGGTATTGCTCCTGTTGTGCTGTGTTTTGGAAAATACTTTGTATACTGTTCTGCTACTGTTACCAACAGCTTTATGAGTCTTCTTGTGTACGCCATGGCCTGATGACTCTGGGCCCAAGTGGAGCTGGGAAGACTACAGTCATCAACATCCTCATGCGAGCTTTGACTGAATGCGGATCCCCACACAGGGAGTTGCGCATGAACCCCAAGGCCATCACTGCACCACAGATGTTTGGTCGTCTAGATGCCGCCACCAATGACTGGACAGATGGCATTTTTTCCACTCTGTGGAGGAGGACTTTAAAAGCAAAGAAAGGTTTGTGACACAGGTTTAATGCACAATTAAATGTCATATTTATGTTATATATTGCCTTTATATTTTTTCACACTACAAATCACATGAATTAATTATTATTACTTATAGAGCTTTAGAGTTTATCTCTGAATCACCTACACACCCCCACTCACTCACACACCAAGGTGTGCTGTGCTGGTCTGAGCATCTATAGCATTTCAGTGTCTCACTCAAGGGCACTTCAACACATGAACAGGAAGCTAATGAAATTGACTGCTATAAATTGACAAATCACACTTGCACCTGAGCCACAGCTCCTCAACTGGGTAAAATGTGGAAGAGATTGTTCTAGAATTAAATAGTTGAATAATGCTTTCTTATGACGGATTCCCTTCAGGAGAGTTTATATGGATTGTGTTGGATGGTCCTGTGGATGCTATATGGATTGAGAACCTCAACTCTGTGCTGGATGATAACAAAACACTGACTCTGGCTAATGGTGATCGCATCACAATGTCTCCAGCTTGCAAGCTTGTGTTTGAGGTGCACAACATGGATAATGCCTCCCCTGCTACTGTGTCCCGGGTGGGTATGGTCTTCATGAGCTCCTCTGCTCTCAGCTGGCAGCCCATACTGCAGGTACAGTTGATCAGTGATCAGCAGTCTTTGTTGCTTCTTTTGCAATTGAGTATTGAGGTTAAATACAGGCTTTTTATTTTGTAGGGATGGGCTAATAAGCGCAATGCACAAGAAGCTGAGAGCATTATGAATTTATATGACAAGATATTTGAGGATGCTTACTTGTTTATGAAGCAGAGCCTTAAACCCAAAATGGAGCTTCTGGAGTGTAATTACATAATGCAGGTATGTACCAAGAAGAAATGCTTAAGTCAGATCAGAATTGGATACTAAACTGACCCTTTTTTCTGAATCATTCAATAATCAGATTTTTATCTACCATTAGTCTGTGAATCTGCTGGATGGTCTTATCCCAACTAAGGAGACAGGTAGCCTAGTTGGTAGTAAATATATGGAGCGCCTCTTTGTCTTCTGTCTAATGTGGAGTCTGGGAGCTCTATTGGAATTGGAGGATCGTGACAAACTGGAGGCTTATATCAGAGCACATGACAGTAGCATTGATGTGCCTCAAACACAGCCAGGAGAAACTATGTTTGAGTACATGGTCAACTCAAATGGTAAGCTCATTTCATATATTTATTACCACTATTTTTTATCTACTTTTTAACTGAAGGATGGAAGAAAGGATCTATTTTGAGCATACAACTGTATTTAGTGTTATTTTTGTTTCAGGGGAGTGGTGTCATTGGAATAACCATGTGGGGGAGTATGTCTACCCAACAGACCATGTGCCAAACTATGCCTCCATCCTTGTGCCTAATGTGGATAACACAAGAACCTCTTTCTTGCTGGAGACTATTGCTAAACAACGCAAGGTCTTGTCCCTTTTAATGGCTATTTGTAATTTAAAAAGGTACTACCTTTTTCTGTTCAAGATATATCTGTGAAATATTTTACATACTTTAATTTTATAGGCTGTATTGCTTATTGGTGAACAAGGAACAGCAAAGACAGTGATGATAAAAGGCCATACAAAAAAGTATGATCCTGAGACAGACTTGTCCAAGTCACTGAACTTCTCTTCTGCAACAGAGCCTATGATGTATCAGGTAAGTATTTATTATATTTCATACTGTATATGTTGTATGTTGTTTTAAAATAATCTATTGTTCTCAATAAAAAATCATTTCAGCGAACAGTGGAGAGCTACATTGAGAAACGAAGTGGAAGTACTTATGGACCCCCAGGGGGACGCAGGATGACTGTCTTCATTGATGATATAAACATGCCTATTGTCAATGAATGGGGAGATCAGGTGTTTATATAACAGATTTTGTGATATATTATTTCATGATCAGTCAATTCAATTAGAGTAACTACTTTGTGTCACTGTCTAATAGATCACCAATGAGATAGTCCGGCAAATGATGGAAATGCGTGGCATGTATAATTTGGACAAACCAGGGGACTTCACCACTATTGTGGATGTACAGATAATGGCTGCCATGATTCATCCTGGTGGTGGGAGAAACGACATCCCACAAAGACTGAAGAGACAGTTTACTGTCTTCAACTGTACTCTGCCATCCAATATCTCCATTGATAAGATATTTGGTAGCTGTTCCTAAAAATGACATTTTTTATGTTTAAAACATATTTGGTTTATTGAAACACTTATGTTGTTTTCTCATGGTCTCTTTCTACAGGTGTAATTGGTTGTGGATATTTTCATACATGCAGGAATTTTAAGTCAGAGATATCAAATATGGTGAAGTGTCTTGTGTCTGCTGGGAGGATTTTATGGCAGTGGACAAAGGTAATCACTTGATAAATATTGAGAAATTGGTTATAGCGATAGAGTTACAATGAAGACAAAACCTTATTATATGATTTCACATTAAAGGTAAAAATGCTGCCCACACCATCTAAGTTCCACTACATCTTCAATTTGAGAGATTTATCCAGGATCTGGCAAGGAATGTTAAACATTAATGCTGACGAGTGTGACAATATCCCCACTCTCTTGGCTCTTTTCAAGAGTGAATGTACAAGAGTAATTGCTGATAGGTACAGTAACATTCATACATACAGCAAATCTCCATTTTAAATACAACATAATGGCAAAGGCAAGCTGAAATGTATTTTTTATAGGTTTATTTGCTCTGAGGACAGAGAGTGGTTTGAGAAGTCTGTAACTCGTGTGATCCAAGATCATATTGACCCCAACCTTGTACCAGAACTTCATCCGGAGCCATACTTTGTTGACTTCCTGCGTGATGCCCCTGAGCCCACTGGAGAAGAAGATGATGATGCTTGTTTTGATGCCCCCAAAATTTATGAATTGGTATCTTTTGTTTGTTTTTTTTGTTTAGGCCTTTTAATGATATCAGAATATACTGTAGATGTCACCATGATTTTAACATACTAATGTTTTTTCTAGGTGCCAAATTTTGAGTTCTTATCAGAAAAGCTAATGATGTACCAGAGCCAGCACAACGAGGTCATCAGAGGCGCCAACCTAGATTTAGTTTTCTTCACAGATGCCATGACTCATCTTGTCAAGGTCAGACTATAATATAATTTAACAAATACATTTCCTATAGAGAAGGTTACAATTCTTTCTGATTTGTTTGGGATTTTTATCCCTATACCGAAGATCTCACGTATCATTCGAACGGACAATGGAAATGCCCTGCTTGTGGGAGTGGGAGGATCAGGAAAACAGAGCCTTACTCGTCTGGCCTCATACATAGCTGGATACAGCATCTTTCAGATCATATTGACAAGGTAAAAAGAGGGGGGAATGCTGCTAGCATAAGTGAGGCAACTTGTAAAAATAAGATAACAAATTGTAATGTTTCCATGTAGGTAAAATAAAATGTTTGTAGATATGCAATATCTTGCAATAACATTCATTATCCTGATACTGAATCACTTTTTCAACTAAGTTACTTTGATGATCGATCATATCCTTGGAGCAGTTAGAATTATTCTTTTATTTAATGAAAATCATATGCCTGTTAATATTTTAATTTGTAGTCATTGGCAAAAGAGTCATCTTTCAATGGTCAATTGTTCAATAACACATACAGTTTATTCAGACTAGACGAAGCTGCATAAGAGGCAAGCCCTGTCGCTGTAAGCAATTGAATAAGAATCTCATGAACCCTGTTATTTTAGATCCAGTGATTATTTTTCTGCATTCACACTTTGAAGGCTATATGGAGGGCTTCTTTCTTACACTGCCGTGTTTGTTTTGTGCATCAGAACATACAACATAAATAATTTCATGGATGACCTGAAACTGTTGTATAAAACGGCTGGGGCTGAGGGCAAAGGTGTCACATTCATCTTTACTGACAATGAGATCAAAGACGAGGCCTTCCTTGAGTACCTTAACAATGTTCTTTCTTCTGGAGAGGTGAGAACTTCACTTCACTGAGGGTAAAAAGCACTGATCCCTCAACATGACCCACACAAGCATATAGCCTATACTTGGACAAAATAGTGGGCATTCCTATTTATTCATTTAAAACAATATATTGTGTTATGATTATAAAAATAGGTTAAAAATGTCCTTTTTTCAGCAGTTACAAGTATAGTTTTTGTAAGGTTGAAGATTTAAAAGCAGCCAATCCCTAATAAATGATACATCTTAAATATTTCCTATAATATCAATGTTTAAGAAAATGATCTCAATGCTTTGACTGATCGTAATGAATTCAATAATGAATTAATTGTGTGCAGGTCTCCAACCTTTTTGCTAAAGATGAGATCCAAGAGATCACCCAGAACCTGATCTCTGTGATGAAAAAGGAATTTCCTCGTGTACCACCTACATTTGACAACCTTTATGACTACTTCATATCACGGTCCAGAAAGAATCTGCATGTAGTTCTGTGTTTCTCACCAGTAGGTTAAACCTTTGTTTAGCACAATACACAGGGCCATGTTGATTTAGCCAAGAGATTAAAGAATGTTTAAATTCAGAAATATGTCATACATACCAAAGGACAGGAATGCACTGTGTTTATTAACGTATCCTTTTTTACACATTTTAGAGACTGCTAATTCTTTTGAGGCATTACAATCAGGGTTAGATTCTGAGTCCATTATGAAATCTGCTTACTGAATCTGATTTCAGTGTTGAAACTACATGTCAATTCTGAATTAGTTCAAACTTTTGATAAAACTAAAGTTAGAAATATCTACAGCTCAAAAGATCCTACTGAAATCTGAAATAGGGGATATCAGAAACTTTTACCTTGCTGCCATTGTCCAGACTCCAGTGCAAAGAGCAAAAAAATTCAACATAATCCAAATTTTATTATAAAAATGAAAAAAATCGTAGCTATTATTATTAGCTACAATTGGTATGACCTGATAACTTTTTGTAATTTTAACTAGTATAAGCTAGTCTATATTGCCAATCCAGAATCTTTCAAATTAGAATGCCCAAATATTTTTTCATATTCACACACTGTCTACTCTGATTGACAGGTGGGAGAGAAGTTTCGCTCACGATCATTGAAGTTTCCAGGGTTGATATCTGGCTGCACAATGGACTGGTTCACCCCTTGGCCCAATGAGGCTCTGGTAGCTGTGTCCAACTATTTCTTGTCAGAGTTTCCCATGGTTTGCTCTGCTGATGTGAAATCTTCAGTTGTGACCACCATGGGTACATATCATGACAAAGTATCCGAAGCTTGTGAAAACTACTTTGAAAGGTATAACATGCACATCATATCTACATTAACATTGTGACATTGTATTTATTTATATCTAGATAGAGAGTACCAATCAAAGGATTCGACACAATTTATTATTCAGTAGAATGGGAAGTAGTGTCTAAACTTTTGTACTGTAGTTTTTTTAGTGTAGAAATACATTTTACATGAAATTAAAAGTTGTATGCTTCATATTTTTTAGGTTTCGAAGAAGAACTCATGTCACCCCCAAATCATACCTATCTTTTGTAAATGGTTACAAAACTCTGTATACTGAAAAACATGAATACATCAACACACTAGCGGAGCGCATGAATGTTGGTAAGGAAGTTCAACAGCGAGCTAAGATGTACTATAAAGATAACATTTTGGGAAAATTTGTGAGGTCTATTTAGGTTAGGAATTTTATAAGATATTTCTGATTTTCAGGATTGGACAAACTGATGGAGGCTAGTAAGTCTGTGGCTCAACTATCGAAAGATCTTGTAGTCAAGGAAAAAGAGCTGGCTATAGCATCTGTCAAAGCTGATGAGGTAAAATATAATATACACTACAGCCCTCCACAACCCTGCAAAAGATACTGTTATAGTTAATGAATGGATAAATCATCTGAAATCAAAAATCTGAATTTATAAGTGGTATAACTGTATGTATGATTAATAAACTTACTGTATGTATGATACTCACCATAAACTAAGTTTATGGTTTATGGTGAGTATCATACATACAGTAAGTTTATTAATGGGGTAAAGGCAAAACTGTTTATCTGAAAAAACAGATCAAAAGTTTATAGACATATCTTTGTTACCTCTTACTATGTGAGACATTTCTTGTTTCAACTAAAAGGTGTTGGCAGAGGTGACTGTCAAAGCTGAAGCTGCTACCATTGTGAAGAATGCAGTCCAGGTTGTGAAGGATAAAGCCCAGAAAATTGTGGAGGGAATTGAAAAAGAGAAAGCCATTGCAGAAAAAAAACTGGAGGCTGCCAAGCCAGCTTTAGAAGAGGCTAAAGCTGCACTGAATGTGAGATTTATGTGGCTTTTGCATTGAGCATATTTGTATTTACACCATATGGAGTATATGACTTTATATATTTTGAAATTCTACAGACCATCAAGCCTGCTGACATTGCCACCGTAAGAAAATTGGCCAAGCCTCCACATCTCATTATGAGGATTATGGACTGCACCCTGCTTTTATTCCAAAAAAAGTTAAACCCCATCTCTATCGATCCAGAACGGCAATGTCTCAAGCCATCATGGGCAGAAGCACTAAAGGTAGAAAAATCTTTCTTTTTTTTTTTTTAAATCCAATTTCTGTAGTTGGACCTCTGCTCCAGTTACTCACAACCTGCATGTTTTATGTGCCTTCTGTAAACTTAAATTGATGCTTACTGTGTGTAAGTTCCAGTTTGCATGTTCCATGGTGTAAAAATAGTAATGCCACAGTAATATTCAGCTTTAAAAAGTTATTAATTGCTGCCCTTTGTCCATCTGTCTTTGTCTATTTTTTAGCTAATGAGCGGTGCTGGTTTCATGACCGGCCTCCAGCAGTTCCCAAAAGAACAAATAAATGAGGAAACTGTAGAACTTCTGCAAGTCTACTTTGAAATGGAGGATTATACCATGGATAATGCAAAGAAAGTCTGTGGTAATGTAGCTGGTCTACTAGGATGGACCCGAGCTATGGCCACGTTCTTTGGTGTAAACAAAGAAGTGATGCCACTTACGGTTAGTTTCACATTCATTTTTTTCAATGTATATATGGCGTAGTTAATGCTGTAATAAAGGATAAATGATATCCACATCTTAAGATATACAATTTACTTACTGATGCACATAATGTAACTATGTGAAACACATATCGAGTACCAAGTTTTTAGTTATCAAATAAAATATAAATTATAAGCATATTTGAGTGTCGTTACACCCATTCTATAAGAATCTGTTTTATTTAGGACAGAAATATGGTATGGGGATTATAACTATAACTTAGTTCACAATCCATTATTTTTATTGCATTTTATATTATTATATATATTAACTACAGATTATAATTAGGTCCTTTTCATGCTGTACCCTAAGCTTTATGAACTTCAATGTCCTTTATCTGTGACCAGGCTAACCTGATCGTTCAGGAAAGCAGGCTAGGAGTGGCTAATAATGAGCTAAACAAAGCTGAGGCTCAGCTGGCTGAGAAGCAAGCAGAGTTTGACAAAGTCAAGGCCAAATGTGATGCAGCTATGAAAGAAAAACAGGTGTAGTTCAGTCTTATAAAACATTTCATTTACTTTGAAAAACTTTGACCTTTGAACATTTGAATTAAAATTGGGAGTCATCCATAACATCATGTATTTCAGGACTTGCTGGATGATGCTGAGATGTGTAGGAATAAAATGCAGGCTGCATCTGCACTTATTGATGGACTTAGTGGAGAAAAAGTACGCTGGATTGAGCAAAGCAAAGAATTTAAATCACAGATTAACAGGTAGGTTACAGTTGAAGTCTACTTATTGAAACATAATATTTCAGGAACCCATATGCATCCCATGTATCCACATTTATTGCAATTATGATTAGGTCTGGATTTCTCTGGGGAGATCTATAATTTTTTGTATTTATATTGAAAGTCTGAAAGACTTAATGTTTTTGTTTTGTTCTCCCTTAGACTTGTGGGTGATGTGCTACAACTCACTGGCTTCCTTTCTTACTGTGGGCCATTCAACCAGAGTTTCCGTGATATGTTGCTGAAGGAAATCTGGGAGGCAGAGCTTAGGAGCCATAAAATCCCTTTCACAGAAAATCTTAATCTAATTTCTGTTCTAGTGGACCCTCCTACTGTAAGAATAAAAACCACCCCAAAAAACTTGCTTCAACATCACTGCACAGGGCTTCAGTTATATGATGAAACATTTTTTCTGCTTTATCTGTAAAAGATAAGTGAGTGGAACCTTCAAGGACTACCCGGAGATGATTTATCTGTACAGAACGGTATCATTGTCACAAAAGCAACAAGATATCCCCTCCTCATCGACCCCCAGACTCAAGGAAAGGCTTGGATTAAGGAAAAAGAAAAGGCCAATTCACTTCAAGTACAACACCTAAGTGAAATGGAATTGAGTTGTATCATTTCCTTCCTTATCAGTTGTCGGTACAGTAAGACATATATACAGTAATGGAAGTAATGTACCATATTGCTTTTAGGTGACATCCCTAAACCATAAGTTCTTTCGCACACATTTGGAAGACTGCCTTTCCTTGGGACACCCACTGCTTATTGAAGATGTAGGTGAGGAGCTGGATCCTGCCCTTGACAATGTCCTTGAGAAAAACTTCATTAAATCTGGGAGAAGTTTCAAGGTAATCAAATGTAATATCCACTTGTAATTAAAGTAAAGTTGTATGTTGTGTCCATTTTTACATTCTTTGCGTTGCCTTGTGTAGGTTAAAGTAGGAGACAAGGAGGTGAACGTGATGGATGGATTCCAACTATATATAACTACCAAACTGCCTAATCCAGCATACACCCCTGAAGTCAGTGCCAAGACATCCATCATTGATTTCACTGTGAACATGAAGGGCTTGGAGAACCAGCTCCTTGGTCGAGTCATCCTCGCAGAGAAATATGTACAGTCTATTTTTTGTGCATTGTAGATTACAGATTTTTTTTTTACAAGATTTTTTTTTTAAAACAAAATATCACATTATATGGTTAAAACAGCAATAATCAGTTGACTTTGGCTGGCTTGATCATAATATAATATAACCATAATATAATATGCCATTATTACGTTATTGAGCATGTTATATTAATCCTGATTGAGGCTGCATATGGATTGTAGTTTCATTATTTTGAGATATTTCAATGATTTTTATAGGAACTAGAGGCAGGGAGACTGAAGCTAATTGAGGATGTAACGGCCAATAAGAGAAAGATGCAGGAGCTTGAGGACAACTTGCTGTACAAACTCAGCAGCACAAAAGGTATGAGTCATTGTTGTAGGTTCAAGCTAGTTTCTTGGAAACCACGGTATATTTCTGAAAACTGAAAAGTATTTGTGTTTGTGTAATTGAAGGTTCCTTGGTTGATGATGACTCAATGATTGGCATGTTGACTATCACTAAGCAAACTGCTGCTGAAGTTAGCGCAAAGCTCGATGTTGCAGCAGATGCAGAGATGAAGATTAATATAGCTCAAGCAGAATATCGACCTGTTGCTTCCCGAGGTAGCACCCTTTATTTCCTCATCACAGAAATGAGCATGGTCAATGTCATGTACCAGACCTCACTAAGTCAGTTCCTCAAAATCTTCGACCTGTCACTGGCAAGGTATGTTCTCATCTGAGCAGTTTAACAAATACTTACTATTTATTTACTACTAGGTTACTCACTAACTACTGTGTGAAACTAATCTTAAGAATTTAAAATAAAAAAACAAAGATCACAATTTAAACACATGACAACATTATTTGGTAAAAATGTAAATCAATCACACAATGTATTTCCTGTGTTTACAAATGTTACTATCAAAATCTGTTTTCAGGTCTGAGAAGTCCCAGAAGACTCAGAAACGAATTGCAAACATCATTGCACATCTGACTTATGAAGTGTTCAGATACACAGTTCGGGGCCTGTATGAAAATCACAAGTTCATCTTCACTCTTTTGCTGGCCCTCAAGATTGACTTACAGAATAACAAAATAGAGCATAACAGATTCCAGATCCTTATTAAAGGTAAAATGATCACAAATGAGATTAAAATGTAATTGGTATTTTGACATGAATTTGTATAGCATCCCTATCATCAGTGTCGTACACTCACACTGACTTACCTCCGACAGTGTCCTGTGAGCCGAGTTCTGGTCCGGTTCTGGTCAAAACGAAAGTAGTCCGGCACGTTTCCGGGGGACACTAAAATAAAACATCTTTCTTCTCATACAGCATGTGTTCAAAAGAGTGATATATGCATCATATATATCACTTATATGCATCACAAAACCAATATCCATGAAAAAGTCCCAGCTCCTAATCACTTGGCCCTACTTGCTCTCCCTTCGTAGCTCTGTGTGTCGCCACAAGACGACCAGAGCCAAGTCCGTCACAGAAAAGCGATAAAATCTGTGAGGAGATTCAGGCACATCTTTGTTGCTACAGCCTGGGTAGTCACAAGTGTGCCACATTTTTACACATATTATGTGTAAAAATCATATTATGTTTATAGCTTGTATCATCTCAATTCAATTAGATTGCACAGGTACAGAGAGAGAACGTGCCCCCGCCCCCCGGGGCGATAAACATCTCCCTGAAATGGCTTTTTGTAACTTGGGATGTCTGTAAACGTGTCGGTCTAATTCTCTTAAACTAGCTCATTAGCGATGCTGATATCAACACGCGAACACCGCACAGCAGTCAGCAGGATGACAGCGCGGACTATCGATATCAGGGAGACTCCTGGGACTTCCGGGAGACTTGGGATGATACAAGCTATAAACATAATATACATATGTGTAAAAATTGGGCACACTTATGACTACCCAGGCTGTAGCAACAAAGATGTGCCTGAATCTCCTCAAGGATTTTATCGCTTTTCTGTGACGGACTTAGCACTGGTCGTCTTGCGGCAGATTCATGTAAAAAATAACAAACTATCCCTATAAAATCTTAAACATATAGGGGGTGCAGCGCTTGATCTGAAGACATGTCCCTCAAAGCCATTCAGTTGGATCCTTGATATGGTATGGCTAAACTTGGTAGAACTCAGCAAATTGCCACAGTTCACTAACATTATAGACCAGGTGAGTTAAAGTGCTACACATTTATAATATCGTTATCTGAACTATTCGTAAATGTGTCATAACAAATTGTTGCTATTTAAATATTTTGTAGGTGTATCAAAATGGAAAAGCCTGGAAGGCATGGCTCAATGCTGATGCTCCAGAAGAATCTGTCATCCCAGATGGCTACAACTCCCTTGATGTCTTCCAGAAACTTTTGCTCATAAGGTTGAGCCCTGCTGGCAGTCAAATTGTTTACTGTATGTGTTCAAATACACAATATACCATTTAATTCAATATTTCTACAATCTATTTCTTTTACAGGTCTTGGTGTCCTGATCGTACCTTGTGTCAGGCCAAAAAGTATGTGGCAGAATCCTTGGGCATGAGGTTTGCTGAGCCAGTCATTTTGAACCTTCGCAGCACTTGGGAAGAGAGTGACCCTCGCACTCCACTGATTTGCTTTCTTTCCATGGGCTCAGATCCCACTGACCAAATTGAAGCACTTGCGAAGAAACTTGATCTTGGTGGGCTTTCCTCTCATATTAGTAGTCTATGCATACTAGTCTGATGCTTACTTTGTGTCATGTTCTCACCATATTGTTCTGTCTTACAGACTGTAGAGCTATATCCATGGGGCAAGGGCAAGAGGTGCATGCAAGAAAGCTTGTTAATACATCAATGGCACAGGTGTGTATTCTAATTCTGAAGTACAACATTGTACATTGTACATAGACCTGATCTGTGGGCTCTGTATCTGAATATGCATAGGGAGGCTGGGTCCTTCTGCAGAATTGCCACCTGGGCCTGGAGTTTATGGATGAATTGCTAGAAACTATCTCTACAGCAGAAAACATGCACGATACTTTCAGGGTGTGGATTACCACGGAACCACACAATCTATTCTCCATCACACTTCTACAGGTGACATTTTACAGTGTTTTCATGTGTAAGGTGTTATAAATGGTTCATACTGTGTTGAATTTATAAACAATTTCCAGTGCAAGAACAAGCTTCAAGCAAATGTTTTTTACCTCTTTACCTTCAGTCATCTATCAAATTTACCAACGATCCACCTCAAGGAGTGCGTGCTGGCTTGAAACGAACATTTGCCGGAATTTCACAGATCCAATTGGAAGTCAGTAACCTGCCCACATGGAAGCCTTTGCTGTACAGTGTGGCCTTTCTTCACACTGCTGTTCAGGTAATGATCATCAATGAAGAAGGGAAACTTTATTTAGAGGAGTAACAAAATATTTAGAGTCTGAAAGATCAGACCAGAAGCCCAGTGGGATTAAAAGAATTCATTAGGTATTTTCTGTTTGGTTTTTTTTGTTTTTTTATTTTTTTTATTTTTAGAATTTAAGGAGGTCATTATATACAAAGTGATTTGTATGTATAGAATAAAGTGTTTTACAATGTGTTTTGTATTAGTTACCATTTTATTTTAATTCTGGCCCAGGTGTGGAATTTACATTTCACTAACATTATAAATGCAACACCATTTCCATACTAAAGTTGGTCTAGGGTGTTTTTTATGATGATCTGGTGTATTTCTTTGATGTTTTTCATTTGCTCTGATAATGAAATCCTTGATAGTCATTCATGATTTTGAGTCATTAAAAGTGTAATGGCAAAGGGCACACAGCATCCAATATCAAAGCTGCTTATGTTTTTGTGTTGTTCTCTATAAGACAGCTAGGGAAGAAAGGTTGTCATTCTTACACAATATTTTTCTTCAGTATTGATTAATGCTCATTGTCTTGAATTCAATATTTTTCATTTGTTTTATTGCTTCCTTTTTCAGGAACGGCGCAAATTTGGACCATTGGGTTGGAACATACCGTATGAGTTCAACTCTGCTGATTTCACTGCAAGTGTTGAATTTGTTGAAAGACACCTGGATGATTGTGGCCCCAAGAAGGTGAGGATTCAGAAACAGTGGTCAAATTTGTAATAATTTATAATCATCTAGCTCCACTTGCCATCTTTGCTTTTCCCCACAGGATGTCTCATGGGTAACAGTGCGTTACATGCTAGCTGAAGTTCAGTATGGAGGAAGGGTCACAGATGACTATGACAAACGCCTACTGTCGTGTTTTGCTCGAGTAATAATCACATTTTTTCCAAATCTGGAATTTCTTGGGAAAAGATTTCATATAGTAAACAATATAAAGACATTTTTTTATAGCCTCTGATCAAATATTTGGGTCACAATACATGGTGAGCATAATATTTCTATTTTCTATTTTTATTTACAGGTGTGGTTTAGTAAAAAGATGTTTGATCCCTCATTTTGCTTTTACACGGGCTACAAAATTCCAGTGTGTAAGACAGTAGAGGAGTATATGGAATATATTCAGAGTTTGCCTACTGTGGATTCACCTCAAGCGTTGGGGCTGCATCCTAATGCGGACATCACGTAAGCTAGCACTATACTTAACCTTTCAATAATAAAAACACTGTTCATAATTTCTTATATTGGTGAAATCACACATCGTGTTTGTTGTTCAATGTTGACCAGATACCAGACAAACACATCTGCTGAAGTACTTGATACAATCACAAATATCCAGCCCAAAGAAGGCGGAGGGGGCTCAGGAATGACTCGGGAGTCCATTGTTTACAACATGGCAGAGGATATGTTGGAGAAACTGCCTCCTAATTATGTGCCACATGAGGTCTGTTTGCTGGATCTATATGAGTTTAGTCACCAAATTTTGCCCTGATTATAATCTAAACTATGTAATTTTGATGGGTTAAGGTCAAAGCCAGGCTGTTAAAGATGGGTGCTCTAAACCCAATGAACATTTTCCTACGTCAGGAAGTAGATCGAATGCAAAGGATCATTGGTGTAGTGCGCACCAGTCTGACTGACCTGAAGCTGGCAATTGATGGCACTATCATAATGAGTGAGGTCAGATTAATGAGTAATCCCTTTACTAACTCTGAAACACCTTATCTTTACCATTAGTTTCTTAAAATCCTAATTTAAGTATGACAATTAACATTCACTGAATATGTGCATATATTTTACTGAAATATTTTTTAATAGAAAACAATTACAGTGCAAAAATATTGGTATTCTTGAAAATATAGTCCTCAACAAGCAAAATCGGTACTTACTTGTAGAACCTCCGTGATGCCCTGGACAATATTTTTGATGCCCGTGTTCCAAATCTGTGGAGGAAAATATCTTGGGAGTCATCAACCCTTGGTTTTTGGTTCACTGAGCTTTTGGAGAGAAACAAACAGTTTCACTGCTGGGTGTTTGTAGGAAGGCCCAAAACATTTTGGATGACAGGCTTCTTCAACCCACAGGGTGAGTAACCTTTTTAAGTACAAACAGAATAAAGACTAGACTGGTTATATAAATCTTAACTCTTAACTAAAAATAACTTTTGTGATTAAAAGAAAATAAATTGATTGAGTTTGCCACTGGTAGGATTTTCAAAAACTATGATCCCAAGCAACATCATCTGATGTTGAACTGATTTCATAATACAATACTGATATCAATTTATAAGTATCTCTGTCCTGGGTGCCAATTGCAGGTTTCCTAACAGCCATGAGACAAGAAGTAACAAGGGCAAACAAGGGCTGGGCACTGGACACAGTCACACTGACCAACAAAGTACTGAAGCAGGCAAAGGAGGAGATCACAACTTCCCCTACTGTGAGTCAGAAAGCACAATATTAATTAGCTGGTGTACTGCTAGAAATACTAGCAATCGCCAGCTAATTATAATACATCTTTAATTCAGCTAACACCAACAGTCTTACTAAATTTAAAATGACATTGTTCACAAACAAGTGATGTATATTTTTTTAACACACTTTTCCCTGACTGCCTTTCATCAACAGGAGGGAGTTTATGTTTATGGTCTTTATCTGGATGGCGCCGGATGGGACAGGAAGAACACTCATCTCATTGAGTCCTCACCCAAAGTGCTGTTCACTCCCTTGCCTGTCATCCACATGTTTGCAATCAACTCCACTGCCCCCGTCGATCCTAAGCTCTATGTTTGCCCCATTTACAAGAAACCAAGGCGCACAGACTTGAATTACATCACAGCAGTGGTGTTGAATACCACCCAATCACCAGACCACTGGATCTTGCGTGGCGTTGCCTTGCTTTGCGATATCGCATGAGGATAGCTTCATGTCAATGTTCATGTCTAATATTTAATGTGAATCAGTAAAGTTGTATTAAGTAATAAGGTTTTCATTTGACCCATTTTGGCAGTTAATTCAGTGTGCCAATCAGTATCTTGGCCAGGTTGTATGAATGGCCTAGCTGATATTGCAATAACATTTGGATAATCAATCATTAATCTAATAATTAATTAATTACAAAGAGCACTGCTGCCTCACAGCAAGAAGGTTGCAGGTTCAAGTCCTTAAGCCGCAACATTTCTGTGTGGAGTTTGCATGTTCTCCCCATGTCTGCGTGGGTTTCCTCCGGGTTCTCCAGCTTCCTCCCTCAGTCCACATTCCAGACATGCTTAGGTTAATTGGAGACTCTAAATTGCCCACAGGTGTGAGTGTGTAAGTGAATGGTGTGTGTGCCCCACAATAGGCTGGCTACTTATTTGGGTTTATCACTGCCTTATGTCTGAAGTACGCTGGGATTGGCTCCAGCAGACCCTAATGGCCCTAATGAGGAATAAGTGGGTATAGAAAATGACTGATTGGATTAATTAAAAGACTGGATACTTTTGGTAAATCTACTGATACCAGTAATATTATTACTTGATCATTTGCCTTTTTGTATTGGCATTCTAAAGCTCTCACAAAGGAGTGCTACAGGCAAATTATACTAATTTGCACCCTACAAATATACCAGTAATTTAGTATTCATAAGTTGTCATAGAGCAATGATAGGCTGGCGACCTGTCTGGGGTGTGTCCCTGCCGCTCACCTGCAATGCGCTGGGATTGGCTCCAGCAGACCCCTGTGACCCTAGTGAGTAAAGGCCCGGTATAGAAAATTGAAATAATTATAGTGTAATTTATGTATGAATAAGGCATCCAATTAGCATTGATTAAGCGCCACAAAAGCATTTACACCTGTTCATTATGTGTGGTTCGAAATTGGACCCTGAAAACCTGAATACCTAAATTACTCTAGTTAAACACATTTCTGTTGCTATCATTCTGAGGAAGTATATTGGAACAAGGTAAGAATCTCAAATATGATCTTTATTTTTTTGAAGAAATTAATGAGAAGAAATTAATTAATGAGACTCATTTTTTACACAGGATGGGAGTAGAGATAAAGCCAGATAGCGCTAACATCCAAGAAGATGTCATCAACCACCAGACCACTCAGATCTACAAATGAAATGCAGGTAATGCTTGTTGGAACATAGCCTAGAGTAGAGTACCATCACAATGCAAGATAATACTATTTGAAACATTACAGTTCTCAACACCTGACTCTGTTCTATAAAGTTACTAAAAAACTGCTCTGCCAAAGTCAAAGTCTGTTCAACACTATTTACAGACCAGGTATAACCTGGCTCTGATGATCTGTCCCTGGAAATCTACCATCAATCTTGATCTGCACAAAAAAAGAGTGTCGCTCGTTGTGGGAATCAAACAGCCACAGTTAATTTTGGTACAGTTTAGTACAAATATGTGTGTAACATAATGAGCATGCACAGTACTCAATTACTTTCCAGCTAATACAATTTTAGAATGATACATTTTTTTGCAAACCCAATTAAAGAACCCCTCTTTTGTAAAATATTTTTACAGAGGAAGCTTGTGAAGCCAATTGATTGTCTGTATTGAAAACAAAACTTGGGTTGCCAGTCTGGTTTCTACTCATTTACAATTAGCGCAATTAATTATTATTGTAAGTTAGTAAATGTTAGTCATTGCAATGAATGCAAAATTAAGTAATTAACGTGTGCGGAAGCATGCTGTGCACGTGTCTGCAAGGTGAGCAAGGGGTTGCTATTTGAGTGACATGTTCTTTTTCTAAAATTGAACACTGGAGCAAAGACGAACAACTGGCGCCAGCCATCAAATTCCCCACACGCTCTGAGTGATCCCCAATTATGTCAAGAGGGGAAAATGGTGTCCCTTTGAAAAGTGTTCTTAATCAAACCCAATTAATTCCGCTCCTTTCCCTTATTATTTCCACCATGGACCATGTCCTGCTAGTCAGCCTGTTAACTAGAGCCTGGGCCCCAGCTAAGGTCACGCTTGGCCAAGCAAATAACATTATAATGTGTCATGTGTGTAATTAATTACTAGTTCGGAGCACATCCCTACCAGATTCTGGGTATTGCTACATTTAGTCTTCATAATAAAGGTGGGGTAGAAGAGAGCTAATATTAAGTATAATATTGTGTATATGTAGTATATAGTATCCTGTGTTTCCATAACCTAGTTGTATCGTACCCCGGGTCAAAGTAGTATTTTAAAATTAGCTGGAAAAGGATCAGGATGATCAGGATGTCTAAGACATTCCTATTACTTGCATAATTGCAAACTTGTCATATGGCTACACTCACCTTTGTAATTGAACTGAATAAGGTTTTATGACATCACCATTTTTTCTCTTTTCACCTTTTTCACTACTCTAAAGTTTGCAGGTCTGTACTTTACTGTCAAGTGATAGGAAACAAGTTATCTATCCAGTGGTTACAATGGATTCATACTTAATAGTTTTCTTAAAGCATTCTTAAAGGTTTAGCAGTTTTGTAAAACCAATATTTTTGTCTAATTTTGAATATTGTATTCTAAACCCTTTTTTATAGTTTGAAACCAACTACTAATACAGTATTGTCTAGGCAAGTTGTTGGCTTTGACACTTTCAGTCATTATTTAATCACCAGCACTGTAAAGGGAAAATATCGACTTTCCTCACTTTCTTACATCAGTAACTGATATATTCACTAAGACTAAAAGGTGTACACTGCATACATATTTTTTTAAAAGTCAGTGCCAAAAAGCTTACTTCTAAAAGTACTATTTTCCCAGCATTTACACTATGTTCCTCTGATCAGCTCATATGTTCCTCTGGCGCAGTTTTAGGATCAGAATTAAATAAATATTGTAATAATAAATATGAGTATACTCATGCACACAGGATTTAAAAAAAAAAATATTATTCCTTCTCTAATAGAACCTCTTTTAAAACTGCTATCTCAGAATGTAATGGTTTCCTAGCCTCAACCTCCACATCTGTTTTACTGTAGGCAAAGCATATGACAGAAGCACCTGATTAATTTCAACTTGAATAGAAGTTGAATGTCAAGACATGTATGTAAAGTTGAGATATACATAAAGTTTAGATTATCTCTTACCTACTAATATAACACTGCAAACTGCTCACATGCAAAATAGACTTCTATGCAAACCTTTATCCAAAATAAATTGGGGCAGCTAAGCCATGCAGGGTACAGGAGGGCAATTAGAGCTTGAGCCCTTGTGGCCTCTGCAGCCTAGCAGGCGGGGCCTCCTGACACCCCTGGTTGGGCCTGATGGAGTGGAGTTTCATCTGCCTAACGGCCTGGCAAAGCTCCACAGGCCTGAACGAACACAACAGGCCTCCATCAGGCCAGCTCGCTCTGTCACAGCTTACATGGCCTATTGTACACCAGCGCTCATTAACGGCACTAAGTCATGTTGGTGTCTTACTAATGCATGTGTGGTAAGAAAAACAAGATCCACAGTGGAAGTGCCTCTACAGTGGAGCTACCATAACTTTATTTTGTATTTTGCACATGGAAAATGAAGGTCACATTCTAAAAACTTGAAAGAACTAGAAATTAGTATACATGTTGAAAACTGATGAAAAAAATATTTTTAAAATAATAGACAAGCTTGCACATTCATAAATGTGTCTTCTGTTTATAAGAAATGTACCTTTTTGTTTCTTTGGCTTTTAGTCCACTGTTGTCAACAGGGATCATAACTAAATATAAAACCAAACCTATAAAACTGACAGTGTAGATGCTGCCAGTTCTAAAGGCCATCATATACAGGACATATTTTGTAATGATGTAAATGGTAAGTCTTCCTTACACTTTATTGTGATCTCCAAGTAGATTTCCATTGATAGATATTTTGCCACAAAGCACAGCCAGAATCGCTCAGTAGTGATTTGCTTGTCCAGCATGGCTCTTTATCACTGCCATACACACACATACACACACACACCAATTACATTATAAAAACAGACACATAGTATCACCATGACCTCACAGTATGTCTCTGAGCAGCATCAGTGCAACATCATCTCAACATCATCTCTTTCTAGTTACATCAAACTGCTACTTCCAAGATGTAAGTGAAGTTGCCAGCTTCCATTAACTTACGTAATCCACCTGAAGTACATATTTTGTAAAATGAAATGAAGAGCATCCTTTGCCAGGGATGAAGATTAAGACAGTGCATAATAAAAAGCAACATTGTTATGTTGTGCTGTTTGTGTAAATTTGAGATAAAATAAAGTTTGAGGGGAGGGGCAAAGTTAATCAGGTTTTAAAAAGGGTTTTCAGGGGCATCTGAGGGCATTCTGTCTATGGCTGAGAATCCGGGGTTAATCGCTTTAAAAGCAGTAATTAGGTGTTAAGAGGTATGCTTGTCTGTTTAAATTAGCCTCTGAGCCAGATTACCCTCTGTGACTTCCGACAACCTCCCCCATCAAGTCTAAATGCTCTCCAAAAGGCCATTTTAATAATTTAAGTAAAACAAATACAAATATTGCCTTTAAACCCAAATCAAACTTAAATGCGGATTAAGAGGTTTTGAAATGCACCCAAAAAAATCTATAGCTTTCAGGAACAGTAGAAATTACCAACTATTGTTGCACAGGTGTTCAGAAAGATGGGCAAACAGTAAACCCAACCAAACAGACATACAGGGAGAGAAACCTCTTAAACCAACAACATTTTTACCGAGGCTATATAGTTTTGAGAACTAGATACTATACCAGCAAACCATATCAAATCGGAGCAGTGTTCAGTAAACCTCATGAAGATATTATCATTTCAATTGAGTAGCAACAACGTACTCTACGGTATACAGTTCATTCAGTATTACCTTGATACAGTACCACCTATACACAGAAAATGGTCAGAACACCCATCTAAGACGGGAAAGTTGCATAAATTGTTGAACTTTGTCTTCACATATTACAACAATGTTGCTATAAGGCTTCACTTAGCCTTTCTTAAACTATATTGCAGTTGTCTTGACACACAAATGTAAAGTGTCAATAGAAAAAACATTAATGTAGAGGGTTTTCTTTTATTAAAATAGAAGTGTGTTTCCAAACTGGCAAAGGGGTCCTTTAAATGTCATGTAAAGGCAGGAAAAATATTTCCCATCCAAGTCTAAAGAAAACTGACCCACAGAGGTTTGATAATTTTCCCTCAGGGTTCATAAGCTGTTCATTCAAAATTAATTCAATTTTTAAAGTAAAGATTAAAAAAAAAACAAAAAAAACATTTACAGTTACTTTTTAGTGTCAGTGAAAAATGTCTGACTTTTAAAACTTGTTTTTCTGAATCCTTTCCATTTTATGAAACAAACAATGGAAAAGAGGTTTGTAAACATTCACTAGAGCAGTTCCTCATCAGGTCACATGTGTTGCCATGTTTTATCCATCGACTGAATGTGCTCTTTGGCTTTCATCCTGAGTGCTGCGATGCTGGAACTCCTGTCGTCCTCCATTGGGTATTTGTCGTTGAAACTAGGTGGGCACTGGTAGGGAGGTGGGCCCATAGGTTGCATACTTTGGACCATGCCAGGTGGGGTGTTGAGAAAGCTGTGGCTCGAATAGGCTGGCTGCAGGCCCTGAGGTGAGCCCATGAACCCTGAGATGGTATGCATGGGTGGGGCACTGGAAATCGGTGAAGTGAGCCAAGGATCTAGGGGCATTGGGTTGGCCACAGGTCCCATGTTGGGAGGGATTGGGGGACGATTGAAGGATAGCATTGGGGAGTCGTGCAGCTTCATGGTGCTGGTGTCCATCTTCTCTTGACGTCTCCACTTGGCCCTCCGGTTTTGAAACCACACCTGGACAAGAGATAAATGCAATGAGAATGGATGGTGCAGGGTCATGGAGGCACTGACATATAATTGTAAAAATCATCATCAGAAATTACAATCCATTTTGGAGTGTTTGGGCTGTCCATCTGTTTTCCAATGGGGTTTTACTCCAACATGATACTGTATCATATCCACAAGAAGAAGAAAAAGACTTAGTCCATAGTCAATATATTTTTGCAATTTATTTAACTAGTGAAGTTGGTCAGTAAATTACACTTTAATATTTTTATATTCTCATACTGTTAGAATGTCTAATATAAAACACAAAAGTTTCTCTGTTTTTTTTCTGTTTGTCAGACAGTGACATTTATCAAGACCAATTAGCGTAACTATTACACTAAACACTAATTGTGTTTTATATTTCAGTTCAGTGGATAAAGAACATCAATCAATACTTGGACAGGCAGTGCACTAGAATAAGAGCCCTAAAAGAGTGCACCACTTTCTATTTATCGAATCAAGAATACATTCTCTATTATCAAGCCACCAAGTATGAAATTGATTCATATTGTGAGATTCCCATCTCTCATAACACTAGAGTGCTAGGAAGTGCTGACGTCGGAAACTCAAATTACCCCGGTGTCCACAATAATTTCCATTTAAAAACACTTTCATCATAAAATATAACATGTATCTGATCCTATTACCAATCAGAGCTATAGTAAAAATAGATTTGGAGTTAGGAACAGTGGATTTATGGGAGTTGTGAAACCTGCTATTTGTCCCAAAAACTGATTTTGCTGCTTAGCACAAAATAAAATAATTCATCCGATGATTAAATATTTTATACTCTAGTATTTAAAGATATCACAGTCTTTACCTGAACCCGAACCTCAGGCAAGTTGACCTTCATTGCCAACTCCTCGCGGCTGTAGACATCTGGGTAGTGAGATTTCTCAAAAGCTCGCTCCAGCTCATGAAGCTGATAGGTGGTGAAGGTAGTACGGTTTCTTCTGTGTTTCTTCTTAGAGTGCTCTTCCTCTTTAACCATGTCGGGAGATCCCTCTGCAATGTCTTCGTCCTTTTGCATGTTGTTCATTTCTCCATCACACTTGTCACTGGAGAAAAGGTCTGATTCTAAAATGATGAAGAGGATTGTAAAGCCAAAATACGCATGGTTTACCATTTGAAATGTTCACACTTGAAGGGAAAGATTTTTTGTTATAGTTGCCTCTCCCCTAGTGAGAAGTCTCCCCTTGTCAGAAGACAAGCTGAAATTATAAACCACTCCTCATTAGCAACATGTTTATATCTTAAAGGTTATGATATGGTTATGCTATATATACTAAATAAATATCTGCTACATATACACAAAAATTCATTGTTGTATACTTGAATGAATAATTATGCATCTCTAGTAACCCAAATGAATACAGCAGACTTTCTACTTGGTTCTTTACCCAACTGTAATAATTTCAGTAGTGACAACGCAGTGAATCATTTAAGAATTCACATCTTAAACTTTCTAAAGACAGCTTTACTTCTCAATACCCATTCACAAAATAAAACGGTTTTCCTATTTTATCCGATTTTTCTCTAGAAATATGATGTCCTTGTAAGAAGTCACATCCTTTCAAATCAGGGTCAGATTTGCATAAACATTTCACTTTCCACAGCATTTCCAACAACTGGGTCACTCTCTTCTCTCACTATTTCATTACTTCTGCTCACCGTGATGATAGTAAAACTTGAAAATAGCTTTGTATTCTGGACACCTAAGGAACTTGTATTTCCTTCTGACATTGGATAAATCAATGCATTATACTTAATCTACTATACAATATTTTGTCTAGTTTCAAGACAAAATATCTTATTGAACCAAAACATCTTCATGTTTGTCTGAATGATTAAGACACACATATGTATCTTTTCAATAGTCTTAAGTGAAATCTTAAATCTCCTTGTGATTAAAAAAAGCTTAATGTCTCAGGTCTACAGTACAGTTGAGAGCACCAGGGGTTTGACAAGCCTAAATGACATCATGTCTTTCACTGAATTCTTCCCCTGCAGTAATCCCATAGTAACAGATGCAACCAGTTAAACCTGTGAAGCCCCGCCTCCTCTAATCTATCAAGGGACTTTAATTGGCCTCTGGACAAGCCAAGTAAACAGTCATAGTCCAGATTGTGTCTTCCAAGAAATGGAGAGCAAGCCATGTGTGTGATGCACCAAAGCTCGATAATCATACCAAATCTTTAATGCAAGATGGTCAATAGATCATTGGTTTGGAATAATAATGCTAAGCAGCAAAAGTAGTGTTTTTGGGTGTGGGATTGAATGAAAAATATAGTTTTATATTATTAATATTAATAATACTTACTATATTAATATAATTAATATAGTAAGTATCTAGCCTGCTACATCCATCCTTTCTGTGGACAAAATTTAATAAATATAATTTTGACAGAAAGATAAAAAATGTTACAAAATTATACTTAGATTTATAAAACATTTAAAGGGGGCAACAAGTTATTTAGTATCCTAAAAATCAAACCAGCGCTCAGCATGTATTGTTTACAATAGACCACAATAGTAAAAATGTCTTACAACAGAGAAGGGTAATAAAACAATATAATATAATATACTAATATAATATACTTCTCCAATGTCCATGCAGTCCTCCTTCATTGGTAATAGCTGCTCTGTCCTAGCTAACCTGTTGTCTTGTATCAGACATACTATGTTGCCATATTGGTCACATAGGTTGTAGTGGTGACAGTATACTGTTCATTTTTTAATTAATTAATTTTAATTTAATTAAAAATGAACAAAAACAAGTCTGGAGCAGAGTAGGATACATTTAGGAAGTCAGGCTTTTACATTCTACAAATGCAGAATATTATTGTTCCTTTTTAATATAATGATTCAGAAGTATAACTGGATCACTAATGAAAAAAGCCAATCATCTTTATCAATAACAGCAGAGGTGCCATCAATTAAATTATCTCACCAAAATTCCTGCCCTTCATGAGGAAAGTTGTTACTTTTTTAATGGAATGACACAGCTCCAATACATTGGGAAACAGTAAGTAAACCAAGATACTTTAGATTCTACTTTATACATGTCCAAAGCCGCTTTGTACAATATAAAATCATAAATCCCTGAACTTAATATGATCTTAAAGAAATGTAAAAGATAATGCATTCTTCTCAGAAAATACTCACCATGGTAGGAAGAATTTTGGGAGCTATCACCCAGTTCTGAAAGATGCCCATAGGGATCTGTTGGGTCCTGCTTCTCAGGGTGCTGGAGGTTTTCTCCATTGGATTTTTGGCCCTCATCATCTACTACTGTATGGAGTAAAGGGTCCTGATCTTTAGTGAATCCCAGTATGACATCAATGCTGTGGACCCTGCCTCCGGTGCTTGACCCAGCACCTTTTGCCATATCATAGTTGTCAAGACAACTATCGTCCACTATTCCAAGTGTATCCATTGATAAATGCATTCGAGCCTTTGACGATACCTTCTCTCTTCTTTGTTAAAAAAAAAAAAAATCCAGTAATGCTACCCAGTGATTTAAGGCAGAGCAGTTGAAAAGTAATGTAGAAAACGTATTCTGCGTCACATGGAATGGAACAGCCTTATGTGAAGCGTGAGGGCCGTATTCTTCAAGGATCACTTCAGTGACGCTGAATATGTTTTTTGTCGAAAAGCAGAACAAGCTCACATTGTTGTCTGCCAATGAATAAAAGAGAGGAAAAATGTTATGTTAATGTCATTCTGTACAATGAATGAATCCTTGAATAGATTGTTAGTCTTTATAGGCTGTTTACATGAAGTTGTAGTAGATCTGTTCTGGTAAACAAGTTGGTTTGTTTTGATTGTAAATATTCTTAAGTAGTGCAAGTACTTAAAATAATTAGTATAAATTCCATGTTTTTCTAACACAAGAAATTGTATTAAAATATGCTATTTTTTTTATATTTTTTTTGTCACGATCATATGTTGTTGACTGCAAGCAGAGTGTTAATTTTTCAACAAAGACAAAAGCGGGAAGAACTATATCAGTGAAAAATCTTTATTCTGCACATGGATATTTTTTGGATCGCAGCATATTTTATGTTTATAGTGTCAAAAAATAGACATCCAAAACATATCCAATTACTCAATAATCTGATTCTTATCATGTTTTACCTATTTTGTAAAATTTAATCCTCATTTTTTTAAACTCTTACATAGGTATGCAGTTAATTTGGTCTAAAAATCTATGTAGACATGTTGTCCCACCAAAAAACATGCTGCACCTAAAAAAATATTTTACTCTTATTGAATGCAAATTAATGCAAATTAATGGAAAACCATACATCAGTAGTTGTTGTCAATGACAAAATGTAATAAAGTAAAAAAGTACATAAAATGATCTTACCTTTGTTCAGAGTCCTAGCACAAGCTACGCTGTGCACATGGTGCGTCTGCACTCTCTAAGTACACAAATGACACAATATCTACTGTAGGCACTTGTTACTCCCTGTTAAGTCCTTGAAATCCCCTGCACACAAGTGAGCAAAGGACATACTGTTGGAGCCCTGTGCAACGAGCATATGTAATGTCTTTCTCTCCTGACAAAACTTTACTTAACCACACAAGACACCAAAGCTTGCGGGGGAATGGTAGTAAAACCAATGTTTAAGAGGTTTATTAATTGGAATCCTTCCCCTTTAAGAATGACTGACAGTTGTTTTCTGGTCAAGTAATTGCTCCAAATGTGCCCTGCTTTCAGACCACAGAGGGAGGCCATTGCTAATGAAGCCTTGACAAAACTTTCTTTCAAAAAATCTATTGTTTGAAAGATAATGGCTTGTACTGAGAGTTTCCACTAATCCCTTCATTATAGACAATATAAGGGAGAAAATACACAGAGATGGACTTTTAACTTGAATGGCTACACACTGTAAAGACTTGTATGGGGCATTTCTTTATGAGCACTGTTGTATTTGGAATAATAGTGTTAATAGTATAATATAATTTTAAAAGATTAAAGGAATAACTTGTGGTTCAAAGCAAATTTAACAACATTTTTGTGGAATGGAAGTGTAAGCAATGTTCTAAATGTTTCCTGTTCAGATGATATGTCTACTTGAGTTAATATAAATAGTACACAGCTATGAAGAATAATAGTCAGAGATCTGATGCTGTATTTTTCAAGCCTAGAGGAGAGGGTGTGACAATAAGTTGAAATAACAATATATACCTAGGAAAGCAAAGTAAAAAGGGGCTACCCTCTCACCCTGTCCCAAATTAAAGTATTTGAGTTGAGGCAAATAGTGTGGCCTGTTGTATGAATAATCTTGTTGCTCTAATGGTTCACAGTGGAACTGGGTTGGGCATTGGGAGCTGTTTTATCTTACAGCCTGCAGTTTCTCCTCTGCCAGCTGGCAAAACCAAAGCTGTGGCAGCTACAGTAGGTGTTGCAGAGATCAATCCCATCCTTAATGAGCCTAAAGACTTCACTAGAGATTTCCTCTGACCTCACTCCTCCCATCTGAAGATATATTTAGAGTTCTTTGCATGCCAAAAGCAAAATCCGACATGGAAAAGTTGGACTCAAGGTAGTTTTTCCTACAGAATGTCATGTGCACATAATCTTAGAAATCCCCAAAAAATTACAGAATAAAAAACAATTCTCACTAATGATATAAAGAGAAACCCGAAGCCATGGCAAATCATATATCAAATCCTGACACCTTTACTATGTTGTGTTACTATCCCTTTAACACATGTTTTTTGTTGGGTGGTTCATCTCAGTTTAAATAACATTATTTTCATATTTAATTATATTTTTGGTAATTGGACTTTGCTGTGAATTTGGACATCCTGTTTTCATTCCAAGTTTCCAAGAAATAATGTAGTTATTGGAATGCTAGACTGTTTTGAAAATACGCAAGGCCTATGTTTTAAAATGTTCAGTTTTATACTCTACATGGATTATTTTTGCAGCAGGGCATTTTTTAAAATGTCTTCACTTACCAAGTAGGCAAGTATAATCTGTTGATGCACACATTTATTACATGCACATATTCATATCAACTTTCATATTATTAGCAATCCACAAAAAATCAGTAGTGTCCCACCGGTGGTGTGTGGAAGAAAATGAATTTATTATTTTATTTTTTATTTTGTTCATTTAAACTGTTGGCACTTATTTAGGGTCTTCCATCTATGGCTAACCAATCTTGTTGGACCTAGAAACTTCACACTTGTTTGCATGATTGGTGTAAGCAGATGAGGAATTTTAAATGCTAACAAGTTTAAAGCCATCTGACAACACAAGGCTACATTGCCAAAACTTCCTACAAGCAAAAGGCCGTGGGTTAAGTGGCTGAATACCTTTTCTTGATCATCAAGGTTGTGTTCCAAGACATCAAAGACTACAAAGTCGATTTTTCACTTTTTCCTAGTGATAGGCTTTGCTACAAGAGGAAATAAAGAGGTTGTCTGTGGCTAGGATTGACATATGGTAACTGGAAAATTGGACATGTAGCCTGTATAGGCAGGGCCTACCTCTATCTCCAACTTAGAGTATATGATTTAAGGAAAAGAGTCGTCAAAACAGACTATGGTCTTTATGAATTTATTAATATAAATATATTGTTAATTTAGGTGTTCGTAATGTCATATTTCCATATTTGTTCATGGATTTCTATTTTGAGAAATATTATTTTAGCAAGATAAAACATCAAAAGGAGGACTAATTGCTTTATTACTATAAGCTAATACCATAAGACAGTCAATAGACTTAGAGGATGATAATTAGCGATACAAGTGAGAAGATTCATTGCGAGTGACTCAGTACATCCAGTGGGTCAGTCACCAAGTTTAGAGAGCTATGATTTTCATAAAAAATATATGCTATTTAATATTTTCCTTCTAAGAGAACTGAAGGTAATGATGACATTACAATCAGATGATGTTTTTTTTTTTTTTTTGTATATTGGACTCACATATTCAGCAAAGTACCTGTATCAGCAATCCATTTCAGATAACCCAACTTCAATTAATTTGATTGTCAAATACACTCAACTACTTAGTAGTGTTAGTGTGTTACAGTGTTAGAGTATGTTTAAATAGATAATGACCTCTCATTGACACTTGCACGCTGTCTTATTAGTCTAAAGAGTGCTGTCAATTCAGTTTGCTCGCAGTAATGAGTCAGCATGTATAGTTCCAGTGCCCTGGAAATGATTCACCCAAATAGAATACAATTCTTTACAACTGTTTTTTTTGTTTGTTTGTTTGTTTTTCAGGTCAAAATGTTAACTGTGACTTCTGCATGTGAACTTCTGTACATGGAAATGTTATGCGACCATTGACAGACCATGTTTAACACCTACACTGATCTAATTTAGATGTTTTTGATATTCTTTATTGTTTAGCCCACTGTGTGAATGGATAATATTAATATGAGACTCACAAGAGGCTCCTAATACCACCCAAGTCTTTAGCAAGGGAAATTGATAATCATTTTATCACATTAATATATTAAAGCTGTCCCTCTTTGCTTGTTTCCCCATTATCCTAATTGAGTATAAATTGGTTAAGAGGGTGCAGCATAGCTATCAAGCTCCTTAGTTTTATCAGATGACAATTTAAGCCTCTGAGATCCTATTAGGAAGAAAGCGGCTAATGTTTAAAGACGCTGTGTCAGCTTACAGGGGGAAAGGGGGATGGGGAGCTACAGGGGGATGACAGGGAGATGATGGAAAGGGAGGGTAAAATTCTGAAAGACCGGCCATGTGATCAGCCTGGGCTGAAATATGAGGGGAAAGCTGATTCTTTCAAATACTCAACGGTTTGTACTGTCAGATATGTAAGATTATTCACTTTCAGTGAACCAGTACATAGAAGAATATTTATTTACTATAAATAAAGTCAGATTTACAATTTTAAAGTTTGACAGTGTAATTCCACAGTATCCAACATTTATAATTGTAAAACAAACAAAAATAAAACATAGATTTTGTATTATTAAATGAAACTTGTAAGTTCAGTGTCAGGCAATAGAGGGGGCAAGCAGGTTATCGAGGTAAAAGTTTAATCCTAGATTAAACAGTACAGTGTCCTATGATGTATGCCATCTATTTTCCCTAGATACAAGAAACTTAAAATACCTGTCAAGTCAAAGTTTGCAGATAGAGATAAAAATGCATCATTGATGTTTCTGCATGGGACATAATGCTAAACTTTTTTTAAATCCCATGCTTTCGTCCTTTTACTATGACTCCTGCCTTCTTTATGTTTTTGAACTGGTACAGATGATGTCATTTGGTGAGTGAAAAAGAAATCTTCAGAGCAATCAATGACTCTATCTTGTAATCATTTGTCACAATAGTTAAAGGAGTTGTCCCTCTTGCCACTCATCCAGATTAGGACATTTGTTGACCCGTGGTTAATTCTTCACTCACTTAAAGGACTTAACCTCTTTACAAAATGAACACTTCTAATTATTTCAAAGATGGTTAAATTAACATTTATAATAGATCCAGATTAAAAAAAAAAGCTACCTTCATAATCTCCATCTCTGAATAAAGCCAAGGACACTAATTAATAAAAATTAATTCAAGAAATTAATGTAAGTGCTATGAGGAAGAGGAACCCTCCATAGCCAAAAGCCAGAAAAGACTTTATTGCTCTTCCTGGATCAAAATCAATAGCTATTAAATCCACATTGAACTTGAATTGTCTACCACTGCAGTTCATAGCATCACATTTTGTGGAAACTTACACATACTGCAGGTTAATTTCAATGAAATGTAGGCACATGAGAGAGAAATTTTCCTTTATCCCCGTCTCTTCTTGAGCGCTATAGCACATGAAATAAAGTAGTATTATTATATATTCATATAACAATGACAAGAACTCAGTTTCTAAATAGTCCAGCAATATTCAATGTTTGTGCTCTTAATTATGCAAATTAATATAATTATGAGAAGAATAAATATGAAGGTATGACTTGACTAGAGGGTACACAACTTGGATCACTGAGGCTTATTTTGTGCTTATGGATTTTATTGGGTGCTTCTGTTATCCTAACCCTGCCCTGTGGGTATTTTCTTCCCATCTTGCATGTTGGTAACAAGATGCACAGTCCAACTGTTTAAATCTACTGATCAACAGGTGGCTGTAATGCACCAAAACCCATCAATGTGTCAACAAAGGCAGAGAATAGGAATGTAAACCAGTGGACATGAAATACCTGAAAATGCTTTGCAAATTCTTTTAGATGATATCCACCTATAAACTGTACAAACATTTTACATTTGATTTAATCCCATATCTTTGTTGTCTTCACTATGCCTTCTCTAAACCAAACAAGTGTGTCTTAACATAAGGACAGGCTATTAAAAGGTTAAAGGGTAGACAACGAAGCAGGTGGCTTTGTGTAAAGCTTATTTTAAACATCAATGTCTTATCATCAGCAGCATTACCACATTTCAGTAATGCTGTTAGCAAGGGAAAACAATCCACACAGGAAACTAATGACCTTATTCCTCATATGACCTTCTCTGGGGATATGAGAATAAAGACTGATTTTATGATTCAAGTGCTTTCAAAAACCTGATAGAATTTTCCTAGACCACAAGGACTGTAACCAAAACTGCTACTCAAAACCTGAGTACATCACTTGGTGTCATGGTGGTACTCTACTTTTTTTTATTATTATTATTATTATTGATCCAGGCATTTAAAAATTAGTACATTTATACAGTTATTTCAAGGGGTTGTGTATTTTAGTTTGGTCCTGGTTTGATTTGCCTGTAGTTTCAGTTCATAAAAGAATAAAATTAGTCATGTAATGTGTGAACTAAACCAAACAGATTACTACAATAAGCATTAGTCTTTATTAAAATATGTAAAAAATAAAACTTAAGGTGGCTTCGTACACAATTGTAGGGTGTAGTTAATTTACCTTGTGCAGAAAATACTGTAGATGTACCTGTCTGGCCTAGAAAAACTAAGTAATTTGCACATTTCATTATTTTACCTGCAGAATTGCTGTCAGCACCGTACTATGTGCCTTTTCCATATTGGTACAAGATTTAAATCATGTCTATTTAAGGGTGGTCTGGTCAAGCCATGACCCTCTTTAATAAGATTAGCTTCACCAAGAGCTGCAGCTTGGCACATAGCCTCCGGTACGTGATGTCTTGGCCTAGGATGCATTCCATCATCTTAGTCTCTACTACTGCTGTGCCATCTGCACAGGAAGATATCAGTTTTCACTGTACAGTATGTGCTTCATAGGCACATTTGAGTAGTAAAGTACCATCAGTTAACGCTCCCATATTATGCAATTTTCAGAGTTTTATTTGCAGTTTTAATATCCCTGATATTATAAATTTGAGTTTTAAAGTACCTTAAAGTGATGTTGGTCTGTTCGGTCAGGGTGATTTTGGTCTGTTTTGTTAATATTCATGAGCTTCTCCTCTCGTTGAGACATCATTAATTCACATAAGCCACAAAGCTTAGTTTCTGAAACCAGGCTGTCTACAATTTTCCATGGAATGAGTGTATGATGCATGGGACAGTATATATTTAACATGTATTGTTCTGATTACCAAGGTAAGTATTTAGTACTATAACTAGAGATATATTTTGAATAACTGTTATAACTAAATAAATATATATATATATATATATATATATATATATATATATATATATATATATATATATATATATATATATATATATATATATATATATATATATATACATCTTCCCTAATTATTAGTGAAACTGCCTACCATGAATCCAATTTGAAATGTCATACTAAACATCCTATGCCACATTTAAAGAGATAACTGACTTACGTAGGCTTCCTTATTTAACATGGACAATAGGCCTCATGCACTTTGCTTAATTGAAGTGGTCTAACACATGAGCATTATTTGCAATTGTAAGGTGATTCAATAATTATTGTTTTAAAATGCACTGGCTAAGAGACATGTTTAATTGTAGCTTTTTGAAATCGAGCCCTGACAGGTGCCTAATCTGCTTCTCTGGCTAATTTGAGCCTCACACTAATAAAACCCCACCTAAAGCTACCTTATAAGCCACGATCGCTTCCGTTGATGTCACACAAGTCACACAAGTAACCACGCAGGTGAGAGAGGTCAAATGTTCTAACACACACCCACACATCAGAAAATCCACATCAAATGGGATAAATTATTAGAAGATATTATAGTTAGATTTTTTGCAGTTACACAATAATAAAATAGATTAAAGTATTGCTTTCACAATTCAAAATGTTATTAATGTAATATTATAATAGAAAGTTCCAAGCATCACCCTCTGTGAAAACATTCTTCCTTTTGTTTTAAGGATAATGTTACATTGTATAAAATCTAGTACTGCAAACTACAGCATTTTTTGGCCATTTTGAATTAACTGAAACACCAAAAAAAGGTTTTTGCTGAAGACTCTAGAATCTGGGCTGGAAACTTTTTTTTTTTTCTGTTCATTTTATGGTTTTGTGATTATAAGGTCGACATCAATAACTAGCACCATCACCTAGATACACCAAGGGCAGTTTCTGTGTAATGATGATGACTCATGGCTGGAAAATTTAAACCGACCTGAGTCTAGCAACATGGCTCACATATAGAACCCTCTGTCATTGGTGTACTTAGCGTCTTTGAGCACCTTGAAAAGTGCTATATAAGTCTGATGTATTATTATTATTCATTCATTCATTCATTCACTTGTAGTAAAAGGGGTGTTGTATAGCACTACTGTACAGTGTCAGCCCCCAAAGTTATCTGAGGTTCTTTTGTCTTGTTTATGTCTCGTTTGTTCCTGTGGCCCTGAGACAAAGATGTGATGAAGTAGGAGCCTACTATAGTAAGTCATACTTATCACACATACTAATCCCTGCTTAATGGACATGTAGGTCATATTTTCGCTTTACAACAGCTTTCCACTCTATTCAGCAATTCAGTAGAAAGTGTTATCACATTGATTATGGACACTTTTATCCATAAAATAAACCTTAATGTTATTGTAGTGCAAAGTGCTTAGTGGCTCAGACATTATACACCATAAATGTGTTAGATCCTTGGTGCAGTATGTGTACATGTTTTACATGTTCACCACACAAAGCACACATGGATTTTACTGCCTTTATATCAGGATTTACAGTTCTGCAGGCCTGTTCCGTATCACTGTAATTAGTTAAAAGAGCGTGTACGTGTATATAAACCTATGTATATCTGCATGTCTCTGATAACTTACTTTTCTTCCACCAGCTGCCTCTAGTCGTCCTCACGCTCCTCCCTGGACACGTGCCTTCAGACTCTTCCAGTTGCTCCAGTTTTATTGTCATCTTCAGCACCTCTGCTAAAATTTTTCAACTCGTCACATATTTCATTCATGAGGAACGGCATTGTTCATTCCAGATAGCTGTCGATGTCACATTCCTGCAGGGAATTGGGTGAAGGAAGCCAAGGTTATAGGTATAAGGTCTGTTAAATCTGTTAGATCAACAGATTATTGCCTGACTAACTTCCCAATTGAAAACCTTGTTTATGTGTCAAGATGACTAAACTGTATCAATAACCTGTGGCTTGGGTAAAATTGCTAAAGAGCTTAGCTTATTATTGTCAACCTGCAGACAATAGAGGCCACTGGAGTTTTACGACACCTTCATGTAAGACAGCAAACTTCATGTATTATATATTCACACTCGTTCTCTTGTTTGTTTTTTTCATTTAATTCAAAGACTAAAATAACTGGAACATAAGTTATAAAATAATTTGCTATTTGCTAAATGTTTCAACATGCTTTCAGTGAAACTGAAATTGCATATCAGTAAAACTATCTGGTAATGGTTTAAAGGTAACAGAAGGTAAAAAAAAAATCTGAATCCAATTTTTCAGTTTTAATCTGAAAGTGAGAAAAATAGAATAAAATGAACATAAGAGAAGTTATTAAGCTACAAATATGAAAATAGGTCTTTCATGTTAATTCTTTTGTCTTACAAAAGACTATTGTAAAGAAAATAAATTGTCATTACTGTATGGGAGTTCAAATGTTTCATGTTAACAAACCTCCAGATTGCTGCCGTTATTTCTACTTAACGCTGGTTGTTGTTTTTTCATTCAGTGCATATTGGATATGATATGATGTTTTACAGTCATACAAGAAAGCACAGGTCGAAGGTGTTAAAGATATTTTAAAGGAAACTCTGTCACTAGGTGATTTAAAGTAGCTGTAAGATAATTAAATTCTTCCTGATCAGCTCTTCTGTCTTTTCCACTGCTAAGACTCAGTATTTTCGGGATGCTGTCTGGGGACTTAACACCACTATGACCTCAAAGCTCTATACCTGACACAGAACCAGTAAGACTCTAGACATAAAGCTTGTGGGAGTTCAGATTAGGGTAAATAAGTATTTAAATAATTATAATATTAGGAAAGGTAGCAACAGTGACAATTAGAAGACCAAATATCTATGGTAACTGAGCCGGGTTTCCCAGAAAGGAGTTCCCAGCAGCACTCTCTCATCTCATCCCATCTGTCATACCCCCAGGTGTTTGCATGGGTGCATCTTTGCATGAGTGTGTCAGTTTTCAGCTGCAGGCTGGCCGTCATTCTTTCCGTCATATAGACATTTTTCAATCTCTGGGTCCATCGGTTTTACCTCTCTCCGGTTCACGGTGATCATTTTCTTCGTTACCAGTAAGAGAATTCACAATGTATGTCATTGGTCTGTATTGTATTTACCTTTGGTTATGGCTTCCAACAAAAGCAGCATTTGTTCTAGAGCAACATCTACCTCCAAAATACAACTGATTTTGAATTTAATATCATCTCAGAATCCGTGCAGTGTTGGCCAGTCCCAAGATGCATGTGGTGTCGCCAATATTTCTGCATTTTCACCAAACATAATGTCACATTAGGAATGGTTAAACATATATGATTCTGTCCATATGGCCCAACCCTAACCTTAACTACTATATTTACACTTCCACTCAAGAAGAAGAGGTTCTTCAGGTCTAGCTAGAACTTGTAGTCCTGTATCTATATACTGGAAACAGAGCCAGTGGTCTCAGCACTTTAATCCCATTGGGAATGAAAATAGGCTCCTGAAAGATCGGTAAGTATTGGCTGGTTTAGGAAAATTAGCTATTATTTTTTGTTGGTTTTTACTTTTGTCTTTGTCTCTGGATGTAAAGAACTGTGAAGACAAACAACAGAGAAAATATGGGCATTAAAAAAAGATTTATATCTTCAAGTGAACCACCATAAAAATAGGCCAAAAATTGTTGATACTGGCCAAAAAGTTGCATAATAATGGGAGGCAGTGGAGTTACTTGAAAGTTATATTGATGGATAACTGGATGGATAAATTAATAACTTTCTCTTGTGAATGAATAGTTCCTACTTACCTGTTATATCACATTTCTCAGCTTGGGAAACTTCATCTTGGTAAGAGGTGTTGTCATTGTCTCTTTTCAATTTTGTATAAATATGCAGAAACATAATATTTTAATAGCCAAATATATATATGATAGTACTAGAGTTATTAATTAAATACAGTTCCCATTGTCATTTATTTGAGGTCATAGAAATGTTTTACATTATGTTTTTTACGTGTTCCAGGAGAAGACCAGTTGTTATGCATTTTATATGTAGGACTATTTATATGTGGATTATTTATGTATTTCATGTATGTAGTATTTATTAAATATGCACTTATTGTTTCTTATTATTTGATTAGCTTTATTATTTTGTCTTTTTTCTGCAGTCTGTCCTTGGTGTAGGGAGTAAATATCAAAGAAATGCTGCCCACCTCGGATGACCTGTCTGAGTTGGACTCAGTAGAATCAACAGAACCACAGGAAAAACAAATCCAAAACAAATCCTCAGGTCATCGGTCTTCATCTCAGAATCAATGTAATATTACAGCCTTTCTCAGGAGAAATGCTTTTGTTATTCTCACTATGGCTGCTGTTGCATTAGGTAAGTGGTTTTCAAACATATTGAAGCCTGACCATGTGCTTTTCAACCGCCATGAAACAACCATACTGTTGTAAATTATTAATTAAAGCTTGCTGGTACTAGGAGTAGTAGTTACCTAATGCTACTTCTCCAACATTCTTCTCTGTATATTGGTTCTGCTCAAATGGTTGCACTGCTAACTTTCTGATATGGTTTAATATGTCTTTAGGGGTCGGCTTGGGCTTTGCTTTGCGACAAAGTGGTATGACCACCAGAGATATTAAATATTTAAGCTTTCCTGGAGAGCTGCTGATGAGAATCCTGCAGATGTTGGTGCTTCCCCTCATCACTTCCAGTGTGATTACAGGTTTGAGATATACTTTTTTAGGGTCTAAGGGCTATATAAAACATGTCCCATACATCAAACACCCAGAAAAAAAAGGAGAAATGCACACAGTCTACTATTCTACTGTACTAGTCTACTATTTAAAAACTATGCCATTTCACAGCTTGTACTTCCTTGACTTCATGATGTCATTACTGTAGCACCTGTGTATAGAGGTTCCCAGCAAGACCAACCTGCCCCTATCATCACACACACCTGTGCTCTGTCACAATCACTTTTTTTGGTCTTCCAAGTGAAAATCAGCCAATTAGAAGAGAGGCTCATGAATATTAATGAGACAGAACAAAAACGACCTGTGCTTTCAAGAGCTCCAGCGAGGCATTTAGCTTTTTTTTTTTTTTTTTTTTTTTTATTTCAGGCATGTCATCTGTGGACAGGAAGACTTGTGGGAAAATTGGGCTCAGGGCCTTCAGCTACTACATGGTCACCACATTGATTGCTGCATTCACTGGAATTGCCCTAGCTGTGCTTATCCAGCCAGGGAAATCATCTAAAAATACAGCAGCGTCCTCTGGTGGTAATGCAGAGACTGTGCAGACTGTGGATGCATTTATGGATCTAATCAGGTATGTATCAAACTCTTTTCAAGAAAACTAAACAAGATAACTTAGACTTATTGATGCATTATGGGATTCAGACATCAACAGAATCAGAAGATGTGTTTTTGACTTACAGAAACATGATCCCTTTAAATCTGGTAGAAGCTTGTTTCAGAAAAGTAAGATCTGCAATGATTATGGTTTGTTTTTACAGTTCCACTGTCTATCATGCTCACCAACAGTTAACATTTGATTCTACTTCCTATCCAGTATAGAACAGTTTATTCTAAGAACGGCTCTACAGGAAAGCACCTTGGTGTCATCAATCTGACTGAAGCAAAATACATCAGTGAGTTGCAGTGATTCTTTCAGTGTTTCTATCAACTGACCAATCTACACTATCATTGTTACATTATTAATACACTATTTATTCATTATTATTTATTATTATATGGAAGATGACATGGTGCCAATGCCAGGCATCTCAGATGGGGTCAATATTTTGGGTTTATTGGTCTTCTGTGCTGCTCTTGGCCTCCTCCTGGGCAGTATGGAGAATGAAGGAAAACCTCTGAGGGATTTCTTTGACTCCCTGAATAAAGCCACCATGAGACTGGTTAACATAGCCATCTGGTAAGAATGTAAAACTAACATGAAGATAAACGCATTATTAATGTCAGTATTATTGTATCTGTTATACTGTATGTCTGGGGTTGAGAGACCATAAGTAGCCATATCATGAAAGTGATAGTCGAAGGTTTCATTCTCCTCCTCTTTGTAACAAGATTTTAGATAAACTATGATGAATGTTTTGCTTCAGTGTTTTAGCAGGTATTTAGTTGAAGGCAGCTTGAGGTTCCTTGATATTAATCTATGTGCACTGCACACTATGTCTTCTCTCCCTCACTCATTCCTTTAAATCTAGTGAGTGCATTTTATAGTCAAATGATTTCCTGTCCTCTATCTCACTTCTATACCACAGGTACTCTCCAGTGGGAATCCTCTTCCTGCTAGCAGGACAAATCTTAAATATGAGAGACCCTGGAGAGATTGGCCGCGCAGTTGCAATGTATACTCTCTCAGTGATCACTGGCCTGCTAATCCACAGCTTTGTCACACTTCCCCTCATCTATTATGCTGTCACACGCAGGAATCCCTTTAGGTTTATGGTTGGACTGCTCCAGGCTCTAACCACTGCCTTTGGGACGGCATCCAGGTGAGCCAGGGTCTTAATTTTAAACACAACACACTGAGAACACATTCAGAATGGCACTGTCAGTGTCCTTTATATAGCTCATGTTTTTCTGTATTTTTCCATAGCTCTGCCACCCTTCCTGTAACCTTCCACTGTATGGAGGGGACTCACAGCATGGACAAACAAGTGACACGCTTCATGTTGCCAATTGGGGCCACAATGAACATGGATGGTGCAGCGCTATACGAAGCTGTAGCTGCTTTATTCATAGCCCAGGTTAATAATATGGAGTTTAACCTGGGTCAAATTATTGTTCTCAGGTAAGATTAAATTTAACGCAGATTTTAACCATTTTAACAAATTTAGATAGGTTTTAGTACACCTCAACCTTTGTTATAATTGCTTATACCTTTAACCTCAGTTTTATGTGCTTTAGGGGAAATACTCTTACACGTCTAAAAGTTCTCCAACCACTTTTTGTGTACCTCTTCATGATTTATTAACAATTAAGCATAAAAATATTTTATTATAGAGGACCAGTTCCTATAGACCTGAGTGGACTCCTTCTCATTGGTTGAATATGTACATTATGAATCCACATAGATGATCAGTGGTCAACTATTAATGGTTTATAACTAGTATTGCATATGATAACCATCGCTGTTTCTTTTGTTCAGTTTGATTGTTACAGCTGCAAGTACCGGGGCGGCAGGCATCCCACAGGCTGGCATGGTATCCATGGTGATTGTCTTGGCATCAGTTGGACTGCCCACTGAAGACATATCACTGCTCATGATTGTTGATTGGATTTTGTAAGTGCCTGCATGTGTAGTATTTCAGTGTCTCTTGCTCTGTTGGTACACCTCTTTGGTCCAGGATTGTGTTCCAGTTTAGACAAATCCAGGAATAATGGTATTGATGTCACCTAGAACATAGTTAACATCCTAAAAGTACCTGTACATGTTGGCAGCTTTCAAACTTGTATTCATGTAGTCAGGTCAACTAGAGTGTGTGTTTGTCAACAGGGATCGTTTGAGGACTGCCACCAATGTGTTGGGTGACTGTATCGGTGTGGGTGTGGTGCAACATCTGTCCAAACATGACCTACAGAGCTCCAGTCCTGCAGAGGAACGCTTGGCTCCCATGACATTTGACCGTGTGTCATTGGTTTAATCTTGTTTTAAAATTTTTACAAAGACTAATAAAAAGATCTGTATGAGAAACCTACTGAACTAGAGACTCTCAAAAATGGGGCAGGACTCTGTATTGCAGAGGTATAGTCTATAAGATTAGACAGGGCTAAAAGTAATCTAATAGCTAAAAGATAAGTTGCATATTGCATTTTCGAAAAAATCATGAAAAGCACAAAACTGTTGCTTTAGAGGTATGGATGACATAAAAAGTTAGATATCGTTGCCTTATTAAAATAATGGCCTGTTGACAGAGTCAGTTTTTGTCATAAATCATCTCTTGTTGATGCTGCCACACCTGGTAAAATCACTTTAATCCTCAGTTGAAAGGATCAGACTCTTTATGCCCTATAAGACAATGGCCATTTTACTTAGGCCATTGTATTTGTTTTGCCTAAATCAGAATAAAATGTCTTGACTTGGGCAATTTAACAAGCTTCCATAATGGCAGCTGCTTCAAGAAGCTTCTATGGTGCAGACGTCAGTCAGTCAGTCATTTTCTATACCTGCTTATTCCTCATTAGGGTTGCAGGGGTCTGCTGGAGCCTATCCCAGCATGTTATGGCAAGAGGCAGGGATACACCCCAGATGGTCGCCAGCCAATCGTGGGGCACACACACCATTCACTCACACATTCACACCTACAGGCAATTTAGAGTCTCCAATTAACCTCAGCATGTTTTTGGACTGTGGGAGGAAGCCGGTGAAAACCCACGCAAACACGGGGAGAACATGCAAACTCCACACAGAAAGGTCCCAGACCCAGGACCAAGGAGGTCCTGAACCTGCGACCTTCTTGCTGTGAGGCAAGTGCTGTGCATATCAATAAATATGTAGTCAAATATAAAGAAAGAAAGGATGTTCCAGGATCTTCAGTCAATTAAACATGTTGATGCCTGTTAATCACTATTGAAAATTTGCCACATTTCTAAAAGTCATTAATCTTTTTGATTGAAATTATTAATAAATATAACATTCACTGCATTTGATAGTTTTTTGTGTTTTCCCAAAAAACATAGAAAAATGACTTTAAAATGATATATGTTATATTGTATGTATTTTTTAAGAATTTAATAGTGAGTTTTTACCACTTTGTTCAGATTTATCAGATAATAGTCTGAATATGCAGCATGGTCACATGTCCATTTCCTACTAGGCCTGTGCATCTCACTGATGTGATTTGTTAAAATTCCTTAAGCCTTCACATGTACTACTACTATCATTGGCTCTCATTTAATTCCCTGCAATCCATAATTTTGAAGTTATTATGATAAATATTTTAAAATATAACGGGCTTTAAGTAAGTAAGGCTAATAAAAACAATATTTTAATGAAACTATACACCAATGCATTATTTCATCCTCTTGTAGCACTTTTAATGCATTTTTATAGCAAACACTCTACCGCCATCTGGTGGGAGGAACATGAAAAAATATCTATATATCTCAGTGACCCAGTTACGCATGGGTCACTGAAATATGCATATAAATATGTATAGAATTGTTAAATGCCCTATTGTGCTGCGGTAATTTAACCTGTGACCTTAACTGACACATGATTGTTTTTTTTCTCTGCAAAACTACATGAAGGTACAGAAAGGAAATATAATTTCACCTTATTGACTATTAAGGATAATTCAAATATTTTCAGATAAATGGATCTATGGAAACTGTTCATGCAAATAAAACTATTAATCAAAAACAAAGAAAAAATCTTTGCCCATTGATATTCATAACAATTAATGCAATCCTTATACATTCTCACTTATCTTAATATCAACAAGATTCAGCATCTGTTATGAAATAACCATTCAGATTGTGCAGTGTTTAAAATATGTAGGAAAACAAATGCTTTCACCCACAAGTCTGGGCATATATATTGAGGAATTTCAGTGCTGTGCAAAGTACCGTTATTAATACAAAAAAAACAACTTTAAACGCAGTCTAAATGCAGCCAGTAACAGGAGAAGAAGAATAGGAAACCGGCTGCTCCCACTGTGCAATGAGTGCAAAGTCAAAGAGAGATGCCTCTCTCTGTTTACCGACATCGCCCAGAGCTCAGTGCAGCTGTGGGGAGAGAGCGAGTGAAAGAGAGCGAGGGAGGGAGGAGAGGAAAAGGGTGTAAGCATCACAGCTAGCGAGCAAGAGGAAGGAGGAGAATGCATGTGGAGGAGGGGTTTCATTAAGAGTGACAGAGCTTAAAAAGGATGGTGAGAAAAAGCAAGCGTGAGAGAGAGCCTGTGCATATATCTGTGTGTGTGTGTGTGAGAAAGAAACAGACAGAGAGAGAGGAAGATGCTGTTGCCAGGGAACAGCGGTGGAGTAGAAACGTCCATCTTTTCAAGCTCCTAGGAGGATGAAAACATGTCCAATCATGGATGCAAAATGGACTGAACGTGACAGGAAAGAAAACAGCTGATCCTGAGTCGGGGCACTCAGCCGAGGAGAATCAAAGAGACAGAAGGCAGGTTTGATTACATAACTCTCACAATACGGTGACATCATCACAGCAGGATTAGAGGCTGGGGTGGGGGGCGTCAGTCGAGGGGGAGGGGGGCAGAGAGGCATTCAGCAGAGGTAAATGGGAAGAAGAGAGAGAGTGTGCCCATCATGAGACAAGCAAGCACAGTCTGAGGATTATATTTTGTCCAAATGGCAGCATGGGTTCTGTCAGAGGAGACAGGAGAGATGAGAGTAGGATGGTGTTGGCTGTGTGATGAGCCTGACTTCTCACTGTTCTCCTCTCTACAGGAGGAAACAGTTTCTCTCAGCCTAGATTAGAAGCATCAGCAAACAACAAGAGTCCTCTATCAGCCCACCCGTGTCCCACCTGCAGACATAAACAGCAATGAACCTCGCTCCACTCAAGCAGCTTTAAGAAGGAAGGAGAAAGAGGAGCATCAGAAAGCAGTACGGAAGGCTTTCGAAACAGTGAAGAGGAAATCCTAATTACAGTATGTGAGTACCCTGCTTTTACATGAACCATGATTTTTCTGATTACAGCTGGATAAAGTGTTTTTTTTTTGCACAGAATGTGATTCACAGAAGGCATACACTGAGTCAATGTTCCATTTCATTCTATTTGTGGTTCAAATGACTGAGACTGTCTGTTTCCATTAGTCAGATAAGGAAAGGGCGGCAGTCGTGACTGAATGGCTTCTCACACACTTATTAGCCCTGAAACCTATGAGTAATTGGATCATACTGTATAAGAACATACTATTTTCTGTCACATTTACAACTGTTTTGTTCTTGATTTCTTCTGCTGAGTGTTTAGTTTCTAAATTCTAAATAAATAAAAACAAAAGCTATTTTCATTTTGATTGATGATTTTTTAATTATGATTTTTATTGTCGTAGAGATTTGAAGCCAGGTTCTTGCTTTAAAGGGTGTTTGTATCACTGTAGATTGGAGAACTCTGCAGTGCAATGGAGACAAGTTCAGTTGCTCCATTGATGGTTATCTCCAAGCTGCAAGCCATGTAAATGATTTAATAACAGGGCAGTGGGGGATATGGACAGTGCAACATTTTACTGTTCAGTGTTACTTATGTAGAGGAAAAGCACTTGTCAAGGATATAATTTTATTTATTATTAATTTTCAAAATAAATGTCCATCTCTGAGACAGAATATTCAGTGTTGGTTTTGGTAGACTGAGCACAGTCAATAGCTCTCGAGATAGTGTTTAGAAAATAAAGGCTGTCTTGCCATCTGGACTCAAATCCCTACCAAGCACACGCTGCTGCAACATTACTTTGTGTCCGTCCATCAGCGGTTCTCTGTATGAGCAGTTTAGCCTGGGCAAGAGACATCTGCACAAACAACTATCCACACGCACAGCTCTGCTGTTTCTGGGTGAATTTCACACCCCTCTATCATTCTTAAATTAGCAGTGAAAATTATCACTCTGTTCTGATTTTTTTTTAATTTGATTGTAAGAACGAAGGAAGGCTACTTGAAGTGTAATTTACCCTAAAGGATATTTAATAAAGTTTCTTTTAAGGAAAACATCAAACACTGCAACTTCCGGTACTGATGAACAGTGTATCACTCTCCTCCACCATTTAGAATCTAATCACAACACAGCAGTACAAGCCACATGTTCCCTGAGGACCAGGCTTTTTAACCCACTTTTTTCATACTTTTTTTTCTCCAGAAGGGCTCTGATGTGTCTCACTATAGCACATCAGTGCCATGCCAGTGCACAAATGGACTGTAGTAATGTCTGCTGTAGAATGATCAATGGCTGGGAGCCTGGGACAGTGATGTAGGAAGGACACTCCCACCCCAACCCCCCATACACGTTTCTGACACGAGGTTCCCACATGATGTTAACTTTGTGCATGACTGATTCTTGTATGGCAGCCTTGCAACAAGCGAGCCAAACAGGAGACGCTGCGTATGTAAAGCTTTACGTTACAAGGACAGGACACGCAGTGCTGGACGAGAGACTTCTGTCATTTCTGATGGTGGTTATTTAAAATATGGCCGATCTGATTTGCTTCTATCACCCTCAGGGGCTGTGTGAGTAACGTGGTGTTTTATTTTTGTCTTCCCGCCCAGGGATACAGGGGACAAAATCTACATAGTGGTTTCACCAGCTTTTCACTTACACTGACTTCATACTGTGCAGTATTTTTCCCATGGCAAAACTGTATGTAGGTTGTAGAAATCGCAAACATTATTGTTTGTTGGCTGTCTTGTGTGAGGTGCCTGTTGCATAAGTTGCATATTTGAATTTTTCATGGGATTCTTCTTATGGACATGTCTGCTCTCAAGAACATACATATAAGTTCAGTTAAACTATTATACACTATAGATGCGTCCTGGCCTATGGAGACAGTAACACATGTCTTTTAACAGTGTTCATGCCATGCTATCCTCCTGAATAATGCTGTTTTTTTTACAGTGAGCTGAATCCCGTCCTCCCCAGCTGAGGATGGGTACAGCAGAAGCTACTTTACGCATGGATAGCATGGAGGTTAAGGACGAGTGGCAGGATGAGGATTTCCCCAGGTATTCCCACGTGTATATGAAAGAGAGAGCGTGTGCTTGTGTGTGTGCAGCCTGCCTATTTGTTGGGAAGCAAGTCCATGTGTGTTGAAAGCTGAAAGGCAGCAGATGTGTTCTTTCCACAATGTACTGATGAGCTTGTGTCATGTCAGAGAACAAAATGGCCAGCAATGAAAAACATACTCAGCCACCCACACTCTTCTACTAGCAAGAACCATTTCTAAAGCAGAGGAATTGCACTTGTAAAAATGAGGAAACAGAATATTCTAGGATATCAATTGTGTTTTCAACAGATTTACATAGAATGTTTTCATTACATACAATAATATTGTCCATGTTTGATATCTATTTCCTGAACTCCATCTTAGCATTCACCAACATGATAACATACAGTAGCATAACATAACAGTTTCCTGGTCATACAAGGTAACATAGGAGGCAATAGGGTGCATTCAAATGCAGTTCAGGATCATTGGTACATATCTCTATCTTTGACTGTGAATAAGATAAGAAGGTCAGAATATCTTTTAAAACATGGGAACATAAAATTAAATAAAGGCAAATAAGAAATTTCTTATCAAATTAAAATTTTTCCCATTGATCTTGGTTTGCATTAGTATTGTTTCTTATAGCTACTTCCTTCCTGCCAATCGTTGCAGTTAATCTAAGAGAATATTCAAGATTGCTTTTACTCTGCAAGTAGTTTTTCTCTTCCCCACTGTTTAATCTACTTCTGAATATCTGTTACAGCTGTCTTAAACTTACCTCTACAAAACTACTGACAACATAATAATAGCAATTATCCCAGCAGCTCCATCAGCTAGCCCATACTTGTAGTGATTTAGGGTGTGTTTGTCTATGCATTCATGTCTGCGTTAATGTCTGTGTCTTTCTTTCTGTCTGCGTATGTGTGTCTGTATGAGTGCAATCTCCTATAATCTTTCCCTCCTATCCCCTAGCAATGAGGGTTCAGCTGTCTTATTATAATGTCAGAGAGGAGTTGATAATTACTGGTGTTGCTTTCTCAAACAACACATATTGTTTCCAAGGACACACTGTAGTTAAATCACAAAAGAGCGAACTCTAAGAACGAAAATGTGACTATTTCTCATACTGTACTTTACAGTTTTTCTATCATAGCCATTTATTTCAAATATTAATTCTCATAATCATCAATTATGATATGATATGAATGATGATATGAATATACAATATGCCAAAGAGAAATTGTAATTCCTCTAGATGTCAGTCCATTTCTATTTTGTACTGTTTCTATTATTGCTGTATTTATGCATAAATATATTTATCTACAGGCCACTGCCAGAAGATGGAGATGTTGATTCTTCATGTGGCCTCACTGATGACAGAACCAGTACGTGACATAAATAAACAGCATTAAATATATACTGAATTATTTTATACTGTATCTAAACTTTGGTTGACTTGCTTTTTAGATCCCCCCACCACCCTGAATGTGGGCGAGACGATGGCGCAGCGTAAACGCCGCACCCTGATCGCCCCTGACATGAACCTGTCCCTGGATCATAGCGAGGGGTCGCTGCTCTCTGACGACTTCCTGGAAACGCCCGACGACCTGGATATCAATGTGGACGACATCGAGACTCCCGATGAGACGGACTCGCTGGAGTTCATCAGCAATGGCAACGAGCTGGAGTGGGAAGGTCAGACTGAGGTCACATAATAATGATCATCTCAGAAACCTTTAAATGTTCAAGCTTCGATGGAGGCATTGAATTTTTCAGGTCAAAGGAGGCATGTTGGAAGTTAATCTTATTATCTGCACTGTTTTTGCTTTGAGTCCTGTCTCAGACCTCACATGTTATCTCCATTTGGCTTTTACATATTGCTGCCAAATGTACACTGAATTCTCTCAGAAGGGTAATACAGTCAAGCGAAATGGGCTTAATTCTTTAAATTCTTCTTTTGTTTGTTTCCATCATTGATCAAGTACAATAATACCACTGAAAACAGTTGAGTATTATGTTTATCGATTGAAGCTTTTTGTCAGCTCTTGCTATTATCTAGAAAAGTCTTCTCAAATCTTCAGACAATAATAATACAAGAGTTTACAGAATCCACAGGGAACAATGATATGTATTTGTAGAATGTGTCTCTCCATGAGAGTCATGTTAAAGATTGATAGCAGACAGATAAAAACAACTCCTACCTCATGTTGACTGTATGATGCCATGTCCTACTATATTGTCCTACTTCTCTTTCACTGTACATGTTGCTCATCACATATTGCTAATTTATACTCCATTTACTGTAATTGTTTTCTATTTACTAGCAGATTTGTATATTTCTGTATGTTACTGATAACTTAAACCCACTTGACCACATTTAACTGTACAAACTTAAATATAAATATATACCCTTTGCACTTCTGATTAGATGCTAAATTGCAATTCTTTACTCTGTATTAATATATGTGTAATGACAATAAAGTTGAACCTAATCTAATCATATATATACAGGTATATATATATTAGGACAACAAAAGAGAATGTTAAATTGCCTTTTCAAGAACTTTTTGGTATCACCTTGGTTCCAGATGATACTCCCGTGGCCACCGCTAAACGTCTTCCAGGTGAAAGTGAAGAAGAGAGAGACTCATCCGGGCGACTCTGGCGAACAGTGGTCATCGGTGACCAGGAGCAGCGGATTGACATGTTGGTCATCAGGCCGTACCTGAGGGTGGTTACACATGGAGGTAAGTTATATTTATATATATATATATATATATATATATATATATATATATATATATATATATATATATATATATATATATATATATATATATATATATGTTAGGGTTCATTCAAAATGAGCTTTGAAAGAGAAGTTCTGTTAACATACAGGTTATTAGAAGGTATTTTCCCCAGAATTAAATTATGTCAGTGCAGAAAAGCCTTTGAAACAGCGTTTAGACCATCAAAGGAAATTAAAAGTCAGAAAGGCATAAGGGCAGATCACAGCAAATTATTTACATGGCACATTTACGAACAAGGGAACCTCATGTGCATCATATTAAAAATACATGTTAGCTTAATGGGATTGAAACACATCTACTGACTTAAACCAAACATACAGCTGTTTTAGTTTAAAGGCAACACTTGTTGAAGTGAAGCAACAGAAAATAGAACAGCTGCTTTGAAAATAAATATATGAGTGAGCGAAGAATGATACAGATATTTTTATATTTATTTTTTTATTTCATACATTGCTGATATCAATATTTATTTTTTTGTGTCTCTGCTGATACCTCTGCCATCAAGCTGAACATGTCTCTCTCCTCTCTCAGGTTATTATGGTGAGGGTCTGAATGCCATCATTGTGTTTGCAGCCTGCCACCTTCCTGACAGCAGCTGTGAGGATTACACATACATCATGGAGAATCTCTTCTTGTAAGCAATGATTTCAGTTAGCATGCTTTATGAATTTCTTTATAATGTGATAATTTTACTCCATTCTACTTACACTGTATAATTGAAAAAAATAAGATGATAAGGAGATGATTTGTCTATGAAATGCATGTGTCAAATCATGTTAGAAAGGATCATTAACATTAAACAGTGGAATGGTGAAATATGGATCAACAACACTCATTTTGGCTTCAAGAAGTTTCCTTTGTAAAGGGAATATCTGAACAGGATCCTCTACTAATCACCATTTGAACATATTAATTCTGTGTAATTGATGCTTTTATCTAATCTGTCACTGTATCAAGAGAAGATCTGAGCTTGCTTGCTCTGTCTTCAGGTATGTCGTGAGTAGCCTGGAGCTGCTGGTTGCAGAAGATTACATGATTGTTTACTTGAACGGAGCAACTCCTCGCAGGAAGATGCCCGGAATCAGCTGGCTGAAGAGATGCTACCAGATGATTGACAGGAAGTACGACAGAAAAAAATCTAAAGTGATTTAACAGTGGTCACAGAGTGTGATGATGCTAATGATGAGGATAATGTGATAAATAGGGAAGTTATGAGGTTAAAAATGATGATGAAAAAGATGAAAACATCACAAACACTTTTGATCTGAATGTCTTCTGTAGACTGAGGAAGAATCTAAAGTGTCTCATCATTGCTCACCCGACATGGTTCATCCGGACGGTCCTGGCCATCTCAAGACCTTTCATCAGGTGAGGATATTTTCATGACCCTGAGAAACAACTTGTCTCAGCATATCTAAGAAACAGAGAAAAGATATTGTAATTCACCACATCCTGATGGTGATTACTATGCCCCTGATTTGAGTTTGGCCTGGGACTTTTGTTACATGTCATCCTCTTTCTCTCTATCTACATCACTACTTTCATCAAAAATGTGCAAAAAAATGATTGTGGCTTCCCTGTGGTTTTGCCTTATTGTCCTATTAAACTTCTGTTTGTTTCCATTATTCTGGAGTTTTTTGTTTTGATTTCATTCAAATTTCATTTTTTTCAAAACTTTGTTGTTCTCTGCAGTGTGAAGTTCCTGGATAAGATCCGTTACATTCAGAACCTGGAGGAACTCAGCCAGATCATCCCTATGGACCATGTGCAGATCCCTGAGTGTGTGCAGCAGTAAGTAGTCTCAGCCACCAGAGGTCACTGCTGAGACACTTCATATGTCTGTGAGCTTGAAGCCATGTGTTGCATGCTTACAATAACTAAAGAATGTTTACAGTACGACCATGAAACCAAACCCGAACCAAACCCTGTTCATGGATAATAACAAGACTGTTACAGCATACAGTAGAGCTCATAATGGCATTCATATTCATTTTTAAACAGATTTTAGGTGGTTATATCTTTTAAAATTAACAGATTTAGCTGAGTGAGTCATAATCAGATAGTTTGAGTAACACTGCATTGAATGCTTCAACAGGTTAATAATATTGGTACCATCTTCTACAACATCTGTTGAGCACTATGTTTATGTAATGGAACGTCAGAGATTTCTGTTCTCCTTTTGTTCTAAGATATGATGACGAGAAGTTACGAGCACAGAGGGAAAGGTGAGCAACGGATTTAATGTGTTTTTATGTTACAAAAGAATTTTAACTTCATGCTCTCGATGTAGTAATGATTGATATCTGCCTGTTTGAATTACAGACTCGAGCAAGAGCATCGGCAGACTGACTCAACACTGCCTAAAGAAAGGTGACCTCATTTTGTGCAGTACATATAGTCTGATTACATTTTTTGTTGAATTTCATGTTTGTGTGCTACAGAACTACTGCACTACAACATAGAAAATGTCACAACTTGTTATTCTTTCACTTAAAATCGGTGCTGGTTACCAAGTCTGAAAACATTTCACTCACAGTTTAATAATATTTAATTTCATCTATTAAGAGACAGTAATAAGGGAGCTTCATTTGTGTCAAGAAAATGTCTCACAAAAGGCTGAATCAATCTGTTTGAGCAACTTCCGCAGCCACTCGGGTGTAATTTGGCAGCAGAACACTCATCTTAATATGGACTGGATGATCTATCAAAATAATATAGATTAAAACTGATCTATTACTTCCAGGTCAACGTAAATGACCTTTTGAGCAGAGGTGGACTGTGACATTTGACATTAAGGTAAGGGTTATCCTCTCCTTCATTAAGTTTGCAGGCTGTTTTGTAGTGTCAGCCCACTGTAACTAATCTCTGACACACAGGGAAATGTTATCTCGTAGCACACACATGATACAGTAAATCACAGTAATACTGGAGGGTGGACGAAGGTCAACTCTCAGTTCAGGGAGTCCGTGTCAAGTCAAACCAGAAAGAATGATGAGGGAACGCAAATCTAAAAAAATCCAAAAAGCTGTGATGGACCGTAACTAAGCACTGTACTCGACTACAATTTTAAATTACTTTTTTTAAATTTAACTATTATATCTATTTTTTTTACTTTCATTTTCAATCTGATGCTACTTTATGCTTCCACTCCATTTCCGAAGAAAATATTGTACTTTCTACTCCACTACATTTATCTGACAGCTTCAGTCACTTTCTAGATGAAGATTTGACACAATAGAAAATATAACAAGATTTTAAAATACAATACATTGTTAAAGATTAATCAGAGGGTTTCCAACCTCTTTGGCTTTTTATGTCTTACATCATTTCACATGAGCAGCTCCACCAAATAGTGATTTTTCTAAACTACTCACATTGTTTCATTTCAATAAATGTTCAAAAGATCCAATATTTCATCAAAATCAATGATTGGCCCAACAACTGAAAACAGGTTTGTGAATCAGAACTCTGCTTTTTCTGTCTTCCTCTCCCATTAATCATCTCAAGACCTCTCAGATTTATCTGGTGACCTTTTGGAGGGGCCCAACCAGGTTGGGATGCACATCATATCAGAATGTTAGTCATTGCACCTGATTCCTCCCTAGCTCTGGTCCTTCTCTAATGGCACCGGGCCAAAGTACAAACTATAAGTCATTCATCAGGTGCAGCTTGTTTCCACTTTTGCCTCGTCATATTGCCGCTCATGTAACATGACAGTTAGCTGATCCTCAAACATCACATTCCCTCAGCACCCCGCGTTACATAAAGCACATCTGCTCATCTCTTTAAGCCTGCCTGTGGATAATCGATCAATTCCTCTAACGACCAAGGTCTTGCAAATTGATCCGTGGCACAAACACACACCCTGTCCTGAAATCAGGGGAAATACGCGCTGCAGCTTGGTTAGGATGGGTTATTTTAGTGAGAGGTGCTGCTGACTGCTGCTGTGAGCCTCCATAGGCAAACCTGATAAATGTCATGAGTTCATTAGTTCAACAGTTTATGATGACTGATGCACAGCTGACATTAAAATTGTGCAGGAGCATGTGTAGGTGCAAATCTTATTGAGTATCATTCAGGCTGTCAGGACAAAGGTCAGATGGAGCGAGAACTTAACTTCCTGTATTTTCATTACAGAGCCTTGAACGGAAAACACAGTGGGGGACATCCTTTCATTAAATGGGAGCCCGTCTAGACCTTCACTTGTTGCACTGGATTAAATCACCTGACTGTGTTTGATGCAAGACAATCACTTCTCAAAACATCTATTTTTCATCTCCATCTACACTTACTTCTAACAACTGAAAGTTTGTTTACACCAAAGCTTTAAAATCTATTTAAAAATCTTCCCTGCGTGTTAAATTGAGCTCTGTCTATCAAATCAATTCAACCATATGAATGAAAATTTAAGAACTTGGATGAAATCTCAAACCAAGGACGTCGGATGTTTCAAGTGTACATACCTGTAATATAATTTTGAGAAAGGTGTTTAAACAAATATTTGGTTTTGATATGAACGCCATGGGTATTGTTCGGTTTACTGAAAAAAAATAATGCGCAATGATATTGTTCTTCTTAGACTTACAGTCAATGTTCCTGATGCAATCGTGTATTACAGTTTTCCAAGTTTTCAGAGTTTGATATGCAGGTGGCATGCTCGTTTATATCCTTCTGTTCCTGTTACGTTTGTTTTTGTCAGTTTTCAAGCCATTAGCCATCATGTTTAAATCAGTACTTTTACAAGGAGAAACAAAAGTATACATTGTTACAAATTAAATATATTTAAAGAGAAAGAAATTATTAAAAGTGTTATTTATAATAATGTGCCATTTACTGTTTGTAAAAAAAATAATAATAAATGAGTGAACTAAAACAAGCTTTTATCATGCGATGATTGTACACTCCCTGTTTCTCTCATTGAGACTTGAAACACAGAAGTTGCAAGGACACCATATATTTTCAACTTTTTTATTGCCTGTAAATGTGTTCCAGTTTGGTCAAGAATGTTTCTGACATTTCCCAGAGAGTTGTTAAAGGACATATTCATGATTTATGAGAAGGCTGTGTTGGTCAAGTTGTTTGGTGTTCTTTATGTCACCTGACAGTCCCATTACTAATAATGTGACTCCTGTTTATTTTTATATGCAAGGTTACTGTGATCACAAGATATTAGGATGATATATAACTCCTAATAAACTGAGATGTTTCAATCTGTCCTGTATGTTCTTTGCCATTACTGTTGTCAACTGAATTGTATTATGCATCATAATAATTCTAATTTTCATTATTGATCAGATATAAAATTGAGAACTTTATTCTGTTTTATTGAATTACATTACTTCACGTCTCCTGGTCTATAATGATCTAAAATGAGTATTTCAACAATAAATGAAAACGGTGTCTGTTTGCTGAACATGTTATTTTATGATAAAAATAACTATTTAATTTGAGGGAATTGTTCAATATTTAGCAAAATATGCTTATTTGCTTCCATTCTGAAACTTAGATGCGCCCTCATTTATTCAGGGAAGGTTCACTGAGGCCCCAGCTACACGAGCCTAGATTTTTTTAACCAGATATTTTTGTCTGTGGTTAAAAAAAATCTCCTTCCACACATCAATCCAATCAACAAATATCTCGGACTACACAGAGACGCGAACACGATCTGCTTAAAAGCCTGTGATACCATGCCAGGCCAGTAGTGGCCGAAAAAATTCAAATACCTGCGTTAAAGAACTTTTGAAACATGCACAGTGCAACACGGTAGTGATTCAAAAACACAGGTAGATCTACATAGTTATATAATATGCAGATCTACTTGCACTTCATACAGTAATCTTAAATTCAGCTGTAACGTTGCTCTGAATACGTGCTCTGGTGTGGTTCAGAGGCTGAATTGAATAGAAAAATTTGTGAACAGAAAAAGAAAATCTAGATTTGTGCAGTCGAGACCTGAGAGGCATCCTCTCGTTTGCAGGAACGCCCTGATCACATTCACACCTGGAAGCTGCCCAGAATACCCAGTCCTAGTCTGCCGGCCACTGAGCATTGACAGTTCTCTGTAATAAACCAAAATACACCTCTGATGTTCATTAAAGACACCCTTTTTTGTAAAATTTTATGACAGTCTGTGGTTTTATGAGGATTTATGTGCTGTTAATACTTCTTGACGAACAACAGCTGAGAGCAGATTTTTATCGTCACGGTCATGTCTTCAAGAAGCTCTTACACATGTAACTGTTTAACATCTTAATCCCAAAATGGGAAAACCACTTCCTGGTGACCACAGTCATGAGATTAATATCAATCATCTCATGTGTAAGTGTATTTCAAAAATCAGCCCAAATGTTATTTATCCTGGAATTATAGGTCATTTAACATTAGGATCAGCCCCATGGATTTTTTTAATTAGGACTAATATTTAAGTCAGATTGTAACTGTCTATCCAAATGCCTGTCTGTCCTCTGAGTCTAGAGAAGGAAAAAGTATGTGCACCACATGCTTCACACCACATGGTTTGCTGCTGCTGTTGGATTAGAGCCAAATGGGACAGTATGTAACCTGCCTTTTTACATAATATTTTATGTTTATTAACTGCTACACTGCATAAAGGCTCTGTTATTTGGATGTAAAGGAAGAAGAAATTTCATCATTGCATGGTTTCAGCAGGGCAACATGACACCATGTGCTCGTAAAGCTGGAAATCAAAGTTCACCTCTCTCACACTTACACTTAGAGATAAGAGCTACGAATGTGTTAAAACACTCAAATGATTAGACTGCTACACTCTGATGTGTTAACTGTAATAACTGATCATCAGATTAGTGTCAGTTCAAAGAGAAAGACCTGTGCTTTAGCCATTACTCGAGACACGTTGGTGACTTTGACCTGTGCTAATGCCAATACTCGAGACACTCTATGGTCACATTGCTGGCGGTTCTGTACACCGGCTGGTTGCATCAGAAATATGTGTGACGCAGCAAGCAGACACACACGACGACTAAATATAGTGCTCCTGGTTTTCACCGACCAGCAGTCTAAGCATGGAAAATATTCCCTTGAATGAGGTTTTGCTCTGTGCTGTGACACAGATGTTCCAGAAACAGGATGTGACCTATATTACAATCATTTTAAATTATCGCCTCCTCACCACACAGGGCCAAAAAGTCCTTCACGATGAATTTATTTGCCACTTAAACTACATGTTTGTGTATTTTAAACCAATCGGACATCAAATGTAGAGATTTGTTCTGTTATATGTAGTGTGTTTTTTTGGCCAGTGTTCACTAAACCTATGGTGGAAAATTTGGAATCTATTTTCATGCAAACGAGACGCTCCTAAGTCCTCCTACTGCTGCTGCTGTGGGCTGTAAAGTGTCTGCTCATTGGCTGCAGGAAAAGTTGTCTGATTGGTCTGAGAAGCTGTGACGCTGCAGCTAAATCCTTTATATGCAGTGCAGGGAGATTGTCTATCAATGAAGTAGTAAAAGGGGGGAACATTGGTGGCAGAAGAGAAGGAAAGGTTTTGATCCTTTGAGAAATCGCTTTGGCTTGGTGGGTTCCCTTTCTTTTATTTACTGAATTCCAGAGGTGACCAATATCCAAAATCAGAAAATGAAGTTAATAATTGGCATTGGAGGGTAAGTGTTATCTAATGTATTTTACAAACTGTACCTATAATAAAAAATTAGTCAAAATATGGAATGTAAATTTTGTTTGGCATGAAATTCATCTCCTATTTCAGAGTGACCAACGGTGGAAAAACCACTCTGACGAATAGACTACTAAAGACATTACCCAACTGTTGTGTTGTGCATCAGGATGACTTTTTCAAGGTAAGAACATCACCATTCTCGTAAGCTTTGAGGTTTGTATATTAAGTTTAAAGCTACAATAAATATGCATTAATGTTCATAAAAGTATTGGCTATATATAATGTGTCATTGACAACATTTCATGCTCAGAAATAACCCGTCAGTCTGACCTGCAGATGTCCTGTCAGTAGCCTAGTAATACATCTGGCTGATTGCCTCCTGGACAGCTAACGAAAGGGTTGAGCGTCCCCACTTAAAGTTGGACTTTCTTCATGCAAGTTGCAAATTCTGCAACCAAACCTGTTCACGCAATTATTGACGTTTATTAACCTCATTTGGCTTAAAAGAAGCCATTTTATTTCTGCCAACATCCATCGTCTTTTCGTGCTGCATTCAGGGTCAGGATCACCACTCATGCTTTTTCTTTATCAGTGACCTGATGTCATTTTTTTTATCTTACCTCCTACAGTATGTTATGCAACTATGGCAAATCAACTAGGGTGTCAGTTAGGGCCGCATTATCTCAATCGCAAGTTCCAAATCGCAGCTTGTCCGAGCTTGTTGAGAAATAAAACAAGCTAGAAGTTCCATTACTAAAACCATCCTTCTTCTAATCGAAATGAGACAACAGCAAGCGTTATCACCTGTCTAGTTTTGAAATGTTGTAAAAGACATGTAGATAAAAGCAGTGTCCTATCGCTTTTGCATTGAGAACATTTTTTTAAAGCGCACCAAAAACATTTCTCCGTGTGCTACTTTTGGTGGAGACGAGTCCCTGACTTGTCCTGTCCAGGTGTGATCAGCTCCGACTGCTTACTAGGTTGCAGCAATGTTTTATTGGTGACTGTTATTTCAGAAACCAGATCAAATAGAAGTCGGGGAGGACGGCTTTAGACAGTGGGATGGTAAGAATGGATTTCACATAGGAATACACTGCAGTAATGTACTTTTCCTTTCCTGCACATTTCTGTAGTTTGGTAACCAATTAATTTGTGATAGATACTGCCTTTTAGTGTTCACAGAGTGACGGAGACTAAAAAGGCAATATCTATCTGTGACTAATGTGTGTTGAAGCACGTGAAGACGGCTGTCTGCTGCATGTGTGGTGAAGCCTGCTGTTCTTTGTTTTCTCCTTGTTATCAGTGATCACTGCCCTGGATATGGAGGCTATGGTCAACACTGTGAAAGGCTGGCAGGAGAACCCGGTCAAGTTTGCCCTTTCTCATGGTGTCAGCCTGTCGCCCATACCTGAGATATCCGACGTGGAGAAGGGGGTCCACATTCTCATCGTGGAGGGGTTCCTCATCTACAACTACAAGTGGGTCAATGGTTAATGTCTCACTTCACACCATGTTTTTTTTTTTTTATTTAAACTTTTAAGCTACTTTCGTCTTGACCTTTAAAGCTTTACACTAATCAGAGCCTTGCCTCCCGTCTGCAGGCCTCTTATCGACGTCTACGACAAATGTTTCTACATTTCCATTCCTTATGAGGAGTGCAAGAGAAGGAGAAGGTAAGACGCTGACAGATCGCCCGTGTCGGACACGGCATTACAGGCGTAGGCTATAATATGACGCGATTGATTATGTTTCCTGCAGTACAAGGACATACACAGTCCCCGACCCCCCCGGCTTGTTCGACGGCCATGTCTGGCCCATGTACCTGAAACACAGGAAAGAGATGGAGAACAATTGCGACAGATTAGGTATGACTAGCCAATTTCTAAACTAAATATGGATAATATATCCACCTCTGTTCAAATTAATCTCATTCACAACTGATTTGTCTCTTTCTGCACAGAATATCTGGACGGGATGACATCAAAGGAAGATATGTACAACCATGTGTATGAAAGCATTCAGAACTCCCTGCTGAACAACTTATAGGTAAACACTGATTAACTTTAACATTATCAGATCATTAATCAGTATTTTCTTCAGCGTGAGTAACTCGCTCTTCTTCTTTTCTCTCCACAGCAGGACGAGGACGGCGGAGGATTTGTGTATAGACTTGTAAATATAATTTTGAGTAACTGCGTAACACCTGTACTTCTAGCCTATATGATTTCTGATCTGTAAATAGTTAATCATAATCATGTAACTTATTATGAACTAACGGCAGAAGTGTTGTGTTTTGTATAATCCGTGTAACTTTTTTTTTCTAAGCGATAAGCCACCTCTGGATTGCCCAGTGTTTTAACAGCAGAGACAGATCTCAGTTCTGATCTTGTACCGTACATCAATGTAAACTAACCACTGGAAGGAAGGATTTATGTCCTGCAACATAAAGAATTGACTGAATCCTCCTTAAGTCTCCTGTTTTTCATAACTCACTTCCAACACACCCAGTAGTTGCTTGACTCACAAACCTCATGTTTTTCAGCTCAAACATTTACGTATATTGAGGGTGGCTGATAACGCCCTGAGGAATGAGCCTCTTTATAAACCAGATAAGATAAAGCGCTGCAGTAAAAGCGGCTTGTTGACTGATGTCGTTTCCCTAAAAGATTGTTTGTTGTTCTTAAACTTGTTGACGTCAGGGACGTCTGAACTGAAACGAAATAGATTAGGGCTGTTTTTCGGATAAGATTTATGCTTTTAGATATTTTATTACAAACATTGTTTGAAACTTGTAACCAAAACAGTCATATACTCTGACATAATGTTACAAATGGATGGAATTATAGGAAAAAAATATTCTCTAATGAATGAAATACTATGAATGAAATATAAAAGTCTATGAGAAAGGGAATAGATATAATAAATAGATAATAAATAAATGTTATTTTATTTTACTTCCAATTGCTATATTGTTTTACTTCATTTGTAATTGTCTTTTTTATTAATTAATAAAAGTTACTTACTAAGTTAGTAACTTTTTTTAATTATCTTCATACATCTTGCTGTTGTATGCAGCTATTTTGACTATGAATGTTTATTTTTCTCATGTCTTTCTTGAGTTTTCAAAATGTGGATAAATAAATGTAAAATGGTGTTGTAGCATCTATTATTACCACATTTTTTTTAAATAATAAAAATAAATGTTCTCCCTGTATCTTAAAGGTCCCATATTTTAGACTATGCAGTTTTAATTGCTTTTTTGGAAAATCCAGGTGATAAATAAACAAATAAATACTGCCTCATGTTTCAACACACTCACAGAGAGATGCACATAGCCTACATTCACCATCTGTGCCTTAAAATGAGGCATCAGGACTTCTGTGAAATTGTGATGTCACAACAATGCAGTCACCGCCATGATAGACACAAGATGACCTGTTCTTTCTAGAGCTTGAGAGAGGACATGTAAAACTATATTGAGATGATTTTTGGTACTTTAAATCACAAATATATCATGTTCAGTATATCAAACCTTCAAATTGTACTTTTATAGAAAATAACCTTAATGTTTAATGAAGTCCTTTTGTGAATTTCACCTTTTATTTGCACCATTAGCAAGGACTTTAGCCACTGACACAATGTCTTACTAAAGGGCACGTCGAAAGGGCAGAACCAAGATAAAAATCCAACATCTGAAACAAACCCATATTCCTTAATTCTTGCCTGTAGCAATGTGGATTAAAGGGCATGCTTATTTATTTATTTATTAATTCCTGGCATAATCCAAACATGCACCGAAACTGCGAGGGCACTCCTACAATAGATCAAATGTCCGCTCATAAATTTAATCCTCAGCCAACCCTGTCAGCACAGACCAGAAGGGAAACCTGAGCAGTATATTTCACTTTTATTGATAATTCAATATCAAAAACCTTAAAGGCTTCATTCTGTATCTGCTGCTGACTGTACACTACCACTTGGAAGCATAAAAGAAATGATTTGTGTGTCTGGATGGGCAGCGATGACTAAGACAGTAGAATTTATATATAATTAAGGCAACTATCAAAAATCGTATCCATGCCGAATCTTCTCATGACTCACACTTCACATTATTTTGAGAAAATGAGCAGCCGAATCTGACTGAGGACCTGGCAGGGCCATGCAGGGTGTGTGGGATGTGGGGGGAGTTCAGGGTCTTGTGATGCGTTTCTGGGAGTCTTTACATGCCAGCGGCTGGTCCGGAGTAGAGGGTACGCTGCGCTCGGTTTATATTTAGGATAAGTGCCTGAAGTGTCAGGGGAGTATATTTAACGACTGTACAGCCAATTACTGATGACCACGCACCCGCTCCACTGGTCTAGCTGGGGCCGGTCCCATCATGCCACCATGGGTGCGGGTAAGGTGAGAACCTTGTGAGTTGGCACATGCTCCCACGTCAACTGACACCATGGCAACCCGAAAAGTGCAGGGTCTCTATGTTTGGGCATGGAGAGGCAGGGACACAGGAGATGAGCAGCTGTCACACACCCCGTGAGTCTGAATGTGAGTCAGAGAGGACCCTGACGCATATCAACAGTTGCAGCTGTGCCACCGACGGCAGCAGGAATATTTACAGCTGCCTCACTGCATCAAACGTATGCAAACAAATGGATTCTGTTCTGTCATAAGAAGACAGGATGGTCTCATTGATTTTAGTTTCATAAAGAGCATAAAAAGTGATTTGGTGAGAGGCTCATCAAAGGAAACTTATCTTTATTCATGTTTTAAAAAAAGTCTCCTTGGCTCTTAAACTACTCTAGACCTAAAGATCAGCCTAAAAAGATCAAGTAATAAAAACTGAATAATGATGAAGAAAAGAAAAACAAGCCTCCACCAAACTATATACAATAATGTCACTTATTTCAGTTGATTATCCCAAAAATCATCTCAATAGATTTGTACTTTTTTTTTTTTTTTAATTTTTTTTCCCTTTTTGAACAAATACAAAATCATGTTGCTTAAGATACCAAAACTTCAGATAAAACCCAGGAAAAGTGTAGAATATGGGATCTTTAATATTTCTACTGTGCAGTGACAAGGCAGGTTTATGTTGCTCAATTTGTTATTATTATTTTTATTATAATATTAATTACTCTCCATGCTTGTGCTGAACATAAATATAATCCCAGAAGCAGCGCGTTCACCATCATTTGCCATATGTAAAGTCTTCACGTCCAATTCTGCCTTCATATTACATTCTGGTGTCCAATTTTGAATTCTGATCCAGAGCTGCTGTGATGCTGCGTTCACACACTGAAATACGTGCGTAAGCGACTCTACGTCAATAAAAACCTGCAGAGTGGTGCTCATTACTGATGGTAAAATTTTACACCACCAAATAGGCTAATATACAACACACATTTATCACACTACCTTTCAATAAATACGATGTTAATTAATGTGTAAATGAATATATTCCATGCCATGAAACCTATTAAAAAAATTTAAGGATTTAAATTGGATCACGTAATGTTAACCAGTATGAGCAAACTATATATAATATATATATATATATTATAAATTATTTAATATTACTAATATTATTAATGTAATAATTAAATTCCTTAATTGTGATTTAACTTAATTTGCATTTCGCTTTGATTACACTGTGATCACGTGTAAAAAATGTCCTATTTTGTCCATATAATTATTTTGAATTTAATGTAAAGCAACTAAAGAAAGGGGAAAAAATGAGTTGTATCTATTTAAAAAAAAACACTTAAAAATGTTTGAAGAGTTGACATATTTAACGCTCTCAACACCATGTTGCTCAAGCTGAAACGTGAGCTGACATCAAAGATAAGAAAGACGTGTGTCGCAGGAAACCAGATGGGCTCTGAGATGACCTATAATTCATATGTGATACGCATATCTATTTTAACTCATGTTCAACTACAAAACCAGCGTAGATTTACTACAGAATGTACAGGTTTTACTTTCAACCAAACATATACATCTACATAATAGGAGATTTCAATAATTTTCATTTTTTCACACATTGTTTCATCAGCATCTCACCTGAATTGTCTCCCCATGATCTGTGGTAAACCCTCTGGATCTATCATTTAGGTGTAAACTCCACAGAATGGCAGTGTGAGGCCTCAGGGGAAGTATATTCCTTGTGGGAGAGTTTCTTGTGGTAAAACCATTTTAAGACCATCATCTTCGTTAAATCTCACAAGAAGCAAAGCTGTGAGCAGCCCTGGAAACCTAGATTCATGGGATAAGATATATTCAAAGCGTAAAAGAATTAGTCTTTCACACGGGGAAAGTCTGCTGCTGCTGCTGCTGCTGCTGTAGGCTCACCATGAAAACAACCAGAAACTGTTTCTTTTATTTCAAAGTACTCCTAATTTACAGTACAGTTTTTTGTGGCAACATTATGTTGTGATTTGTTTTACTTTCACGTTAGACACACAAGAAAGACTCAATTCAACATCAATACTTACTGGCTAAATTTTGTGGGTTACATGTCCTGCTCAGGAAGTCTTGTGCCAAACCAGTGCCGAGGATCTGTCTCTCTTATAAATGTGGACTGCGAGGTCCCGGACTTTGGAACATGGGAAAGGTCTCGGTCTAAGAATAGTTCACTGTCCCGATGCCGTATTTGGCCGAGGAACCACACACCCCGGCATTTCTTCTGACAGGTGACAAATACCGAGCTGTATGTGGATCCTCTCTGTCACATCACTATGTGTGTGTGTGTGTGTGTGTGTGTGTGTGTGTGTGTATGTGTATAACCCATATCCAGCAGAAAAAAGAAAAAAAAAAGATCTCAAAATATAAATAACATTCATGTGCACATGCTGCTCACATTGCATTTATGTTAATGTATAGTTTATTGCTATAATAGATCATGTTAAGAGTTCAGTGTGTCAAACCGTTTATGACTCGGCATTCTCAGCCACAACTTGTAATGTGGTGTTTAGTACTTAGAGCTGACTGTGGTCTATTTTCAGTGGTGCAAATCAGCCTCTTTTATAGTGTTATATTATCTTATACAGTAGATTCTTATCCATGATGCAATACTATCACAGGGAGATCACTAATTGATCTCAAATGTAATTCGCAGCATGTCAGTGATTCCAAACTTGCAGCAAGGCTCTAGAAGACATGACAGTGACAAGAAGAACAAGAAGTCCAGTATCGGATGGTTTGGCCCTGCAGACCCTGATCTCAAACATCATGGAGTCAGTCTGCGGTTACACGAAGAACGGAAGCAACTGAGACGCCTAAATCCACTGAAGAAGTTCTTCAAGATGCAGGAACAAACCCCTAGAGCAGGGGAGTCAAACTCAATTTAGTTCATGGGCCACTAAAGTGCAATTTGACCTCAAGTGGGCCGGGACCAGTAAAAATAAACGTATAAATAACAGCTACAAACTTCTCCCCTCCCTTTTATGTAAAAAATACATTAAAAACACAATTAATTAACCGATTATTGTCAATTAAGATGACAATAAAAAAGTGCAATTTTAAAAAAAAGTGTTATGTTAGTTATTCCATATTCAGTCAGAATACTATTGCATTCATTTCAATTCAAAACATTTAGTCATTGTATATATATGTGTGTGTGTGTGTGTGTGTGTGTGTGTGTGTGTGTGTGTGTGTGTGTGTGTGTGTGTGTGTGTGTGTGTGTGTGTGTGTGTGTGCTCTCTTAACTTTAATGCCTAAAACATGTTTTAATCGAATTTTATATCTTCTGGTGAATATTATTAGAACATTAATACTGACTCATTGAATTTAAACAGGGCTTGCAGCTGACATTTGTTTGGGGTTTTGTCCATATCAGGATTTTTTTTTCAATGAATCTGGTCTATTTACATTAAGCTGATGTTAATTAAGGTGTAAATTAATATATGCCATGAAATTCATTCAAAAATGAAACATTTAAATTGGGTCAAGTAATGTTAACCAGTATGAACAAACTATACATACATATATACATATTATTATAAATAATTTAATATTAATTATCTAATATTTCAGTTCATAAATTGTATTTCATTTGACTTTAATTACATGTAAAAAAAAAAATGAATGATGAATTGTATAAATGATCCTGTAGTTTTTGTGTGATAAAGTGTTCATGAAACAGGAACTCGTTTATCCAGACCTGGACTGACAGCTTATCCCAGCAGGGCTGCCAGAGGATAAGAGGATCTCCAAGTGTTAATCATGGGGTCATAGCATCATAGATGGAGACCGCCGCCTTGTGGTGAACTTTTATTCCTGCACGAGGCCACGAAGCTGAGAGCAGAGCTCACAATGTTAAAAGATGTTCATCCTGATCAATAATGACCATGCATTGTATTTAAATGACATGGACATAAACTAAACTCATGATTTATGTCTTTTAGGTTTTATAATGACATTTTAAAGGCCCAACACTGTAGAAAGTGATATTTTAATTGCTTTTTGATTATAAGAAGATCTGGCTGTTATATAAATACCATCCCATGTTTCAAAAACATTTCAACCACAGAGAAATACACACAGCCATATTCAGAAACTGTGCTGTAAAACGAACCGTCAGGACTTCCTTTAAGTTGTGATGTCACAAATATGCAGTCCCCAAACGCAGCTGATTAGAGGAGAGGGTTAATTAATGTTAATATGACAAACACAAAACCTGTTGAGAGGCTTGAGAAAGGAGGTGTAAAACTATTTGGAGAATTTTGGGATATAAAAATTCAAGTAAAACCCAGATAAAAGGCTAAATATGGGACTTTAGTACAGCAACAATTCTGGTGTTATTAGTTTGTCTTCTGTAATTTATATGTTCAGTGTTCAAGTGAAAGTAAATGCCTTTATTTCACGTTTGTAGCCCAATCACTGGGTGAACTGGTCCTGGAAAGTAACCAGATCGAAGGGTCCACATTTATGACTTCAATTCACACCCGTGCGTCAAGTTTACTCAGCAAATGTCCCTGTGTGAGTGTGGTGGCACAGAAGCCAGCCCCGGCGAGGGGTGGGTTAAACTTCCCTTCGCTTAGAAAAGTTTGACTTTCAGTGCAACTGGGCTGAATTCGATAAATGACCAGGGGGAGCAGCTCCAGCCCTCCTCTCCTCTCCTCCGCAGTCGTCAGTCCTCCTGAGAACTGATATGTTGCGTTGCTTAAGAGCTGGAACTGAGAGCGCGCCTGCTTTTCATCCAGTTTCCACAAAGCAACATCTGTGCGTGCAATTCATGCCATAAACTAACCTATCATTGATTTGCAGGAGTATCATTTTAAAAGTTTTATTGCCATGGCAAAATGGTCTCTTTTATTTCTATACTTCTCCCAAGGACTACACCTAATCACTGGGCAGCAGCAGCAGCAGCAGCGCACTGGGCCCTGGCGGCAGCGGATCCAGTGGCACAACAACGGGCAGGTGTTCAGTTTAGTGAGCACTGGATCAGAGTACCAGTCCCCGGTTCGGTCCAGAAGCCAATCGAGGGTTTACATGAGCAGCAGCGGCAGCAGGGATGGCATGAGGAGCCACAGGGGATCTAGCTTCGTAAGAACCGGACAGACTGAGTCCAGGCAGTTCAGGTACGAACCGGGATCTACTGCACCTGTTCAGGATATCAGACAGTACGTGGCCGTTAATTCCGCACCCGCGCAGGACAGCAGACAGTACGTGCCCGCTGTTGCCGCTGCTGCGTCAGGGGTCAGACCGCAGCCTCACCGCGCAGCGGCAGCAGCGGCGGCGGCGGCTGCAGGTGATCCAAGCGCACGGCGGGTACTCCCTGAAAGCGGCGCGCACGACCCAGTGAGAAGAGGAGGTGTCGCTACGGCGACGCACGCCAGAGGAGGCGACCCGGGTCCCGGCGCGCAATACCAGCAGTTACGCACGGTGCCAGAGGCGATGCCCGTCGCCAGGCAACCCGTTATCCAGACTAACCATCCAATCCCGGGGAATCCCACCGCTCTGGGGAGGGAATCCGAGGCCCCCGCTACTTTCCCCGCACTTAGTGAGGATTTTTCAAACCAGGCTGCCGGTCACGTGGAGGACATGGTTAACGATGACCCTAGAAATCCGTTAAAGAACCACAGGAATTCCGTTTTCTACAACATGTATCCCACCAGAGGGAGGTCGGTGGCACGGACGCGTCCTCCGCCTAACGCGGGATATGGAACAAGATATTTCCAGAATGGTGAGTTAAATGTCATGCGCGATGAGCTCAGGCTGCTTAATTATACTGGATTTTAATGGTTTTAGACTTAACATGATGGTCCAGTGGACGCCTTAATTAGGATAATCGGATTTATAACCATTGAAATTACACTTTAAATCAGTTGTTTTTGCAAGAAAAAAACTCTATGACAGGAGAGGAAAATAACTCAGCCGCCACGACTGACAGCTCAGGAATGTGAAACATTTAAAAAGATGCCAACCAACACAAACAGCGCTCTCGTTTTCTCATTTTCAGCCCGGACACTGTTTATTTTAGTGGATTTTTCTCAGCTCACCTAAACTAAGGCGGTAATATCTCACTAATACGTAAAAAAAAACTTGTGTATTGTCCCTTTAATCCCCCCTCCCAGGACTGCCAGACCTGGTGCCAGACCCGTACGCCATCCAAGCAGGTGCTTATATCCAACGCATGCAGATGTATGCGCTCCGCTGTGCAGCTGAGGAGAACTGTCTGGCCAGGTAACATGCGGAGCCAAAAGTGATTCACTTGTTAAGTATCCACACTGCAGCAAGCAGACACACACATACACACACACACACACACACACACACACACACACACACACACACACACACAAATACACACACACACACTGGTATTTCCTCTGTTTTTTCTGCTCGTATTTCTTGTTAATTTTACATGTTTGAGCAGAACTTTTTGCTTGTTTTAAGATAACTTTTAGTCATGTCAGATTATTTCTCAATGCCTTAGGATAACAGTTTTTTTTTATTAACGTTCAATGAATGTTTAGTCATATAATGGAGCAATGAGTCTCATCAACATGACATCCTGCCAAGACATAAATGTTCTGGGTTGATTTTCCCAAAAGCATTCGGCACAATGGAACAAACCCTCTGCGCTCGGTTACTTTTATGAAAACTAGTCCCGGGAGCTCGGCCAGGAGCACTTTCCAACTCAGCTTATGCCCATTTCCCTGTGATCCGTCCAAGGTCGGCTTATGGACCTGCTGTGCGAGACATCGACTTCAGAGTCCTCCTGCGGTTCCCCCAGAGAGTGAAGAATCAAGGCACCAGCGACTTCCTTCCCTTCAAGCCGAGACATCAGTGGGACTGGCACAGCTGTCACCAGTGAGTTTACATGGAAATCACCTTAAATCATTTAATAAAAAAATGTGCACGGCTTCGTTTACAGCCCCCGGTTAAAGCAAAAACACACCACACCCTCAAAATTCCCATAAAGTTGCAGGCTTATAGGTATTCCCGAAGCCTGTGAAATGTCCCTATTTGGTTCTATTCTATCGTTCTCCACCCTCAGACATTACCACAGCATGGACGCCTTCAGTAACTACGACCTGCTGGACATCATCACCGGCAGGAAAGTGGCAGAGGGACACAAAGCCAGTTTCTGTCTGGAGGACACGAGCTGCGACCCTGGGTTCAGGCGGCGATACGCCTGCACGGCTCATACACAGGTAATAACATATCCTCAGTGAAGTAGTAAGTAAATATCACATAACCATTAAATCAACTAGAGCTCAAGATCTTTTTTTTAGCAAGACAGGCCTGGGGAAACATCGAGAAAAGAACATGCAGCCATAAATAATATCAGAAACATCATTAAATATGTAGAAAGTTGAGAATGTAGAGAGTTACTACTTTGGAAGTAAAATCCAGAACTGTCTTATAATTCATGACAGAAACTTTCTTAGTGACTTACAGTAGAAGGTTGGAAAACAGTATTAATTCTGAAGAAAGGGAACTATTTAAAGCATGAATCATGTTTTTTGTTACTTTTTGCCTTTTTTTCTCTTTATAGTCTTCGTCACTGAGAAGGTTGCATGCCAAAACGTACAGGTTCAAGGAAGTCATTCCTGAGTCTGACAAATCTTGAGATCTGGTTTGGTGCTTTGCAGCTTTAAACATGAGAAGTAATAGTTGTGACACATCGACGCAGCTTTATTGAGAGACATTTATTTTGTAGCAGTGAGGTTACTATAGTTGTAGCCAGCATTTAATCATCATGACTAACGAGAGACAATCAGGATCATCTGTTGGATCCAAATTAGAAAGCGGAAAAAATGCTAATTTAAATGAAAATGACCATTTCATCATATTATATATGTCACATTAATACATCAGTTCCTGTATGACATATACATTTCTGATTTGATTTTACTTTTCAGATCAGGTAGCAAGTTTTCACAGTTACTTTTGAGCATTATTTTCTTGCAAATCCTGCAAATCCTCATCTGAGAAATATTTTCATTACTAAAACTCCAGTTTGTGCCAATGATGAAAGAAACATCCTGAGGACATGGGAATATTTATTATATCTGTTGTCTGGGCTCTGTGATTCTGGCTTTGTGCTCCTTAGTGCTGGTTTCTTGTAACAGCTCTGCTGCCAAGAACTGTTTGTATAACTAAAACTCAAATCTGCCTCATTCGCAACACTTGTAGGAAAATAGTCGTCAAAGTCATGTGAAGAGCCTGAATCGAAGCTTTCAGCCACGCTGAAGGCTGTTTGGTTTTGTGTTTTCAGGGACTGAGCCCCGGATGCCATGACGTCTATGCCGCCAACATCGACTGTCAGTGGATTGACATCACTGATGTACCTCCAGGAAACTATATCTTGAAGGTAAAACGTGACAAAAGATCTGCCTATTTGTGGATTATATATCCACAATGTGATCTGCAAAGCAGCTCATATACTTTATTGATTCTTTTTTTTTTCAGGTTACTGTCAATCCTAATTTCCACGTCCTGGAATCAGACTTCAACAACAATGTAGTGAGGTGTGATGTCACATACACAGGAACTTATGTTCAGACACGCAACTGTCGAATAACAAGGTAAACTATGATGTCAGATTGTATACCATTTATTAACTAATTTCTTAAAAAGGGGAAGTGGAAATCAAGTGTACATGTACATATTGAATATTTGGAAAGATATTTTAATATCTTTCTCTTCCCATTTTCAGGGGTTGAAGAAGTCTTCGTTTCTGGTACTATTCATGTGAATTTTCCAGCAACCATCTCTGCATGTACTGTACAGCAACATCAACACTCTGACTAACAGATGGTGCTTATTGGTAACAGTTTTTTTTATTCATTTCATTTTCTGCTACATTCCTGCTTTAGACTCATAAAGAGCATTTATTTGTAATAAATGCAGAAACCAGTTTACACTATTGTTTGTATGAGACTAATGATATCATCAGATTTACTTGAGTATGTATTTCTACAAATGTGTCAAAAAGTACTGTTCTTAGATACTTTTGTTCCCTGAATGCTGGTTTATTGCTTGAAATTTGTGTTTTGTTGCTGCATATTGTCTGTTTTTTCTGCCTCGTGTTGTTATGTTGCACATCATTAGTTGTTACGGTTTTATTTAAAGGATAATGTTCTATATTTTTGTTATTGTCAACAAATCTCATTAAAAACATCAACAAGAACAATGTCTTCCTGGGCACTGGTTTTTAGCAAAGGTTTAAACATAACTAAATAAAGTGCATTATTTAGGGACTATTTTCAGCTGCAGTGTAGCATGTAGGGGTTCAACCTACAGTCTAAATAGTGTTTAGACATCAATGGAGGTCTGTGACACAGAGAATAAGCTGCACCAGGCTTTAGATCCATAGACAGAACTTATTACTCAAATCAGTTCATTACTGCTTTTTGGGATTTGTTGACAATTAAAAAAACATTCAGAATATCAGCAAACTTACTTTTAATCACTTGGTGATCACATTAGCAAAAATAAATAATAAATACATATTTCATTTAATGTTAAAGGGTAGAAGATTGGAGTATGTTTGTGTGCTTGTCTGTAACTGAGGGAATGAAAAATGTGAGAAACTATTAATGTTGCTAGAACATTGTTGTTGAAAAATTATATTCCGTTTGTACTGTATGTTGGATCTAACGCAATAAAGATAAGAGGAGTGAGGAGTTTATCATTACAACAGTTCCTCACTCTTCTTTTGAAATAATAATCACAACCATCAGTTTAATCCTCATTTTCCATCTTCTTGATCCAGGCTTTGTTCCGCTTTATCCACTGATCTCTAAAGATTTTCTAGCTGCATGTCATGTTGACATTTTAGTATGAAAACGGTGAGGACAATTACAAATAAATTCCTATAATAGTTTTGAATCCAGTATCCCAAGCGGACAAAAAGCAGCTTGTTCGTACCCGGGTCATTCTGCAGGACTTAATCAGTGTTGGGTCGTCGTCCTGTTGAATGGAGGAACTTTACTTTGAGTGACGCGTACAGATCGCAGCCTCAGAGACAAACAGGTCCGCAGGCCGATGCTGGCGGCGTGTTTGTTGACAGGCCTCTGTGAAGCCACAACCCGCAGGATCTTATACAGCCGTGCCATATCTACTAAAGCACAGCCAGTGCAGGATGAATGGAGGCCTTTTCTCACTTTCTGTCCCCCCTTGCGCCGTGTAAAAAGCAGCGTCTCTCAGCCTTCCTGGCTCTGCATCATGGCTTCATTAGGCCCCATAGGGGATTGTCTGGGTCGAAAGGTGCTTTATTACCACCGGGATATTTGCCTGAGTGGGAGGACCGACACAGCCCGCCAGAGAGCAGCTCCATCGAGTCACTCAAAGATGTTTTTTGTTTTATTTTTACCAAGGACAAATGTGTTTGAGTTTAAGCGCCAGACTGTTTCAAACAGCAAAAGAACACCAGGAAAAGCAGTGACCCTGCTTTTAGCGCAATAACTCTGATCACTGTCCCGGAAAGGCATTATGATGGAGCAGGTTTTGAAGGATGTAGTGGAGAACATGTAAACTGCAGACAATGTATGCACTGTTAAATACGCAGATGTTGAGTATTTACAACAAATCAGAACTCAGTCTGCAGTTTGAGAAAGCAGCAAACCGGGAAGATTAAGCGCAATTGAAATGGTCTGTGTTGGAAGTTGCCAAGGTGCTTCCCTGCCAGAATAGATTGTCTGTGTTATTGAAAGTGTCTGGAAAATCCCCCCGACTCCTATTTAGTCGACTCCATTCCTGTCTGTCTAGGAGGTTTTCAGGAGAATAATTACAGACAGAGTATTTCAGCAAAGGATCTCTGAATCTAAATCTGCTCCTCAACAAACACAAAACAAGACCTTAGACAGTTTACTCAATAAATATGTCTGTTTCTCAATAAAACTAAGCTTTAAACTCAATATTAACATTAGGATTTGGTCCCACGCATGCTTACAATAATGCTGCTAATATGATTATTATTATATCATGCTGACTATTTTAGTTTAGTGTATTAACATGCTAACATTTGCTAGTGAGCCCAAAGCACCATAAACCAAAGTAGTGGACACAGTTGTTGACCTGATGATGGAACTGGATGGAAAGTAAATGGGTCAATAGCTATTACAATTTACCCTTGCCCTTAGTTACTGTTGCTAGGTAGAACAAGCTTGACAAAAGGAACACTGCATGCACCTTTATGTGTTCTTGGAACTAGTAAATCATTTTCACAATGGGATGCTAGACGTCCAAATAAATCAATAAATAACACCAAAAGTTACTTTGGAGCAACCCATAGCCTTACAGACACAATATAAATAAATGGAAGTAAGTTTTGATCTTTTCTGGTTAATGAGAATTCCTGTCATCTTTAAAATATGTCAGCAACATAACTATCTGTCCTTTTCTAAATCTCTGTAATATTACCACTCAGTTTCCAATCTGTCATAGAGGACCACTCACCTTGATTGACAGGTAGACGTTATGATACTATTGGATGAAACTGCTCTGGAGAAGATGACAAATGTCAAATGAAATGTGTTGTACTGGAAGAAAACATGATTGGAATTTGATAAAAAATTCAATCAAACAGCAGAAATATAGTAATGAAAGTGAACAATATAACCAGACTGATCTATAAGGATCTATTATGTGTCCATGAAGACTGTGCCATCAATGTAACATGACTTTACACAATAATGTTACCTTCTTGAACAAGTGGTTTCCTTTGAAACATAGCATATTTCATTATACAGGAAAGGTAAAAATTGGCCGAGGTTCGGCTGGGGAACCTCGCTCAACTCTTATTGGAACCCAGAGCGAAAAGAGGCGGGACTCAGGGAGGGTCAAAGGGCTCTTTGCAATGCTCTTGCTGCGCCGGTCGTAGAAGCAATGGTGGTTTTCTAGATGCGTTCTTTAAATATTATGACTATATGTAGTCCCCAGAGGAATAACTTAACTGCTGTTAGCTTAGCATTGCATACTCCCTGTAATGTAGAGTTGCATCAATGTGCTAGCTGGCGACTCTACATTGCAGTACCTATGCAATGCTAAGCTAACTGTTGCCAGTTTAGGGCATTGGCTAAGCTGACCAAAAAATGGTTCTGTTCACTTAATTAACTCTGGGGACTGTGAGGAATGACTTAATTTCACATAGGGGTGGAGAATCCCTTTAAATGCCCAGGAATGTGTGTACAAACATACTACACTACCACATGCATATAATCACAGACAATCTATTTGCAAGGGTACACATTACAGTTCAAAAGTTTGTCACATAGTAATGTCCTTTTTTTTTTTTTGAAAGAAACACATTGTTTTTTTCAATGAAGATAACTATAAACTAATCAGAAATACACTCTATACATTGCTAATGGGGTAAATGCCTATTGTAGCTGCAAATGTCTGGTGTAATATCTACAGAGGTGTATAGACGCCCATTTCCAGCAACTATCACTCCAGTGTTCTAATAGAACAGAACTGAAGCTTAGCAGAGCTGAAAACAGTTTAGCTGGTTAGAGAAGCGAGAAAACTGACCTTCCTTTGACGAAAGCAAAATTAGTTTAAATACAAATCCTTATATCTAACTATAGTTATAGGTATAGTTATAGTTAGTATATTTTCTATTCAAATTGACTGCAACCTTATGAAAGGTAGCATAAGCCACAAAGTTTTAAGGAATATAGGCTGGCCTTCATATCTGTGGGTATGCCTTGGAGGATGCCTTCCAAATGAGATTCTTAGCAAGTCTTGTAAACACAGCATATAGAAAAGCGCCATTGGTTCTACGACTGGAAAAGACCAGGCCGCATTTCCATCGTGGCAAGAGATATGTGCAAAAAGCCTATTCTTCCACAGAAGGAATTAATTTACCAGATTTATGCCAACCCATCCAATAGTTGGATGGCTAGTTGAATTCACAGGATGACATTTCACAGTGATCATGTGATTGATCAAACGATCGTTGATCAATTGAAATGTAAAACTCATGATGGCACTAGAAGAAAAGTCTGAAGTTCACGAAAGTCAACATGACTCATCCCCCATGGAAGCACGAATGTCTGTACAAAGTTTTAATCTTTCGAAAAGTGATGGACGGGTCTGACCGATAAACAGATGATGCCGTGCCTGAAGACACTGCTGGCGTAATACGCCGCACATTTCTCAGAGAACATCAACGCGAAGTCAAGAGTTTGTGATATGACAAAGGAAAGTGTCAGTGCAGCAGCGTGACTACCTGACATGTTTTAATAGCTTTTGGACAACAACAGCACAGAAGAATGAGATATATCTGTCTGTGGCTACGCACACAAGGATGATTTCATTGTTGCTTTGGATAAGATTTACAGACAATAAGGAAAACACAGAAAATCGCCAAATCCTTTAATCTTTTGTTTTTTAGTTACTTTAGTCACCCTCTTGACATTGTTTCTAAAAATTCAAACCCACAAGGAATGTTGGACTTTAACCCGTTACAACAAGGCAATCAGATGTGCTCCTCACATCTCAGCTCGTCTGCTCCTTTTTTTGGACCGCCGTGTCATTTTAAACATGTCATGCTGTAGAGAAGACATTGCCTGTTTGCTCAGCTGCACTTCACACCGACATCTGGAAGGAGACTTTCATTAGCCTCACACAAGCACAGAGCAATGTCGGCACGAGCCAAAAAGGAAATGGCAGGTTGGCACCTTCTGCTCGGCCTCAGTGGCAGGCACAGTCCAGCATACAGGTAGGTAAGGTGTTGAAGGGATGGGCTCGCGTTTCGCCATCTGCCTGCGGCCAACGCTAAAAATACCGTGGCAAAGAGAGACATTTTCCGGATGCATCTGCACGTAGGTGGGCAGTGTTTGGAGGGGGTTACTAAGGCCAGGGTCTGGTATTTGCAGGTCATATTTCAACAAAGCGGGGCCACGTGAGAGCCGGCAGGGACGCAGCGGTGGAACGTGCTCAGCCTAAAGACGGCATCTTGACAGGTTAGTTTAGGCACTGAGCAGAGAAATTCCTCAGCCGTTCTGTCATCCCGTTGAGATTAAGAAGAGCGCTGTGGTCAGCCATAGAGCAGCGAGGGGGTGGAGGGCAGACACAGGCCAGCTTCCTGTACGGGTTCGCCGACACAAACAGTAGACGCAGCGTAACGTGCAAATCTGGAGGGAAAACTATGTCGTCTGCTGAGACAAAACACAGAGCCTGTCATCTTTGAGTGGGACCGATGATGAATTCTCTTTCTCTTTCGAGCTGGGTGGTACTGTGACTGTGGGTGGTATTTGGAGGGTTGGCTCAAAGGATTTGCTGTTCTTTGAATGTTGATCCACTGTACTGTCTGTCTGTAAGCTCTTCATCTCTTATTTCAGACACTTGCATTAATTTTTTTTTCAGAACCGTTCCGCTCTGTGCACTTTGAGTCACCCAGAGGAAGCCCCCAGTCATAATAAAAATGGCAGAACACTCCTTTCACTGTGAACGTTTGTGGCATCAAACTCTGCAAGACACAAGGCAAATGAATTCTTTATTTGTCTGAAAACTGGAAAACAGTGGTGTGCTGTTGACTTCAGAAAGAAAAATCCATAATTGGTCATTAACTTGTGTTGCTTTGATTCGGTTCCTTGGTTTGGAGAGCATATACAATTCCAAGTAATATATGAAATCAGGAAACTTGGTGAAGCTTGTTTAACCCCTGAGAACCAGGGAAAAAAATGTTTAGATTTTTTAAAATTATATTCTAATGTTTAGGGGGTAAAATTTTTTAACTCAATTTTTACATGTGTAGCGTAGTACACGTCAGGACTTAACTGATGTGTGCAACACTATAAGAAAGTGGAATAAAATAGTACCAAATCCTGATATGTATTACATTACACATTGAAGAAGAAGCTGTTTTTCACCTATTTGTTCAGACCACAATGAAATAAATTATTAAATTCTAGAAAAGAAAGAAAGAAAAAAAACATTTGAATTATGAAAACCATGCTTGTCTCTGATTTTTACATAAAACATGCTGCTTCTGGTGCCTTCCATTTTGAAATGAGTGGGAGAAGGAAGTTGCAAAGGCCACACCCTCCAAATGTGATGTCACTTTTAGCCTCAGGAAAAGTGAAAAGTTAAACATTTACAAAATGGGAGATGCTAGCACAAACAAAAGATGTACTACAGTACATCAAAATTACTCGCTTCTTCTCAGGAGGTTATAATGTGTCCAAACATTACATCATTGAGTACCAAAACCAATTTGGATTTTCTTTGCATTTTACTTGTATTTTTCTTCATCTTTGTAGTTAGTTGCCAGTCTCATTGATATCTATCTTGTAAATATCTTAGATGTCCTTCTGTTATTTCACTATTTTGAATATAGTTCTGTGTTTCCTTCCTGTTTTGAAGCACAAATCACTGAGGTAATGTATTACAAAATTGACATTTCTCTAATGGGAGTTTTGAGGTTAGCACAGGTATTATCTGATATTATCTGGTATTATCTTCAATTTTACTGAGTTTTATTTGCAGTTGTGATATTCTATATCTTGATGTAGTTTTATATCTTCTCTTAGCTTCCGACTTAGTTCTCTCTTTCTCTTGGCTATGAATGTATAGCTGTGATATCACAAATTTACGGAAGTCCTTGCAACTTTTTTCTAGACACAGTTTCTGAATACAAGCATTTCTCTGTAGTTTGAGCATGGAACAGTATTTATATAACCATCTTATAATCAACAATCAATTAAAAGCTCACTTTCTACCTTTAACAAAATCTGTGATAAATCAGTTGCCTTTGCATATTAAATAATTTTATTGACTCTGACTATATGTTATATAAAGTAATATGTAATAGCTAATTGCTATAACCTACAGCAATTATTTATCAGCCCACATAGACGCCAATATAAATGTATTTATGAGAGCTAACAATATTATATAAATAAAGCTCTAATTAACACAATTAAAAAATCTGTAAAAAAAAAAAAAAATCATACTACAGCAATATATCACTAAAGATTAACCTAATTATCTTCATTTACAAGCAGAAGCTGATCAATGAGTTCTCCATGTTCGATGCTGCTGTCTCTCCTGCCTTGCTCTGTGTTTCAGGAGGCTTGTTGGATCAATTTGCACTAAGCTGTGTTCAGGATCAGGCCACAACCCATGAGACAAAGGCTGTGTTTGTTCAGTGTGCAATATTTTACTGTCCAGACCAGAAAACAACTGCGCACCTGCAATATTAACATCATCCTTCTCATGTAATATTTTTGGATGGATGAGACAAACGGGAGGTGGCAGTAGTAGAGTGTTGTTCTTGGTTTGAATGTCTGTCTGAAATTCCAGAGTCACTCCAGTATTTACAAAGTCGGCACGGCTAAAGGCTCAGCCGGTGTGCCTTCTGTCTGACAAGATTCATAGACCGGGTATGCGGAAAGGCGTAGACTGGGCCAGCAAGCCAAGACATGGCCTTTCCAAAAGCTCATCAAGCTTCACGCCACAGACATTATCTGATCCAGGCCTGCAGACTCCAAAGTGACTAAGGATGGATGATATTTTGCAGTTCGGTACTCAACCAGCCATCTGTGGCTACACAAATATTTAGCCTTGTTCCTGCAAAATAACACAGAATTCAGGAGAATTCATTATAATTCATTAGTCTATGGAGCTAAAACAATCAGTGGGTTATCCCATTAGGTAATCAACAGAAAAGCAAATTAACGAGTCATTTATCAAATAACAAGCCAGACATTCTCTGATTACAGCTTCTCAAATGTGAATTTGTTGCTTTTCTCTATTTTATAAAAAGTTAATCAAAAAGGTGAACAGGGCCATAGCCAATCTGTGTTAAAAATTGACTGTTTGGAAACCTCAGAATCTTAACTTCTTCTCCCTGTTTCATTTGGGGAAGTTTAGAGTCCAGCAACTCCAGCCAAACTTGTTACCTAAGAGTTAGCCTCATCCTCAAATCATTTCCTCATGTAGTGGAAAAATAAAGCATGATAATCCCTACGTCGCTCATCCAAGTATTTATTTCTGTCAGACTGATTAAAGTGTCTCTACACAGTAACATGAACTTAAAGTTTTAATGTACATGCCTTCTACATCTATGTGAATGTAAACATGGACCTTCAGCCTAAATAAATAAAATGTATTTATTATTTAATTTTTGAGCCATGTAATAATTTGCTAGCTTGCTCATGCATGGCAAGCAGAGCAAGGAGGGAGGAGTGTAATTGTTTCTCATGCATAATTTTCAAAATTGCATACCACAGCTTTAAGAAAAAGTATGTAAGTATTTGCATAAAATGTATTGTAATGTATTGTAATGTATGTATAAAAAGTATTAAAGTATAAGCCTTTGTTTGGTCCCTCTGACTAATATATTACTATACATGAAGTCGTTAGATCAGTTTCTTTGAACTACTGCATATGCAGTTAACTAGTTTAGTCCAATGGTTCCCAACCTAGGGGTCACAACCCTTTAGAGGGTCACCAGGTGAATCCGAGGGGTCGTGAGATGAATAATGGAAGGAAAGGAAAGTAGAAAATCAAAGTTCCGAGGCAGAAATCTGTTTCCACTTTTTGGACTTTTTTCTCTAATCTTTGATATTTGATGAAATATTGGATCTTTTGAACATTTATTGAAATGAAACCATGTGAACAGTTTAGAGGGAAAATTCACTATGCAGTCAAGCTGTTAACAACTCGTAGACATGTGACATGTGAGCCAACTACACTCTGCTTTTTGTAAGACATCAAAAGACAAAGCGTTTGGGAACAACTGGTTTCAACTTTTTAACTACGTGTTATATTTAAAAAGCTTGTAATATTATCCATTGTGTCAAATTATATAGTGGGGGAGAATGTATAATATTTCCCTCTGAAATGTAGTGGAGTGGATATATGAATGGAATGGAAATACTAATACTAATAAAAGTTGTACTTTTGAAGTATAGTACTTAGTACTAAATGTACTTTTGTTCACAACTGAATGAACCAAATCCTCAGGATTGCTGGAGAAGACACATTTTTTCTGGATTGGTGGAGACAATTAATAACGGCCTCTGGCTCATGACCTCACGTCGTTCTAACCTTCAGCGGCTTATCGACTGTTTACAGCCTTGCCTCCCACTCGCTATTATAAAACAATTACTTGAACTGCTGTACGTCTACAAGGCATATTCAGGTAGAGACAAAAGTGTCTGGTACAGTTTTTAACTGTGCTTGTGACATCCTCTCTGCCTTCTGTCAAAATCGAGTCAGAAAGGGAAACAGAGATGGAGGGATGTGTTGTGAGGCGGATGGTTTACTTCTCAGAAGGAGGCAGTTCGCTGTGATAGCAGCAGGAGTTAGTGGGAGCAGCATGGTGAAAGTCTCAGACAGGATTTAAACAAACAGAGACACAGACGCTGGCCTGACTGGCCCTGAAGCCAGCGCCCTGACAGAATAAGGCCATGAGAGATCTCACACTGCCATCTCCAGATCAGCCCAAGAAGTGTTCCTACAACCTCCCCAATAACATCTGGGATACCTCTATTAAGTTTGCTGAAAGCACAAATCATTTCGCAGAGTCAAGGGCAATGAAAACGCTGGCGTTATTTATTTTATTTCATGTTCTAATGTGGGACATTCAGAGCTTCAATGCATCATCACTCGAGCTGGTTAATTGAGACGTCAAGATTTATTTGTACGGGGAAAAGTGCAGAAGAATCCATTGTATTGCAATTTAATCCTCGCTCTCCTTTTCCAACTTTCCTACCTCCTTGCTGGCTTTTCTTCTTACATACTAAAACAACCACGTAGCAGAAGGCAAAAAACTGTCTAAACTCTTTATTCGCAAAATATCTGTACAATTGTTTAAAAGATATACATCTCAGTATAGCATACATTAGATTAGGTATCCAGACTGGTGTAAGCTGCCTGAAAATACATATTATTTTTTTGCAATAAAAAACTAAAATAGCAAGAATAAATTAATACTGTGATGGAAATATACCTTTATGTATCTATTGGTGGTCGTTTAGTAGCAGTTCACAGTTTGTCCTTCTCATCATTTGCCACTGCATCACCAGAAAAGCCTAAATTCCTGTTGAGGTTCCACGCCTTTGTGCTTCCATGACACAGTCACGGGTCGACTCTTGGGGGGGAGTTTTCCCTTGGAAATATCCCCCCCTTCAGGCCATGCTCTGTTTCTACCGGCTGACAGCTTGTCTCAGTGGCATCAGCTCCTGCTGAAAACAAACAAAGAAGGAAGGGAAAAAATCATTTTAAATTCAGGCCATAGCAGCTCAGTGAGATCAGATTATTCTGTTCTGTCAAAAACTGTGCGAACCATTTGTGCTTCTTCTCAAGGACTCAAGGACTGTCTAAACCTTTGGCAAAGCCCCAAAAACGTCTAAAAAGTCTAATAAAGTTTTCTTGTCTCGAGGTGTTCGTTCATGAAGCTTTAGACCATGAGAATGGGGACATTTTCATCTCTCCTCATTTTTTATAAGTTATAACAGGAAATTTGCTCTAACCTTATGGACTTCCCAGTTCTTCCCGTTGCATTGTGTTTCCAACATATTGCCTTTACATAGGCTAGTATCAAACAACACATCCCGCAGATTAATTCTGCCCAGAGACTCATTTTTCATGTATTTGTTATATTTTTAAGTCATATTTTGTGTATTGCGGCATTTAGTTTTATTTTTATTCTTCATGGTTCATACTCTGTTTACTGGGTTTTCAGTATATTTGTGGGTTTTCCCTGGGCAAATGATTGTCCAATTAGGGAACAGAGGGCATGGCGGCCATGGAGGCAACTAGTTTGAGTTGTAGTCGTTCTACGGTTGTAGTTCAGTAATGGCATCAGAGAAAGATGCGAGTGAAGCCCATTAGTTTGTCGTGGAATGCTAAGGAGCATTGTAGAATATCCAGAAGTTAAAGCCAGAACTAGAAAAAACATTGGTGAGTTTAAGTACTCACCTTCAAGTGATTCAAAACTTGTCAACAGAGAGCATTCAGACTTTCTGTACAAATAAGAGCGTCTGGTAGGATCAGGCTAAAGATATATTCATAATGTATATAGAATTCTAGTTTTTGGAGTTTGGCTATGTTCCTTGTTTTGATTCTGTGTGGGTATTTTTCAATTTGTGGTACTTTGATTAAACACAAATGTATATAGAATGTGTGTCATGAAAGCATAATGTCAACTGAAATTCTACTTTTTTAGATTTGATTTTGACGAGTATTCTAGAAATATCGTCCCATGTTTCAAAACTCTCAATCCACAGAGAAATGCATACAGTAGAATTCAGAAATTGTGCCATTAAACAAGTGGTCAGAACTTCTGTGAATTTGTGGTATCACAGCTATACAGTCACTGATCACCATGGATTCACAGCTATTCAGATCCACCAATCAGAAAAAAGGTTCATTAATAATATTGAGACAAACAAAAAATGGGGGCGCAGAGCTTAGCGACCTTTCTATGTGGCGTTTGCATGTTCTCCCCGTGTCTGCGTGGGTTTTCACTGGGCACTCCAGCTTCCTTCCACAGTCCTGAGGTTAATTGGAGGCTCTAAATTGCCCGTAGGTGTGAATAAAATATATATAAAATATAAAATATGGAACTTTTAAGGATAGATTACGGGGGAAGGATTCAGATTAGGATTGAATGGATTATGTCACTGAAGGTCCATACAAGTATACAGTATAATTACAAAGCTTGTGTGTGCACGGCTGCATTGCTAAGCTCAAAATCTGTTGTGCTCACTATTTTAACATTAAACCTGCCCTGGGTGACTAACTCTATTGATTCAGGCCTTTAAAACATCAACAACATCAGCTCTTTGAAAGATATTCAAAGGGACAAGGAAGGACGGCACTGAACATAAAAGCTACGTTACACAACCGAATCTCACTAAATAAATGAAAGCTCAAGCGCAGGCTCTTTTCAACCCGTCTCGACCCGTCTTCCTGGCTGACAGCCTCGACCTGAAACTGCGGCCTTGTGAGTGCATCTCTCCCTGTAGCGTTATGTGAAGAGCCGCTTTACTGTGCAGCGGTGCTCATGTTTATATGGACGTCACAAATATACCAAGAGTTTGCCTTGCTCCGTTCTGGCACGTGGCCAGGGGGTTTTATGATTAAAACCAGATTGTGCTTGCCCAACTCCGAGAGGCCCAGAAAAATAGATTGCAGTTACGCATACTCTGCACAAGAGGGAAGTACAGAAACATGCATGTCTGTCTCTCCAGCGTCTGCTAAGGTGGACTTTTTTTTAAGCATTTGCTGTTTCTTTTTTTTTTTTTTTACAGATGTCATCTTCTTAGTGCACTTCTAGTTCACAGCCGGTAATGATACATCTGCCTTTGGCATGAGAAGAAAGGCTTAGTTCCTGATTAACCCACGATAGTAAATTATGTCAATTGTGAGTCAGAGCTATAGATCACCCTGAAAATACAATGAGGCCTCCTTTGTGTCACATGAGTCCAGCGGCTGTGGGGTCTTCCTTTGCCAAAAACGACTCAGCTCCGGCCAATTCTCAGTTCCCTCGAAGTCATGACTATGTTACACTGCAAAAAGAAGTCTGTCTGTGAATTTATCTTCTTTTCTGCTTTCAGACTTCATTACTAAAGTGAGAAAAATGTATATGACAGTGGATTATGGGTTGTTTCCTGTAATATGAATGACCTTTTTTTAAAAAAACTATGATTTCAGTTATGTTTAAAGCAACAGCTGATAGTACAACTTTGTTTGCAAGATCCAATGTTCAATTGAAATTCCCCAAAAAAGTTGAATTTTACTTCACCGGCTACTTTTTGCCACATGTGTAGGCAAACTGAAGATTTTAACAGTTCAAAAGAATGTTGATTTTTTTATTCCCCCTTGCCATGGCAGGCACATTTTGCAGTGTGATGAAGACTGGGATATCATGTGACATCAACAAAAGCAGACACATTACGCCCCCCTGCCGCCCACACACAGACACCACACACACACACTCATACATCAAACGCACACATAAACCCTTTTTTGTAACAGGGAGGAACACTGCAATTCATTTACTGACTTTGAAAACTACGCTGCCAGTAAACACAGCAAACGTCATCGGCTGTGAGCGCTGACGGAAACATCAACACTAAAAGAGGAGGAGGGAAAGAAAAAAAAAGTCCTCTTGTATCTGAACTCACCATGAGTTGTTCCCCTGCCTGGTCCCACTCTGACCTCCACTCACTGCAGCAGGGTCTCATGTTTCAGGCCCCCATGGCACTGGGGCAGACCACCCCCTCCTTCACACCATGCTGGTGCTCTGGCGGGCTCTGCCTGGGTACGCAGGAGTCCTCACAGGCTTGGGAGGCGGGAACGGGCCCTTCCCACACCGCCCGTTTTGAGGGTACGGCGGAGGTTTCTGAGTCCTTGAACTGGAGGTGCTGTTCCCGATGACAACCTTGGGGTCTAAACTCTGAGGTTGAAGTTCTGGATGGCCGATGTGGTTGGAGTCTCTGCGGGGGTACAGGTGGGGCGGGTGGCCGTTCATGCCCGGCCTCTCGTGGTTGACGTCCTTGCTGTGGTTCAGCGGGGTGAAGCAGCTTGTCTTGACGACCGATGCCATGTGCACAGGGGACGGAGAGTTGGTTCTTAAGATGATGCGGTCTTCGTCGAAGTGCACCTGCAGTGGGGCGGTCCTGTGATTGGACAGCGGGGCCACCCTGAGGTCACCTGGATGAGCTGAGCCATGAAAGTTATTGGATGGCCCCCGGGTGATGCAGAGCGCCTCCTCACTGAGGTCGATATTAGCTGTGAGACGATCAATCTGGTCGACGACCTGAGGGACAGTAAAGAGAATTGATATTTGTCCAGACTGCAATGCACAAATGCAGAGAAGCACTGCACTGATCTACCTCACATACAGTTAATGAACAACAATTAATGATCTAATTAGGTAATACATTGTGATTTATCAGACAACACTGAATACTTTTACTTTAGAGTTCACGTACATTTAGCTGAAAATATATTTATTGAATTATATTTTAGCTTTGTGTGTTGGTAGAACTGCCCATCAAAAGCTAAATTAATTTCCGATAACAAATTACAGGACACACTAATAGGCATTAATTACTCAATTATTCATTCAAATCAAAGTTGATATATCAAGATGCCCTTGTGTGTATTAATGGATAGTCTTGGAGACTTTTTTATTCATAATGTTGCTTCAGGACAATGTTAGACCATCCAAAAAAGCATTCAGATGTGAATCAATGCTATTTTACAGCTGCAGGCAAAATGGAGACTGTAAGAGCAAGGCATAATTTAGTAATAGTCTTCAGCCTTTTTAATGTGCTGGCCGGAACACTGCCAATTTCTGCAGAGTTCTGCAAAAGGTCAGTGCAAATTGTTCTCAGTCACCACTCCGGTAAGAGACGATAAGTGAGACACAAACAATGCAAGCACACACACAGCGACCTGTGTCAGGCCGATCTGCACTGTGGCTCATTTTCCTCAACACCTGAGCTGGATGTTAATAGCTTTAAATGTCACAATATCCAGGGGTGCATCGATGAAAAGCTGGAGGGTATCTGCACCTGATGCAAACCTTCATGTTACACCTGATGTACACAAAGAGTAAACATCTGTAATAATAGACTCTCCTACCTCTTTCATCTCCACGTGAACTTGCTTCAAACCACCCAGCACGCCTTCCAGATCTGTCACCACTTGTCGTATTTGATCCCTCACCGAATCCTGCCTCCTCTTCTTCTGTTTCGCCACTTCCGAACCCTGGCGCTGGTGGTCGTTGGTCGGGTAGTTCGATTTGGAGGTTTCAGGATTGGTGACGATGCCGCCAGAGGGATGGACACAGGACCCCTTCTGTCTGCTTTGATTCAAGTTTGTTTGTGGAACTTCAGTGGGAAAAAAGCCTTTTTGAGAGCCACCACATCCATTACAGCCCTCCTGTGATCCACCCTTCAGTCTGCTCTGGTCCTGATGGATATCTCTTTCCTCCCCTCCCTCAAAGAACACTGAATTCTGCCCGCAGTGACCATTTGGCAAATGACCTGACTTGGGGTTGTGCGGCTCCAAATGACAGTTCTCCGAGGTGCATTCGAAGCCTTCCTCATCCTTGTCCACAGAGACGTACCTAACAGTCCTCCATTGCTTATACCCTTGACCTTTGACCTGAAGATGAGGGAGCGGATGGGGTATCACAGTGTTAAAGGGGTGTGCCCTAGTGTTGTTGAGCACCACACAGCTACACTGTTCTCTGACAGTCGGATAGTGTCCCACCCCAGGCTCTGGTGGGTAGCTGCACTGGGCAGGGTTCAACTCCCAGGGGTAAACTTGGCTCAGGTCGTCTAACTGGCCTGTGAACACAGGCCTCCTCTGTGGACTGCGATGACCACTTCTCTCAACTCTATCCACTACGAAAGCTCTCCCCCCTACGTCTTTAACCCGAGGAGCATGGATGTCTCTTCTGCAGTCCAGCGATGGGTGGTCTGTCTGTCTGGCTGATGCTGGTTGGTATCCCAGCCCATGATGGCCGTACGGCTGCTCATGGTGGACGCAGTGCTGGCAGGGGCAGAGGGTGGGGGTGTTGCTGTTGTGCTGAAGGAATCGGTGGTGTCCCGTTGTTTGTGCGCCTTCTGTGTACATGTCCAAAGAAGTCCAGAGGCTTGTGGGGAAAACGCCTTAGAAAACAACTGGTTTCCTCCCCTCCCTGCTCTCTCCAGCCCAGTCATTCACTCGCTCTGTTTTCCTCATCTGCGTCTTCCCACAAGAAAACTTTTCTTCAGCTGTTTTTTTTCCTCCTCTACCCAAGATCTCTCCCTCCCCTTCCTTCCTGTCTGTTGTTTCCCTTCTACTTCTCTTCTCTAGTTGCTAATCTCTGTCCGTTCTCTTCTTTCCCATGCAGAACCCTGTTTCTTCTACACGTACTTCTCCTAACTTTTCCTTACTCCTTCTTCTTCCTCACCCTGTAGCCCTCTCTCCTACATGGGGCCCCTCTCCTCCTCCCTCTCTTTTCTACCTCTCCCGCCTGTCTCATTTACTGCTGCAGGCTTCCAGCCTCTCTCTCTCTTTCTCTCTCTCTCTCTCTCTGGCTGTGTATTTCCCGTTTCCTCCCCTCCCCTCTCCCGCTCTCCTCTCGCTCTCTCTCCACCTCTTACTCCGTCTCTTGCCTCTGGTATATTCTCTCACATAGTCGACTGTACCTGAATTTGTGAAATCCTTCTTTCCTCGCCACCTGAAATCCAGCCACCCTGTGAGGCTCCTCCAGTAAAGGACTCCATGTGTGTTTCAGTCCCAGCTCCGTTGCTGAGCTCATTAGCCCAACTAAAGCCTTTGCACTCTGCAATTAAATGCTGCCTGGGATTCCTCGGCCAGAGACTGAGAGAAGAGGGGAGGGGAGGGGAGGAGAGAAGCTCTGGGGGAGGTGGGGTTTCTAACATACACAGAGGGAGTAGACAGCATTCTAAGTAAAGGAGAGACAGCCACTGTGATTTTTCACCATAGACCCTTTCTGTGCCTTTTTTTCCTTTGCCTTTCCTTCCCCCACTTGTCCTTTGCCACCCCTGTCATTCTCACTCTGTCACTGCTTCCATTAAAATGATTTCGCCTCAGTTGAACAAAACTTTACTCTATAGTGTAGTGGCTCTGTATAGGAAAGTATGCAGCCTTTCCTTTCTTCCACTCAAATCCATACAATAGAATTGTAATGCCACATGACCATGAGAACAGTCTTACCATGTGTTCAAGCCGTGTTAAATTCATCGCCTGATTCATTACAAATCAAATTCTTCTCGCTATAAATAATCTCCAACTGAAAGGGGGGGAAAATCTTCATACAAAATTAGAAATGCAGGACAAGCAATCACAATTTCTCGCTCCAAAATAGCATAACGCGCCTGTGTTGTGGCTCCGCAACGACGGAAGACAGCTAGGCGTTTATTTTCAAAGAAAATAGCTGGAGCTTTGAAAACAATGGGCTGTAAAAAAGAACTACTGGGAATAACAGCAGAGGAGGATGAAGTGGATTCATTCGTCGCAGCAGAAGGATGAACAGTCCAGTCCCAGCTGCTGGGAAACATTGTTGTCTAACTTATATATAGATTGACAAGAGGGCACATCTGTATTCACATTCACATTAAAACGATGGCACCTACTGTATTATTGAGTAGCTGTCCAGGAGTACTAGGAGTAAGCATTACCTATATGGCATAGATCATCTTATATATCTCTATATAGCATGTTTTGGGGAAAATTATTAACACGAAAAGAATGATCAATTTTAAATTGACCTGGCAATGATGCTAGATGGACATTGAAATGAGCCCAAAAGTTACAATCACAGCTGATCGTGCTTGGAACATGAATATCTGCATCAAATTTCATGGTAATTCATTCAATTGTTGTTGGCGGTGGCAGGGGGAAGTTCAGGAGATGGAAGAGGAGAGGAATATGAATGTTTAGCAATCCATCCATTTAACGACACAAGACATGACATCTCCGCTCTATGTTTCTGTGGCATTGACAGGTAAACCCACCACAGAGGGGACTTGTCGTTAAAACAACATGAATCCTTTTGGATTTTTATTCTACAAACCCTGGCTCCAAAAGGCTAGAATTATGAACTGGCTCTTAATGTTTTTACTATTATATATATTTTTATGGTATTGTTCTGTGTTTATTTGTTTTATTTGTTTGGGCTACATCTTGTTTTTTGATGCTTCATTTGTGTGGTATTCATGTGTTTCTTTTTTCTTGGTATTTTCATCTTTCTGCTATCTTACAACTACTCAATGTGTTTAATTTTCTTTTTTTATAGCGTGAAAAATGCCAGACTGTGATTTATTGTTATTATTGTTTTTTTTTTAATTGACGTGTTTGATGGAAAGGGATAGGATTGGCCCATGTGTATCTAAAACTGTATTAAAATTGTGCTCTCCCTCCTCCCTGTGAAAACTACCTGATGAAGGTAGTAAATCGTAAGATTAAACTTATTTTTTGCTGATGATCGACAGTGCAGGAGTTCTTTTTTTCTTTCAGTGTGGCAATCCATTCAACAACAAGTTGTTGAGACCTGACCAACTGATTGACATTTCCATCCATGGAGTAATGCTAAACGAATCCAATATTGTTGTGAATCATTTGGTCTGAGGTTCTTTGATTATTCTTGATGGGGTTATGTGCTCCATGTACAGCCACCAGTTCACTGCCCTGCCAACACACACTGCAAAGTAAAATAAAAAACATCTCCAAATATCTCTGAATCTTGTTGTCCCAACCTGCTTTCAGTAACATTAATATAGCCTCTTTAATTCTGTGATTGACACATTTCATTTCCTCTAAATTATTCACAATAGTCTCCTGTTATTTAGTTATTTAAAAGCTTTAATTATGAACCATCAAATGCAGTAAACTTTGGATTTACAAACTTTGATATGAATAGAAAACAGAGTATTCTCTTTGGGAGGGGGACAGGAACTAAAGCAGCCTGTTTCAGACAAAAGTTGACCTGAGGGGCTACATAAAAGGTCAGTATAAGATAAATAGGGATTTTAAAAGCAGTGAATTATGCAAAGCTACTTTAGTGGAGTCCTAGGATATAATATATAATGATATAATAGAGAGCTGAAAATAAGCATCGTACGTCCCCTTTAATCATTTCTGGACAACATCGGACATCTATGTCACAGAAGGATAAGATATATCAGGCTCTGGATACACTACCCTACACTACAATACTTGTAAGAAGGGACAATTCATTGTTGGTGTGACATTTGTTGACAACGTCCAATATATAATGTACAATTGCACTTTTTGAATACCGGCTCAGTACACTTTGATTGCTATTACACAACTTTGTAGTCGCTCAGTAAGCACAGAATCAGAAACAGGCCCATTTCGCCAAAGGTGGAGCCACCCACAGCGAACAGTCAGTCAACCGAGAGAGAACAATCTCTCAACTGTGTCCTTTCAGCCACTCTAATTGCATCATTGTTCACTTTCGAAACCCAACTCGGTGAAATTTTCGCTCAAACCATGTTTTATATACTAGGACTTGAGACTTAAGTGACAAATTAAAAATATTTCCACCTGATACAAGCATTTTGGTGTATTTCACATTCTAAATGTGAGCGCTGCATTCCAACTTCATCTATCTCATACATATACACACACAATACTGACAGAAAGACTACAAAGTTGATAAGACCTGCCACGGTAACACCTCAACCTGTCATCCTAATCTCACTGTTTCTCAGTAGGGGATCTTCAGCCCGATCTAGTCTAAGAGCTACAAAAGGAGTATCAGAGGCTGTAGTTGTCATACTGTCTGCTCCCATACATTTATAGGTGAAGTATGTGTGTGCGTTGCCTCAGAAAGTTCCCTGCTTGTGCAGCTCTTACATCACACTGTTTTGTGTCGGCCTGCCCACCTCCCGCTTGGCTGCACCACTGCAGGGCAAGTAGAAGACGAGTGGAGAATGGGAGCCACATTTCACTGCTCTGCCACTCTGTCCACACGTTTATCCTTACTGGGGTCAAGATGACCTAATTAGCACATATGGATACTTCTAATTTAGTCTATAGTAAGATCTCGATATAGTGTTGCTTGTGTCAGATGGTGTGTGGCCTATTTATCCTCCTGCAGATGTACAGGCCCGGATATTTTCTGATGCAGACTCCATATCACACAATTTGCAGATCTGTCTGTAAGGCATTAGAGCGCAAGAGACATTGTATGTGATAAGATTAATGTTATGTCTGAGATATCACTGAATAGGCCTGGTTCTGCCTCATTAAACAGCTCATTATATCGATTCAAAATCATTTTAACTACCTATAAAGGCAATATAAAGTCCCTGAGTGCATTGCTCAACTCTCACAATGTCTGCAGTTGTTTGACCATTAAAGTCCATTAAGGTCTGTGAAGACAGAGCTGTTTGAAATGTTGGCACCTAGTCTCTGGACTATTTCATGGCTGATATTTTTAAATCATGCTTGAAAGCTCATTTGTATAGTTTGAGCATTCACTCTTGATCCGTAGTTACTGCCTGTTGTATTTTATTACTGTATGTACACTATACTTAACTTAAAGAGTTCAAAGAAATAATTCAGACTTTTAGTATTTCTATTTGGACATTCTGTTTATCTCTGGAGCAATGGTTTCCACCCTGGGGATCGAGATCAAGAATGATGGGAAAGCAGAAAATAAAATGAAACATCAGGGGGGTTGTTGGTGAATTAATGGATCATTTTACATCTCCATCCCCCTAAAAATATTCAAATTCCACTGAAATGGCTACCACGCATATACACAGATAAAGCTTCATAGTCAAGCACCATGCCAAAATGTTTGGGAAGTACTGCTCTATGTATTATTACCTCCCAGGGCATTGGCATGCTAAAATATGCATGATTATTACGCAAGTGACCTCATCATTATTCATCAAACCATATAAACTTGAATGCTTATTAGATGAAAAGGTCCCATGTCCTACAAGTTTCCTGGGTTTATTTGAAGTTTTGACACGCCTTACAAGACATTTTTATGGTTTTAAGTACAAAAATCAATATAGTTTTACACCTCTTCAAGCTTCTCTACGGAGCTCCGGAAAGAGGCCGTTTATGTCCGTCTCATTAAAATAAGCCTCTCCTCTAATTGGCTGATTTGAATGGTTGTGAAATGAGCTAAGTGCTGACTGTATAATTGTAAGATTACGTTAAGTAAGTTCTGATGGCTCCTTTAAGGAGTAGATTTAGAATCTGAGGATGGAGTGTGAAAGCTTATAATGAAAAAGCCTCATTTTCTTTGACCTTTAATGATTTTCAGGTGAAAAGTATTTGTATAATAAGGGGTGGCCTAAAGTGATAGCTATACCTATACACCTTATATTAAGGTGTGCATTAGTGCAGCTTTATAACCTCAGGTAAAATAGACTAAAAAGAGATTTAACTGACCCAGACATATTTAACATATTTAAATTGTAAAATACTTTTCAGATAGGTGCAACATCCAACATCAAGTATTGTGGCATGACTACCAAATGTTTTGCTAGGAATACTCAACAGGGTCACAAAAATACATATAGAACAGAGAGGTTTGCAAAAGACTTAAGAAGAATTAAATGTGAACCTACTACGGTGCCACCATAATCTAAACTTGCAATTTAACAGGACTGCTCAAAAGTGCAAGCTGTCAACGGCCGAGGTAAAAAAGGCTGAAACACGACCACCACTGAATAAGACTCGCAAGTTGAAGCATCAACATTGGGCCAAGAAGTACCTGAAGACAGATTTCATGGACAGATGAAATGAGAGTGACTCTTGATGGACCAGATGGATGAGCCCTGGGCTGGAGCGCTAATGGACACGGGGCTCCACTCCGAGTCAGGCGCCAGCAAGCTGGAGGAGGGGTAATGTAATGGTATGGGCTGCTATCATTAAGAATAAGCTAGTTGGACTTTTACGGGTTGAAGATGGGCTGAAAATCAACTCCTACAACGCTTTCCTCAAGCAGTACAGGAAGAAGTCTTCAGCATTAAGGAGACCATGATCTTTATGCAAGACAATGCATCCAAGTATTGCTTGGCTAGCCAGCAAAGACCTCAGAGATGGAAAATAATGCTCTGGCCTGCTTCCTTATCTGATTTAAATGCTTTTGATAACTTGTGGGTCCTCCTCAAATGTGAGATTTACAGTGAGGGTAGATGATATACCTCTTTGGACAGCATTTTGGAGACTGTGGTTGCTGCTTCAGCGAGAGTTGATCGTCAGTGGATCAAGAAACTGACAAACTCTATGGCTGAAAGGCTCATGTCCAAAAATGTTATATAATTGTCATACCTATTTTGTTACATTTACTGTAAAAACTGAACAGAAACACTCTGCTTTACCTTTATTAAACATTCCAGTTTGAGGTTTATTAACATTTTGGATTGACTGTTACACCACCAGAACACTAATATAGAAACGGTTTAGATGTGACAGGAAACAAAGGGAAAGAGAGATGGGAGGGCAACATGCAACAAATGTCTACTGCTTGATTGAACCATGGACATTGGCGTTATGAGGCATGCGTCCTAACCAGTAGGCCACTGTAGTGGACCCACGCTGAGTGCTTTTAATGACCATGAACCATTCCAGCATCTCTAGATGAGGTCAATCTAATTTCAGTACCAAACGATCTCCTATTGTGAGTAGATTATTGAATTTCCCGAGGAGCTCTCATCACAAAATAGCAAGAAAAATGTCCCTCTAGCCTAGAAATAAAATTATGTTGTGTTTATGATAAGAAATAAAGTAATACCTGACCAATGGTGTATTTAAAATAAGCTGACAAAAATCACAGTAATTAATAATGATTCCCCTCCAGTGGTTTCTCAAAGTTGTTTAAATGTCCCATAAACTTTGAAGCAAGACTGAACTCCCAGAGATAAGAAAAAATGCTGACAAAAGCTGCAGTCAGAAGTCATTTTTCCACTGTAGGCTAGCGAAAAGTGACAGTGTCGAAGCTATTTTGCGGAAGACTACGTCAGATTTAGGTCATATCTTATATCAGTGCTCGCTGTGTCAGTGCATGTCCTGCTCTTAGGAGCACAATGGTTACGTTGTTCCAAAGAGGATTATAAAACAATTCCTATTTCCAAGCCAGGAAACCCAATTGCATCATGGCTAAAATGTTCCACAAAAATGCTGCCTCATGAAATTTAGAAGATAAGTTGTTCCTTGAGTTTTGCAGGAGAAGAAAATTGTTTTGGGAATGTGTAGAAACTTGAGAGACACATTGTGTTCTTGCTGTAAAGAAGGAACCTTCCTATGGGATCAATAAACCTAATAAATCTAATCTAAAGGACATAAAAAGTACAAAATCGCTGTTTTTTTCCATCTTCATTGTATGTTGAAAATTCTTGCAAAAATGTTATTTAGTTTTATCTTGTTTACTGAATTAGTCCTTGAGACTAATTATTATACTGTTTAGTACTGTGTGTCTGTACAAAAGGTAAAAGATCTGGATGCTGTAGCTAATTTAGCCTTTTTATGTGCCATGCTTCAAGGACACCACACTGGAGTCAGTTGTTAAAAAGACCTCACATCCAAATGACAACAGCAAAAAGCACTAATGGACAGGATAATGACTGCAGAGAGCAAATGTTGCCTTGAGAAGCACAGCGAAGCTGTCTTTCAGACAGTTGTTGCCATGGATGACAGTAAGAAAATGGGAACCTAATGATTCATTTTGCCTTGCTGGAGTGAGATTGCACTTGCTGTGAAGAAAAAAAGACATGTATGTACCCAGTTTGGCTCTTGAATTGTGACAAGGGGAAGGAGAGATGTATGGCGGCGATGGGAGAGCTGTTCTATCACGGCTGCACTGACAACACAATGGGAACTGCCAGTGAAATGCAAGGGTATGTTTGGTAGTCAGGACAGCTTCAATCTGTACTCACCAAAATCCACTTGGTCAAATTTACTCACCTGCTAATTGAACCTTGACTCACAATATCCATGATGCTCTTGAATGTCAGGCTGGCTAGAGCGTTTTATGACAAAATATCATAAAAGCAGCAGAAAAGAAGGATGTTGTAAGACCATTGAGGACACAGAGGTCATGACACGTCACATTTTTTTCCCTTAAATTTCATTTCATTTTAGCAAGTAAAAATGTTAACACAAAGTCCAAAAACCAAATAAATAAAGCCTATCTAATAATCATGACTTCAACGCTGTCTCACATGACAGAGATGCTCATATATTTGACGAACACTTGCGACATTACTGCCGACTGCAGATCTATTTTTAGAAACACATTTGAATGCAACGTAAGAGGTTGCATCAATCAAAGTTAGCATTTCTTCCAGCAAGAAAGGCAGAGGATGACCAAGCAAAGTGGCAGAAAGGCTGCAATTGTCATTGTCTTTCTAAGAGAGGAAGAAAAATAGTGAAACAGCCTACAGCTGCATGCAAGAGATAGATAATAGAGATGCTAATCTGTAACCTACTGTAAATATAGCCTAGGCTAATGTGATATGAATATGAATATTTTAAGGTCATATAAATATATATATATATATATATATAATTGATGCTGTTAATTGCATTGAGACTAAATTGCATTCTAAATTGTGTGGGTGTGTGAGTAAATGGTGTGTGTGCACCACGATAAGATGGCTACCTGTCTGGGGTGTATCCCTGCCTCTCACCTGTAACGCGCTGGGATAGGCTCCAGCAGACCCTCGTGACCCTAATGAGGAATAAGCGGGTATAGAAAATGACTGAGTGACTGACATTATAGCCTGAGTGCACATTTACAGTAACAAATTAATGACAGTAATGGGTTTGATAGGAAGTTGTGCAGATTAAAACTTAGTGAACTGCTGCAGTTCGCCACGCAAGCTGCAGCAGTTCATGTGTACAACCATCTCCCAAGCGGCAACAACCACAGCTTGAGGTTAAAGCCAACGCACAAGTAAATAATAGAAAATCCCTGGCTTCAAAAGCTTCAAATTCTCTCTAGAAATACAAAGTCAGTCTTTTTTTAAGTCACCATCTCAGTTCTTACATCCAGGCCCTCTAATAAGTGTGCTTTCAGAAATTATTGCCCCGTTAAAACAATTTATAGTCGCCTTGATGTCTGCCGTGTGGACACTGATTGACAGCTGTGATTGACCGTTTGTTCAGCAGCTGCTGCTCTGCCTGGCCCCAGGAGTCGGACTAGCTGAGCTTCTTTTTAAAGAATAAATAAAAATGTTTCCTCCAACTGTGTTTGTGGTTCAGGAGTAACAAGACACAGACTCCTTTCATATATCAAATGATTCTTACCTTTTGTTCTATCTGGGAACAAAACACTGTGACACCATAATCATGCAAAGCACAGCGTGGGACATGAAAGTCTAGCCTGGCGTCACAGCGTGGGACACTGAGTCTAAAACAGGAACAAGGACAGTCAGGCTTCTTTTCACTCAAATCTGACCTGCAGCAGTAATGTACACATGACCCAGATAAGCCCACATCACATTGTTCATTAAACAGCAGCACTCCAGTACAGTCAAGTGCTGAAAAATTGAAGTGACCACTGCCAAAGTTCATTGACTTTATGCTGTGGTCAGATTCATACCAGCAATAGAGCCGTGTCAAAATACTTCATTTCAAGTTAATATCCTGCATTCAAATCATACTTTTACTTAGTAAAAATATGTAAGTATTGTCAGTAAAAATGTACTTCAATGTACCAAAGTGTAAAGTCAAAGAGTGGAGCTATTAGACTTATTGGAGTTATTGGAGTTATTAGTGGAGCTCATCCTAGCTGCTATAGTATTGTTTTAACAACACATAATATTTTAAAAGCTGATTGAATGTTTTGTTTGAAATGTTATCAGAAAAGTAAATGTAGAAGATGTGTGTCCGGGAAAATATAGTGACAAAGTCAGTCAGTCATTTTCTCTGTATTTTATATATATATATATATATATATATATATATATATATATATATATATATATATATATATATATATATATATATATATATATATATATATATATATATATATATATATATATATATATATAAAAGCATAAATCTTGACAAACACTTCCAAATAACTAAAAAACAAAATGAAAATTCATTGAATTTCTTTTCAATGTAGCATTTATTAGCAAATTATTAATATATACTTAACTGAATGGAATGTGCCTTGTAAAGACCACCATGTTTTCAAAGGAAAACATACAGAAACCTTTATTACACAAAGATGGTACAGTACATGGATGCTACATGTTACAATAAGTTAAAATAGTCTGTGCTTTTCTTTAGGCGACTACAGTCACTTGCCAAGAGTCAAGGCAGATAATAAAGCATTAAACCATTATTTTTAATGCAGTTCAATACAGTAAAAAGAAGAAAATGTGATTTATAGTGCCTTCATCAGCTAAAGTGACCACAGTATATTGTGTTATGAAAAAACAAAAAAAACATTTAGCATCCTTGGTGTTGCCTTGGCAGTGGTTCCCAACATGTGGATCGAGACCCCTCAATGAGAACACAAGACAAAGTTAGGCGGTTGAGAGGCAATTAAAACCCAAAAAAGACAATGTTGAAGTGAAAATGAATGACATTTCTGTTCACTTTGCTGGATAATTCTGTCTTTTCTCTCCAACAAAATGTGACAAGTGGTCCTTTCTTCATTTTGAGGAGTTGCAAGCCAAAAGGATATGAGACCAATGATAAAATGTAGGCACATATTTAAATTACAGATACAGGTATACAGATATTTAAACTGATTATGTACGATTGGGGGAATTAGAGGCACATTTCATTAAAACACATTTACAATTGCAGCCTCCTGCAGTTTACGCCTATGGAATCATCAGGGAATCTCGAAATGCAGCATTTTTCCATTTCAGACCTTACAGACCTTTAAGTTCACAGCTGTCTCTCTTTATCTGAGTAATTGTTCACGTTTACCCACAAACAACATGCTGAATCATATATATTCACCGCCATTCAAAGCATTGCATCTTCAAACTTTCCAGAGAGGCAGCACAGTCAGAGTTGATGACGAACGTGCTGCTTTTTAGCACACACATGCACGTATCTGTGCATGCACACACACACGCAGTCTTACAGAGAGCTTTTATTTCCCTCCCATTTCAGATGAATAGCAGTGCACTTAAAGCTGCATATCAAGGGAGAAACTAAGGCCCTACTCGACTTGACAGCAGCTCACTATCCATTGTGTTTAATTTAATATCTGTTATGATAATGTGCAAAACCCTTCAAAGGTGCCCGGTTAACGTCAGAACCATCACTCGTGTAATTTTCATTCACTGTTTCATGTCCGCTTTGAACAATGATTTAAATCAGACTCAAACAAAATTAGACTCATGAAAAATGATAAGTGCAGTTCTTTCAGTTCTTTTGTGGACGTTTCATGTAGCTCCCAATGTTTTTTTTTGTAAGAATCTTTTACTGCATAAATGTACAAGCAGGTGGTGAAAGAAAATTATCTTCTGACGCACTATATAGAGACACTTGTAGGTTTCTTGCTTGGGAGAACATCACTTGGCCGGTTCACATCTAATCTATGGCGAACTGTACCAACACGGGCCAAGCATCATTTAAAAAGGCCCGGTGACCTAATTTAGAGAAAGTTGGCAAAGAGGTCGGCATGTAAGCTAATGCTTCAGATGAGTTACTGATGGCCAACAGTGTTTTGAGGGGTTTTATGCTTTGCAAACAGTCTTTGAAGAAAGATGGACAGTTCTGAAAGACCTCAGTTGAACTGACTCCAGAAGAAGCCAAGCTCGGGAGTGTGGTTTAACATACTGTGCTGACACAACGTCCAATCTTGGCTCCGGGGATGTGACCTCTCCTATTTAACTAAGTGGTAGTATCTTATTTAGTGCTGCAGCTTTTATATAGCATTGTCTGTGAGTGCTAAATCTTTTTTTGACCTCTAAATCATAGACAATCCGAGATGAGTCGATTTCACTCCCAAACTCCGGTCCGGTCTAGTTAAAGGGGACATTACATGCTTTTTGTGATTTTCTGTCATTTGTATTGTGTTACTGTTATGATGTTTAATGTCCATGTTAAATACGGTCAAAGTTCCAAAACTTGAGAAACAAAAATTGTCCCTGCAAGTGAACATTTTTCAGCCTGTTTGTTTGCAAAGTTACATGTAATCCTCCTCCACACATGTCCACAAATGGCTGCCCACAAGTATTTACACTGTCCACATGCATGTGCATTGGATCTGATTCAGGCTTAGGTACAGATGTATTTGATAAATGCTTATTTTGAGTATGAGTAAAAGAAGTATTATTCTACTACTATTCTCTGTTAATGGAGCCCCCAGAACTTGATATCTACAGTCTAACAGGACCTGAAACAACTTGTTTTAGACAGGGCTGCATAAAGGATCAGTATAAAATAAATAAGGAGTTAAAAAAAATTGTAAATCATCCAGTCCAGAGATATTCCAGTAGAACCCCAGAATAAAAAAAATATAGAGCAGTAAATGTGCATGATACGTCTCCTTTACGCCTGACCAAAACCAACTGTCTTACCAACCAAAACTACTAAAGATGTAAAAATTTCTAAAATATGTCTCTTCTTTTTCTAAAAAAGGCAAATAATTTCCCAGTAAATCCGCTGGGAACTGTAAGAAAAAGTTACCCAAGTAGGAGTAAATTAAATGATTGTGGCTGTTTTTCAGTTTCCATGAATCGTCTGCTAACTGTGTTTTGTGTTTATGTGTGTAATCAACCTCATCTCATAGAAGAATAGGATATATTAGGCTTAGGCTCAGAAGATTGATTGTTTTGTTGATTTAGGTCTTTTTGTGGAATGTGTTGATAATAAGAAGAAGCCAGTGTTTTTGGAAATTGCTTGTTCTCAAACTACATAAACCTCCTGTAACAAATCAGATACTAGATATAGTTATATCTTTAATAATATGTGACATTTAGCAGAAATGTGAAGCACTTAGATCATGAAAGTATGTACCAGCATCACTGCCATGCACTCCACAGCAACAGGAAAGACTCAGATTGCCTGAGAAATAAATAAAATATTCTCTTTTTCTGCCCGTGACCACCAGCAGCTGGCGTCTACAATGCTTTATGTAAAAGAGCTTTTGGATGAGGTTCATCGCATTCACAGAACAAGAGACCGTTTTGGACAAAAGCAGCATGTAGTTATCATTTGCTGCAGTGTTGGAGGAACATTTTGCTCAACATCAACTGTGAAAAATACTCTTGTGAGAGATTTTCTTTTGGTACTCAATTTAATTTGGGACAAATTTGTATTCAGTTTTTGGACTTTTTCCCAATCTTTGATTTTTGGGAAAAATATTGAATCATGTTGCATCATCACAATGAAATGAAACCATGTGAGAAGGTTAGAGTTAAAAATCACTATTTGTTAGAGATGTTAACAACTCATAAACATGTGACGTGAGCCGAACACACCCTGCTGTGTGTAAGACATCAAAAGCCAAATAGGTTGAAACCGCTGGTTTCATCTTTAACAATGTGCTGTATTTTAAAAGCTTATTATATTAATCACTGTGTCAAATTAGCATCTGAGAAGCTACTAAAGCTGTCAAATAAATGTAGTGGAAAAGAAAGGACAATATTTCCAAAATGCAGGGGAGTGGAAGTATAAAGTATCTTAAAACTGACTGTATCTATACTGAATATACTGAGTAGGAAGTATAGGTAACTCAAAATTATCTTAAAGTACAGTACTTGAATACATTTACTTAGTTACCTTTCACCACTGCAGCACATTTATTAAGTAAAATATATTAATACAGTCACACTAATGTTATTTAGTCATTTTAAAAACAATTAAATTGTATAATTCTAAAGCACTGGAAAACTCATAGTTATGCAATATCAATTCAAAAATATCAATATCAATTTGAACAGATCAGTGTGTGAGTGAGAGATTTCATTAAATATTTTGGATCACAAGATTTATCACTAAAATTATGTATTTGTCTCATGTTGGAAAGATATTTCCATATGGACCATAGTAGTTTTTTAATCACATAAATGTCCTGAATTGTGTCTTAAATTCTGATTGCTTATAGCTTTTAAAAATATTATGGCCTTAAGGGAAATATTTGTTGTTAATTAAAGGTATTTGTTATAAAATAATTCTTAGCATTTCTTTTGTGCAAGTAAATTATGTGAAAAAGTCAGTTGCCTTTCAAGTTTTAAAACTATATCCACATTCCCATATGTTCATTCCCATATGTTCACTGCAGTTCCTCCTCTGGCCATAAAGAGATCTCTTCCTAACACTATTAATGTAGGAGATGGAATCCAGAAAACCCTTTTCTGTGCAAAATGCCTTTGTAAGTTCAGTGAAAGCAACTGTAATATGAGGTTTCAGAAGTTGGAATTAGACAAATCAAGCAAGCCATCAAATTTTCCAAATTTGTTTGTATAAAATCATTACAATAATTCCTCAGCTCAGCAAGGCTATTAAAGTATCTCATTCAAATTTGCCTTCAATGTACAGTAGGTGATGGAGGCCAAAATCCACAGTGTGCCCACGCAGCCATTTTGTGCAGAAATTGAATTTAAAAGATTATCTAGAGCTTATGGGGCTTCAGCAGTCGGAGTTAGCCATAGCCAGTAGACATCTGCCACATTTACAGTCTTTATAGCAGCAAATTTCCTCCTTGTTTCCCTGCTGAGCTGCGGTAGAAGTATAGCTTTGGCTCGTTCACTGTAACGTTGAAAGACATCTACTTGATTTCACTCATTTGGTCGACTGAAGCTTCGTATTCAATTCAGATAATCTTTAAGCACATTTTTTTGCACAGCAGGAGGCTTGTGGGTTTTGGCCCTGCCATCACTTACATCATAAGTGCATTATGCTTTGCAGTGGTCCAGAGGCTCTAAATAGTCCTCCCAATTTAAATTAACATTTTGGCCTCAAACCTTGTCATTGTAAAAGCAGCAGCCAAGAACTGGGGGGATGGTTAAGTTGGAAAGGTTTAGGAAGGCTTCAATATAAGCTTATTTTAGAAGGACAGGAGGGGGCATGTGAATTTTGATCCCCATCTCTTACACTGTAAGCACATTATAAAGGGATTGTCTAATGGTCAGTAGGAACAGGAGGAATGATTACAGCAAGAAAAAACTATGTTAAACTTCAACCGGGCACCTGGCTGTTGTTTTAGGCCGACAAGCTGTGAAAAGTTTTGCACAAAATGACAGATACTGTGGATTTTGGCCCCCATCACTTAGGCTGAGAGCATATTTGAAGGGGATCTTTCAAATGTCCATTCAGGTATATAATGACTGCAGAGGCGTTGTGTATCCCAATTTAATGTAGAAGCTTGCAGACACACTGACAGCTTATTATAAAGTGAGGAATGAAGCAAGGCAACGTAAAGTGTTACTCAGCACAAATCAGCTGCTGTTGATAGCGACTACCTGCAGAGGCAGCCAGATTCACCCACACAGGAAGATAAATTAAGGCCATGCACGCACACACACACACACAGATACAGTACAAAGAAGCACACACACACACATACGTATAATTCCTTTGTGTCAGAATCACAGATTCATCACTCCTGACAAATTCTTGCTGCTGAGTGCTGTGATAAACATGTTTGTGGTCATTTCCACGCAGCGAGTTCTGATCACATTAATGGGGTCGAGGATGACGGCATTGTTAGAGTGGATGGTGTCACATTAGGCGTCACTCTTGTTCCTGCTGGACTGAGCCAGTTCTGCAGAGAAACACTGAATCCAGTTCAGTAGGCACAGGAGTAGTCGACCTGACAAATGCCACATCAACATCCTAAAATGATTGAAAGCAGAAAATCGAATGACTTGCGGTTCTATTTTAAACTCCAGTAATCTGAAATCACCTTAATCTTACAAATTATACAGCGTCGGGTAATTGTTTCATATGGTGTTGAAAATAAACTCATATAAAAGAAAAAAAAAATTGAAAATAAGTGCTTTGGCTAATAAATCACGCTGACTAGACCCTCTGCCATCTATTTCTGCAATGCCTTTTCCTCCATAAAACCCCATAAATCAGGAGAAGCTAAATTCTGAACACTGTGTCTGGACATGCTAAGACTTTTATAGCATTCCTTGTTTTTTACAGTACAGGTGGCCACGACTTCTTCCCTCGTGTCTCTGTTTGGGGACGGCGGGGCCCTCAGGTATGTGGGAGGTTATTCTTTCATGTCAGATGCTGAACTTAGCCACTGTGAACAATCCCTGTTTGGCTCAATGCTCACTAATGAGCTAAGTTCTGCATCTTCAGAAAAGTCATCCTTAGAGTGGCCCTGGCAGGATGGACGTTCGGGTGAAATCTGAAATGTGCATATCTCTTTCTGGAATTAGAACAAATCCTTACACAATTCATAAAATCATACAATGTTTTTAGAAGGATGTTACACATTGGAATGGCAGTGCAATTATGTTAATAGATGTCATGCAAAGCTGGGTAATGTCTGCTGATTGAACCACTGCCATGTATCCAAATGAGAAATCCAGGTCAACTGCAGTCATTTGATATAGAAGAATCCAGAAAAATAGAGGCAATTTGCTTTTAGAAACATACTCTAACATAATAAAATGTCTGATACAATATACCGAACACAACATAAAAATAGTGTCTGATGAAGAATGTTTGGAGAGTGGTGACAGCACCACTTTTTATTACTTTCAAAGGCAATAACCAAATTGCTCTTTTCATGACCTGCATGTTAAGAAGGCTTGAAAAAGATTGCCAAAAAAAAAAAAAAAAACTACATTGCCTCACATAAACCCTCAAATAGAATTACTAAAGATGCAAGGCCAGACTTCAAAAGGTTTAGTAAACTGCATTTAAATTTCATGACTGCGCAGTGTTTTATGAACCTTAAATGCATAGATATCAGCTTTCTCTTTTCAGGCAGGGAGTGAATTTCTTCCCACCGCGGCTGCAGAGGAGTCTCTGCCGTCAGATAACTTGTCTGAGCCTCAGGACACGGGGTCAGTTTTCAGAATAAACTGTTAGTCCGCCCAAACAGTGGTGTCATGACATCACTGCTCAGTGGAAAACAACTTGCTCTCACATTCATCCTGCCTCCACTTGGCTCTAACGGTAAACTTGTGATTCGATATTCTGCAATTTGCTCATCACCGAGAAGACTTTTGCAATTTAAAATAACTCAATTTGAGTGCAGAGATCAGCTCCTCCAAGCCGGTCCGGTTAAATAACAGCGAATTAACGGGAACATTGCATGGCGGTAACAGTGTTCTATGAGATCGATCTGTAGTCGACTCATCGCCTCTTTATTGTTGTCATCATTACAGACGGTGTATTCAAAATACTTGGATTTCACACTCTTGCGGTGGCACAAATCTTGTAAACACAACCCCAGAGTTGGATAACTTTCAAGGGTATCGGTGTCCAGGCGGAGTTACCTGAGCTCAACAGCCATTATGTCATTTTTCTCCCTGCTTCAGGAGAAGAAAAGGCAGCTGCAGCCTTTGTCATCCCGCCACCTCCTCTCCTGTGGAGAAGAAGTGTGAAGATCCATCTTTGGAGTAAATAAGCAGGATAATAATCTAGTGTACGCTCACTTTTTAAGAGAAATTACTTTATTCAGCTACTCCAGCCTTGTCCTGCTGAGGTTAATGGTCTTTTCTAGTGGGGTGAACCAAGCAACATTTCAGAGATGAAGTTGAAAAAAGTAGGTGGAATAGGAGGACAGAGGCAGGCGGAAGGAAGGCAGCACAGTCTAAAACAGTTTATCCAGCGATCGTATCCAGCGAAAATATTCACTTAACAAGAAAAGATGCGTTAGTGGATCATTACAACACATGCTGTGGATTCCACGTTAAGTGCATCCCATATTGCATTCCTCCTCCTCTGTTGACCAAAGAGCTTAGAAACAAATCTTCAAGCACCTAGTCATAAAAGCGCCTTTAGAGGACGTGTATCTCAACTTACCTGCTTGCAAAGAGGGATCCTGATGTGGTGAGAGAGGCCTTTGGTGCTGTCAAACCCAGTCACTCTCTGCTGTTTTTTTCCCCCTGTTTTCCCCTGTTTTGTCGTTGCATGTTCTTAGCAAGGCAGCGCTGCTTTTCTGCTCCTCAAGCTGTTCGGTGCGAGGTGTGGGTGAACAAGGGGGGGAAGCATGTGTGAAAAGAGAGAAGGCAGAAAAAAAGGGGAACGGGAGGGGCGGGGTGAGAGAGCAGGGGAGGGAGAGAGGATGATGGGACAGGTGTGGAATTTACACACCCTGCTGGTAGCCTGCACTGTTGGTATATTTGATTCTGTTTGATGAATCACCCTTCCTATAGCGGAAGGGAGAGAAAATGAATCCCTGAATGAGGCAGACACAAACCGAAACATAGGATTCAAAGAGTTGATAGTTCAGGGATTTAAGGATCATTTATTTGTATAGAATTTCCTTAGAAATAAAAGTGCCTTAGTTCAGCTTTCAAAACATGCAAAGAACATTTATATCCAGTAAATAAGAATCAAACAAATACCATATACCAGGCACTGTTATGATGACATAGTTTCACTGGGTGGGGTTAGAATGGCAGGTGCAGGGGCAGATAGCAGCAGGGCTGCAGGCCGAGGGCGGAGTTAATTAGTTTTATGGCACAGGGGGAAGAAGTGTTCTGTGTCTGGTGATGTTGGTTTTAATTGTAATGTCCCACCTCTCAGAGGGGAGGGGCTTGAATATGAGGTAGCCGGGGTGTGAGGGTCGGCCAGGACACCCCTGGCCTGTTTCCTGGCCCTGGAGGTGTTGGAGGGAGGGCAGGCTGCAGCCAATAGATTCATCAGCTGAGCAGACCTATCCTCTCTCTGTCTCTCTCTCTCTCTCTCTCTTGTTCTCTAGGTGGCTACATCGCCTAAAGCAGTAGTTCTCAAAGTGGGGTCTGGGGACCCCTTAGGGGATCCTTGGAAAAAAGGGGAATAATTTATATTCACTATAATTACACAATGACAGACTATAGAACCATTTCAATTGAGGACTGCCATAATTTAAAATACATTAATACGTTTATTTCATTTAGTAGTATTTATTTCCTATTATTTGTGTATTATTTTCCCTTTGTACATGAATTTATTTAACATCAAATTTTATTTTCCATTTTCTATATCAAGGTGAAAATTAATGGGGTGAGTGAATAAATAAATAAATACATTTAAAATTAATACATGAAAAAGAAAATCAAATAAATGTGAAAATAAGACATGAATAAATTGATTTTATGAATTAATTAAATGGAAAATTAAATAATTATGGACATTTACTCTTAAATTTATTTATGTAAGGAGTGATTATTTAATTATTTATTCTTAATTATGGCGGTTTCAGTTCTCTATATTTTTGGCCTTGGATTTCAGACATTTTCTTTCATAAAACATCTTAAAGCACATATCTCATAAGATGAGGTCCATGGTCTACTTTTTGTAAGTTTAAGAGTCTTTGGTGTGAAAAAGTTTGAGAACCGCTGGCACAAAGGGATTCAATGTGTACAGGTACATTTTGAGTTATTTATACTAAAACACTAAAGATTCAACTCAGGAATTTTCATGCACACTGAGCAAGAAGACCACAACCAAGTAAAAACTTCTATCTATCGAGATACAATCTTTGACAATTAGTCAAAGATTATATCTTTAAACATTTAAAGGGGCATTCCAGAAATGTAATATGCTACTTCTATAAAGCTGAGCAACTCACATGAGACAGATTCAAATAAAAAAGCATCAGATGCATCATAGGATAAAATATCAAAGCCCAGCGCCTCTTAAATATTTTCTTTCAAAACCCACACCTCCGGTTTTAAATCCAAACTTTATAAAAAACAAAAACAAATAACAAATGGTAAGTCTCCAGCCCAGCCTAGAAAACCATAATGACATCACTATGAAAACGAGGCACAGACAGCATGATTCATCTCTTGAGTAAACACAACTTAACAAGTAAAATCCATGATATGCTCATTTTATCCAGACTACCAGGGACATTCAGCTTCCACAATAAAATAGTTCAGTTAAAATAATCCCTGAAATTATATACTGATGTTGTTACTAAATATAAAATGATTATATCATATTAAGTTTGTTAGCCAAAGCTAGCTACAGCTGATTCCTCTTCACCATAAAGCTCAGCTGTTTTAGAAGATGAATTAGCCTTTTTTTAAAAAAAGAATGAACATCTTTTTTTTATGATTTACATAGTCAGTCAGTAGGACCCAATGGAGTTGGTGCTGAATGTCAAACTAAAGGAGTTGCTGAGAAACTAATTGTTTGTTTTGGTCTCTTCGTGGTAGGATCTATTGACAGTAAGAAAAACAGTAAATAATTTACACGTTACATTTTAAGGAAACATTTTAAAGAATGCTTTGTCTGATCCTTTAAAAACGCAGGCTACAAACTCTATCCAGTTGTAACAAAGGAGAGGAAAATGAAAACTCTCACCCTCCATCATGAGGTGCCTTCATGTCACTCACCATATCCTCCACATACATGCTGCCCCTCTCCATCAGGGTGATTGTTTGGATTTTGACGGCTGCAACCCGATACCCAGCGATTCCACACATGGTTGGTACGTGTCACTGTCCTTCTACAGCGGACAGAAAAAAAGCAGGGAGGCTATCTCGAGTTGTTTTTCTCCTCTCGCCTTTTAAGAGCACTCTGCAGCGAGCTCCTCACTGGCCCCTAATGCACCCGGTCCATTTAGCAAGGCAGAGCTGTGAAACCCAAGATCACAGGCCTGGTCAAAAACAATTTCACCCTCTGATTGAGCCAATATCCACTTTACATTTTGAGGAGACACAGGAATCTGATATCTGTAATTGTACATGTATAATATTATCTTATCTTATAACATACAACCCCAGAAATATAGATTAGTTTGCCAGTTCTTAGACTTTTATTTGACTGTACAACCTTAACCACGAACTGATTAGTACAAGGATGGAACAGCACGTTTTCTGTATTGCATCCAACGGCAACTGTTTCATGATCAATCTGATCCGTTCAGGTTCTCTCAGGGGTCATTGTTTCGGAGTTGCCCCGAGCACAAAGAGTGGTGGCTTCTGTGTGAAACCAGATCCAGGCTGGATTGATGGGCAGCGCATGGCGGGGAATCCTGGACGCATTAGCCCAGGCTAATGGGCTAGCTGGCTCCAAGAGGCCTGACTGTCCATTATGTGCGGCTACGGCTGGAGGAGTTTGAAAAACAGTAAACTGCTTTTTGACTGCTCTGATGTCCAACAAGCCCCTAAAGGCCCGTATCATTATCTGATGCTGATGCCTCTGCTTTTTATATTCAAGATTTTTTTTTTTCAGAATTTCCTCCGGACATACAGATTGTTTATTGGCAATCTGCTACAGGGCAGTAATTTGTGCCACCATGGGGTTGATGATTCAATTTAATTGAATTACCAACCTCAGACATAGGCAGACGTAATAAAAAGAATATACAGCCGACAATACATAATAGACAAACGACTGTGTGGCAAAGACAGGACAATCACAGCAGTGGCAATATATGACAAACTACATGGCCACGAACATGAGTTAATAGTCAAATGTCCAGCACTCACAATAAATAATAGAAGTGCTCTAAAGTGTGAGAGGGTTGTGCAGCTCAGAGGAAATTTTTACAACAATCATGCAATAGAGTCAACAAAGGCCACAGAGGTAGTGTTGAATGTTATATAAAGGTACAGATATGAAGGCCAATCCAAATTTGGCCCCTGTAGGTCATGGATGCAAAATGTCAGTTAAATCAGTGCAAACTATTCATTCATCAACTTTGAAATTGAAAATTGATATTATGACTCTTAATTGCCATGATGTGTTCAAGCAGATTACATTAGATCTCAGAAGATATGCTTTGTTTTTCCATTTTTGTCTTACTTCTCTTTTAGCCTGAGAAAAACTGGAGCGTGGTCACGTAAGGGTCAAATGTCACCCCCTTGTCTTCATGCTAGAACGACAACCGCTACATCTATAAAATGGTGAGATATTCAGGTTTAGGGACAAATACAAGATGTTGCAGTCTACCTTCTCATACATTCACTCTGAAAAACCCTGTTTCCTCCCTCCCCTCCCGACAAAAACGCCCACACTGTGATTGCTAGCACTGTCGGAAATGTCACGGCCCTCAGAGAACTGGGGTTAGTTGGAAAAACCAAAGTCAAATACAAGCACTCCGGAAGGAAGGGGGGCGACATGGGTCCAGGGGTGGTTGCTATTAACTTCCACTCCTGTTGGGACATCACAACCATTTCTAAATGACATGTGTTCAGCCACAGAGGAGGCCAGACCACAATGGAATGACTGTGTGATTTTATTTCACAATTTGTGCGTTAGGAGCAACACCAGAATAAATAAATGTTTATGCACAACCACTCTTCTTTTTCCATAATAGGGCTCTTTTAAACTTTATTTTCTCAAAGTAATAAATACCAATAAATAAAAGAATTTATTAACTGTCTCCATGTAGCCATGAGGAGGCTGATGGTGGATGTTACTCCATGTTTCACTATCAGTAGACACTGATGTTGATAACAATGTTGTTAGATAAAAAGAAGGTACTGAACTCTGAGCTTCTATTTTGGGGGGAACAGGAAAAAAGATACCTTGAAACCATGATACCATGAAATTTTAAAGGACCTTAGATCTGAGACAGGTGCACTCCCAATGTTCCCTGCTCTAACTGAGTCTGACACAGTGTTCGCCTTTGTTGGTCCTGGTGAGAAAAAAAGCAACCTGAAAATTTCTGGCACAGCTCACAGAGGCCTTGTTGATGCTGCCATACCACCAAACCAGTTACCTAATAATGCAACACACAGTATTGAGAGCTTTTTGATCTTGTTCTAAGACGGAACCAGCACCCATGTCAACATTGGAACTTTCACAACTGAACAGGGCAAATTAACAAGCAGGCTATGCTATACACTACTGTAATCACCTGCCTTATCTTCATCAACTACCTGGGGATGGACTAGCAGACGAGGAGCGGTATGAGCATCAGTGGATCACCCGACCAGAGGCATCAAACGCCTGCTACAAGCTTGTAGGTCCAAGTGCATCAAGGGATGTGTTAAAGTCTTCAGCTGCAAAGTGGTTCACAGCTCCATTGGTGTGAAGGAGAGTGTGAAAATGTGTGAACAATATGCTGGAGAATGGCCTGATGTATGACCAATTATTGTTTTTTTAATTGCTTTGGTTAATCATTGCTTTCAGCAGCCAGCCTCCTCAGTGCTTTTATCATGTTATAATCATGCCACTGTTAAACATGAAGCGCTTACTCAAAACTAAAACTAGAGGTTACCAGCAACCTATAAATGTATTCATCAATATCTCTGGCTGTTGCTAACTACACTGATGGAAAGCTGAAAGTCTTGGATGTATTTGTGTGGTTGTCATTCTAGGACAGGGGAGTCAGCCTCAAATTAGTTTATGGGCCACATAGTGCAATTTGATATTAAGTGGTCCGGACCAGTAAAATTAAATGTATAAATAACAACACCTACAAATTTCTCCTTTTATGCAAAGAAATACATTATAAATTTGTACATGATTAATTAACCTCCAATTAACAAAACAGGAGAGAGAAAATATCTTATTTTGATACAATATTCAGTAGGATTATCTTGAAAGATCATGTTCCATTGGCAGATAATTTTCCTTATTTCAAGTTTTTTTTTCCTCGGGTTTGGTCAATTTATTCTTATTTTTTTAAATAAAATTACATTGTTTGTCCTGCCTTACAAAAAATTTATAAATCAAAACTGCAAATATTTTATCCCTCGAGTCCTGAAAGACATTCAATGACCTCACATTTCTGTGCAGAAATAGGAACTGGTCCACTTTTCTCACATTTGTACGGTCATCCAGTGGGCTGGATTTGACCCTTTAGCAGGCCAATTACGGCCCCTGTTACGGCCGCATGTTTGACACCAGGATGAAAATAAGAGGGTGAAATTTGACCCTGATGTGACCATGCTCCTTTTATTTGGTTGTTCATGTTTTCTCAGGTTAAACATGTTGAAAAGGCACCCTTGCAATGAAGAGGAGAAAAACATGTGGTCTTCTAACATCTGATTACATAGTTAATGCTAATAGCAAATGTTTACATCATAATATGTCAAACCTGGTCCATTGGTCCATGATAAACATAACTCCTGCTAAACATCACATGTTACCTTTGTCATGGGTCTATCTAAATTATTCAGTAAAATTTAATTTTGTTTTCCAGAGAAACAAATATGTCTAGAGTTACCATACATACACAGCAATATAATCAAAGAGTATGAATAACTGGAAAGTTACTGTGAATCAAGTCCATCCATCATTCTTATGTTGTCTGACATTTATAAAAAAAAAAAAAAAGGCGAGACAAACGACCCCTTGCTTCCCAGAAAAGGTGACTGCTAAAAGTTTGATTGAAAGCAGATAACGAGGGACGGGTTTTTCTGTCCTTGCAGTGGACTTCAGGACGTTGGCAGTGTGTGTGTATGTGTGTGTGTGTACGCTACTTAAAAAGTCCACAGAGATGGGATGAACGTGATGAACAGCTCTTTATGTACAGAAAAGTGGATTGCTCTGCATCCTTTGTTGCATGCAAAGCCATTGGACATTTTGGAGTGAGTGGGTAATGTAATAGAGCAGGAGTGTGTGTGTGTGAGAGAGAGAGAGAGAGAGAGAGAGAGAGAGAGACAGAGAGAGAGAGCACTCAGATATTTGGATGAAATGCAGGACTTTGTAGGATGTGCCGTAGATGGTGCTGTTGCATTAATCAAATCTTGAGGTGATAAATGCCTGTAGAAGAGTTCCAGCAGCCAAGAATGAGAATGAAGAACAGAGATGGGCAGTGGTTTTGTGCTGCTCATCCATGAAAAAGCAGAGCGGTGTCATTTGCTTTTTTTTATTCATGGAGAGAATGGATTTTACACAACAGTTTTTTATGTCAAACAGAGACAAAAATATGAAGAGTAGCGAAAAAACTGTACTCATAACTGACTCACTCTTTGCAGCCATAATGTATCTCTGCAAAACTGTCAAGGATCAATAGTGCCACCTATCGATTAACATGAGAATTTTGATCTGTTTTCAGAGGTGCAAGAAATCATTTTAATCTATATCATGTTTGTTTGATTAAGACATGGAGGCAACCTAATATTTATAGTTTAATTTGTGAAAACATTTGTGCATCACACATTCAAACACCAAGACATCATGGATCCTCGGTGGGATCAGTAGAGGACTGGGTGACCTTTGACCCTCCCAATGTTCACAGTCAGTGAGTCTTTTGTATTGTACTGTGCTTTGATGTCAACGAGCTGCTGATTTCTAATGTCCTAAACAGATGATTGTGATTGGAACAAGCAGAAAGAATGTCGGAGCAAACAATCAAATTCAATAGTCATGACATGGAATTTTTTTTCTATTTCACTACAATGTTATAATTCCCCATTATTTGCATTTAGAACTACAATTATTCACTTTTGCACACAATTTCACATTATCGTAATAATAGTAGGGTCCTTTTTCACAGAGGCCATACTGACATAGGTGACAACACTAATACAAGCTAAGATTCTGTTCCATGTACTATAGCAAACCCTTTCCTGCATCACCCTACCTCAGTTTGACCCGAGTGGAACGGAACCTGAAGTAGTATTATTGGTGACACTTGTGATTAATATGTCTGGCATGAAAAATGTCTATAAAGCACACACATAAGTGGCTGATGATCCATTGTGACTGGGACAAGTGCATCCCATTTAAATCCTCCGCCCGCTTCCCCTCTGCAGTCCAAGTGGCCTCCGAGCGACGGCTGTTACGTAATATGAAAGAACTGATGGGAAATGAAACTATAAAGAAATGCAGCCTGGGTTTCTGAGACTGTCCTGCACTGCAGTTTCGTAGCATAAATGCACAGCTATGGTGTTTGCTGCTTATTTCGCTCCCAATATGTCTTGTCCCTGTTAAAATAAAGGCCTATGTCATTTTGTCAGGTTTTTGGGAAAACACAAACAACATTATCAAATGCAGAGAATTTTATATTTATTCATCTTTTTTTGTAAAGGCCTTGTGTGTCAATTATGTAACATTCTGGCCTTTATGATAATAAACCTTATTACTCACCAGAAGAAATTGATTCAAGAATCATGTTTAGAGCTTATTCTGCACCATAGAAGCTTCTTGGAGCAGCCGCTGTCATAAAAGCTTTTTTAAATGACCTAAATCAAGGCATTTTATCCTAAAAAATAAAACCTTTGACTTTAGCAAAAAATAAAATAGCCTAAGTCACACTTAGTCACAAGGATAAAAGCCCTGTGAAGGCCCAGCTTCCATCCCACTCTACACATTCCTTCATCCTCCAGGGCTCAGAGTCGACTCCACTGATGAATACAAACTTTTGCACACAGACTATAATAGATAAATATATCTGGTCTGTCTAGATAACACTGCTGCATTTTGTATTCCATTAACCATTAATTCTACACAAATTTTGCCCAATTTGTTGTTTTAATATAGTATTTTTACATTGCTGTATTGGTACTTTAATGTAGGTAAAGGATCTGAGTGTTTTTTTAACAGTTTTATTGAAAAAAAAGTATACATCAAATTTAAGACACCTCATGTATACAACTTGTGTTTACACACCAGGGGAAGTAAAGGTCAGTCAATCAGTCATCTTCTATACCCACGTATTCCTTATTAGGGTCCCAGGGGTCTGCTGGAGCCTATCTCAGTGCATTACAGCGAGAGGCAGGGATACACCCCAGATGGTCGCCAGCCAATCATGGGGCACACACACCATTCACACCTACAGGTCAACGGACTGTGGGAGGAAGCCGGAATACCCGGAGAAAACCTGCAAACTGCACACAGAAAGGTCCCAGACCCAGGACGTCTTGAACCTGCAACCCTCTTGCTGTGAGGCGACAGCGTTAACCTCTGCTCCACCGTGTCGCCCAGGAACTAAAGGTTAGAATATAAAATGAATGATAAATATAAAGTTAAATAAATATTAGAGATTACAGTGGGCTTTTTAAAACCTGCATTTTAAAAGAAATCTCTTTGACTAACTCTAATCCATTCCCAACAAATATCTCTAACAAAGGTGGATGGATATGATAAGGCAGAGAGTGTACTCATGGTGTCTGGTTGATGGATTGCCTTATTTTTATTCTTAGTTGGCCTTGAAAAACAAGATGTGACTACTTCTTCCACCACTAATGGGATGTGATGTACTTTCTGTGCTCTGGGAGTTTCTTGTTCTATCCATAAAGCCAGAGTACTTAATCGACATCATTTTTTTCATTGTCAGTAGATGTTGAATATTGTTGTTGTTTTGCAACAAAAAAGAAAAGTATGTCACTAAACAAAATTTATTTAGAAATGCAAACAATACATACAACACAGATAAAATACTACAACCATGGAAAAACAATTAAAAAACAAATAGGATCCCCATTGCAATTCATTTATTCAATGGTGGGAAAAAATACTTAGATCTTTTACTTAAGACAAATAGAAATGTGACAATCTTAGTGAGGAAGTATTGGCAGCAAAAGGTGCTTAAAGTATCAAAATTAGGAGTTTAGTGTAAAGTATATGATCAGAATCATAATACCTACTTGTTTTTTATCTTAATTCTTGTTTATTTTATTTCATGTATTGGTGTTGCTGTTATATTGTATATGTTATTACTGCTATGAGTTCCTTTTTTTCCCTCTCAATCCCTGTGTATGGTGCTGTTATGTTGTGTGTGTGTGTGTGTGTGTGTGTGTGTGTGTGTGTGTGTTATCCTATATATTTGTTTTATTTATTTTTAAATATGTTATTGACCATTTGCTTACTTGTCCCTGAGCAATATGAATCTAAGGTTACAGGTGCTCAAAAATAAAAAAAATACTAATCAGAAAAGTAGTTTGTAATAACTAAAGCTGTCAGGTAAATGTATTGGAGTATAAGGTACAACTATTCCCTCTGAAATGTGGATTGAAAATTAAGTAGAATCAGATGGAAATACACTAAATAAACACTAAATAAACTAAAAATTTTACCTGAGTAGTTGAATAAACGTCTTCACATTCCACCACTGTGTTTAATTAGCTTAAATGATTGTGTCCATCATATTTACGATTTTAAAGACTAACAAAAACAATGTAATACATCGACTCTCCACCAGGGGGCGGGGAAACATCAAATCATCTATAATAACGAATTAGGTCCATTAAACTCCACTTGTATCGCTCAGTAATATCTCCTCCTCCTCCTCCTCCTCCTCCTCCTGCTAATATGAAAGTGTCATATTCCTTCTCTCCCTCGTCTACACTCAGTTGCTCTAACTTTTTATCTCCTGTTGGATAAACGGCGTCATTCTACAGGTCAGTGAAACGAAGACACGTATTTCTAACTTGCAGAAGGCTGAACGTATGTGTGCGTGTGTGTGTGTGCGCGCGCGCGCGCCTGTGTGTGTATGCGTGTGTGTGTGCGTAGAAATATAGGAAGTAACGCTCAAACTTTTCGAACCAGGACGACGGGTAGACGTATTCCTCAATTTCTCAAAGAAGCTGTGATTCTGTGATTTTAAGAGCCACGACGTCGCCGAAACACCTGGAAAACACGTTCGGCTCGTTTAAAACCTAGAGAAGCAGTTTTTATTTGGCTTCAGTTTTATTGTGAAGCGCAGGTGAAGACACATTTTTTTTCCACCTGGAGTTTTGGAAACGACACTACTTCACCGAGGTGTGAGCAGGCTTCACGATGAGATGAGTGGTTTATGGACAGGTGAGTTTTATTTTCTGTGACTCTTGTTAATGTTTAATATTCACCACCTCGGCTGATGCATGTTTAAATAAAACATTATTTAAACAAAATGTTCAATGTAACAAGGTAAATGTTCAGTGTTTTGACTTGTTGATACTGTTGGTTATTTAGTTTGTTTAATTTCTTCATTATTCACTTTTTCTGTGTTCTGCTGCCTTTTATTAAGTAAAATAATGATTCACTGTGACTATTTGTACTATTATATATTTACTTTCTAAACTCTTCAGTGATATTAGTATAATCATCCCATTGATTTACCCTGTATTGTAATGGGCTGTATAACTAAACCTCTTCATTATAACCTGATATTTGCTCTCATTTCCTCCAGTGGATGCTGGCAGTGAGTTATGCTGAAGCCCACCTCTGAGTATCAGGATGAACACTACAGATGGAGAGAGCCGGGTGGTGCAGATCTACCCCAGGCTGTCCCAGAACACCGTCACCTACTGTCCCCTGCAGATCAGCGTCGGGGACACGGCGAGGATGGTCATCCGCAACGCCGTGGTCAGCCTGGGTCTGGACTCCAGCCAGAAGTACTGCCTGCTTGAGGTCAGGAAGAGCGGCGGCGAGGAGCGGATGCTGGAAGCCGACGAGTGCCCCATGGACCGGGTCCTGCTGTGGCCCAGGGGAGCCCAGAAGTGGCACCCGGAGAGCCACGGGTACTACTTCATCCTGCAGCAGGCCATCACCGGCAGCAACCAGACCACCAGGGAGGAATACGACGATCTCTGCAACCTGCCCGCCGTGAACGAGGAGAGCGTCCTGGAGGTGTTACGCGAACGCTTCTGCAAGCAAAAGATCTACACGTACGCCAGCAACATCCTCGTTGCCATCAACCCCAACAAGTTCCTTCCTGTTTACTACAACCCCAAGTACATCAAGCTGTACGAGAACCAGCCCCTGGGCAAACTGAGCCCCCACATATTTGCTATAGCGGACGCGGCCTTCAGAGCCACACTGAACAGGCGGGTCAACCAATGCATAGTGATCGCTGGTAAGAGCGGCTCAGGGAAGACGGAGAGCAGCAGTTACCTCATCCACTGCCTGACCGTCCTCAGCCAGAAGACATACTTCAGCGGGCTGGAACGGACCATCCTCGGGGCGAGCCCTGTGCTCGAGGTAAGGTCACTGACACGACATCACCTGCTGAAACCCCAAAACCTCTCACACACACGTCTGTCAGCAGGCTGCGTGAGGAATGGTTTTGTGGTGACTCAACATCTATGTCAAGCTAAAACCATTAGTCGATACACAGAAAACAATTTGGGTGAATGGTCCTTTTTATCAAGCTAAAATGTCACCACATTATCTGGTTCCAGGTTCACAAATGTGAGCATTTACTGATAAATTGAATTAGGTCTGCCACTAACAATTGATTTATTTAACATTCAGGAAATGCGCTTCCCAATTTCCTAACCAGCCCAAACCATTTTACTTCTCTCTTTAACTGCTGAACTGTCTAAAGCCTAAAGAATATTCAGTTTATGATCACAGAGGATCAAGAAAAGCAGCGAATCCTCACAGATAAGAAGCTAGAACCCCACTCATAAAATTACTTTAATGATTAATCTATTCTAAAAAGTTGTTGTAATTACAGCAAATGTGAGGATGTTGTATTTAATAGAATTGCAAATGAAACAGTTTGTGGTATAGAAATATTCGTTGGGGGAAAAACTGAAACTGAAGACTCACCTTGACACTGGCAGAGGCTAAACAGTGGGAGGAAAAAACAAAAGAATGATTTATGCTACTTTTATGAGTTCTGATCCACTGAGAACAAATTGTTCTTTTTTTAAGGCATTTCCAGCTGTAAACCTCCAAGTTTTCCCTATCTTTCACCCTTCGAGAAAGTAACATCGCATCGAGTGAGAAGCCGAACTCTGAGAGACCCCAAATGACGCTGGTGTTCATGCTTTCAGTTTATCTGACAAAATCCAGTCCTGTTTCTTGGTAGATGTAGAAAATGATTAACTCGCTTTAGTCCCTAGAGAGTCACAAACCTCGAGTGTGCTTCCTCGACGTCACACAATCATCATAATCATTTGCTCATGTTTGATGTGGGTGCTTTTATTTTTTGTTTTTTGGCAGTAGGCTGCAGCGTCTAAAATGAAAGCACATCTGCACTCAAGTGCCCACTCATTTCCCATTTCCTTTATTGTTAATCAATTATGTTCAAAACAGAAAACTATAAAGAAACCACCCACTTTATACGCGTAATATGGTAAAAAGATCATAGTAATAAACAATAACCACATAAAAAATTGTAGTAGGTATTTTGTGTATTTTGTAGGGTTCTTAACATTTCGTCAAATCAAAAACCACCAGAGGAATTACACTGCTATCTGTCAGCAGGGAATTCCAACCTTTTTTTTAACATATGTTCAGTTTCACTGTTTCACATTGAGGTTAAAGGGTCTCTTTGTGTGGCTATCAGTGTGTGCTACAGTCCCACTGTCAGTAAATAACAGATAACACTTTAGTCTACATTTCTCTGAGGTCTGCTTTCTGTTTCCGTTGTCTGCCACATTAAACCTCATGTCTAAATGTTACCTGACATGAAACTAACCTGACGTGAAACTAGACCATATACATATATATAGTTATATATAGACATACACCTTTTAGGGCATTGTTTTCAGTGGTTTAAGAGAATAAGAGAAGCAAGTATAGCTATATAGTATAGCTAGTTTCACTTCATTCAAAAAACAGTATTATGAAGCAACATTCCACTAATATTTCAGTAGCTACAGTAGATATGTAGATTATACTTGAATCTTATTCAGAGCAGTACACAAGTACAGTTAATCTGTCCTTCAACAGCCCAGCTAAGCTTTTACATTAGGGGTATTTGGGATATTTGTTCTGATCACACACAATCAATCCTAGACTAAATATGGTGTTTCTATGCTTCTCTCTCTGAACAAGTCCAACAAGTTTCTCCTTGAAATAAAAAGTGCTCTAGTATTTATCCTGATCCTGACCTTATTGCCATTTTATGTTGCCTTTTCCATTTTGTGTCTTTTCTAACAGGACTATCAAAGATGTAGCTTTTTGAGTGAGAGTGGTTTGCTGTCTTTTTGTGATTTCCTTTCTTTAAACTGGGGAACAAGCTGACCGAAGACAGAGATTTAATGTCACAGCAGTTGATTTCACACCAGCATTCACACCAGAGCTGAATATTAACAAGGGCCTGGCTGCGGCCTGTTGTAGTAATGAGGATCAGTTGGTTTACTAATCTGTTGTTTGGGGGTTTTATGCTGTAACTACTTTCCACTCGTGTATTTCCTTTGTATTTATGAGTCACAGCCTAAGATACTTGTTCCTTTTTTTTTTAATCGGAAATCGCAGAAGCGTGACCTCTTTTTCTTTACTTCTGACTGTCTGTAGTTTTTTATCTCACTGGTGCAACAAACTGACTTAAGATGTTAGTAGTGAAGATGTCAGAGTATTTTCAGATCTTTCTCTTTAAACCAGGAAAATATCTTCAGTCATGGCCAATAGCAGGTGATTGCACCTTGCTTTCGTTAAGAATGGTGGTCACCTGAAGTGAGTCGGCTGCAGTGAGAGGTATGCGTTGGGTGTTGGGTGATCAGGAAGCTCCACGGAGGGAATGTGCAGGGCGTTGTCTTTGAGGGAACACCGGAGAGAGGAGAGAAACAGGAACGTGTCAGAACAGGCTCAGCCAGGTCTGTTGGCAACCTACACAACAAAGAAGAAATCACCACCTCTCTCCCTTCTCTAACCCCCATTTTCACATGCACATTCCATCTTTTTTTGCTTTTTTTAATCCATTTATTTATTTATAGCCGTGTTTCAATTTTAATTTCAATTGTAAGATGATTGATTTTATATAATAATAAGGCTGTTTTTCATACAAACTTTGCTCACATTTCCCACATTCAGGACTATTTAGGGCCCTACTGATGTTTCCTGTGCTGAATTCATTATCCCACAATCCATTGTGCATCATTCAGTTGTGGCTCAGAAAAGCTTTCTTCAATTTACAATCTCGGAAAGAAGGTCATGTAATATCAGTAGCCACTGATCAGTGGGAAATGGATCGTAACTGAACTCCATTCCAACCTCAGAGGTGTTGAGAGATTTTACAGGACAGGAAAAACAAACAGCATGAGACTAATCTACAAAAAATGTCAAATGATGTTTTCAGATGTTCCTCTAATCATTTCTCATGTTGTCTTGCTTCAGTGATAATGTCAAAAAAGCAACAACAAACCATCACATTTCAGGAAATGAGAAATAGAGAAAGCTCGATAAATCATCAGTTATCAAAATTATTGATGTTTGGTTTGGTACATACTGTGCCTCAGGCATAAAAGGAAATGTCACAGCTCTGGCCTCATTACATTTGTCCCAGTTAAACTCTGGTAGTCACCGCTTTGTTGGTTATATTCTGAGGGTGATTTCCTGGAGATGAAATCACTTTTTTTCTTTGAGTTGTCTGCAAGTCTGCCTGAGTGCTTCATTAGTTTTGGTGTATGTAAAGCAGGAGTCTTGTGTTGTATTGCTTGTATTGTATTTTTTGCACAGTTCTAAAGTGACTGTCGTTTTTCATTTCACTGTGGATGCACATCCACATGTGACAAATAAAGAATTCTTATTCTGTCAGTAACACCTGTTTCTTTCTCTCTCTTTCTCTCTCTCTCTTTCTCTCTCTCTCTCTCTCTCTCTCTCTCTCTCTCTCTCTCTCTCTCTCTCTCTCTCTCTCTCTCTCTCTCCGCACAGCTTCGTCACTTTTATCTCCACATTCTTTTCATTTCTATTGCTTCTTTACCTTCAAATTCATTCATTTAAATTCACCCACACATGTCTGAAAAACCTCTCTGTATTTACAGACCTGCACTGGAACAGCAGGAACATTCCAGTGATAATATGCCATACCTGCCAGTGTATGATCAGTACAGTATGCAGGTGTAGCATGGTGTGTGTAGGCATTGCTTTGGCCTGTTAAGACATGACCCTCAGCGGATTCTCACAGTTGTTTCCTGGAATGACAAAGAGAAATAACTTCTCATACTGGCCCAGTTTGATTCTTTACTTTTCCCTGGGGAAGGGTTAAAAGTCGTAAAGCAGAAGCTGATCCAGAGTCAGCAGCAGCTAACGAGTGATGATAATCCTGTATGTGTCATTTTACCTCGTGACTTAACCTGGGTGGAGTCTGTTTTGTTATGATAGTGAACCTTGGATACTCTTTCAGAAGAAAAAATTATTTAGCTGTGCGTTAGCAGGGCTGCAATTAATGAAATCTTTATAATCCGATTATCATTTTTTTTGGTTATATAGTTGTTCTACTTAATCAAAACAAAAGGTCAGTCCTTGCCATGTTTTTTTTGTTTTTTTTTGGGGGGGGGGCATTTAAAAGTATTAGTTCATCTACAGGATTTGAAAAGTATTTTTTTTTATAAATATATGAAACAGAAGAGCTGATAATTGTCATTTTCAAAGTCAAAACAAGCTCTTTATTGACTTGAAATGGTTAGTGGACCATTAGAAAAAGATTTTTTTCAATGCTTGTGTGTAAATGTTCAGGGGTTTTCCAGATTGAGAAGGCAGACAGCATTGCTGCTACATGTCTAATGAGGTGCTTTTGGTCCATAAAAGTATGCCTATAAATAGACCACCCAAAAAAAATAAATATTAAACTGTGAAAATGATTAAAACACTTTTTTTAAATCAACTATCCCTTAATCAGTTTAAACAATGTATTGATCCTTACTGTCAGTGAATACATTTCTTGTTCATTGGAATTGGTGCAGTAGCTATAGTAGATCTATGGAAGTGAAACTTTATTTGTCGTCCTGCAGTAGGAAAAAAAAAAAATCCCAACAAAATGTGAAAAACTGCCCCTCCCAAAAAAAAGAGGACCTGTGCCTTAAGTGTCAGTAAATGGAATAATCAATTATTTGCAATGTTGTCAAATGGAAAAAAGGCAATTTGATGTTTTATTTTAAATGCTTGAGGCCAATGATCCATGTGCATAATAGATGTGAGTCTCCTGGATTAAACACTGATTCAAACACTGGGAATGCACTGTAGTTACTGGTGTCAACCAGCTGGACTGAAATATGATACAGCTGAAATCATGATGCTCGACTCATAATGATCTTCATTTGAAGCTTCTAATAAAACATCACTTTAACATAGGTTATAGTTTCCGATATATGCATTTATGTTGAGATTGATGATTAAATGACTAGATTTAAACCCACTGTACATTAACAGCAAGACAATGTTAGAAGCTGGTGAATTTAGTGGCACATTCAGCAAATAAAGAGCCAGATGCTTCCATCAGGATTTTCCAAAGACTAAACCAGAGCAAGAAGAAGGTGGATATTGTGCTTGCATCGGGCGGACTGGCATTAACACAGCTCCATGAAAGGTTTTGTCGTTCCATGTCAGGTGGATATGCAAATAGACAACACAGTATGTCTTTAGTCAAATTCAGTCAACACTGCTTTAGCTTCTTCACATTACTTGGATAAGTGAGAAAGCCAACATGATTTTTACTGTTACACAAGGTTGCTAATGGAAACAATTCCCTAACCATCCACAAATCTGAGTGATTCATCGGATAGCCGCTCAGCGCTGTAAACATTTCCAGTGTTTTGGAATGGGTGCCAGTGTCTGTGAGAAACATGCCTACAAATTTCCCTGTTTATTTTAGTGAAAACTAATGTTCCGGTGTTTTAAACAGGCCTTTGGCAACGCAAAGACTGCAGAGAATAACAACTCCAGTCGCTTTGGGAAGTTTATCCAGCTCAAATACCTGGAGAGCGGTGTCATCCGAGGGTGAGCCATCATGTTTTGTTTTATTGTTCTCTTCATGTAAGGAAAGGAATATTGATATAGTTTTTACTTGCTGTAATCATTCCTCCAGTTTATACCGGCCATTAGAAGATCCCCTTCATGATGCACTCATATTGTCAATGACAGGGCTAAAATGTGGTTGTGTACTTTTACATAGAATCAATTTTTTCTATGTCTGTCTTAAAACAGTCAAGTTCCCAAATGAACACTGAACCTGTTGTAGTAATATATTGTGTATTGTGTATTGTAACCATTTGAGTTTCCACTGAGGTGGACAATAAAGTTTATCAAATCAAACAGGTTAAATAAACAATGCATTTACAATTTAAGTGATAAGGCCAAAATCCATAGGCCTCCTTCTGTGCAGAAGTGTATTTAAATATTTATCTGAAGCAAATATGAAGCTTCGGCTGTCCAAATAATCAAATCAAGTAAATATCTTTCAACATTAGTCTTTTTAGTGTCGATGCCACTCTGTTTGTTGATCTATCATAGCTCAAAAAGCAAATGGTGTCCAGGGAAATCTGGTGCTACAGAGATTGTAAATGTGGCAGATATCCCCTTTATTTGCCTAACTCAGACCCACCATCACTTACATTTGAATGGGGACCTTTTAATATCTAGACTGTCTCAAGACTGTTGTTTTAGGACCATACATTTAGGCTCTTGGGGCACTGGCTAAAATGTTGTTTTACAGTTTATTTTTCTTTCCTGTTGTATGCTGTAATGTTAGTAAACACACTAAAACTTCACAAGTTTTCTTAACATTTTTTTTCTTGTCTCTGAATATAGGGCAGTTATTGAGAAGTACCTACTTGAAAAGTGCCGGCTGGTTTCCAGAGATAAGAACGAGAGGTATGAGAGAAGCAAAGAAAGATTGCAAGAATGATTTGTATACACGAGAATAATCCTTCACACTAACATTTTAGTATTTTCACAGACATCTGCACTTGAACCCTGACCTCTAGTTCCAGCTAGTAAAAGCAAACCATGCTCAAAACATTCACCAAACCTTTACAGCTGTAACTACCCTGTGCAGTGAAATGTTGAGTAAATAACACGGCTGAGATGAAACTTTTGTGAGCCGTTGACTGTATCGGGGCTCTGTGACCTCTCTGACCCTCAGGAACTACCACGTCTTCTACTATCTGCTGGTGGGAGCGTCCAAAGAAGAGCAGGAGGAGTTTCATCTACTACACCCACAGGATTATCTCTACCTCAAGCAGGTACCTTTGAGCCACCTACTTTACAGCAGTAATATAGGACAGGGGAGGTCCGGGACAGACACAACCTGTTTGATGTTATCAAAAGGGGAAAACCAGTGGTAGATGTTTAATGGAAAGTAACTGTAAATGGTGCATTGCAGTGAATAAACAATCCCTTAAACTGAAACTGCACTTAAACTCACCTTTTTCCCTGCTGTTAAATTATTTTATGACAGTGTTCACAGTTAAACATGTTTGTTAAGGCTTCAGCATTTGGTCTATTTCTGGTTCCAAGGAAGTGTTTGTTTTTCTGTTTTGTCAAACCAGCATGAACTGGAGATGCACCAAAATTATTAAAATTAAATTTATGCCAAACATCAAATGCAGTTGTTCGACTTTTCAAAGACGAGTGGACGTGCTGTGATCAGCTTTCCTTTTAGCTGTTGCAGACGTCTCCCTCTATATTCGGCACGCTGTTCAGGGTGTTTGGCTTTTAAATGACTAATTAAAGCAGTAGAGCTAAAGTTACTTGCAGAAGAACCCCCTCTAGATAGTTTGGTTGAACACTTGTTGCAAACAGCAATTCTAATCCTGCTCTCTAACACTTTAAAATATCTCTACGCTGCCAAAATTTTAATGTTGTTTGTGTTATTACGTCACATGCCCTATTCAGCCTTGCTTTTAACTCACTCCACCGAAGGCCAATTGTTGCGTTCTTTACAATATACAGCTACCAGTTACCGATTCAGTTACTGAATATTTGGTGCATCCTTAACATGGACCAGTCACCAACAATATGTCCCTGTCATTCTCCAGTTTAGGACCTACTGTCCTTTTCTTTGTTTTTATAGCTCTTTGTTGCTCTTTGCTTGAATGCATTCTGCTGATGTCAAAACTAATGCTCAACCAACTACTCTGTCTTTGTAACTACTTTGATTAGTCACTACATAATATATAGTGTGCTCAGTAAGGTGCATCATAATTTGCTGTCAGTCACTGAGCAGTAAAACTGTCCAATAAAGCAGTGAACCAGAGACATGTAGTGTTGGTGCTGTAATTTGGGATTTCTTTCTATATCTTGTCTAATTTAATCTATAGGAAGACCTCCTCATAGATGATGAAGAGAAACTGGGGAAGGAGTACAAGAGGCTGCATCAAGCTATGGAGATGGTCGGCTTCCTGGCCTCCACCAAGAAACAGTATGTATGGTTTTAATAATGAACTAGAAAAGCCCTCTGAGACCATGGACCTCTGCCAAGCATGCTGTGACTTCCACCCAACATTGTTGTCCTATGCTTATTGAATACATCCAGTCCAGAAACAAATGAATGAGTCTGACAGCAGTTGCAAGATATCACCACCAGGTAACTCCGAACAATGGCGCCTGTTTGGAGTCTATCTACAGCATTGTTACCAAACAACAAAAAAATTTCAAAGTGATCTAAAAATGGGAATTCTTCCAGATCATTAACAAAATGTAATAATCTGTTCACAGTACCATTCCCAACATTCGCTGAAAATTTGACAAAAATCCGGCCAAAACTTTTAGAGATAGACAGACAAATATAACCTCCTTGGTGGCGGTAACTACACAACAGAAATGCTGCAGGCCTGCATTAAAATAACATGCTAGTTACACATACTTTGTTTTAGCAAAAGCAACAGAAGAGATAATGAACCACTGTAACTTTTATGTCTAAATTCAGTGTAAAAAGGTTACTTGGTAAAATCTGTGAGCCTTCACAATTTTCTTACTTAAACTTAAGTGGCAGACATTTGTGGGTTTGTCATTAAGAACACAGCTGTATATGCCAGAAGGTTTAAAGAGCCTCTGGGACATAACTTTTCTCTTTTTTTCACCCAGGACGGTAGTGACAGCTTCTAATTACGGAAATATTTGACCAAGGAATATTTGCCCTCAAAGGACCCAGTAACATTTCACTCTGGCTCTCCTTCCACAAGTGTTACAGATGTTTACAATGACGTTGCACGGTTCTCAGTTACTGTAGGTGTACCTGTCTCGAAACTGTTGCGGTAGGTGAGGTAGTGTAGTAATTCAACTGAACACTATCGAAGAGTTTCTGCTTTCTGTACTGGTGCCGGTAGCAGGTCGCAACTTGTCAAGTCAAGCAGGAGAAAAATGCAGCGTTCATGTCAGCCGAGCAGCCGAAGGCCTCGGGACACAGTGTACATAAAAAAGTGCCAGCAGCATAGTTTGGAACCTGTCGAGGTTGGTTTCCTCCATGAATAACCAAAAAGTTACCGTTTATGGCAATTCATCCAGGGAACACTGTAGGAAAACGTTAAAATAGTGTATAAATGTATTTTTTTTTCTCTATTAACCCATTGAAGCCTATGGGCCTTTATGTCTATGGCTGTTATTTTATACTTCAAATGTAAATGTTACTCACATATTTTTTTTCTAATTATGGTAGACATTATGGTAGACACCTGGCGAAAAGATTTTGAGCAAAAAAATACAAATGGTTTTGAAGTAGTTCCTGTTATAATGTCATCAACTTCCTGGCCTTCCTCATGTGAAGACAAACTCTCCCAGAAATAGGTCATTTTATTTATATTATTATGATTTTCAACCTTGATGTGTATTTATTGAATCATTCAAGTGTCTATAGAATATTCTCCTAAGAAAGAATTTTGTACATGGGATATATAATGGGCATATCACTGCAAGCGACAACTATAATAGCCATTGAAATCTATTTTCTTAAAGGAAAATAGATCGGCAACATGATTGTTAGTGACTCAACTGATATAATTCTATGCATGAAATCTTACTTCTGAAAATTTACTTCATCTGGGCTTAAATGAGTTAAACGGTACCTTCATGATCAAATGACTGGTTCATTCACAGGAATCCAGTGTAGAATCGGTTACACTTGAATAAAAAGGTAAAAATTAATACTGAGCTAAGGTATATTTTCTATTCTGTAGATGTTTTAGTGATTCACTAACTTGCCTTCAGCTTGTATGGTTCCCGTCAATGCGGACTGGAGTACAGGTTGGAGTGCTAGGGCAGCAAGATGAGTGGCTTTGCTGCCTAATGTAGCTCATGATATGGGGATTTATGTAAAAATATAATTAATATCAACTTCTATTATCAGTTGTGTACCAATACCAACTAAGTTTCCACTCCACTCCTGGCTGTCAGTGATATACTGTTAAACTAGCATCAAGGTTGAGATGAACAGAAAATGGGATGTTGAGGAGATAACAGAAACTATAAATGTCAGCATATGTTCTAGATGATGTGAACCACAGTGACCTGGCTATTTGTTGACATAGTTAAAGATGCATGAAGTGCTTTAAGCAGGAGACAGACTCCTCCTTTCTACCAAGCACATCACTAGGCTATGAAAGCATCTAAGCTTTATGCTGTAAGGAAAAATGAAAAGAAAGAAACAGAAATGAATGTCAAAAATCTTCCCATCATTCGTTCTTTCCATTTTCATTTGGCAATCAAAAATCCAAATATGAAATGCTTGTTTTGTTATTTTTTCATATTGCAATATTTAATTTTGTAGGCTCAGATTGAAACAATGAAATGGGGAAATAGTTGTCATATATGCTGAACTTGCTTGTGATTAAATGGATCCTGATACCATAATAGATGTGTTCTGAAAAAAACTACAGGTGAGGTCTTTTCAAGTTCAGAACATGTCGCAACACCATTCTTTTTTTTATCTGGAATCTTATCTGGAGTCAACCCAAGGCAAGGTGCATGAAACTATCTCTGGCATCATATTAAATCTGTAACAATAGACAACAATTCATCAGAGATGCATCATGTATTTTCAGGTATTAAGCGCATACTTCATCCTTCCAATCTTTCAGTACAATTTCACCTGTAGTAGTTAGGACATTATGAATATGATGTACTACAGCAAACAATGGAAAGAAGTCTATTTATTGATTTTAGTGACTATTTTCATGTGTTAATGCATGCTATGTCCATATAAATTTAGTTTTTCACCAAAACCTCACCTGTAGTAGTTAGGGCATTGTGAATCTAATACTACAGCAAACCGAGTAGGAAAAGTCATTTTGAACATTTTTCATGAATCAATTCATACTGAAACATGTAACTTGCAGACGGTCCCTAACACAGACCACAGCAAATGACGATGGTACATTTCCAGCTCACATAAACCTGACCAATTAAATAATACATATTATTGGAAGATAATTTTTTTTAATTAATTAGATAGAATCAATCTCCTTTTTTAATTTTTGTGTGTCTCTGTCCATGTGTAGCATATTTTCAGTCCTCTCTGCCATCTTGCTCCTGGGAAATGTGACGTACACTCAGTCAAAGGACACTGACGATCTGGAGGTTGGACCTGCTGATGTCTTGTCAACTTTGTCTGACCTGCTCAAGGTATGTTCCTGCAGTGAAATGTTTGATTATGTATGTAACCTACTGCTGCCAGACTAAATTCCATACTAGTAAATCATCATCTGGTTTAACTAACTTCTATTTTCAGTTAATTTACAATGTTTTGCCAGTTTATCAGAACTGGGATTGTGCTTCATCCCAACTACAAGGCTTAAAATGACAGCAACTAGAAAAATGTATCACACAGTAGTTCCTGAAAGATAAACTGTCTTATTATGTTTCTATCTGTTGTTCATACTTTTGTCAGAGATTTTTAGGTGGGTACATGATGTGGATTGAATTGTTTTGTATTGAAGAATTATTACAGGGGTTTCTGTTCTTTCCAGGTAAAAACGGAGCTACTGGTGACGGCTTTGACCAAGAAGAGACTGGTGGCTGCCAAAGACATGGTGGTTTCACAGTACACGCTTCAAGAGGTACAAAGTTTTAGGTTGAATTTATTCTTTGGCTACGCCCTTAAATTGAAATTTCAGTGAGCCCACAGCAATTGTTTTTACTGTCAAAACCCTAATTCAATGTAAACTGTTCTGTTTAGTACTTTGTAATTTAAGATTATTTGCCTTGTTTTATGTGTTTAGGCTACCGCAGCACGGGATTCCATGGCAAAGTCTTTGTACAGTGCTCTGTTCGACTGGATTATCCTTCACATCAACCATGCTCTACTCAATAGACGAGACATGAAGGAGTCAGTTTCTGTAAGTCGCAGGATGATGTAATTAAAGGTTGCACTGTTGAACCCTTGGGGAAAAAAAAACATTTTTTTAGACAATTTTAACTCTACTTTTTCTGTGGTGGATATAATGTCTCATTGCTGTTGTGTTTGTAGTGTTCGTCCATCGGTGTCTTGGATATGTTTGGATTTGAAAACCTCCAGACGAATAGTTTTGAGCAGCTGTGCATCAACTACACCAATGAGAAAATGCAGTATTACGTGAACCAGCGCATCTTTAAGATTGAGCAAGTGGGTGCAGTATTATTTTCTTTATTTAAATCTGTACCGTTATGGTTGTTGATGCTATAGGAATAACTTGGCATATTGTGTTATACCTGATTATAAGATTGTGACATAAATGTATTCCAGGAAGATTATGTGGCAGAGGGCATCACCTGGCAAAACATCAACTACACCGACAACGCTGGCTGCATTCAGCTCATCAGTGAGAAACCAACCGGACTCTTTTACCTGCTGGATGAGGAGAGCAAGTAGGTGAACTTTTCTTGTAACATGGACAGTGTTACATTTGATAGATATATTATACACATAAAAAAATCAAGACATTCACCAGACATCTAAATAAAATAGTATGATAAATCATTCTTGCAAAGAGAAATACCAATGCCAAAAACAAAACAGTTTATGCTGTGTGAGAACTCTGGATTTCAACTTTCACTTTCTAATAATAAGCAATTGATGTTGAAACATTGCCCATCCATTGATTTTGTACCTCTACTTGACATTTGACTTGACTTGGTCTTATTTTCTTCCCTATCCATTTTATATTCAAACTCATACTCTGTCTTTACTGTCTATCTCCAGCCTCCCTCAGGCAACAGATGAATCCCTTCTGGACAGGTTGAAGCAGCAGCATCAGGACAATCCCTTATTTGTTCCCACGGCAGATGAGCCAGCATTCATCATTCAGCACTTTGCTGAGGGGGTTAAATATCACATTAAGGTGACATCATTTTCCTGCACCGCAAACATTCCTGTCGTCGATTGTGGACTCGTTTTTCCCTTATCATTCAACTTGACTCCGGTAACATAGTGTGTGTCTGCAGTAACCTTGTGAGATAAGCCAGCTTGGGAAAAAAAACTGGAAATCTGTGTTAACAAAGTGAATGATTAATGCAACAAAACAACTGTGGTTGTTAATTAAAGTTTATTTTTGTGACTGTATGCAATGAATGTGAAGTGTTGCCCCTCATGTAAGTATATAAAAAAAAAAAAAAAAAAATGAAAGCAAATTAATCAAGATTTTTCACATTTTCCAGGATTTCCGAAAGAAAAACACAGAGCACATGCGTCCTGAAGTCATATCCCTTCTCCGGAGCAGCGAGCGGTCATTCCTGCATCACCTGGTTGCATCCAGTCCAGAAGCACTGTTTCGATGGGGCGTCCTCCGAGCCACCATCCGCATCCTTACAATATTCAAGAGCATGGGACGCAAGCGAGCAGAATTGAGTAGGTACCTCTAGTGCAGGGGTCTGCAACCAAAAACGTTCAAAGAGTTGGGGTTGCCAACCCCTGCTCTATTGGCTAGTTGAGCGGAATTTCCAACTGTAACCAGCAGCTAAAATAAGTCTCTCTGTAGTTGAGTGCTAAAAACATTATAAAACATCATTGTACGTGTGGTTTTGCTGGACAGATTATCAGGAATTGCACCTTTCTTTAAAAAAAAAAAAAACAACTTGTATTGTCACTGCAGTTGATTCCAGACGCGCCTCCCGCAAGTCCCTCCGAGAAATGAAGCGGTGCAGCAGACTTTCCAGGTACATGCATTCCACTGCTGCATTCATACTGGATTTTCCACTACAGTTGCATGTCTCTCTTTCACAAGTTGATTTTCACCTTGACATAACCACACAATCCTTTGTGGCTCCTAAAGTAGACATACAGATCCATTTTCTGTTTTAGAGCATTAACATGCCTTACATGCAGCTGTAGCCATCAACTATTCAGGTTACATTATCTGTACGCAAAACAGTTGATTCTTATAGATACACACTTATCATGATGTCATTATCTGAGGTCTTATCAGGTTGAAGTAACAAACTCCCTCATTCACAGCAACAACCTGTCATTGGATTTCTCCTTCGATCGCTCAGATGAGCATCCTCTTGATGTATTTGAAGACATCTTTGCCAATTTTGAAAAGAGAAAGTAAGTGAGCCATATACGTATATATTTGAAATGCCATACGTTTAAACGTGCACATTTTTATACATTATGATTGACTTTTTTATGATTTATTTTCAAAGCTGTTTGTTTGGAGACTCATTTTATTCCTACTTTACGCAGGAAAAACAGAGGCAGTCGACACAAGCAACTCATTCCGAAGGTTAAGTATTAGTCATTGGTGAAGAGTTGATGTTACATCATCTTAAATGTTTGTGCAGCTTATAAATCATTCAATTTTCAGTTCGTCCATCTATTATCTATGTCCAAATATCCTGTTTCGAACCAGAAAACTTACAGACTTTATAATTAATCCTTTAGAATCTCATGGACTTGCATTCACTCAAACATGTTGTGGAACTCGCCGCACACGACCGAACCAGCAAATCTGTTCTTCACCCTCACCAGAGGTCGAAGCCTCCTACAATTAGTGCTCAGTTTCAGGTTGGTCTGATCTGTTCCTGTATTGACTATTGTCAATTATTATGATTATCTGTTTAAAGTCATGGTATATGGGACTTCCATGTATGTAAACCCTTCTCATTTTCTATATTTCCTAAATAAAATTAGCTTAATATAAGTTAGTCCTTTCCAAACATTACATGTTATTTGAACTATGGGCAGAGCTTTTTTTTCAAACATTTATGTCACTACTTAATTCAGGTATCCATGTATGCTAAGATACACTTCAACATGACCACCTGTGGTCTCTGTGAGACCATAGACGCCACCATCGATGATTTAATCAGCCAGCACTCACCATTCTTGCATATCTTGCAGGCATCACTTGCGAAGCTGATGGATACAATTGGAAAAGCAGAGCCTTCCTTTATTTTCTGTATGCGCTCTAATGCTGAAAAGGTAAGATTGTCTCTAAATCTACACAATTACTGCAGTAAATTTAGTTCATTATGGGAAAATGATTTCTTTTTTTGGTTTTTTTTGCAGAAGGAGCTGCACTTTGATGATGAACTTGTGCTTCAGCAGATCAGGTACACAGGCTTACTGCAGATGGTTCACATCCAGAAGGCTGGTTACAGTGACAAGTACACATTTAAGGTGGGCAATCACTTAAGAAAAATAATCATATATATATATTTTATTATAAAAACCTGACTTACTATTAATTTAAGGAGTCATATTAAAACCCAAGTTACTTCTATGCTTCTCTGTTACTTTTCTCTTGATGACAGGAATTTGTAGAGAAGTTCAGAATTTTGCTTCCAAAAGGAGCAACTGCAACTCCAGAGCACATAACTGAACTGTTTGAGAAGATGAACCTGGGTAAGACTGCCTACCAAATAGGAAAAACCAAGGTAAATACTCTTCATCATATCAGTGCTTTATTGCAATCATAACTCACAATGGTCTCATGGATCAGAATGACCAGAAGATGAAAGAAGCATTAACATTTTTAGAAAACAACTTTACTGTACAGCATTTATCCATCTTTCTGTAATTTTGTCTTGGGGGGGGGGGGGGGGGGGGGTACAAATGACATTTTGTGAATAATAGTGTCTTTTGAAGTAAGATGCTTTATTGTCATGAATCATCGAAATGCTGTCGCTTATAAATAAGACATGGCAGATTCCATGTATACATAAAGTTATACAAGTCACATAAAGAATAATGCGTGTACTAAGATGCAATATAGAATACACAGTACAAATGTGCCTTGTGCTTTCATCACATCTCTTGTGTTGTCTGCCGCCCTTTCATCTACTCAGGTGTTCCTCAAAGAAAAGGAGAGGCAACTGCTCCAAGACACTCTCAACAAGGAAGTGATGCGCCGCATCATCACCCTCCAGCGCTGGTTCCGTGCTTGTCATTTAAGGTTGCTCTTCCGGCAAAAACGAGATGCCACCTTGATCATACAGGTATGATTTATTCAAAAGGCTATGAAATAAAAAACACCCTCTTTACGATTCTACCTGATTCCTTACTATCTTTGCATCTTTTAGCTTTAGCTTTGGGGGACATTCAGTCCTCTTGCCTTGCTTGCTCAGTTGTCCAGTTAAAATTAAAAGTTGAAGAGCAAATTTAAAAAAAAGAATATATGATAGCAAAATTAAAGTGGTGTTTCTGGTATTTCAGAGGAGCTGGCGTGAGTTTTATGAGAACCAAAACCGAGCTGCAACAGTGATCCAGACAGCATGGCGGACTTCACTGAAGAAGTCAAAGCACCAAAATGAAAAGGATAAAGAGCAGACGCCCAACACCCGACATGGAAGAGAAAGGTATAGAAGTAAAACCTGCAGCTCAAATTAAAGAAAAGTAGAACAAGAAAACTACTTGTTTTAAAAGTTGGAAACATGCAAATTCATTATTTTAGATTACAGATTACATAATTAACCCTTAATAATGGTGTGTTGTCGACCTTAACTATAAGGCCATAAGGAACATACTGATACAACAAAATGACAAATTGATATCAAACATACTTTAGTTTAATATTTTGTGTCATGCTGATCATGAGAATTTCAAATTCCAAATTGTAGATCCATTCATTTCTGTTGCACAATAAGATAATACTCCGTTTGTGACATTGATATATGGATTAGATATACAGTACTGCAGGTTGATTTTATTTTTGTGTGTTAAAGATCAGACTGGAATTTAAAACCCAGAATTTCTGATGCATTGTCAGGTGTGTGTATACATCAGTGCATTATGCCTGCATTTTTGAAAGGGATCCCTAGACTGTGTTAAAAAATAATTGTGTACCAAGCAGGGCATTTTATAGTAAAAATAAAAATATCATTACTCCTTGGTGGATAATGATTTGGAGGCTGGAGAAACTTTCAAAACGGCCTTTTCTGCATTTTTGAATCAGCATTTATACCAAAAAACAGCAGATCTGTGATAAACTATAAGCAATTAATTATGGCCCCAGTTCTCTCTAGTAATTTAAATTCTAGCCCAATTCTAGCATTAGGATTTACATTATGGATACAGTTGCTGTGATGCCTGATGTCTGATTTCCTGGTTCTTTTATAACAGCATGAACAAAAGAGAGTTGACGAGGCAGGACAAGGTGGAGCACAGCCCCAGCAGGACCCAGCAGCAGCTAGACCCCGTCAACGGCCAGCCTGCACAGAGGACCAAGAGCAGGGAGCGACGAGAGGGCAGGGGATCCCCGCCCCCTCTCAACAGACCCCTCTCGCTTCCTCTGGACCCTAAATTTGTCAGTGACGATGGCTTCACCAGCCCCGTAAAGAGCTCCCTGCAGCGCTACACAGAAAGGACCATTAAGGAGAAGGCAGAGCAGTGGAGGGAAAGAATGAGCGAGGGTGAACCGACAGATGAATCGAGTCCAGAAGTACGGCGACGAAGAGACAGTCGGAAAGAACAGTTTGAGTGAGTGTTTTTGATTTCTGGTTTCATCAGACATCCTTAACTCTGAAAAAATACTTCTCTGTAAATATAGAAGAGCTACTCAATATGGCTGCGACAGTGTCCTATCATAGTCCACAGCTCTGTTTTTATTGTCCTCTGCAACACAGGAGCAGAGGGAAGTCCATGTCTGCTGAGGAACTGTCCAAGATCAGCTCATCAGGCTCTGACAGCTCCCCTTCTGTGCATGAGGTAACCTTTGTGTCTTTGCATTATTGCATAAAAACATTGCATCTTCAACTAGAAAACTCAAATCCATTGTACATTTTACTCACTGAGATTTTGTTGGTTTGCTTTTTAAACAAAAAACAATGTTGACCTTGTCTTTTTTTTTAAAACTACTGTAAGCTGACAAACGCACAAATGGAGGCTCCATTTAACATAAGTCAAATAGGGCCTTCTATTCTGTGCCTCACCACCTTTCCTGGCTCAATTAGGTCAGGGTACGTTTCCGCAAGCAGCCCAAACGCAAGCGGCGTTTAGCCTTCGCCCGCAGCGGTTTGATGATAAACTTTGGGGGCTCCAAGGAGAGCGAGTACTGGAGCTTTCCGCTACCTCCCATAAGCCCTAACGTGTCTGTCCTGAAGAGCTCGGCCAGTAGCGTGGACGTCCGGGTCCTCAAATCCCAGGTCAGGCTACCGACCAAAGGGATGTTTTGACCAACCATCAACTCTACTCTGCATGCAGGCCTTGCATGTGTATGTCCCAAACGGACTGAAGTCTGCAACGTTTTGGGAACTGCTCATTTCTGCTCTGCAGCCCAGGACAACGAGAGAATGAGCTGTTCCAGTTTTCACAGCTCATTTGTGATCTTTTTTGTACTTTTATCAAAACGAGCTGCAACTCACTAAATATAGTACAGGACCCTTACTGAATACACTAGAGATTAAGACTAATGGATGTGATCATCACTGAAAAGTCACACTATCATTACACCTAACAGCCTAACAATCAACTTCTAAACATCGGGAAAAATATAAACATTTGCTCATTCTTACTAACTTACTTTCTGAATACAATAAAGAGTAGGTTGAAATGCATAGTGATGGTGTCATTTTATTATTATATGAACTAATACTCATACTAATTAAAGCAAAAAAGGTCAAAGGTCAGGTGGCAGCAAGAGAAAGTGCAGCTTTGCATGATAAACGGAAGAGGTGATGGTACTACCACGGTTTTATTATGTTCATGTGGTCTGGTGGAGGGAGAGTTGTGGGAATTGTGTTGGAGGAGACGGTGTTGGTCGCTGAAGGTGGCTTTACGGCTGGGAAAAGGGACTTAACTCTTCTGCTGGAATATCAGCAACAGTTTGGTTCTCGAACAAAATGTGCTTGTTCACAAGTTTTATACAAACATATTCATTTTGTTTTAATACTGTTGCAGATACCAGCAGAACCTGATGGGTCGAGGTTTAGCCTTCCACCCAGAAGCACCAACGAGGAGGAGTCTGGACAACCAAGAACACTCACAACCCCTGAGCGGTAAAAACCTTTTTCTCTGCAATTCAGCGTAACAAAATTATTTAAATAATTTCCCTCAATTAAGCATCATGTTATCAATATAACATATTGTATATGATGCGTTGCTGCATGGAAATTATACAGATTGTATTCTTCTGCAGGAATTGGTTCATTGGTAGATTCCTGAAGAAGCGAACTCCTAAATTATCCCCGAGCAGTGACCCATCTCCGTCTGATAAATCTGGTAACGAAGAGTTTAAAAAGCTGATTCCCCAAAGACGTGTTAAGATATAAACCTATAGCGCACCTATAGCGTATAAACAGAATGTCACTTATTTGAGACATTTGTCAAGATTGAAAAGAAGAAGTGGAAACAATGACTATGTTATAGTTTTCTGTATGAATGTTGGTGTTTACTGAACTTGACAAGTTACATGGATACATTACTTCTTCTCTTTGCTGCCATCTGGAGGATATTTGCAGTAAATGACATGAAACCTAAACGGTCTTAATAACATGACTACATTAATTCTCAGGGTTTCAAAAGGCCCCTATAAATAAATATATAACATTAATATATTAATATATGTATCACTCGTAGAAATGGTAGAGAATGCACATTGAACATCAAATTACAGATTATTAATGCAGCCTTTTCTTTGGTTGCCTTCAGTCACTTTACCCCACTACACACCACATCCCTACCACATGCCGGATCAGACTAGTGGGAGGGTCCATCGCAACCCCACCATTCGAATCAGCCGGGCCACACGGGTTCTGGAATGGAACTCCTCTCTGGACCGTGAGATCACCGACCCTAAAGAGCTGAGAAACCTGGACGAATTCCTTGGTAATCAGGTGAGAACATCAGCTGAGGAGGGAGGTGAAAGGCAATGTGAATTGGAAAAATGTACTTTTTAAAATGGCATTTTAAAAAATGGAAATGCACTTTTAATAAATGTACTTTAAATTATGGGATAATTCATACTCAAAAATGTGTATAGAGAATTTGTATGATGAGTGCTCTTTCATAATCAATCAGTCTGATCTTATTTTTAACAGCCTTTTTCATTCAACAAAATGAAACCCGAAGTGTTTCACATAATAAAACAAATACAATAATAACATCTGCCTCTGGAAATAAAGTAGTGTTATCTTAACAGTAAATTGAGTAATAAAACACACAATAATAATAATAAAACTCAATTAAAAAATGTAATAGATAAATCCTATCCATTTATGGCGGGAAACTACCAGGCATGACATGAATATAGAAAAAAGTAAAAAAAAAAAAAATCTAAATACCATGAATGACTTAACTAATAAATATGAATGAATGAATAGTAAGATAAGTAAAAAAAATTCTCAACAGAGTAATTTAAAAGGTAAATGAATGATTAAAAAAGAAGAAGATAAAGGATAATAATACACTAGAGAAAACTAAACACAATAAATAAATAATGAAATAAAAGGATTTTCAAAGAAGAAGAAGTAAACCAGGCGGTTTTAATATTTATTTGATCTTGTCCATGTTCTGATGTATTCATGTGACACAGCACTTTGTTATTTGCAAGAAATCATTGTACAGTTTTTTTGGTTTTTGTTTTAATCTTGTGTTCGTCATATTCATAATTTCATGACCTTTGTTCTCAGGTGAATGAGCTGCAATCAAGAATAAAAGATCTTTCACCAACAGAGAGCATATTCCATACAGCCACCATGCAGTTCAGAGAGACCATCAAAGGCATGTACTCACTCCAGGTCAGTTCACTCTGCTTTTCTGTACAAGCACGACACAGAAAGTTTCATCTAGTGAAGGGCACATCTCAATCAATTGTGTTCATATTAAAATCTTTACCTAGGGCTAATATTACATGTCTTACAGGCAGGCAGAGCTCATTTTACTTTCCATGTACACTTTCTTACCATCAGAAGCCCCAAATTGGCTACAAAGATCTAATGAAGGGCTACCATACCAAAGTGACCACACTAGCAGGCCCCACACAGAAAAGTGAAGTGAAGCTGGTGGTCAACCTGTTCCAGTCTATGCTGGACGGATTCATCAGGGGCGAGATAAAGCGAGGGGAATGTGAACCAGTCAAGGTAAATCTGAGTATTTTAGGTTATCAGTCTTTGAGAATATAAACACTTCACATTACTGATTCATGTTTCCCCTCTGGCTTCTTTTAGGCTGCCAAAGCAAAGAGGAAGAGAAGGAAAAAGGCTAAATGTGTGAGCTGAATATCTTTATCTATACTTTTTTGCAATTTCCTCCTTATAAATTTTGGTAAATCACTCCAGTGTATTGTTTGTACATCTCCTTTCTGCAGCCTGATGGTCCTCTGGATCACCTTTTCAGCACGTATCAGGTGAACATTATGCAGTCGTGTGACTTATGTGGCTCCTATATCTGGGGAATGGAGAAAGCCTACATGTGTAGTGGTGAGTTTAGAGAACCATAAAAATCCTACCATGTAATTCCATAAACTACAAGGAGACCACAGTGAATCTTCTCCTCTTTTCATTTTAGCCTGCAAGTTAATATGTCACAAGAAATGCCTTTCCAAAATTATCACGGATTGCTCAACACGCTGTGCCAAACTGGTAGGATCCGAGTACTCCTGCCAATAATCTGATGTTTGAATAAAACTCGAAACAAACACAACCTCTCAAGACTCCCATCACACACATGCTGTCCTTGTTTTTGATAGGATGACCGCATACCAGGCTCGCTTCACTTTGGGGTGCAGGTATGTGTCCTCACCAACAAAGCCAACCCTGTGCCCAAGGTGGTGGAGTTGTTGCTGATGCACGTGGAGCTAAATGGCCTTTACACAGAAGGCATTTACCGCAAGTCTGGCTCAACCTGTCGGGCGAGGGAGCTCCACCAAATTCTGGAGACTGGTAAGAAATTCTTTTAAGGGAACACGAAACTCCACTTTTATCATCATTTTTATCATTACCACCTTTGTCAGCTGATAGTATCGACTGTAAAAAGATGTTTTTATGTATTCTGCCTGTTTCATTAGATCCCGAGGGAGCGTGTTTGGACAACTACCCCATCCACACCATCACAGGTCTGGTTAAACGTTGGCTCAGAGAGCTACCTGACCCCCTCATGACCTTCGCCCTCTACAGTGACTTTCTGCATGCTGCAGGTTAGTAAATATTAATGTTATTTTTATTCTCCAATATAAATCTGAAAGGTCCGGTGAGCGTGTATGTTTTTTCCTAGAAAGTCAAGTTAATTTTATTTGTATAGTTCAAAATCACAAATCACAGATTCGCCTCACTGGGCTTCAGAGTTTGTACAACAGCAATATAACATCCTTGGAACCTCAGGAAGAGTAACAGGAGGATCTCTCTTCCAGGACAGACATGCAATAGATGATGTATGCACAGGATAGAAACAATATATTGATGTATGTGGAGGATGAGGTGACGCGTGTGTGTGTGTGTGTGTGTGTGTGTGTGTGTGTGTGTGTGTGTGTGTGTGTGTGTGTGTGTGTGTGTGTGTGTGTGTGTGTGTGTGTGTGTGTGTGTGTGTGTGTGTGTGTGTGTGTGTGTGTGTGTGTGTGTGTCTGTGTGTGTGTCTGTGTGTGTGTCTGTGTCTGTGTCTGTGTCTGTGTCTGTGTCTGTGTCTGTGTCTGTGTCTGTGTCTGTGTCTGTGTGTGTGTCTGTGTGTGTGTCTGTCTGTCTGTCTGTCTGTCTGTCTGTGTCTGTCTGTCTCTGTGTGTGTCTGTCTGTGTGTGTCTGTCTGTCTCTGTGTGTGTCTGTGTGTCTGTCTTCATCCATCGAAATCGGTCAGATCAAGTGGATATCTTTCACTATTATCAAGGCCTTGATTTGTATTTGCTCAAGTACATTCCTGATGAATGACCTTGTTTATCATTTTAGGATTATAGATAGATATACACCTACAGAGTCAGCAGATTAGATATTTTATCTTTGCAAACTAAATGGAGCTATGTATCTTGTTAAAGGTTAGAAAGAACAAAACAATGTCAAAACCTAGTATATAGCTGTGTTTATGAAATACTATTGGTTACTATTTGGATTTTGTGTGTAGAATACAGTGCTGTTGTAAGAAGGGTTGAGTTAATATTCAGGCTTTTGGCATTTGGTTTTTTTTATATATTTTACTTTCCCACAACCCGAAAAACTGCTTTAATGCAGTTGTAAATATTTGCACTCCCTGCTTAGTAGTGCACATGTGAATTACAGCTATGGGTTGGTGCTCCTCCATGTGACTTGATATGGATGTCTACTCTGACAAGTTCATTAAATTTATTGATCTCTTTGCTTTTTCATCCCCAGAACTGCCAGAAAAATCTGAGAGAATAAGGGCTGTTTATCAAAAGATTGATGAGCTTCCTCCTGCCAATTACAACACACTGGAGCGGCTCATCTTTCACCTCGTCAGGTAAAGGGATTTAATTCTTTTTTCTCTCGGCTCGGCCTTACAACACTGCATTACCTAATGTTTTCTGTGGCACCAGAATAAAACACAACTCATGTGAGATCCTGATCTTCTGTTTTTTATAGGGTTTCAAAGGAAGAAACCCACAACAAGATGTCACCAAACTCTCTTGCGATTGTGTTTGCCCCCTGCATCCTGCGTACTCCTGATGCTGATGACCCCTTCCTCGGTATGAAGGACGTGTCCAAGACTACAACGTGAGTCATCACACTAAACACATCTCTAATAGAAATATGTTTTATTTTAGAACTTTTGCTATAACACCACAGTTTCAGAGTATTTTTAATGGTGGTGCATAATAAACATTGATCCTGTTATTGTTTGCAGGTGTGTGGAGATCCTGATCTCTGAGCAGTTCAGGCGCTACCGAGAGAAGATGCAGAATATCCAGGAGCTGGAATACGCAGAAGCCTTGGCTGTCAATCAGCTTAGACTGAGGAGACAAAACACGGTGAGTTGTGCTGAAAGAGGTCAAATGAAAATGCAACAGGAAAAAATACGAGTCAGGCAGAATCTGTCACTATATTGAAACGTTTATTAGTCTAGCTGAAATATCCAGGGGTAAATTCAGTGATTTGGGAACTGTAGACAAACTCAATCCTGGAGCCTTATTCATGCTTTGCTTTCTCTGATTTAGAATGTTTGTGTAGACAGTACATTCATCTTTAAACTATTCATAGAATACTAACAACACTCATCATATTTTCTCTGTAGATTGTATATTTTGTGTGTAAAAAGTAACCAGTATCAAGCTGTCAGATAAATGAATTCGAATGATGAGTACAATGTTTACCTCTAAGATGGAAGTAAACTGAACCCATTCTAGTAGAAATGAAGTAGACGTATACAGGTTCATAAAATGAAAATATGAATGTAAAGTGCATGTACATCATACCTGTAAATGTACTTTTCAACATATTAAGGAAGCTGGTGATTTTCAAGTTTTTCATCTGCTTCTTTGACACAAACTGTTCACTCAACCAACCAAGCACATTCATAATGTCTGCCTAATGCTAAAATCCACCCTTGGGAATATTGCAAGGATGCATAATGCATCAAGAAGGATATGAACTGTCAGCAATATATATTAAATTCACTGTCAAGGGCTTTTTGATTGACCAAGCTCTTCTATTTTGATATTGTGTTATTTTATATAAATCTGACATCCTCTTTATTCCTCACAAATACACCAGATAGGTGGCCAGTATAGTGCTAATAATGCATTACAGTTTCTAAAGAATATTGTGTGTTTTTAACGACACACATCTAACCACAAACTGCTTTTCTAATCTCTGTGCAGATTGTTGAAAAACCTTCGGAGCAGGAGGTTCCCAAGCAAATACACTCCGATGAAACGGAAATGACCCTCATTGAGAGGATCAAATCTATCAAGCAAGAGAAGTGAGCTAAAATTCTTTAATATATGTGCAATGTTCACATTACATATAAAACCACAGGTTTGAATGATAAAGCCGTGTTATTTTGTCTGTAGGGTGGATTTGGCCTGCAGGCTACCTGACCTGGAGCAGGAGACCTCTGACAATGACAACATGGACTCGTCATCATCAATGAGTACAGAGAGCCTAGAAGACCGTTTGAGAAGCCTGGACTCGGAAGGTCAGTAGTGAGGTACGGTAATCTTAACTTCCTCTGGATTTAACAGGACATGTCACTTTATGTTATTATCATAAACACTTCATGGTAACCTGTGTTTGTTTCTGTGTAGAATATATATATCAAGAATGTTGCATCTACATGTGTTTAATTTCCTTCATTTTAACCACTTTGTGTGACAGGTTGTCCAATGGCTTGATAATCTCTTGCTAAAAGATCCTGCCTGTGTTTGCATTTCTATTTAGCTTTGAAGCAATAATCAGTCTCCATGACAGCCATCTCCATCACATTTATGGTGCAGGAAAAAAGATGGTGTGACACTGTGGAACAGTGATTAGCACTGTTGCTTCACAGCAAGAAGGTCACAGGTTTAAGACCTCCTTGGTCCTGGGTCTGGGACCTTTCTTTGTGGAGTTTGCCAGGTTGTCCGGCTTCCTCCGTCCAAAAATACGCTGAGGTTAATTGTAGACTCTAAATTGCCCATAGGTGTGAGCATGTGAGTGAATAAAAGGCTGCTGACCATCTGCATCCCTGCCTGTAATGTGCAGGGACTGGCTCCAGCAGACCCCCACAACCCCAATGAGGAATAATTGGATATAGAAGATGAATGAATGAGAAAAGACAGCTTGAGAGAGAAGTTCAGACCCTGTCTTACTTTCGCACTAACACAAACGTGGCCCCTCGGACTTCAGAAAGGTGTGGGAGTTGGGGCCTTTGGACATATACTAAATCACCTTATGCAGATGGCTGTCACAACAGTAAATGATCTTATTAAGTGTCATATTAAGCCTTAATACTACTCCTACTCTACATCCTATTTAATCCCACAGACCATGTTCCCTCTTTAGAATAACTGTTTCTACTCATAACAAGTTCCCGTTGCTTACTCTTTCCATCCAGAAAGGAACTTGTGGTTGGCATTGTGTCTACTACACATGTCACATATACCACACATATTTCGACTAATCAGAAGTTTCTAATACCAGCAGGAAAGGTGACTATGCGGTTGAAAACCCAGAAGCCCATCTGCCCGAAGAAACCTCCCGACTTGGCACAGAGAGTGAGGAGTCTCATGGCTCAGACAGAAAATCAACAGAGAGAGTTCACATCAGAATTCCTGCCAGGGCGTACAGATGTGACCCGATCCATGTGCTTCATGCCCAGCCTAGACAACAACTCAAACTTTTCTCCAGTCAGCAAGCCACAGGTCACCAGCAGGACTTCCAATTGGAGCTTGGATGACATCCCTTACATAGACGAGGATGAAGATCTAACCTGAGCTTAACACTACAAGTTGTAGTAATTGGAATATCTTCAAGTATGTGTTTAATAGAAGAGTCATGTTATGGCAAAAAGAACAATGCACTTTGTTTTATAGACTGTTCCATTTGTCAGTGGGGCTATGGAAATATGGTAAGTGCATTGGGAATGTAAATGTATTTAATGGGTGTTCATATGGACCTTCAGGGTCTTTATACCGGATCTGGAGAAGAAACAACTACTTAGCACCTTTTTATATCAATACACTGTATGTCATTTTACACACTGTATATTAGATGTTTTATAAAGGTAGTTATTTGGGATCAGTTCTGCTGTTTCTCATCGATAAAGACAAATAAGCATGATGACATAACAGCATCCTTTACTAATGGACATTAGTCTGGGCTCAACCACTATGATACTAATGGTAATGGGAGATGGATGATGAGGAAAAAATGTCTCCTAACCGTGCTAGAGAACTCTAGCATTGTAAATAGAGCAATTCTCCGTTGTACAGAGAGACATTGCATTCTAAGCTCACATGTAGTATATTGTTGTGAATCTGTTATTCTGTTATTTCATTTTACTGCTGTGACTGACCAGTGATTCAGTGTACCCGTTTAGGAAATGGTCATATTGCTGCCTTGTTAGACTGACTGAAAATATTTCCCTCTGTCACTTTTCCTAGTATTGAAAAGCTGTGCAGTTTGACCGAGTTTCTTTTTTTTGTCTCTACATTGACATAGTTTGTTTTTAAATATGCATGCCTGTACATTTTATAAGGGGTATGAATGGTGTATATTGGGTTGGATGTGTTCAATTTTGCCAGTCTTAAAAAAATAAACTGACCATTTTCAATTGTCTCCCGCTGGAATAATAACAATGACAACACATAAAATTATTGCCAATTATTTCAGTTTGACAGCAACAACTTTTTTAATCCTTGATTTAAAGAGTTTTATAGTAATCTCTGTCTCTTTTTCAATATATAAAAAGTACTACATTACAGGGAAGGTTTGTGTCTAAATTTAATGTAGATTTTTTTTTTTTTTTGTTAAGGCAAAGAAGATTTTGTTTCAGCAAATCTATATCAACCCAAGCACCTCACACAATCACACTAGAAAAACTATTCCCCCCTCTCCTCAACCAATATGCCCACTCTGTTGTGATTGACAAGTTCTCACTGTTGGAAATGTCCCACCCCTCAGAGAGCTGGGGATGGTTCGAGAAATGAAAGTCAAGCACTCGCTGAAGGAGGGGCAGCTACTCCTAACTTCCACTCCTGTTGTGAAATAACGACACAAAAAAACTCCTGTTGTGAAATCACAATCCAACCAAATGATTTATTTTATTCCGAAGGATGCAAGGATTTTGATATGTTGCTTTTTGTGTGTTATGTATTGACCCTGTTGTCTGCAGGTGCTGATCATTGAACAGTTCAGGCAATCCAGAAAGAACATGCACAATATGAAGACTTAAAGGACAGATTCACAATGTTTAAAGTATGCAGCAGTATTAACAGCATTATATATATTAACACAGGATATAATAACATATAATATGAACACTAAAGAAGTTTCCCTCACTGTATTCATTCCTCCTGTTAATACTGAGGGTCACATCAAATGCAATCTCAGTGATGTGCTCTAAATCCAGTGTCCACACAATTATGTGCAAAGATGCATTTTAAACTTTCCCTAAAGTTCATGTAATTTCAGTAGTTTTTAGTCAAGTGGACCTTTCACATTTACATTTTTACAGCATGAAATTCCATAAAATTAGTATTAGAATTTATTCCTTCCAGTTAAAATCCAATTATTTATTTGGTTATTTTGTTGTTAATAAGCTAATTTGGGGATACTGACAAGTTTTAAAGCCCGTTGTGACAGTCAAACTAGAACTTTTGGCACAAATAAGCATATAAGATGAGGTTCTGTTGAACCATATGTATAATGTATTGTTGCATTGTGTTAAAAGTGGTTCGTGGAAATAGCTGTACATCGTGTACATTTCTTCTGTAAACATTGTCATCACTATATATGGAAGTTCCTCTTTCTTACACCAAACCCGCGGTGTGTCGTTCACAAATAACATTTCCAGGTTCAACAGCACCAACAATTTTCTAAACCAATCAAACGCGGAGTTAAGATTCGCCCGTTGCCCAGCCAGCCAATCAGGGATCGATGTTGAGTGGGAGGGGCGGGGCAACATTTGGTTCAGGAAGACGAGTGTAAGTGAGGTGGGGATGAGAAATCATCATTTAGTTAGCTCGCTGCTAGCTGTTAGCTGCTAGCTGCTGCCTAGGTGTTGTGAGATTAGCATCCGAACATCTGTACATTATTCCACTTTCATTAGGTGCAACGATGACCCTCTGACACCAAGAATGGACATAAGTTAACAATGACGGGGGAGAAAAAGAAGAAAAAGCGGCTGAACCGCAGCATTCTTCTAGCAAAGAAAATTATAATAAAAGATGGAGGAAGTGTGAGTTAAATATTTATTTATCTTCGTTAACTTAGCACTGAGCTAAACTGGCTCCGAGCCGCTTGAAGTCACCGTCACTCAGTCACCTTGTTCGTGTCGTTTATTCCGGTGGTCGCGTTCTGTTTATTTGACGGTTCGTTCTGGTAGATGTTACCGTTAGCTGGTGTTGACGCTAACGAGGCTAGCCGCGGCTAACGTTAGCGGCCTAGGCGTTTACACGTCAGCTCAGGTATGGTTAGCAGGATAATGTCAACCTGGGCTTTTTATTAATCTTTCACAATAATTCAATAGACGCCACCTCGGATATCACTTTGTTTAATGTTCGCGTTTTGCCTGAAACAGAACGTGTGTAATTGTGCATCTTTAATGTTCTCCTGCTAACATGTGTGTTTAATTGGTTCTTTTACTCAGTTGCAAAACACCGGCTTTAGCTATTGTTTTAATCTGCTTTTCTACTATCCAGATAATTGTTGAAGAGGCAGGTGAATTGTCAGCCATAACTGAGCTTTAGTCGATGGTGTGTTTTAAGTTGGCGAAAACATTTTCACCATGTTTGCTAATGTTGTTTTAACAACAAGCAAACACACTGTTATAAGTCAACATCCGAGTCCAGTAAGAACTGCTGCTAAAACTAATATCAGCTGTGGACTATAGGCTGTCGTTTAACTTTAATTAAACGACATGTTCACAATTTCTGAAAAGAAAGACTGTCAACAATAGTCAGGAGCACAAATGAACAGTGAAGTGGGTTTTTCATTCACTCTCTTCATAGAAGCTCCTTTCATAAGGAACTTGCAATCTAAGTGATGGTGGGCAACATCCACAAGTCTCCTTCTGTGCAAAAATTGCTTTAAAGTTTATATTAAGTTTCCAAATTGGTCAAATCTAGTGGATATCTGCAATCTTGGTCTTTTTATTCCCAAAGTCTCTTTGTTTTGTCACTGTACTTCCACTGTAACGCTGTCTGAGGAAACAAAAGAGATTTGATACTAAAAACACTGTAAATGTGGCTTATATCCACTTGATGCAACTCACTCTGACCGTTGAAGCCTCGTAAAAGCTTCAGATAAACTTTAAATGTATTTTTGCACCTAATGGATGGATTTTGTCCCTTATCTCTGACATTGAAAGTGAATTTCAAGGGGATCTTTTAATTGCCAGTATGAACAGGAGGGATGATTACAGAGAGGAATGCTGCTCAATATTCATATTTGCACTTGATTATATTTAAGACAGACTCGGAAATAATTTGAGCCCATCTTTTTAACTATTAGATAAGGGCTCTTATTAATTGTCTCGTATAGGCTACGTCTGTACCCCAGCTTCAATAAATCTATTGTGATAAGATGTTCTCCATGAAAACATGACACTTCCTCAATATACAGATCAAAGAGCTAACAAACTTATCAGGGATTCTTTATGGATAATTTAGATGTTTTTTCCAAATTAGTATGTTGGCAAAGAGGTAGGGAGTAGGAGACTGGGTTGTTATAAATTACACTGAGGCATCAGTATTTGATTATGTTATCAGCTGTGTTTATGTTATCAGCTGAAACGCTATGTGAAACATATTGAAAATCCAGAGTTGTAAACATAATGAAGAGAACCAGAGACCAGTTTACCTAGAGTGATGCACTTGTTATCCCAATATCCTGTTATCCTTTAATATCTAGACACCATATGGCACTGTTCCAATGAGGCCCTTAGTTCCAATAATTGTAATCCTTTTAATTCGTTATATATATTTCTGCAGCTTGATCAGACCACTCAGCCATTAGGATCTTTTTCTCAACATGCATCTCTCTATCTAACAGCCTCAAATGCTCAGGAGTCAATAGCAAAACGTAATTTCAGAATATGTAGCTAGTAGTCATTTCCTAGTCAAGAGGATGTTGCAACAGCCATGTGCTGAGACAGCTATAGATCGTTCCTCATTTCCTCAGTAAAGCAGGTGATGTAATCAACCTCTTTAAGAGTAAAAAATGGTATTGGTTCATCAAATGTTCTCCTCATGCAAGCATACCCAGGTAGGCTTTTTGTTGTTTCCTTCGCCACGTGGGGAAATGACAAACCCATATGAGCTTGTAAAGTAGCTGCAAGTTAGCCCTGGCCTACTTAACAGTCTCCACAATTATCGCACCTCACTTTGTTTCCTCCCAAAGATCTTGCTCAGCACTCACTCAATCACACTTTCTATTCTACCTAACAGACTCGTATAGATTTTACGGTGCTGCAGTGAAGTGACTTCCTCTTTTGCGAGCTAGTTTTTATGGGAGACAAAAGGGATCTCCGTTTGTGTTTTCACAGAAATAAGTTCTGCAAATTAGCAGCAACCGTGTAAATTAAAGCACATTAAAAAACTTTTTTACTGATGGATGTAAAAGTTAAATGAAGAAAAATTGTGAAAGAACTTGAATGAATGTTTTTATTGTAAGTTTAATAAAGCCATGAGACTTCCCAAATATACTTGTCAATCATGTATAAAGCTTGACTGTTGTGGATACAAAACTGGTATTTTAACTTTTAACAGTGATATGGTTCTTTGTAAATTTATCAGTGTAACAAACTTTTCAATCTTCAGGATAAAACCATGCTTTCCTGATTATCGAATTTCCTGATTATGGAAACTCAATTTAAGGGGCTTAATGTGAATCCTGTTAATTTCTTAATCAAAAATGTCCCTTTATCTGGTTATTTACAGCCCTTAAACTATTTGCAGTAATGTAAATCTGCTGGTTGCTGTGTACACAGTGTGATTGTCATCTATCAGCCGGTTTCAGTAGATTTACAAAAGAAATTAGACACTTAAACAGGTCAGAGTAATTAAAATTTTGTACCATGCTAAATTGTCTTGCGTTGGCTAATTCAAAAAATCCCCTCAGTGTAAGTTTCACTTCGTCTTATTCACTCTAACCCAACTGTGGGTTGTCCCACATAATCGGGTGATTCAGAGTATCATTAGACAAATGCTGGTTAAAGGTTTGCTCTGTTAATGTGACATCAACACAGCTGCTGACTCCCTTTCTGCATGTATGTCTTTCCGTCTCTGTCCAGCCTCAGGGAATCGGTGAGCCCAGTGTCTACCATGCTGTGGTGGTCATCTTCCTGGAGTTTTTCGCATGGGGTCTCCTCACCACCCCGATGCTTTCGGTAAGACCCGACACACGCACTCTCATGTCGCCGTAAACCGACACAACGGTTTGTAACATATTCATATTACGCCTACACCTCTGTTCTCTGGAAACCCAGCCAAAGAGCAGCATTTTCCCATTGACGGGAATCACACAAGGCCCATCACTGTCTATGAATAATTGAATCCCTAATCAAATGAGCATGGCCCTGAGTGACGCAGTTTAGCTTTTTGTTCTCGAGCGTGCGTGTGTTGGCACATGTTTGCCAGGCGCTAATGCACTGAGAAATATGAAAAGGGCATCAAAACGGTCGTATTGTCTGAGCACCAGTTCTTTGTTGGAAAGGCTTATCAGGGGAGGAGGGGGGTCACTGGTTTGTGTTGTCAGGCCACACAGCACAGACGCTGGCCAGGAAAACCACGCCATGAATTCACCTCAGTGAACGCTCTGCTTTAAATGTTTGCTACAGGCAAGTAGAGCAGCATTATTTTCAAGGTTTTCATTGCACAGTGTAACCTGTCCTTTTGGGCGGGGGGGGGGGGGGGGGGGGGGCTGCTACCTGTTTATCAGCCGTCAATACTTCAGATAGTTTCCTCAAACAGAACTATTTTGCTAGCGAAATGCTATGACTCATAACAACCATACCCCGGCTTGTGTATTAATAATTTTTCCTTTTCTGATGGAAGCTTTTCATTGTTCAGCCAAGTTCTGCATTTATTGAGTTCCTGCCCACTGCTTTTCCTGCTCACCAGTTTTTCCTCCCTTCCAACATTTGGTAGAGACTGTTATCTCAAACATATGATGAGTAAACATCTGTGAGCCACATGATGTGAGCCAGACAGGCTTATGCAATGGCTGCTTTTCGGCCGGCTCTTGTTTGAAGAGGTGGTTGTATGTGTAACTGTTGAGCATTAATTACTGGGCATTTGTTGCCTCTGAAGATCCCCGGAGGAAGGCAGGATTTGCATTTTGGACAAATCAGAGGGCGCCTGAAGATGAGAGGGACTGCTTTATTGCTCCCAAAGAGTGCAATGCTTCATTAGTATCCAGCAGCAACAGTCTTCACTGAGCATTCTGTGTGTGTGTGTAACTCCCAGAGGAAGAGAGGGGATTCTTAGCCGTGCCACGAGCCTCCCCCCTGTAACCCTGAACAATAACCTGATCCTGCTGTTCAGTCTCATTCAAGCTTTTCATGTCTTGAAGTAAACTCCGTATTCACAACCCCACACCAATGTCAATGACACCAATGAACTATATTTGCGCCACACTTCCATTTAGACTTTGAACTGAACATCTCGTGAATGTTTCCCCTGCATTCTCATCAGCATAGATTAGGTATTGATAACACCAGGCTACCGTGTTACCAAGCTTTGTCATGAACAGAAAAGTTTTCTAGATATTAGTTTGAATGTGTGTGTTCTTTTTTTAAAGAAAACATTAAATAACTCTTTGTGAAGAAAGTTCTACACATAACTTTATTGTTTATTTTGTTGTTTTTTATGTAAAACTCAATTATAAATTGGAAAGTTTTAAAATAAAATTTAGAGCATTTTGCAGACTTGGTTTGTAGGTGGTTTAATAACTAAACAGTTTCTCAGCATGAGTTATCTCGTGATCTTACAGCAGATTTTACTGAGATGTGGTTATTCTTCTCTCTCTTACGTGTCTTCTCAGCGCATATTGCCAGCTTTTCATATCATGGTTGTATGAGACCATAAGTTTCTCTGGCCTCTGTGGCAACACGCAATCATATTTAATAAAAGAATAAACGTCCATTCTCAACTGAGCAAAGTGAAACAAACACTGTGTGTAGCAGGTAAAAGTAGACTGACTTTTTCTGTTCTAGTGTAAACCATGATTAATCCCAGTCACTTTATATCTCCCGTCTGTATAAATGCAATACTTTTCAAAGGGTTTCTGCTTAGTGTGGCACAGTACACCACAGGTGGAAAAAGTTGCAAGTGCGTACTTAAATCATTTAGGTAACTTGTTGACTGTCATCTTCATGACCAAGATGTGTGTAAATTACAGGATTAAGCAGCACTCCCGTGAGGAATGACAGTCATTAGGTGCAGAGTGATCCTTGCATGTAACTCAGTATAATGGATCTCTACATGTGTCATCATGGCCCTGTGGATAGTTTGAGAAAATGATATTTAAACCTACAACTGCTACTGCTATGTTTTTTACAACAAAGTGCTGCTGTTTTTCTTTGTTTCAACCTTTCATTACAACATTGCTAGGTTTTTTTTTTCCATGCTGTAGTTTGAGTAACAAAGTAAAACCCTGTGGGTGAAATCTGTGTGTGTGTGTGTGTATAAAGGGGTTCCATCTGGTGTTATCTGTGTTTGTTCTCCAGGTATTACATGAGACATTCCCTCACCACACATTCCTGATGAATGGGCTGATTCATGGTGTCAAGGTAAGAGACAACAACACACAAATAGAAATGACTACATTCAATGTTCAAGCCCTTTTACCGCAATATAATGGTGACACATGCAAATTTTAAACTTTAAAGTCTTGTTCTTGTTGACAAATCATCCGCGGTCCTTATTTTAAATAATCTAATTATAATCTTATTATAAATCGTGAATAATTTGTATTCTGGACTTTTTATACCTTCTACATTTCTGACAGTTATTGTGAAATCCTAATATATTCAAGTTTATTTAATTTTCTGTTGCTATGAAGCCAATAAACAAACATGCAGTTGCTTTTTGTGGTTTTAGTATTGGAAGATTTACTGAGCGTGCATGCGCTTGTTCAGCAACGCCCAGTTCGACACTAATTCAGCTGCATGTTAACACCTGCGAGCTGTCCAGTCCCCACAGCAGGTTGCCCAGCTGGCTGCACAATAGCTCAGTGAAGCACCTCAAGTGCACCTTGATGGCGCAGGGAAAAGAGAAGGTGTCTAAAAATAGTTGAGGAGGATATGCCTGTGATTGTTTTTGCTGTGATGTTGAGACGAAACGTACTTAAAAAAAAAAACAAAAAAACGTTATTACCAACAAGATAATGTAAGGATTATTTGATAGTCAAGATGAAAAAAAAAACTATTTAGTGGTCTCAAGAAAAACAAGCCATTACTTCAAAAACAATGACAGTGGTTTAAAATATTCTGGTGTTTCCCTTTTAATTTAATTTAATTTCAAACTACACCCCCCTCCACTGAGACCTCTGTTGTAACCAGCTGGTCACAGATGCTTTGTTTTCTCAGGTTTCATGTTTTTAGTGGTTTGGTCATACTAGAGTTTTAAAAAGTCCTTCGTATAGCTTATATAAAGGATTTTTTCCCAAATAATAGTGGTAGTCCTAGAGTTTGCCTTTGGGTCACTATAGCATTAAGCGCATAAACTCAGCAGCTGCAGCTAAAATTGATAGATGGATGGATAGATGACTTTATTCATCCAGAAAAGTGAAGTTAGGTTGTCATAACAGCAGTCCAGTACATTTAAATATAATAAAAACACAATGGCATAAAACACAGAGGCAGGAAAAAAATAGAATTGGAATAAAAATAACTGGAAACAAAATAAAAACACAAGATAAGAAGGTAGATATGGTGAAGTGGCAAGATGATGGTAATAATACTGATGCTAGTTGTTATAATTGTAATAATTGTAATATTGTAATATAACTGTATATTAAAAAAACAGTGATGAGCTTTATATGTGTGGCTGGACTGGTGTTAATTTCCTATGATTTTGAATATAACCCTATACTAGATCTGCAAAACTGGCTGTGTTGACTGTTTGTGTAGTTGAATCCTTTCACCGGTTTTACAGCACACTCTTCAGTAACTACACTTCTCTTAAAGATTTTCTCTCTCTCACTGTTTTTATTTCTCTACTACTCTACTATTTCTGATGCATCCACTTTATTTTCGTTCCCACCCTCCTCTCCCTTTGTCCCCCTCCAGGGCCTATTATCATTTCTGAGTGCTCCACTGATCGGAGCGTTGTCAGACGTATGGGGACGCAAGTCTTTTCTGCTGCTAACGGTCTTCTTCACATGCGCGCCCATTCCACTGATGAAGATCAGCCCATGGTGAGCGGGCTGTTGTTCTCATCTGCTTTACAGACTAAATAAGTTTAGTTTCAGTCCTGATCAGCTAAACTCCTTTCTTCTTTCAGGTGGTACTTTGCAGTCATCTCCATGTCCGGTGTCTTTGCCGTCACCTTTTCTGTGATCTTTGCCTATGTGGCGGACATCACGCAGGAGCATGAGAGGAGCACAGCCTATGGTTTGGTAAGGAGATGGTTTACTACAACCTATTCTCTGTCCGTATGTAATGTATTCACTATCTTTAAATACCACCACAATTATTAAGTAATCCCAGCAAGCAATTAATGATGAATACTTATGCCAGTAGATTGACAGATAAATAAACTCACATTAGACAATTTGAAAGTTATCCTGGAATAACAATATTAACACTAACAAACTAATGGATATGCCAAGCAGCTCAGGAGCTGTACCCAACGAATTAAAAACAACACATTAATAAAACAAAAGTTCCTGACCTGAATCTAATACCTAATAATACAGGCAATAAATATGAAATAAAACCTTTTTAAATGAACAAAGGCAAATAGAATTAATTTAAAAAGCAACCCAGATTATGTCCAACCCACCCATATCTCAGGAAACAGGGGCCTTCAATGGTGCAGTCCCTTCACATGCTCATGAGCCATTTACAACAATAGTGTTTCTTTGCCTTTTGTTAAATATGTCAATAAATCATCTCATGTTGCGCTTTACTTGTTGCAAATTTGTCTGACTTTAAGCATATCACTGTTCAACACTCTGATAAAGTGAACGAGGAGCACCAAAGCATATCAAGAGAGGCCAAAATCCATTATTAAAAGCATGAAAGGAAAGATCAATGACTTCCCTGCGCCCCCCCCTGTCAGGTATCAGCTACCTTTGCGGCCAGCCTGGTTACCAGCCCAGCCATCGGAGCCTACCTGTCTGTGGCCTACGGGGACACGTTGGTGGTGATCCTGGCCACAGCTGTCGCCCTACTCGACATCTGCTTCATCCTGGTGGCCGTACCGGAGTCGCTGCCAGAGAAGATGAGGCCGGCATCGTGGGGAGCGCCCATCTCCTGGGAGCAGGCGGATCCGTTCGCTGTGAGTAACAGCACAATGATGTATTGATACGTTTCAGCCATGTGCACTCGCTGCGTGACCCTGTATTACTCACGGGTCGATCGCAGTGTTTATTAGTTAAAACCAGCTATTAGTGTTCGATTTAAATCCCTACATGTTTGCCTCGATTCAATTTAAGCCATTGAGAGGACCTTTTACAATTCACTGAATGTGTATAATTGAACATTTTCATTTATAGCCTCATGCTGGGATCACACTGTCCCACACACTGCTGACACATTCTTTCAATCTCAGAAAACATCATTTCTTTGATTCATTTCACTTCCTACATAGAAATGTATGATGAACTAGAACCCCTCATTTACAATTATTTTATTATTAGCTTACTTTTATCATCTTAGCACTTTTTAGTTGCACTTAAATGTCTTTTGATAATGTGTTCATATGATTACCACCTAACATAAATATACAGTTTATGACAATTAAAGATTTGATTAACTAAAATGCATCAGAATGAGGCTAGACATTGGAATATTCAGTGACTGATGCAGGACCTTGAACAGTAAAGGACCATGATATTTGGTAAATTTGGAAATTGCACCGATATATTTTGAATTCTTTCCCCATGCAACAAGTAAAAAAATAATTGCTTTGCTGTTCTCTGGACCAGTCTCTACGTAAAGTGGGTCAGGACTCCACAGTGCTCCTTATCTGCATCACAGTGTTTCTCTCCTACCTCCCCGAGGCCGGCCAGTACTCCAGCTTCTTCCTCTATCTCAGACAGGTAACCATCTGCTCTACTCTACCTTCACTATGTCGTGTTTTTTGAAATGTCAAACAGGAAGAATTCTTGAGAATCTAAGATGTTATTTTATTAGATATAGTTTGTGAACATACAGTTTTGGAATATTATGTGCATGTTGTGTGAGACATCTTCATACTTGCCATCTGCGATGCTAGCAAGAGACTGAAAATGCTGCTCGAAAGCTCAGGGAATTATTTCAGCAGACATGGAGGGGAGGATTTGCCAACCACACACTTTTACATAGCTTCAAGATTGCAAGTTTGCTGAGCAGCCCGTTTCAGCTTGTGAATAACTAAAGCAAATTCATTAGGCATCTCAGCAAAATGCTACAGCTGCAACCATGATGGTAGAAAGTCAAGTAGCCTGAAATAGACTGGTTTCCGCTGCATAATAAGCTCTGGTAGCATCTGGATGCAGCGGCCAGCTTTGACATGAACTGACAAGGTGTTTTCTCCTTTTCCAAACTGCTCGGACTGAGGGTTGTTTAGTCTATGTAAATAGGAGCAGATGAACCAGTCAGTCAAGTCTCGACACGCACACAGTCATACTCGCTTTTACCTTCTTGAGAAATCCAGTCTAATATTACTCACCACCCTGCCTTTCCTTTTTGTCATAATTCATTGTTGTCATTATACACAACAAAAAAACTGCCCCACTACTTCTGTATTTTATTTTTGTGTTATTTTTTTGTATCTTTTTTTTGTTCTCAGTGCAGACATATCACTTATTTTAAATAACCAAATAGTAGCTGGGTTTCAATTAAATGCTGGGTGCAGGTGTGTATTTTCATAAATAACCGCTGGCTCTAAATAAACACTGAGTCTAATTCATTTAAAAAAAAAAAAAAAAAAAATCAAGGAAGAGACGTGAACGTCTCAGTCATGATGTTAAAGAACACCGTCTCGGGTAATATTGACTGATTGTCGATCGCAATGAAAAAATAAGAAGTACAACATTAAATTCCAAATTTCTGTTGTGAAAAATGCAGAGGAAAACTAAGGAGAAGCAGCTGCAAGACTTTTAACTACACTACTGTAGTCTTACTTTTGAAAAATGTAAGTAGCCTTACAGGTTTCATTTAGTATGAGTAAATGACCATGTTTCTCCAGTTTTGCCGAGCAAGATTTTTATCAGGAAGGAATTAATCTCCTGTCGCAAATTGCCACCTGGCCTCAAATGAATGCCTGATCTGCTAAATGATTGAAACAAATAAATGCCCTCACTATTATTTAGTAATTTATAATATTTGGCTTATTAGAAAAAGTAGACATACAAAATAATAAAGAAGAAAAAGAATGAAAGGGAAACAAGAAGAGAAAGGGGGGCATGAACTTAAATAGGAAAAGAGCAGGGGGGGTGGGGAGGGTAGGACCATCTCCTGATAAAACTATTCTTTGTAACCTCAGAGAATAGGTTAACCGCTGCATCATAACTACCAACTGCTGTATTAAAGAAGATACAGGGTGGCCTATTTGACCTGAAATCAGCAGAGAAGATAAGGAGAGTAAACAGTGCGCGTTTACAAAAGGCCACCAACAAATCCCATTCTCCCAGTGTTTAACCTGTTATCTGAATGTTCTCTCACCCTCAGGTCATAGGCTTCTCCTCAGAGACGGTGGCTGCCTTCATCGCTGTGGTGGGGATCCTCTCAATATTAGCTCAGGTAGTAGAAAAATAACATTTACTTTTAATATTCTCCCCATGTTTTAATTTTAGAACTTATGAATTTATACATCTTTTTAGTGAATCAACAAATTCTTACTCCTAACGATGGTCTTGTATGACCCATGTGCTTTGTTTTCCTAGACGGTGGTGTTGGGCATCCTGATGCGTTCTATAGGGAACAAGAACACTATCCTACTTGGTCTCGGCTTTCAAATCCTCCAGCTGGCCTGGTACGGCTTCGGTTCCCAGCCCTGGTCAGTAACACCTGTAGTTCTTTTCCTTTTTTTGTAAATACACAAACATTCACAACTTCAACTTTCATTACATTAAATCTCCATTATCGTAGAACAGGCAAACTTTAATTGTTGTCTGATTATAAGATGGTCTAGGGGTTATATTAATACAGTTTTCAAAATTCTTAATACACCTAGAAACACTCACAGTCTGTGTTCAGAAACTGTGCCTTAAAATGAGCCATCTGGACTTTTGTAAAGTTGTGATGTCATAATTATACGCCCACCCAAACCTATTCATAGTCAATTATATTAATGAGACAGACACAAAATGACCTTTTCTTTCTAGAGATCAAAAAATGATATGTAAAACTATATTGAGATCATTTTTGGTACTTAAAACCAGAAATATATCTGGTTAGTGATATTATAACTTCAAATAAAACCCAGAAAAATTTAAAATCTGCTTTAAATTCAACAGATTACCCTATTCATAATGGCAGTGAAGTCGAAGATTTAATTTAAAACTAGAAGAAATATGTTTTTTGGTAACTTAAAGTATTATTTGGATATTCTACAGCAAAACATCATCACTGAGAAAACATTTTAAGAGCATGAGATAGTTGCTCTAACATGACAAAGCATTTCCTGTAGGATGGTACAAAACCAAAAGTCGTAGTCATGGTGACTATGAATCAGATAACGGTTTATTCAGCTCAAGTCAAACAGCCAACTACTTGCTGCAAGACCAGATTGATATTATGCCTCATATTAAATAAAAATCAGGATGTTGATGGCAACCATCTCTAATGAAAATGTGTGATCTTTAACTTCCAGAGCATTTTTATAAAATCAAAATAAACTAGGGAAAACATTAGAAATATCTAGAGCTAAATGCTTTCAAGTAAATCAATTTTAGCTAAATAATACCCACTATTATCTGTGGAAATAGATAACAACACTATTATTTATCAGTGTCCTCTATCAAATCTCAATATGATATTGTAGTGGAATTGTTCATTGTTGTAATACCATTTCACACCACTAGATGGCAGTATAGTCTAACACTTGTGAGAATTCCTCCTCGGCAGTGATGTTAGTTGCCTTTTTTATTTTCTTTTAATTAAATAGCTTATCTGTATAATATAATCTGATATTATTTATTATGGAGATACAACATAAGCAGATGCATTGCATTATTTGGAAAATATAATGTGAGATTTAATCCATTTTAACATGTTAAAAATCACATGTTTAAAACAGCTTTTTTCACTTGTGTTGGTGATGTTTTTTGAGTGTTTATTCATTTAAAACCTGTAAAAATGGATGAAGATGGTGTATGAGCACCACCCAGGAGCCCGATTTACGCCCTCAGTTTCATTTCTCTTTAAGTAGGATCATAACAGCTTCATCAGTTTCGCTTGTTGTTCAGGCTGGAGGAGGAAGGCAGTGCAACATAACATCTATTGATTCTCAGAGGAAACATTCACTACTTGTTTCCTTGTTGCTCCTCTCTGCTGTGGTCAATACCCTGTAAATTAGGTTAAATAAAGGCCAAGCAGGCCGTGTTTTATATTTAGGTGACTCTGTTCCAAGTTCACATCAGGAAACAACAGTGTCTCTAGTCTGTCATTGACGTAACATGATTTTGACTCTTTGAGCAGTCACATGATGGTAAAAAACATATAGCCTCATCTTTGTCGTTGTATTAGCAATGGCACCAATCTTAAAAATGTAAAAAAAAAAATTTAAACTTTAAAGCAGGTTGTTTTATAAGCTGTTTTAAAAGCTAAAGCACATTTTCACAGAAAACAAACTAATGTCACCTTTACTTGCCTTCCTGGTTGAGTGTATAAATCAATGTTTGGAAAGGCTCCTTAAACTTGTGTGTTGGTGTTTGCAGGATGATGTGGGCAGCTGGAGCCGTCGCCGCCATGTCCAGCATCACTTTCCCTGCCATCAGCGCTATCGTGTCCCGTAATGCAGACCCAGACCAACAAGGTGCGTCTCTTAATTAATTTCACAATAATTTTATTGATTATTTAGTTAATGCGACGTTAAAAAGTACAGAAAATCAATGGCATTCACTATTTCCTGGCACCCATGGTGAAGTCTTTGATTAGCTTGTTTTGCCTGAATGCATCCAAAACCTTAAGACATTCCTAGGGCTGGGCAATATGGACCAAAATTCACATCTCTATATTTTTTAGCTGAATGGCAATAAACGTAACATATCTCACTATTTTTTCCTAAAGTAATAACAAAACAGCCAGTTTCCTAGTTTGACACATGTGCCAAATCTCACTCAGGCACTTTTATTAACGTTCAGGTGTACAGGATCAAAATGCACATGAAATGGTGCAGAAAAAAAATAAGAGCAGCAATTAAAATTCAAGAAACTGCTTGAATAATGTAAATAAAAATACACTATCTACAGACTTTAGTTTTACAACAAATTTTACTTAAAAATGCAAGTCAGCAATTACATAATAACCAGTAGAAATTAATGTCCCCCAAAAAGTAGACACACATTACACATTACTTCCACCAGTACCCGACAGGAGGTGGAGAGATGCAGCAGGGGTGTATTTGCGTCAACAATTGAAAAAAAGTAAATAAATAAATTTGGAGGAACAAGAAGCTTATTTTAAGACCTAAGCACCGCTGTATCTCAATATAAACTACACAATGTAATTCTTTGTCGTGCATGGAAATTATATCAATATAATTTAAAAACCTCAATGTACCACCCAGACCTAGATATTCCAATTTATCATCGTATACAACACATTCAGTAGACAATAGTCTTCTTTGCAGTGAGGACTAATGGGGATCATTAATAAATAAATCTTCTTTTTTTTCCCCTGATTTTCCTGATCATGTTAATGGTTCTGTATATCTTTCTGTCTGCCTACAGGTGTGGTCCAGGGAATGATTACTGGGATTCGGGGCCTCTGTAATGGTTTGGGTCCAGCGCTTTATGGTTTCGTCTTTTACTTGTTCCATGTGGAGCTGACTGACACAGACGGTTCTGAAAAAGGTGCCAAACCCAACATGGCCAACCCTACCGATGAGGTGAGCGTAAAAATTAATCCTGTTTAAGATATCTGCACAATACACACTAAATCCTTATAATAACCTAAAGAGTTAAGTTGAAAAAGAGCCTTCCTGAACATGTATCGCTCTTTATTCAGAGTTCCATCATCCCGGGACCCCCCTTCCTGTTTGGTGCGTGCTCCGTGCTGCTGTCTCTGTTGGTGGCCCTGTTCATCCCAGAGCACACGGGGCCCGGCATGCGGCCCGGAGCCTACAAGAAGCACAGCAACGGGGCACAGAGTCACTCCCACAGCCCCCAAGGCAGCGGGGCGGAGGGCAAGGAGCCGCTGCTGGAGGACAGCAGCGTATAACCTAAGCTAAAGGGGGCAGACACCCTTTGCTCCACCCCAGAAAAAAACCCAGCGCACATGGACAGATGCACACATTTTACCATATGGACACACATCAGACTCGAGTGCCACGTAGGTTTTTGTGTCAGTGCGTTTTGTGTCCACGGCACAAAAAAAGTGGGCCCTCCTTCCTCAGCAGCCTCTTTCTGTTTTAAACCAGGGTATTGTGAGGACTCTCTAAAGACCCTGTATGATGAGAGTGTGTTGAGTATTTTTTTTTTTCCCCGGGCTGCAGGGGGAAGGTGTGTATGCGTGTGTTTCGGGGAGTGACTTGGCTGAGCTGGACTCTTAAATCCTTGGTTTCTATAAAGTGGCAACAGAGTGGAGCATCAACAGCTTGCCCCCCTCCTGTTGCAAACCGAATTGGTTTTGGTTTAGAGTGTGAGTGGGGTGTATCCCCGTTGTTACTAAATCCCTGTGTGATTCTTCATATTCCTCTGTAGCCCGTCAAGTGGCGACTTTGTCCGTTTTGTCCACCAGGAGTGTAACAAACAGTTAGTTGCACTAGTTTAATGGTCTTTCACAAGCTAACTTCTGTTTTTTGATGCTTTTTGTTGAGAGTACGGCTCCGTTAAAGCATCCAAGAAGGGAACACAGTTCTTCCTCTGTATGCACAGTAACTGTATGCCTGGGAGAGGAGTCTCTGCATACTAGTCTCAGAGATGTGCTGCCTAATTAAAGGTTAGGATGGGTCAAACTGATCAGATCTAAACAAAATGACAGACTGTGGTCTGCCTGACTACACTTTCTTGAAATATCACACTTTCTACAGAGAGGAGTGTGTGAGAGAGACCACTTTATTAGCTGAAACTGTTTTTCAATGTTTACTTGCCATTCTCTAGATTAGTAGTACAGTTTGGGTTGTATATTTTTCTCTGTTCAAACTGAAGGCTAGCTCTGCTTCAAGTTTTTATTCAAGAAACAAATGTTGCCTTGAAGTGACTTAAGATAAACATAAAGAGACATTACGTAACCTGTATGAAGACCGAGGTCTGAGAAGGCGTAATCTTACGCTATCGCTCCCATCGGAGCCGTTACATACTTTTCCTTTTGTTTTCATGCCCTTCCCGTTGCGTTGTTTCCTGACATTTATCACCATCAGGGTAAAGGCTCGATAGCCTCTGGACCACTTGGAGCTCGGGCGTTGCTATCAGCGCGCCGGTCTTTGATTTAATATCATTAGGTTAAACAGAATATCACTCATGCTGCAGCAGAACATTCAAAGGTTAAGTGTGTGTGGCTAAAGATTTCTGCAGTGGTAATTGGTTATGAAGTATCAAGCGGTTTCATTGGTTCCCTGACATTTACGCTGACATACAGACACTTATTAACAGATGCTGCACATCTTTCAATTGACTTGTCTGAAAAAAAAAAAACCCAAAAAAAAACGGCAAAGACATTTAAGACGTCTCGTCAAAAACTCCCGTTTCGCAGTCCGTGGATTTGTCCACCTATAAGAATTAAGGAAATATCAGCTCAGACCTGAAAACGTAGAGATTTTCATTTTACCAACAGGTAAAGAATTTAAAAGCTGCTCCGATCACACTGTAACAACTGCAGTTGTAATTCCCTTCAAAAGCTGATGTTTTTGAGAGTGATGGTGTTGTTTTTATTTTATTTTGTTTAATTTTGTTTTGGTTTTTTACATTTTCGCCTGATTGATAAAATACCATACAGATGAAGCATCATGTTATCACATTAAGATCCAATAGAAATTAAATAACCAGAAGGCTCTTGATGATATTCAAAACATAGAGTCCCAGCAGTCAATAGTAATCAGTGGATATGAATTACCTTAATAAAACAAAAATGTAATGCACAACTTTTAGAAGGAGCATCTGTAACGTTGCCTCAAAGTCAGTAATCTAAATAGTAGCAGCAGTTCTCCGACTCGCCAGCAGGGGTCTCAGGTTGACCTGCAGGTGTGAAACTGCTGCAGTGTCCTGACTGGATGGTTTTGGCTGCACCTGATGTTGGTGCCTGGCATCAGTGATACTGTGTTCCCTTGTTTACGTACTGTGGTTAGCAACCAGTAATTGTTCGAGTTAATTTCTAAATGCTTCAAGTGCATTTAAATAACCAAATTGCAACCTGATACGGATCAGTAGCATACAGTGGGTTTCACGCTGTTTGACATCTATTGGAAATTAAATGTATGTCAGATATTTTGTGCCAATTTTTTTTTTTTTGTTTTATTCAGTTTGCTTTTTCGTACCGTGTGTGTATGTTTGCTTTTGCGCACTTGAGTGATTTGGATATTTTTTTTGTGTGTGTGTTGTTTTTTCTTGTCTTAATTTCTTTGGCTGAAGATTTAAGTTTTAACGCTATTTTTTTTTTAATAGCTTTTAAAACTTCAGTCAGTTTTTACAAATCTTTTCAACTTTTGTGACTAGATGGTAAATTATCGAATGTCCATCTGCCTATATTCAGTCTTTTCATTTAACAAGCATTTCACAGTGATTAGTTACATTTGATGAACTTATTTTTTGCCCCCAGATTTGTCAGTAGATCATAACAAAAGTCACTGAATGTTCCAAGCCAAGCTGTAAATGTTGACCACACTTTACCCTCAACATTTATTTTAACCCATCATAGCGTTTTTATTATTACAGAGGGGGTGTTACTAGACAGGACGTTGGTGTTAATTAAGTCTCTGAATATCATTCTTTTTTTTTTCTTTTTTTTATGTATCATTTATTGGACCAATACACAGGTGAACCCATAGACCCTGCTTCAATTGGTAAGATTCTGCACCAGCCCCATGTGCACTCGTACAGCTTCCAAGCAGATGACTGTAAATGTACAAAATCACCTGTACATGCAGCAAATGTATATATTTATTGCTCAAGGGAGACAGCCACCTCTTGGTCTATTTGGTTGTATGGTGCAATTCGATATTTCTCAAGACTTACCTGCTAGCCACTCCTGTTTTTAGTACGATGTGGTTTGTGGCCTGAACCCCCTCTCTGTGTGCCTAAAATTAGCCAAGAAATGAAACGAGTATGGCAACATAAGTAAATGGTGGTTATTATGTAAATATGGGAAACTAATGACAAACTATTTATTAAAGGTTTATTGTACAATGAGATGTTTGAGTTTGTCGTCTGTTTGTGACATTTTTATTTTAGTTGGTGCCAAAGCTAACGGAGTGATCAGGGTGTGTGTCTCCATATAAAAAGGGTGTTCAACATGGGATTCTTAAATTCAATGCCAGCTAAATCCTATTCTAAACATGTAGTGTCCCTGCTTTTACACACTGTTTATAATAATGCTGTTGGTTTAGTAATCCTGCCCTCCACCTACATACTGTTTAAACTCAACTATTATTAATGTACAGACCTGAGCTCATTTTCTTTTCTTTTTTTTTTACGTCTGAGCCCTTCTTTATTAAAGCCACATGGAGGCCGTAGTAAATCCTTGACAAGGCCGTCACCCTGGCTTACGACATTGACCACAAATATGCATCGTAAAATGTATTGTAAGTATAAATTAAATTTGAGAGATTCACCTTCAGAAAAAACATGTAAAAGACAGTCTGTTTATACAGTGTATCAAAAAGTACAAGGGGAAAAAATACTTGTGTGAAATCATCATAGATGTGCATTGGCAAGAGCAGCCACAGCAATTAACAATAATGGCTTATTAAGGGATTATCTGGAAAATCTGTTTCATAAGTGATCTAAAGAGGACATTGATTTTGCAATTCTGAGCTTGTCAAGCAGGTCGTTTCAGACTTGCTTCAACATGGGAACCGCCGGTAGGTTCCTGCCTAATGAGGGGACCTATTTCACAGATTTGATCTGGAAACAGGCCATGAAGTGAACTGTTCCCCAGTTTAAAGATATTAAAAGGGGAGTAATATTGTTTTTCTTAGTTTTTTTTTTAGTTAGAAAACAATGAGTAAAACCTCCTGCACACTGTCTTGCTTACTGCTGGAATATTTATTAATGAACAAAATATGTCGGCCTATCTGGCCTTAATTATGTGTGTATTCACCTCTTCTCGTTCTCTTTGCTTCAAGTTGCACTTGAAGCACACTAAAGACTAAAGGAAGAATCTAAACATGAGAATGTTGCATGCATGTATGAAGGATTTAGTCTCTCCTAAACCTGAAATGTATAGATTCTAGCAATAATCCTTAAATGATTTAGTAAAAAAAAAAGTGACAGGTGTAAGTGGTTTGAAATGTTGCTTTAGAAACTCCAGATATACGGTGCTCTATCATGGTTCTGTTGCACTAACTTCTATATTGTTTCATTTCACTTTGATTTCACAACTTTCCCAGCTGTGATGGGTTTAAAAAAAAAAAACCTAATCAGAAACATTTGGAAATAAAGCCCTGCATATACCATTCTTTGATAAAAGGAAAACGTGGATATACAAAATGACATAAGAATGTATACAATGAATAGAATAACCCCATTGCATTAACAAGGGCGTTACTGGAGTTCACCACTTGATGAATTTGGGCTTGTGGAGCCTGGTGCATTTGTGATTTGCTCACATATACAGTGGGGTCCATGTGTTGTATGATAGGATCAGGCTCATAAATCGTTTATATCAAACACGTACTTAATCATTTCATATGCCGGTTGCTCAAATTCACCCTGTGACCGAATGTAAATCACTGATGCCAGGTTGTCTGGTATCAGGCAGAAATCAACTGCACCATATGAATGTAGATGAGCAGCGGGTTGTGGACTGAATGTATTAACTTGTTTTTATAGCTTCATATCATCAGCAGCAGCAGTTGAGCTCTGCAAGAGTTCCCATGGATTCAAGCACCTTACTCCCAAGCCCTCACATTTTTCACATGCGCTAACATGTTCCTGCAGGAGACTCAAAGGAGCTTTTACATCACTTTCACTCTTAGATTTGAACAATTAGTCTACCTAAACAAACAAGCATGGGGATCGTCAGCTACTGACATTTCCCTCCACGTTAAAACAATAATCTGTGCAGGGCGACCTGGCGCTCGCTCCTGCTGGATTATGATGATGTCGTCAAAGTGTCCAAGTGGAGCAGCAGGTGTTACGTGGTGTTAACCTGGGATAGAACAGATAATAATAAGACTCTTAACCATAATCCAATGCCCATTGTTTCCCCACAAGCTTCCTAACAGCACCGGGCACTGAGGTGGATTTAGCTACAACGGACTCATCAGCACAATGGGGGTCTGTTCTTAAACATTCATAATCACAACCGCTGTTTGCACGCCAGCACGTGGTCTTCATTAATCCAGCGGCAGCGAGTATAGGAATGACGGCCCGACATGCTGCTGTTTTATACATTAGATTGACAGGAAGCTTTTTTCCACATAAAACACCCGTGACCTTAATAAAATAGTCGACGGATGCTTTCACTCGCGGCCTCCATCATCAACAAACAGCAGGTTCCAGCCTCCCAGGAATTAGGGCCACACAGTCAGGATTAACAATCCTCTAGCATGTTTTAACATGAGCAACTGCATTGACAGTGTTGGGCAAACTTCAAAAGTGTAACACGTTATTTATTACTTGCTACTGTCATTTCACAGTAATTTGTTCAATTACAATGTAAGGCATTACACTACTATTGCATAACTTTTAAGTTACTATCACAAAAATAATTGGAAATATGGATTTGGTGATCTAAATATAACTCAACTTTGTCATTATTGCTGCGAGTTGCAACATCTTGCTGACAAGTTTTCAAAAAGCTGATGATTCCACTGTTGATAATTTTCATGTCTTCACCAACATCCTCTGACACAAGTCTGCTAAACTATTGATGCTGAAGAAACTCAGAGCAGGAGAACAGACATTTTGCCGGTTTTTGTAGTTGCTTCTTTGCTAATTTCATGTTACTATGACACCTGGACAATGTGATATGTGAAAATTTCACTGCTGCTGATCTTGTGGTGATTTTAGTGAATTTGTATAAAGAAAAACCAAAAAAAACGATCACTTCAATCCAGGTTAAAAACGTCTTGTAATGCGCGATACTGACATTTAGTAAAATATTACCATTATAATGCCTTACATTCCTGCGTTACAGCAAAAATCAATGCACTACAGTAATTTATTACTTTTGTAACGTGTTACTCCAAACACTATTTACTGAGCTGCTCGGATCACTTCCACGGCGTAAAGTGTGAGCTCGAGGGCCCTCCGGTGTTTCCCCGTCCTTTAATTTGCGCTCGTGTCTGGGGGGTGAAAAGAGGCCACGTGACTATCTGAGGGGGGGTGAGCTGCTGGAATGTATTGTGATGTAGAGTCGCTGTCGTAGCACATTTACTTTTCTAGGCTTCAATTAGGTGCATGGGAGTGGAAGAGTGCTTACATGTTTGAAAACCGGCCTCCTGGACTTGGCCGGAGGCCACAGCGCAGTCCGCAGCGCCGCCGCTATAAATGTGAGTGTCCATTAACCTCAAAGGAGCCGCACATCCATCAATCCGCGACCGAACCTAAAGTATTGTCTCTGCGAACGCTGGGAAACGGCGGGCAGGAAGAAATCTTTCTTCGGAGCCCCCCGTACACCTTGATTTCCCCCTCCCCGCCCGCCAGACGCGCTGGGGAAGGGGAAGTGGCGGCCCGGCGGTGGACGTCCCGCTCGGCCGTGACACAAGGAGGCATCTTTTTCCTGCGGCGGGAGCGGCGGAGGGATCTGGCGTCTAGGAAGAGCCCCGGGATGAATCATGCGTGAACCTCATTGTTCTTCCAGTCAAACAGGTCTGTGTGAACCTGGGTTTTGTCACTATCCCCTGCGTTCCCATGTTCTATACGCGCACCGGCGATGTTTCCTCATAGGACCGACTTCCTGGCACATGTAGTTGACTATTAACCCGAAGGAGAGGTGTGGGCCTCTGGGCTGTTTCCACTACACACGACCTCTCTGGAGACATCACAAGACTATTCCCCTCTGAGGCCACACTTGGAGGAATGTCATTAATTTAAAATGTAATTACACCTCTGATATCTCTTTTATCTCTTTCCAGATACTGTGGACTGACAAAAAGTAATCCCAGTATAACAGAGTGAGTCAGGGCTTCTCCCGCGGCCTTATCACTCCGAACCCTGACCCTGTTGTTTTTGCTGTCACATCCAAACAGGGTGCTACCTACATACTGTACGTGTGTTGGAATGAGGTAAAGGTTACGTTGTGATGTGTGATCCAGATTAATGCTGCTGGGGATTAAAAAAGTGGCAGAAATTTTTATTTCAAGCTTTTTAGTAAGAGCAGTTTTGCCCCTGGTTGTGTGTGGGTTAAAAGTCTCACATCATACATGTTTCCTGGGTTGTATTTGTGGTTTGATCACCAGCAAACAGGGGCGAAAATCCCATTTCATTGAAGGGGGGAAAATAAACAGTCCATTTTCAGAGAATAATTTCTGGACGGGACATGAAAACAAACTACTACCATTATAATCTGGCCTTATGTTCTTTTCTCTATCCCCAACACTCCTTTGCAACTTGCCTTGCAGGTTTGAGCCCTCAGCATGTTCAAATGTTTTAAACAATGGTATTAAATGTTATAATAACTTTATTAAGAGTAATAATAGCAGTTATAGCAATGTTCCATATTAATTTATATTTAGACGTAAGGCAAATGGGATCATAAATCAATGGGGAAAAACTATGAGACCCTTTCACGGAGGATTCAAGTTCCCTCCCCCTCCCCCTGCTGCTACCATCATCATTAGAGCTCGTTAACAATCATTAGGTCTGATACTAGCCAGCAGATTAGTAAAAAAAAAAAAAGAGGCTGATTTTCAAGAAATATTGAACAAGTAGTGTGATAAATGACTTACTGCCTTCTACATATTAGTTTGATTGGTTTTCTTCCACTTCCGCCTTCTTCCAGCTACTAGCTGACTGTCGTTAGCCGTTAGCCACTGGCCCCGCCCAATGGAAAGCAGCATCTGGACCAAACCACTTTGAGGAATAAGGGGGGCGGGTCATTTTTTAAGAATTAAATTATGCATTTTTTATTTTTTTAATTTTCAAAATTGTTTAGTTGTCTTTACAAATATTTTCTCCACTTTGTGCAAACCAAGAAAAAAACAATTCACTTTCTACAATATGGGACCTTTAAAGTAGCCAACTACTGTGTTTTTACATTTCTTTAAGCTTTTAAACACAAGTCACATCTCCTTTGTCTTACTTCCAAACATTTTCGACAGGCCATCACTTCTCCCATAAATTATTTTAAACAGCTTTTAACTCTGTATGATCCCCATATTCTGATGTGCCTCAGGCAGGTCATGTTTAGTTTTACTCAAGGGAAATTTGATTTTTTTTTTATCTCTTTATTTTTCTAAAGGATAAACTGGTACAGTTTTGTATATATTTGTTCTTATTGACAGCAAATCCCATGAAAAGAAATGCTGTCTCTCAATACTTTTCTAAATTTCCTACTCTGTTTATAGCGTTGAATTCCAAACCCATCAAAGATGTAAATCTTGTCCAGAACTTGTCACAAATATATAGTTTCACTTCTCCAAAAATATCTGGGTACTGTCGTTCTTGGCAAATGTTCCTTAAACACACATTTCTTTTCAGAAGGAACATGGCTGATGTGTTTCTAATAGTTTTTGCAGAACAATGGAGGTCTATGACACAATGGAATGAGGTATATCAGGTTTTCACTGCACACGCAAAACTTGTAAGCTGGTTCAGTTAATTGTTGGTTTTGGCCTTTTCTTGGAAAATGTCAACAAAAAATAAAATATTAAATATCATCAGTTATCCTTGCATCTGTTTTTTGAGCTTTGCCATGTAGTAGTGACGACTTCTCAACTGTGCAGTCCTTTTAAACCTTTTAGCCACTTTTAGCTTGCCTTTGTTTTATAGAACATTTATTATTATTAAAAAAAACCTTTGAAAACTCCACAGCCCCGCAACAAACAGCACTGAGTATTTGCAAAATTTTGTACTAACGTACAGTATTGAGTAAATTTACTTAGGTACATTCCACCACTACATATTTCTTAATGTATTTGTTAATTAAAAATATATTTGTGATAGATGGTGTCATCACATGACCTAAGAACTTTGGCCAACTTTATTCTTTTTAATTATTTATTTCTATGTAAATCAGTGTTCACATGTAATTAAATTATGCTTCTATTGTCATTAATGATTGTTTAACTCTGCTGTTGTTTTGTAGATCACTTAGGAATGGGTTTCAAGCTGTTTTTTATTTTATGTCAGTGCCAGATTTAAAGTCCTTTCAGGACATGCATGTCTGCTTATTGTTGGTCTTCCTGGTATAATTTCCTGAAAACAGCTTGTAAAAGAAATGTTTTTCAGCAGCAGATGTGTAAATATCAAATGCTTCAGCTTCCTTGAAGGCACGACAAAGGAGGAGCGTGGCCTTATGATATAAGCACGGCTTTGAAAGGAAATCAAATGGCTGAGAATGTAAACCATGTTGATTTGAACAGGTTTATAGTCCTGCCAATATTATTTTCATACTTTTCATACCTGGAAATTGACAGTGGATGTCTGGAAATAAAAAAAAAAAACTTTTCTTTGGAAAGAGTGTTGGTTATTTGTTGTGGGGTTATAAAATGGAGAGATTTTCTGACCATTTTATAATGCAAAATGCCGATTTTTAGATTTGTTTTGTTGCCTTTCCCTACTTCTCCAGGCAGTCACTTCAATCACATCAAGCCAGTTTCAATTGTTTTTTTTTTCTTTTGCAAAATTGGGGAAGTTTTTTTCACATTTGCTATTTCCAGCAACCTTTGCAAATGCAATACTTCAAAAGAAGTTGATTGAAACGTGACTACTGCTTTACATTCATTTCTGCACAGTGTGAAAACCCATTAGCATATTCTGCAAACTTTCCAGCTGGAAATATTTCAAATCGGAAACTCTTGTCTGCTGAATGTTTTGGCCTTCAGGAGATTTACGTCCCTTTGCAATGCTGCTGCATTTCTATAGCATTCTTCCACAATATACATATATACGCTTATTTAACATTTATTTGATTGAGGAGTGTACTACTACAATATCTTTTCCCCAACCTTCAGTTTAGTAAATGTTGGATTTATTCCTATTAATTCCCATGGAAACTTTCCAACTTTGGAAATTCCTGTAATTGTGCAACCTTAGTGGTAATTAAGATTTGTTGTAGGATTTTGTGGGAAAATCAGTTAAAATCTCTGCAATATGTCAAAAATGGTGCACTGAGAGGTGTGAAGTATGCGAGCATTGATGAAGCCTGCCTGCTCTCGCCTGCTCTCGCTGGTGGATTTAAGCAGCTGCCCTGACCCCCACTTCACCTTTCACCTAAGACACAGTAATAGGCACTGAGGCACTGTGGTCATGTTGTGCATGGGTCAGTGGGACTGCGGCACCTCCGAGCAATGCAACAGTTCGACTTGACCCCAGCAGAGGTCAGGCACAGGAGGTCGTCAGGATTAGTCACATCTGTTTTTGAGTCACATCTCAAAAACAAGCCCTTTTTTAGTGCCCGGCAACAGCTTACACAGTCAGCACTCACATCATGTGTGCTTGAGTCATTTGTTTTTTTTGTTCATCTTAGCCTCAATAACACATCAATAGTTCTCAGCCATAATGACCCTAATCTGATCGCAATATCTCTGAGAAAACATACTTAACGTAGCAGGTTACTGTGCCATTTTGGCCGCTAAATTGTACAGAAAAAGACTGACTTCACCCTGTAAAAATTAATTTAGCCTTTTTAATAAGTCGAGATTAAGGCAAAAAAAAAGATCATTCCAAGATAAGTTCACTTTCACATGACTGTGTGTGACATAAGGCTGAAGAAAGTGGATGTTTAAAAGAAGTGAAGTAACTTTTTTTTGAGGAAATGTTTTTCTTACGCAGAATATTCATTACAAGCACAAAGTGTAAAAGAAAATGGGGAATCAGACAAAAGCTGAACTACTCAATGACGGTTTTCATGACAAAAATACAACCGTTTGTGTAAAATTGCAGGCAGTTCATGAATGGGAAGTGGGACAACACATTCGCTTGGCTTTAATCTCATTATGGCACCTCACACCTACAGACTGCACACTCCATATAGGATTATGTTTTAAGATATAGAATTCACAGCGGTGCAATTTAGCTCCGCTTCCTCTGTAATTCAAGACGTCCCTGTGCTCCACAACACTCCGATCAGCTCAGTGGCTAATTACTCTTGTGCTGTTGGTAACCTTTTTTCCTATTTTGCTGCCCTGTGAGTGGCGCTTGTTGACAGGTGTTGGCGTGCATCACCTCCTGACCCGGTTGCTGTGGGTTTGCCTTCCTACCGAGTAAGATGTGTTGTTTTTGAACATGTACGAGTTTTTTTTTTTCTCTTCTGAACACTGCGGTAAATAACTCTAATTACCAGATGCTGATATTGCTAATGGCTTCCCACAGAATCAATGGCTGCGTCAACAGCAGATAGTGGTTGTTGGTCATTCACATCACATGCTTCTTTACAGATAAATCAAAGCCTGGGAATATTTCACACAGAATTGATGATTAAGAGTAGCTATCAGGGAAGCAGCTGCCACAGGAATCCCATAAGAGCACTTTTTTTTAATAGTATTCCAGTAAAACTGAAATCTTTTTTTAAGCACAATAAACAGGATGCGATCGTCTTGCAGCAGACGTGCTTTGCTGGAGGATGTAAACAGGTAGTGAATTAGCAGCGGTGATGGAGATGTGGCACAAACACTGCCAGAAGAACAATCTCAGACATTTTCAGCCTCCGAGAGCTCAGTTGTGAACACGGTGTGAAATGTATAATCCTGGTGTTTTTGTTGTTTTTTTTCCTTTTTCCTGTATGAGTGCACTGCAGGATCAAAAGGAGAATCCAGCTCTGTTTTTAGAGAATGGCAGGATTGCAAAAGGATTTCCTTCATCATCTTTCATCTTTCCCTGCAGCTTCTCAGACTAACAGAGGCTCTACTTCACTTTAAAGCATCTGGGATCCAGTGACTGGATACAGTCACTTTCTTAGTATTTGCATGGATTTGGATTAGATCCGTGCAAAACTTTCCCCAGTAGATCATAAATTCATAAGCACCTTCTAAATTTGCTAAAAAAAAGGTAGATCTTTGTTTGAACTTTGCTCCAATTACACTCTCTCAACCTAAAATGTGCATGCAAGACACAACTTGTCATGAAAAATGTGTAGAAGATATTTGACAGAAAGCTTTTATCACAATTTGCTTGTCACAATTACTTTGAATTGTTTATTATTATTATTATTATTATTATCTCTTAATCAGTGTGTATGCAGCAGAATTGTTGACTTGTTGAGGGGAATTGCAACATAACTAAAAATCACTTAACCATTGTGTTAGAGGCTGTTAGAAAACCTGCTGGTGTAACAACATGAAAGACCATAAACCTGCAGGCAAATTCTGGTTTATTGTAAAAACATCAACACTATTTAATATTGGCACACATTATTATTAATTAAAAATAAGTCACAATATGGAAGAAAATTACATTCCTCACTGGTTCACCATGATTTAATGTAATTAAATAGTTGAACAATATAGCTGCCCTAAAGTGTGATGTCACAATATAAAAAGTGGAATTGGAGACGACAACTAAACTATCAATTAAGATTCAAGGGGTTAAGATTTGACTGTTTCAAAAACAAGAATTTTCAAATCTAATCTTGTGTTTAATGACCCCTGGACGCCCTGTTTCATTACAATCAATTTTAACTGAAACTGGACCATTGGTGACCATTGGTGTAGTATATTTATATGTTTAAGATGATAAAATACTATTAACAATTGTAGGTCATTATCATCATTATTATTTGTTTTAGTTATATTATCAATAATATTTATTAGTGCTAAAACCAATATATTAGCATTTGTAGAAATAATAATACTTTTAAATAGCAGTTCGAGCTTTTGAATCAATGGCCATCTATTTTTAAAGTTTATATTTGTACAGTTGATTGTTTTGAATATTTTTCTAAGAGAAAATAAATCAAAATTCTCTGATTTTAAATTGTCAAATGTGAATACTTTTGGCTTCTTTAGTCCTCTGTGAAACACTGAATGTCTTTGGGTTGTGGCCAAATCTATAAATGTCATCATCATCTAGAGCTTTGGGAAAGAGCGGTTACATTTTTTCACCATTTTCTGAACCCAACACTTGTCACGTGTCATATAAAGTGGATATCTGCTAGATTTACAGTCTTTTTAGCATCAAATTCCCTCTTTGTGTCTCCCTGTTGAGCTGTGGTGGAACAAAAAGCAGGACTTTGGCAGTAAATCGACTCTGAATCGACGTTGAAAGACATTTACTTGATATGACTGATTTCAACAGCTTCACATATACTTATACATTTCCGCGCACAAAGATGCTTGTAGATTTTCCTTTATCACTTTATAACAATAATAATATACTTTATTTTTGCTCAAGAGATCAATTAACAATTAATCTTGTATTGTTAGTGCACTGGGATCAAAACTGGCAGCATTTACCAGCCAAATTATGGTTAAATATGCAAGTGGCTGCTGGATTTGCTTCACTCAACAGCCAAAAACAACAATGATAATCTATTTAGTTGCTGAGCCATTTAGTTGGAGAAAAATGTTAACTATTATATTAATGACTTGGATTTGCATATGACACTAATTATTGTAATTAGCACTGGTCTAATATACCACAGTAATAATACTTTGTTACAGTACTTACGTGCCTTTTGGTAGCATCTGTTCTTTACTTGAGTTTTTATTTCTATCAACATAAAAATAGTGTAATTTCCCAACTTTAAATTAATAAAGTCTATCTATCTATCTATCTATCTATCTAAAATACTACTTAAATACATTTAATATCAATGATTTAAATTAAATACCAGTTATTTAAGGTTTTTACTCAAATAATATTCAAATAGATAATTTTAACTTCTACCAAGGTAATGTTCTGGTAATATATCTGTACTTTCACTCCAGTGTAATTTTCCAGTATTTCATGCATCACTGATAAATACAAAAGAGCAAATTTCAATATTAAATTTAGTATTTTTTCAGACAAAAAAACATCTGTCTAGCTTGTTAATCTTTTTCATGATTTGATCAGCCCAAAAAGTTAATTTGGTCCCTTGTTAGAGCATTATGAATTAACAGGAATGATTTTTGCAAGGAAAAAAAAAAACGTCCATGTTTATTTTGGCACTGTTGTTTGGACTGTTGTTTTATCGTATCCTTTAGTCAATGATGACCGTTAGTTGCAGCCATCGTTGCAATAAATCAATACCAGCATTGTGAAATTAAAATGCAAATCCAGCCCTTCTCCACCTCGGCTGAATTGGTTTGATATTCGACACATATTCAACAGATTCAAAAGCACTCATTTAACCTGTGATACATATCACAGGTTATGCTTGTGACGTCTTCATGACCATCCATGAAGGGTATAAATCACAAGACTAATTATTTAAAATCATACAATGGGCTCATTTAACGCATTTTTATAATTAAAACACTTATTAACCTATGATGTGAGGGTCTAAAGACAGGGGTGTTGTGTTGTATGTAAAGCCCATTGGATCAAATCTGTGATTAGTGATTTTAGGCTATACAAATAAAATTGAATTGAACCTGTGATGTATATCTCTGATTCTTTTGCTTGTGATATATAGCTGCTGTTGGTAATAGTAGTGAGATGGAACCATGCTTGAATTGGTTTAATCTTGGATATTCAACACATATTCAACAGATTCAGACACTCATTTACGATGTGAGACATATGACAGATTTTTTTCAAATAACTTCATGATCATCCAGGGTATATATCACAAGAAAAAAATAATCTGAGATACATATCACAAGTTAAATGTTGAATTCACAAAAATGCATTAAATCGGCTCATACTATGATTTTTTAATAATTGTCTTGTGATATATACCCAGGATGATCATGAAAACATCACAAGTTCTTTGAAAAAAAAATCTGTGCTACGTCTCACAAGTTAAATGAGTGTCTGAATCTGTGGAAAATGTGTCTTATATCCAATATAAAATATTAAACCTATCCCAATGCGGGTCCTTCTCCCTGCAGGTTCCCAGCAGAAGTAACGTGATTACTTGTGTGAGCGGCTGACACTGGGATCAGTGGGTGGTGTAATCCAATAAATCCAGTCCGTATTTCCCCTAAAGCCCATCTGGCTCACTGGCAGCGTTTGTTTACTGGCGGAGGCTGGGAAGAAGAAGAAGGATCCTACAGGACCTGGGAGACTGTACAATCTACCTCTGTCTGTGGAAGAAGAAGAAGAAGAAGAAGAGGAAAAAGAGGAAAAAATAACTCAAACTTTATTCCTACCTACTTTTCCCTTCTCATCCAGATTTAAAAAAAGAAGCTGGAGTCACCAGCCAGCTGTGTGGAGCATGAGCACAACCTGGAGCATTTTGCAGTTTTATTTTTAATTCCTAAACAACAACAACAAAACAAACAAACAGGCTGAGCTGCTGCTCTGTCCGCGGTGTCAAATAAAATCTCTGCACGGACTGGAGAAGAGGACGCAAATATTCCACAAGATAAAGAAACTCATGTTTTGTGCTCGCTGGAGGACTTTAGGGGGGGATTTTTTTTTTTAACGAAAGCTAACGTTACGCCACGCATGCCACAACCATCGAGTCAGCAGCAAACGCCTCCAAAAAATCCTCTAAATAAGTTAAAGGTCGCTTTCACAGAAATGTTTATGCATGCAACTTTTGAAGTGAATTTAAGATGTTTTGCAGCTGCGTGTTGAAGCGGAAGGTTTCTTTATGTTCCCGGGAGTGAACCGGTTTGAAGTGTAGCGGCGCAAACTTCACTTGTGGCCTGGACTAGCTGGCTAGCTAGCTAGCGTAGCCGATAGCATTAGCTCCTGCTCGGGGTAACAAAAGTCTCTTTTTGCTCCGTTTTTTGCATCGACACGGACAAACTCAACAAGAAGAGTTTAATGTGAGACACACACGACAGACAGCAGCACTCATGACCCGTGCTGGTGTTTGTTAGCGGGGCTTTTTTTCCATGAGGAGGCTAACTTTAGCAGCAGCAGCGCTAGCTTGTGTTTGATTGAACACGTTGGACTCGTTCCTCCGCCCATCTTTCCGGGATGTCGTTTATTTATTTTTGTTTACCTGTTGGCCCACGCCGCAAAACAAAAACAATTTCCTGAAGGCATTTCTCCTCCTCCAGTCTAAGCTTTCATCCTCCTCCACCTCCTCAGCGAAGGATTATTCAGTATTTGAGCCGGAATAGAGACTGGATGGGGACTTATCCAGAGTCAGTGATGTGGCTCCGGACTGTGAGTTTAGTTGTGACCGCTGTCTGCTTAATGATGAGCTGTCATCCAGCGAGTGGAGAGAGTAAGTAACTTAACTCATCATCTTTAGAGAATAAGCTGCATGTTTCTGCTGGAGAATTGTCTCATTAACCGGGTGTTTGCACAGTTCATCTGCATCTATGTACACAGACTAAATAAAGGCTCTGAAATGATAAACTACACTCACATTTCATCTAAAAATGGGCATAAAGGTCGTTATTTTTGCATCCTGACAAAATTTGATAAATTAACCGAATTATTGCAACATGTTCTAAATTTACTCAACCTTATAGTCATTTTTAAAAATTAAATAAATGTGATAAAATTCAAAATAGGACACTAGATTTAAAAAAATGTTTTGTAAAAATCTTTCATTTCATACAAGTCACTCAATTTCGTTTAACATTGCAAATACATTTAAATCCCAAACACTGGACCTTTTAGCATTATTCTATATCAACATTGATTTATCTTTCATGCAGTTGCTTGTTAGTGTTTATTCATATTTTGTAATATGTTAAATAATTAATTTCACGTGACTCGGTTTAAAACAAAGCAACGGCAGATGAGCTGAACACAAACCTAAGTTCCTCTAACTTGTCAAAACAAAGTCATCTTTCAATCAGATATAAACCACATGAGGGCTGTTTTTGACAAATAAGAATGAAGAAACCTATCCAAACGTATCAATCATCAGTAACATATTTTCTTTTGCAGGTGAGGAAAATAACAATGAAATAAAAACACATTATCTTTAATAAATTAACTGATTTATTTCAAATGTTCCAAAAGTTAAAGACACTTAAGACCTAAATAAATAATAGTAAATTGTGATAATATTCATGAGAGAATAGATATAATTTTTTTGCATTAAAATCATAGAAATCCTTCATTTTTGTACATTTACAGTACATACAGTGGAGCTTTTTAAAGCATTTTCTATATCAAATCAATTTCTTTCACACGGGTGCCTGTCACCAATTTATATTAACATTTTTCAATTAACATCACAGAATGTAATTAAAAACAAAGCAATGACAGCTGGACTGTATGGGACTAATTGTTTTCTCAATTAATCGATTTGTTGTTTTGGTCTAGAAAATGTCAGAAAATGGTGGAAAATGTCAGTCAACTATTTGATTACTCGTGGCTCATACACACAAACACAGTATCATCAAACCATTATATTAAAAAGACAAACATGTTTTTAATAACTTGCTGAGAAATACTATAAGCATTCTTTAAGTCTTTACTGCAATAATATAGAGATGTTTGTTTTGAGTTGTGATTTGATAAAAAGCACGTAGGCAGCAACAGTGGTGTTGTAGACAGTCTTCATTGAAGGGACAAAGGTTAACACTTATCGGCTATTTGAGTCTGCAGGAACTGTAAACAAAATGTTTTGTCCCAAATAAGTAGTCTGAGAATTTTAGGAGAATTAATTGGCTGTTTATTATTGTAGGATGGAAAGCCTTGGTTTGTAGCTGTGGACAGTGCAGGAATTTAACAATAAGCCCTCTTTACAGCTCCTGACAGCCCCTTTATATCCACCGGCCAAGAAGCCTGGGTGATAAGAATGAATGAACACATTTGCAATCACTCTGAGACATTTTCACCACAATGACTGCACACACTCACTGTTTTACGCTGTTATGGAATATGTTGCTTTAAGTAAATATTACTTATACTTATGTGGAAATGTATAGCAAACCTGTGGGACTACTTGCTGCTTGTTTAAACTAATTTGTGTGCTTTTTTTTTTTTTTTAAAGAGCAGTCTGGTGAACATTACACAGTTAAGTCTTTGTCATAGAGCTGCAACGAGTCATCACTTAATCAATTAGTTGCCAACTATTTTAATAATTTAAGGAAAAAAAGAGTCTTCCAGCTTGTGGTTTATTTAACCTTATATGATAGTAAATTGGGTATTTTGGGGTTGCAGACTGTTGGTCAGGACAAAAGAAGACATTTGAGGAAGTCCATCATCTCGTGCTTTTAGAAAAACAAATTCCAAAATCTTTCACCATTTTCTGACATTTTCCAAAAAAGCAATCTGATTAATCGTGAAAATAATCAACAGATTAATAGATAATCAGAAGAAATAAAACGGAAAGAACACGCTCTCTCTAACCTTTTTAATCTGATTTTAGACAGGCGCAAACTAAAGGAGCGATGTCATCGAACCAGTTTGAGCGAGAATTTTAAGACATAAATCAAAAGCAAGTTGTGTAATTGCGCTGCAGCCCCTTCCCCCCGCCTGCTCCTCTCAGACTTGAGAGTGAACCACAGAAGGGAAGAGTGGAACCTGGGCCTCACACTGGTGGATTTCATAAGCTGGACTGACCAGTGTCGAAGTCAGGAAATCTTCTGAGCTACTTGTTGGTAGCTGTCCAGCTCGGCTTGATGGAAAAATTCACTTAATAATGGAAGCTTATATTTAATAGTGGTAGTGTGAATTGATTTGATTTATTTAGCATCTGATGGCAGTTGAAATTTCAGAGGCAATTGGTCCATGTGACCACAAATATGTATATTTTGTTATGTCGTGCTTCCAGTTAGGCCCAGTGTGTCTCTCATGTATCACCGTTCCATACGAGTCACAGAGCCAGGTATCATTTTTTCTTCCCGGAAAAATAAATACATACACAGTGATCTTTGAAAAACCCAGTAGGTGGTTTAACAACATCTACCACTGTTCTGAATGTATTTCCAGAATGCTCAAGTTTCAAGTTTTTCCCCCGTTGAACGCTTTTTTTTGAGGGAGTTTTCCTCATTGACGAGGATAGAGGATGCTGTACAGATTGCAAAGTGGCGAGTATGTGATATTGCGTCTTATGAATAAAAAATGTACTGGACTCGACTCAGGTTCTATTCCAACCATCTGGATGAAAAGATATCCTGTCAGCTGCAGCAATGAAAAAGATTTGAAACAGATTTCCCAAGTTGCGCTATTGTTTAATAACAAACATGTTTGCTTGAAATGCACAAATTGCTCAGTTTGTACCGTGTGAAAGAAAATAAAAAGCCGTTGGTTTATATTTCACTATATTCATGTTATGTTGTAATGTAGTTCAATTTCAGGAAATGCACCTGGGAGCCATATTAAAATGATTTTTTTGTATGTTTGCATGCAGGACAAAATATTTTTTTCATCCAGATTGTCTGTCTCTTAGGATTCTGTAAATACTTTCAGAAGGTCAGTAAAGCTTTCTTAAAATACACGTGCGTCGCTCTGTGACAAGGTCGTAATCGTTACGCACAAGAGGCACAAACCGCGTCTTAACTGCCGGCTCGGTTCACCCCGGGTTGCATGTTGAGGTCTCAGGTGGTCGGCCTGTCAGACTGCAGCGTATCACTGTGCCAACAGACATCACTCTATCAAGAGTGTCAACCAGCAGGGGCTCGCCATGAAGCCACCAGCCAGCTTTTGTTGAGTATCACTCAGGTCCGAGCAGCTTTCATAGGTGGGCAGCTCGCCAAAGACCCGGCACCCTTGATTTACGGCCTCTGACAGGAGAGCAATTGTAGGTGATGAAACTGGCACCCTTCCACCTCTCCAAAAACACTCAGACAAAAACACTATGCACCAACGGCCTCCACTGTCTCAAGTACCAAAGTCGTGAGTGTGTTTGACATGTATACAAAAGAATGATTTTTGCACTTGCCTCCCTCAACAAAGTCTGTGTAATCCCGGTTGGCAGGCTCACATTTAGAAATTATATACAGCTTGAAAATGGAGTAATCTGGCACACCTGCTCTGCTTCAGCGCGACCACACAGACATCTTGTTGTGTCAGATCTGTCCCCTTAAAACTGTACCCCTGTCAAAAGGAAATGTGCTTGTTATTGTGATATTCACACTTTTGAGGTAATAATTACCTCCCTGCCAGCATTAGCCTAAAAGCCTACGAAAAACCCTCCAGTTTTCTGGGGGTTAACATTTGTTGTTTGAGCATGACACTTTGGATTTATTGTTATCACTGTATTGTCTCACAGGGTTTTCCAAGTAACGTATGTCTTCTCAAACAATGGGTCTGACAAAAGAAGACGTTTGAAGATGTCAAAACGTCTCAGACAGAACAATAAATCACTCAATAGAAGAAAAATATCCCAGGGCTGCATTATTTTCAAATAATGAGAGGGAATTTGTGGTTTCAGGCTCTCTTTCATTCCATTTTCACTCTTGTTTAGAGACTGGGTTCTGATTTACATTGGTTTAATTGTATTCCCTAGACTGTAATGTACTGTATTGTATTATTACTGTGCTACATTTGCGATGTTGCCCCTACCAAACAGCCGGCAATTTGATAAGCTCCTGTGTCTGCTTGCGAGACATTTATAGGAGAGCCTATACTGTTCATGATGGCTTTGACTCTTGAGCAATTTCCCAAGAAGGTTGTGGTAATGTCATCTTCTAACTGCCCTAATATCTAATCCTATGCAGACGAGGAGACGAAACCTTGTTTTAACTAACTGTAATTGTGAGCTCTTTAAAGTTAAGTGGTTGTGTATTGACCGATTTTAAAAAATGTCCTTGCAGTAAAATAATTGCCATAGTTTCAACGTGTTTCAACATGTTGCTTCCAAACCAGCGTGTACTCTATGCACTTATCACTCATGCAGGAAAGTTATTATTAGTAAGCTGTTTTAATTGTTTACAGTATTCTTTGACACAGATAGATGAATAGGTTTTACAACCGTTCTTAAATTGGATTACATCACACTTCAGTCTGAAAAGGGCGAGCATGTATCTCGGTGACCTCAGCATTTTGGGTATCTGCAGTTAGTTTGAGTCTAGGTTGGAAAACAACAGAACAGCGAAACCTTGAAAAGGGAAGTGTTGCAATCACTGAATGTTTGTGTTCCTGCGTGCTTATTGAGGCCTCAGTTCTCTCTGAGGCCCAGCCATAATATACAGCACTAGTCTAACAACCTGTAGCCCCCTCCCCTCCCCCATCCACCGCCTTTACAAGATCACAAGCTGTAGTGGCTGTTGATGCCTGCAGCTGTAGTGAAAGCATTGTGAGTTTGCTGCTAAGCTCACCAATAGATAGTCAAGTCTTTAAGTAGAGATACAGTGTTTGTTTTTCATGTTTCTCAACTCGTCACAGTTATAGCTCAGTACATGTTGATATAAATTTAGTATCATCGCATGACTTAAGCACACTTTGCATCAGGCATTCACAATGGCATCTATTCGGATTTATGATCAGGACAACGGCTTGTCATCATGGGATTTGCATTTACACTTTGTGTTCTTGTGGTCTTGTTTGCGTCTTGTCCGCTGTCTTTTCTCTGTCAGGTTTTTTTTCACTCAAATGTAATCAAGCTGGGGTCTGACCTCCACCAGACCACCTCCAGATGTCTCCTGATACATCAGAACTTAATCAAATTGCAGTGCATACTGCATGCATTTATATTAAGCAATAACATGAATATTTTTCTTTCCATACACCGAGCTATAGCTAGATTATAGTCTAGTGGCCTAAACATTAACGGATACATATTATATGACTTAAATCAATGTTGATATTTGACAACAATTCTAACTTAAAAGTCCTCTTACAAATGACGCTTTCAACTGCATCACATAGTCTTCATCAGTGGGTTGATGTTGCTTAGTTGTCATGAAGATGGATCTGTTGACACACTGTCATGATTTCTATACATGGCACTTTTAGGATTTCTCATTCATGTTGGCTTTAAATGAAACATTACTGCTGTTAAAGAATGTGGGATAGAGTTGGGAGATCCAGCAAAAGAGAGAAAGTGGACCCTGTAGAATTTGGATTTTTTTTTTGTCACACTCCTATTTCCAAAGTGGTCACGAATCAACTTAAGTGCTTTACTTTCCTGTGCTGTGTTTTTTCAAAAATGATCTCAGAGCTTCATGTAAAGCACTTTGATTTGCCTCGGTATTCGATACAAATCATCTAGCCCTGCCTTGTCAGGATGAATTGATTGTTAATTTTTTCGTGGCTGCTGCAAATGATTTAAAAAAAACTACAACCTTAAAGCTTAGCCAGTCTGGCTATCATCCCTGTTGTTATGAACTGTTATTTCGTTGCTCGTAGTCATGCTGAAATCGAGAGTCATACTTCTTCTTTTTAATTAACCTTAGAAGTTCATCCATCTCAGAGCTGTATATGCTAGCAGACGTGGCTGGTGGAGTTGGTCAATGGAAATCTGCCCATCTAATGACTGATTAATGATTCAGCACCATGGCCGTGTTTTCAGTCTTGTCTGGCTCAAAGTAGGTGATGTATGGAGAGCTGGAGCCGGCCCAGTCACCATGACAACCTTTGTGATGTCTCCCAGTTTTTTCCCTTTCTCAACAATACAGGGAGCATTTAAATTCTAGGATGCACCTGGTTTGTTTTGCTTGAGTTGTGTCATGGCATGAGTTTCAGGGGTCGCCTCTAAAACACTCTAAAAACAAAAGAAGTGACTATTTCTGCCAAAGTTTTGTTCCTCCACGAAATGTTCACACACGAAGAAGTCTGCTCGGCCAGTTCTTTCTCTGCTGCTGCTCTAAAATTCCTCACTTACACACCAGGGCTGCCATGTTCCAGTTTCCAATGTGAGCCACTATCGGTGCGGCCGGAGTGTATTAGATTCTCTATTGGGAATGCAGTGCTAAAAATACTGGCCTGGCTGAAAGTGTACACTGATAGGAGCCTGGACTCGCCGCTCTGTGATGAATCGCCTTCTCCACAGGGTCACTCGGTACTCTGCTCGTTGATTTCTGAGACTACAGAATCACTGTCCTTTGTATTGTTTGTGTGTGTATGAGAAAGAGGGAGGCTCGTAAATGTGTTCACTGGACCTACAGTAGTCTAGATCTGTTAGGAGTCTCCTCTTGCACTTTAATCGGAAATGTTTCATTTGGAGGTGGTTGTGTTGAAATTACAGGTTTGTGGCAAACTGTTCATGCGTGAAATTCAGCAAAGCTCCCAAGACCACAACGAGAGCTGCCGTTTAAATAAAAGAGAAATGAGCTTTTTAATGAGCAGAGTTTCTTTTAATAGCCACGGTTGAGATCCATGTTGGGGCATTTTGCTTTTATTTTAAACAAGTTGTAGGCTGAAGTCTGGATTATCGCTGCGGTGTGGGCTTTCTGGTTAAGGTCATGGAGTGAAAAGCTTGTTATTTGGACACTTTGTGATTGGACACTCTGTGTGTGTTTGTATGTGTGGTAGTTGTGTTGTACTGTTATGCAACAGAAGGTGTAAAATGAGCTGCTACCATAAAGAGGTGCACGCCTAGCTGTTAGCCTCTTTTTTTTTTTTTTTTCTTTTTTACCCCCTCTCATCGCTGCCTGGTTGGCCTGATGTGCCTGGCTCAATGGTGGGTAGTTTGGTAAACAAACATGGTCCTCTCACCAGGCAGCACACCTCCAGCTGTACACACGACCCGTGAACTGTAAAATCGGATTTGAAATGTCCCATGTTGCACCTGTAAAGGAAAACATCTTTATGGCCGTCATTGCTTTACTGTTATGTCACACATATGCCGAAGATGTTAGCCAATTTCTAAAAGTATACAGAGAGTTCAGGAATCCACATCACCGCCAGCTTTCCTCATACAGAATCCCAGAATGTAGTAATGTTTGATTTAGCTGTAGGATTTAAGAAATCAGTGCAGTACATTTTCTGCCGTTGCAGTATATTTAACATTGATGTAATGCTGAAATGAATGATGAGCCAGTTGACAACCGTAAATTACTTTGACAGTCATTATTCTCTTGTTATTATTATTTACTTTTCTCTTTTATTTATGAATAAATATGTTTACATTTTAGACTGTAGGTAGAACAATAAATTAATCTAAAGACCATCATAGTTGGGGAATTGTGAGTTAAATTTTTTCCCCTGACATTCAGTAGACTAAAAGATTTACTGATAGTAGGGGCGGGAATCACAGAGTAACTTATATTATTGTGATACATCACCCACAGTAACAATGTGATGTGACAAAGGGAAATTCTCTCAAAATGAATCTAGTTTCCCCAGTTTGTGCAAAAACTATAGTCTGTGACCCATTCTAGATGTGACAGGGTGTCAGACTATAGTCTTTTAAAGTGTTTTCAAGGTATTCCAGTGTATAGGAGGCATAAAACACACTGACTGCAACTGACTGCATCCATAACATGTGGCATCAGCCCAAAGTAAAACAGCCCCAAACTACCTGAAAGCTCATAAAAATATTTATATTTGTCATCAGGGTATCAATAATATATTGCAAGAGGGCCTATCACTAAATATATTGCCATATCAATATCTTGTTACACCCCTAAATGGTAGTATGAAAATGAAATTAATGTATTAATGCTGGCTAGTTGCGGGCAGCCATACATTCACATCTTATTGTGTCATTGTGATACAGTAGAATTGGAAATGATTGAGACAGAAAAAAGTTAGCCTGTCTGCAACATATTTAAGGAATTACTCATCTTACAGTATCATGTGTCTGGGTGACGACGGACAAAGCCACAAATCTACTACTGCTGCAATACTTAACTGTTAGTACTTCAATTCCCCTCACAGACAAATATTTTTAATACATTAGCTAATGTTTTTAATGGTCTTAAGTTACAGAAGCAACCCAAGCGTAACCAAGGATGCGCACAGCTTTAGTCTGATGACAGCACTCCATATTTTGACAGTGGCTTGCTGCCAGAAATGTGGTTGCTAAACAAAATGTCAGCAAAGATGGTCTGGTCTTCATCAAAGACAGGGACCTAACCACATATTTTTCAGTAAAATATCCCCTCTAATTACCAAGAGATCTATTTTTTTCCCCTCCTTGAGAGACCGTGTCTGACTTCTTCGACCCTGTTTTTCCAGTTTACAGAGACTTATGGCCATAACAGAAGACGTCTTGCTCTACGCATCAGTCACGTTCAGCAGTTGTAATCCTCGGATGGCTGCAGAAGATAAATTGTCTGAGAATTTTTATGATTTATTTCGTTTTCATAAGGAAATGGTATTTTAAGTTACCCTTAAACAGGATATTAGTAAATATCAATTAGCAAATTGTACAATGCGTTTAACCATAATAGCCCATAATAAAATTAGTCAAGCTGAATTTGAGCCTTGTCTTTACTTGCTTAATTTTTTGTGACATTCATGAAAGTATCTAAATTGTCTCTTACCTTTTTATGTGTTTTCAGTTTGCCCAAGCAAGAAAATCCAGAACAATGTGACCAACTTCCAGATGCTCGAGAACTGCACTGTGATCGAAGGCCACCTGAAGATCTTACTTATGTTTAGGACCAAGCCAGAGGATTTCCGAGGCCTCAGCTTTCCCAAGCTGACCGTAGTCACTGACTACCTTTTGCTCTTCAGGGTTTATGGCTTGGAGAGCCTAAGTGATCTCTTCCCCAACCTGACAGTCATCAGAGGCAACAACCTGTTCTTCAACTATGCCCTGGTGGTGTTCGAGATGCTCCAGCTGCGGGAGATCGGCCTCCATAGTTTGATGAATATCACTCGAGGAGCTGTGAGGCTTGAGAAGAACCCAGATCTCTGCTATCTCTCCACCTTGGACTGGTCCAAGATCCTGGACACAGTGGAGGATAACTACATTGTGGCCAACAAGAACGACAGAGAGTGCGGAGACGTGTGCCCGGGGGTGGCTTTCGGAAAGACGACCTGCCAGACAACAACCATCAACGGACACTTCAGTGAACGCTGCTGGACACAGAAACACTGTCAAAGAAGTAAGCCGTCTTTTCTTTTAATTCTCTGTATTCTCATACTCATCTGATATTTAACACATTATTTAATCTGCAAGGCAAACGAACAGCTGTAGTATAAAGTCTTGATCCAGGAGAAAATACAAACTCACAAGATGGAAAGCAATGTACTTAGTGACTTGAAAGGCTGTAGGATTAAAGCTACTGCAAAATAAAGACTTTAAAATTTACTTAATCACGTATTTTACACCAGCTCACTTAATTGTTCATCCATATAATTTCTTTATATGTGATGAGTTGGTTAAAATTTGTATGAATGTGTATATAAACGAATATATATATCTTGTATGTGTGTATATATATGTGTGTGTGTGTATTACATTACACACCTTATTGACTTAACTCACTGTCCAGGTTTCTTCTGATAGACAGCAATATGTAGGTACAGTCCTGGATCGAAGCTAAACACTGTGTACTGTGTGAAACAATTAATCACCAACAAATCTGATAATGAAATAATCATTTAAGACATCACTTGACAAGTGGAGGGAGCTACTGCAGTTTAACAGCAGACTTTCTAAATGCAGGCTCTGTGCATTTCTCCATTTTTGTGTGAGATGCATGAGACAAAAAAATGAATGAATATTTGCATGATGTAGGGCCTTAAAAATCTCAAACTAATTTTGTTTGGGAAAACATAAGATTGAATAAAACCCAGAAAAAGTGTAAAATATGCAATCTTTAAGTGGGGTTGCATTGCAAAAATAAAATCATTACTTCTAAACATTTGGACTACACTTGTTTTAGATGATAAACTATATCTGTAACACATAGTTTTATAATTCTCTACCATCACAACAACAATATCACATGAGTTTTTGCTAGTGACCAGCAGCAGCAGCTCTTAGTGCAGCTCTTCTCAGCTACTTTCCATCAACACATCGGTATTTCCATTCCCTGCTGTTTTTGCCACATCTAACCAGTCTTAACATTTACACAATTCAACTGGACCAAATAAAAGCAGAGGAGCCTTGCTGTTTGAAAAAAAAAAATAGCTTATTTTTTGTGACAGAATTAGTGACGAATTTCTGAAAAGTTGTTTTGCCAAAAGTAAGTTGTGTCCCTTTTTCAGTGTTGAAATATCAGAGCTGTATCATGTGCTCAGGTTTAGTAAAGTAGGCCAAGTTCGTTGTCAACGCAGCTTGAACCGTACTCTAACGTGACGCAACACCTCACCAGTTAGTCTGTGAATGTTTACTCTCTAAAGGCTGCAGTGTTTTCATGGCTCATGCTGTGTGGACGAGGTAAGATGATGATTAGACTCCTATAAGCTCAGCTCCTGCATCCTGGGCCATTCCCTCCATTCTGGCTTTCACAAACCACAAGCCCGCCCATTTCACACTGCCAAAGAGTTCAAGTTCAAGTGCTGAGAAGAATTTTGCGCATGGGTGCTGTCTGAACACCTCGGTTCGCACCATGACGTAACAGCATACAGTAGTTTAACGACTCTTTTGAACCAGTTTTCCCTGCACATGTCAAGCTCCTATTAATGTTTGTTTGGTGTCCATACACAGCTTCTCCAGAGCTGAGTTAAGCCCAGTATTATGCTCTTCAGTCCCTTGAGAGTGGATTTCATTACAGGTCCCATATTGTAGAAAATGAGATTTTAACTTTTTGATTCTCAGAAAATCTAGCTGTTATATAGATATTGTCCCATGTTTCAGAACCCTCAATCCGCAGATATACGCAAACAGCCCATCTTCAGAAACTAAAATCAAGCTGTCAGGAGTTCTGTGAAGTTGTGATGTCACAACTACATGGTTACCACCCATTCCCCCATTCACAGCCAGTCAGAGGAGAGGCTCATTAATGTGACAGATACAAAAGGACCTGTTCTTTCTAGAGCTCCAGAGAGAGAGATTTTAAGAGAAGGGGTTTAATGATTTTTGTTTCTTAAAACCACAAAATTATCTTGTTAAAGATATCAAAACTTAACATGGGAAAAGTATACAATATGGGACCTTTAATTCCTGTTTTTCTTGATGTAATTTTTTATTCATCACAATAGCAGAAGCCCAGAAGGCTGGTGTCAAATTGTGGTGAGGTGGTGAATATCAAGGCGGAAGTGTTTTAAAGAGTCACAGAGCAAAAATGATTTCCTAACTGTGCACCATTCTTTGACAATGAATCAAGACCAGACGCTGCCTGGCAAGCAAGATTTCAAGTCATGGACCTGCATTCAGCATGGGCAGGGCCTGTGGTCTTGTGGTCTGGGACCTGTGGTTTTTTGCCTACTTTCACTAAAGCATGAAAAGACCCGTTAAGCCCCAGCTGAAAACCACAGGAGAGGCATTCGGTGTTCTCTTCAGATCTACGCTCTTAATGTTTTTTATAGACCTGCTGTAGTTCTCAAGTAAGCTACATTTTCCAAAACGGTTGGATTCTTTATTTCTAGCCTTCCCTGGTCTTAGATCTGCTAGTGCTGTGACTCATATAGCTTTGAACACACACACACACACACACACACACACACACACACACACAAACACAAGATGCATCAACAATATAAATAATAGGTCTCATTCCAAAAATAGTGATTTTGAGTTAAAGTAAAATAGCTAATCATTTTTTTACATGCACAATAGATTTCACTTAAATGCAGAATGGTGGTTTGATGCTAGGTGTGTTTTTAATCTTTAAAATAATAGAGTGAAAAATGGTGACATTGCTTCATTAAAAGGTTTTGTACTGAGAAGTACAGGCAATGGATAAGTAGCGTAAGTGCCAGAGGTGACTCTGGGTCACCTCAGGTTTCTGTAGTCTATACACCAACAGAAAATAAAGCTGCAGAACCACGAGGCTTGGCTTAGCTCCCATATTTGGAGTCACAACCCATTTCTCTTCCCTGCCCCGTAACGGGGGTCATTTTAGCTTCTACCAGAGCACCCTCCGCTAATTTCCCCCTCCTTTTTACCCTAAATTGGGTGCATCTGTTTAGTAAAGTGGCAAAGCAAGGTTGCAGGAGATGCTCATTACCAAAGCTGATTAGATTTGGCTACATGCACACACACTCACAAAAACACACACACCATGTCAACAGCTGTAATAGTGGCAAATACAAGACATCATCTTGTAAAGCATCTCTGTCATCTATGGAATTGACTCTTTGAAATCCTATCCAAAGTATAGTAGGGTCCGAAAGCCTGAGACCACAATAAAAAAAACTCTAATATTTTCACATAAAACTGGAAATAATCTGAAATTTTGAGGATTCAGAGAGATTTAAAAACAAGTTTCCAGCAGATTGTTGCTTACTAAGTAGTTAGTAGTAAGTTGCATGGCAGTAGTAACATGGCATCAGAACTAAGTGAAAGTGTCAGAAGTCAAATTGTGTTTCTCAGCAAAGAGGGGCTTTCTCAGTGTCAAATCATGGCTTGATGAAAGGTTTCTAAAGGGCAGCACATGGAATTCTGAAAGGCTCTGCAGTGACTGAATGAGTTGTATCCAAAGCACAAATCAGGTAGGCACCATCAGAACAATTAATACATCAAGGTTAGGTCCCTGGGAGCTAAAAAAAAAAAAAAAAGCAACTTCATCTTAGAGACAGAATTTGCTATTTAATTAACACAGGATTCCAATCAGCAAAAGTTGTGTGTAAAAGCTGGTTGTCTTGTAGTGGTCTCAGAGGATGAGAAGTGGTTTCTAAGCCACTTCTCAGGAGGGGAAACAAGGCCAAACACTTAGGCCAAACACTCAGCATTATACAGTTGATGCATACAGCGGGAAAAGTCCTATTTACTGATGAATCCAAGTTTGAGACCTATGGACACAACAAAAGAGTGTATGTAAGGAGCCAAACAGGAGAGAGAATGATACTGCAGTGTATCAAACTCACAGTGAAACATGGTGGTATGAATATTTAGGTCTGGGGGTGAATGGACTGCACCCTGACTGAGAACCAGTACTGCTCCATTCTTCAGAGATGGCTTTGTACCCTCTGGTTGTCATCTTGTTGGAAGGGGATTCCTACTGCAGCAGAATAATGTCCCAAACACACCTCAAAGCTTATAAGTTTATTAAAAAAAATAAATGCCATACTCCACAAAGTGGTGGAAATCATTAGTCGAATACAAAAAACGTTACTCTGATGGTGGACAGTATGACTTTAGCTAGATTCACCAGACTGGTAGCAGTTAATCTCTAAAACATCAAATCCTGTCTTTCATCAGTCTTTGTAGTACAGGATTCACCCCAGGAAAAGTGGTAGCAGACGTGTTAAAAGATAGGTTGTTAATATTTCAAGCGTGTCTTAAAACAACAGTTAGATGCCAATATTAACACTGAAAGAGGTTTTCCTTGCTCTAATCTTTCCTCCTCTTCATACTGGCTATTAAAAGATCCCCATTCAAATGTGCTTTCAATGTAAGTAATGATGGCCAAAATCCACAGGCCTCCTCCTGTGCAAAAATGTGAACGTTAAAAGTTTGAAGCATCAGCTGTTGAAATTAAACAAATCAAATCAACATCTTTTACAGCCTTTTAAGTGCCAAAGCTTTATATTAGCTTCACTTTTTAATAGATTTTTGCACAAGAGGAGACTTGTGGATTTTGGCCCCATGTACTTGCATTTTAAGTGCATTATAAAACGATCTTCTAATGGTTGATATGAACAGAACGAATGATTATGGCAAGAAAAAAAAATTGTTTGTTTTGGCACCTTAGTGTTTTTTGAAGACAGGCTTGAAGATTTTTTTTAAACCTGTCCGTTTCTTCTCCTTCTTCTTTGAGCTTCAAATTATAGTTCCTCTTTTACGACCACATAGTCTGTACACGCTGTGACTACACATGTGTGAAAACACCCACATACACCCAGTGTAATATGAACAGAGGTTTATGTCTGTCATGCAGTTTATTTGTTTCAGACTATAACGGATGGATGTTAATGCAAAGAAATATCAAGAACTGCTTTGAAAAACCCTGTTACTGGTAATAACAAATAATTATGAAGCCTCCTTATAAGGTCTCAAATCTTTTATGAGCTCTGGCTTTTTAAATCGGTTGCAAAACAAAGTAGGCCTTTATTTCCTCTTTAAAAATTGAGTTGAAATTATGTCACAACGGGAAATATTACTGGACTATATTTTCATTTAATGAAGTACTGGTACTTGCCAGCACAAAGTATAAAATGGGTAAATAATGGGTATTTGATTATATTGTGGTAATAATTATTTTTAAACACGTGGCACGGCTTATTTGGCTGTTTGGACGTCAGATAAGCTTGAGCCCTGAAGGAGATTGGCTGCTGAAAATATTGGCTGTGACTCAAGAAATCAGGGGCTTCCCTGTCAGGACCTGAAAATGTCCACCAAAAGATTACTTGTTACTTTGGGGCCAACGTAAAAAGCCACCCAGTGCAATGGTGTAGCTCTTTGATGTTTTTTTTAATAGTTTCTGGATAGCAACGGCAAATTATGTCACAGATTTATAAGGCTTTGGATACACACACACACACACACAGTACTTAGTAGGATCAGTTCATTGTTGCTTTGGTGCAGCTCATGAGATTTGTTGGCAGTATGAAAAATTTAGAAAATCTGCATCCTTTTTAAATTAAGCTATGAGTAAAAAAGGTATTAGGAGTAAAAACGTTGGCTTGGTGCATCCCGAGTCACAGGAAAAATTGGATTATTAGGTTAGACTTTACTCTTTTAGCTGAAATAATTAAAAGCATGTCATCGTCCCCGAAGGGCATTGTAAAAATCTTTGTTTTTCATTGTAATCAAATGCAGCTTGTGTTTGTTCTCTTTGCAGGCCATTTACTGAGAGAGACATAAATGAGCATATATTTCCCAGGTGGCTAGTATTTTACACACATTATTATAACTGATCTTAATTATCTACCGTCTGCTGGAGATTAGGCACCCGGGGGGGGCTGTCCTTCTCCTCCCTCCTCCACAGCCGCTGCAGCAGCCAGCGTATGAGTTCAGAGGAGCTGTTATATATTTAATAAGCTCCCATAAGGTGGAGAGTGGCTCTAAGCGAACGCCTCAGCCTCTGATTGGTTTGGCACCTAATGCACTCATAGCATGTGTTCTTCTGTAGCCTGTGTGCAGGGGAAGACTACTGTCCATGCAGTCTTTCACAATTAGAGTATTTTCCAATGAAACGTTTGAGCCAGGTCAGGTGAGGACCCTGGTTGCTGGACCTTTCTCGATATGGAGGTTCCAAATTTACCCATGGCGATAGAAGTGGAGATTTGTCAGGGTCAGCATGTACGTAAACGCAACACAGACATGGGTTATAAATCAAACAGGGTCATAATCTGTGTGTGTTTCTGTGCAGACAGACAGAGTGGATGGCTATTGTTTAGTCCTGCTGCTAGGAAACAGGAGAGTAACACTATGGTGTAATCGTGGATATGAACACATCAGTCATTCACTCGGGCTGCGTCGGAAGGAAAAGCGAGGCCGCTGGTGACTGCTGAGGTGAGGAGGGGAGAAGGTGCTGGGGCAGGTCCCACTTCACCGGTGACCTCCGCTCTGACCTCCGCTGACCTCGATGAGGCTCCCACACGCAACGATTAACAGTGGCGCCACGATCCTTTTCCACCCCAAACAATGGTGGTCCTAGAGGTTCACGGAGCGTTCTTCCCAATTGTTTCCTGTCTTTGTTGCCGTGCTTCCTCTCCGAGGTTATGAATGGACACATGGGCCTGGAGCACAGCCTCGGTAGCGGCAGACACTTTTATGAGCCCAAAATACTGATGGCTGACCCTCAGGGGTCAGAAAGGCAGAAAAGAGAGCAAACTTAGCCGCTAGTAAAAGCTGTCTATGGGGGGAAAAAGAAGATATTGTTTCTTGGCTTTATTATTTTTGGATGGAAGTGTCCTCCAGTGTGACAAACCCCCGAAGAAACTACGGCTTTATTGCATTGTCTTGATTTATGTTCAATATTGGCACTTTTTAGTTAACTATTACTGTATGACGCTTATTTTTTACCTGCTACCAGTGTACATTTCTTTTTGATGTCTCTTGGGCATCTGCATAGGACAGTTTCAACAACCTTATGGCGTTCATATTGCCTGTAGCATTGCCTTGAAAATATGAAATGTATTTGAAAGCCAAGCCAGCCTTGTCCTCCTCTCTCACATGAATCATTCTGTTTCTATTTTGATGTGGTCTCCATTCATCCTGCATCCTTTATACATTATTAAATTTTAAAGCTTAAGTCCACAGCTTTGTGGAGTAAATTAAATTGTGCTTGGTCTAAAACAAAGGTGGTAGAAAATCCAGGGATAGTTTGGTGCCGTTCTGTCCTTGCTGTGTGTAAACAGCTTCTCCACTGAATGAAAGAGTCTTTAACCCATCAGCTAAAACAAACTTACTTTACCTTTACACACAATATGCAATATAAGTCCCCCGGTACAGACTGTGATTTTATTACAGGAATGCAATGTCTGTGCAAAGGTTAAGTCAAACAGCATCCAAACACAATATATACTGTACATGCACACATGGCTTGTGAGTGTATTGCATGGTAAGGGCTATAGATTTTCTTATTAGCTAGTAGATTAAAAGTAGAAAAGAATCATTACAACTCACTCACCACGTTCACATTTTTTCCTTTCTGTATTTGGTTCCCTGTGCAAAGGCTTCCAAACCAATACTTTTTTTCCCTTGCATCAACATAAATGCTTCTTCCGTTTTTTATGCAGATTATAAGTTAATATATTATTATTTATATATTATTATTATTAATAAAGTAAATGTATTACTTTAAACCCAAGGTTTAAAATGGTAAATAAGTATTTTAAAACATATTTAACACAAAATAGGAGAAGAGATGTTAAAGTATTAGCTCAAAGGTAAAGGAGAGGCTATTCTGGCACTCAAAATCTGCAAGTTCCCAAGTTTTATTAATGCTTTCGGCCTGGAAGGATGAATCAGAATAAATAGTTTAGATGAGAGTTAAAACACTCGACAGGGTTCTGATGAAGCAAAAAGGAAGAAAAGAATAAGAAAAGCTGCTGTTTATTTGAATTTGCCAGAGCAATATGTATAAACCACTAATCCTGTTATGCAGAAGATCACAATGTGAGAAACTATATTCTACAGTTGAACTTTATCATAATCTAGTTAGTAGAATTTAATAGATACTTAAAGTTTTTTGTGAAACTTTGGTTGGTTGGTTAAAAAAGGCAACTGACAAGATCCAACAGATGCGTACAAGTCGTAAAAGTCTGGTTTGTTTTTTTATTTTCTCTCCATGGTTATGTATGTAGAGGGCTTTTCTACTAGCCTAAATCCAAAATGCTCTCTGAACCCCCCCCCCCCCTGCACACATACACACACATACACACACACACACCCCTTTTCCTTTGAGCTGACTTAACTGCTCTGGCACTCAGGCTTGTGGAGCTGCACCCTGCGAACCCTCGCCGTTCAGCTACTGGAGCCATTCCCATGGAATCCCAGACATTTCAGGCATTTGTTAAAGCTGGGCCGACAGGCGTTTCTTCACCGCAGTACGCGCTCACACTAACCATAGCCATTCGATTTACAACAGCTCACTGCTGTTTTACTGCTGGTTTAATCTGACCCGCAGAAAAAAAACTGTTTTTTTTTTTGTTTTTATATATGCTCTCACAAATTTGACCCAGGTGTTTTCTTGGTTTCTTTTGTCATTTTTGCATTAAATGAGAATGTTTGAGTGTCATCATGACACTGTATTAACCCCCATGTCATCACAGGTTGTGTCAGATGTTTTCTATCTTTTCTTGAGTGGCTAGTGATGTGTGTGTGTGTGTGTGTGTGTGTGAAATATCACCAATGTATAATAGCATAACACTTCACTCCATAAAATAGCACTGATGCGTCAGTGCCAAGCCTTAATATTTTACTTCATACTCAAGGCTGCGTATGATTGAAAAAGCGAAAAACATCTTATGTGCTTTTGAGAATTATATTTTGTAAAAATAAGTTTATTCAGGGACACAGGTGTGACTGATTTTGGCATCTTAGTGCCTTAAAGGCTCCAAGGAGTGAAATACTGCAGTCCAAGTGAAACAAATACAAATCTGTTATTGAAGAGGGAATGAGCAATAAATTTGTACATCTAAAACATTAAATATTCATTAATGTTACAACTGTAATTTCTCTCCTATCTCGCTAAATAACCAAGAGGTTATTATCATGATTGATTGATTTTCTGTTTGATATTTTTGATGTGAATCCATAGGACTGGACAATATAAACAAAAATGGTATTGCAATATTTAGTTTTTTTAATATATATATATATATCTGATTTGTTGATAATTATCACAATATATTTTAATAGTAATATAAATGCTAATAAGTATAAATGCTTTATTTGCAGTATTCTTTTTAGGCCAGAACAATAATATACATCAAATTATTTATTACAGTATAAAAAAATGAATAGTTTACTTTCCACGCTGAATAAGTGTGTATCCCCCCACATCTTCAGCCATGCGACGTCTGTGTCTGGTCAGGAATTTGCCGGCCGACCCGGTCGTGATGAGAAAACTGTCTGGGTAGTGCAGAGCAGATTTTAAAAGCCAAGGTTTTAGAGGTCCCTCATTACCTACAATTTCTATGATTTCTTTGTCTTTGGCAACAGTTTCTTCACACTGGGTTCGCACTCTTCCGTGGAGGCTACTGCACACAGGTGGTCATTCTGAGTTGTTGTGAGTGGGCTGGAAACATGTGTCAACCACATGCGTTCGTTTCTCTGCTGTAGGACTGGCTGGTTATGTAGTGTTTGGTTTTTAGGTATGAAAAAAAGTCAAACACTTCTTAAATGAATTATCTTTATCCTCAAAATTCTAAATTGTTTTATTTCCCACCCCTGTGGAGCAGTGAGACTTAGTAATGTAACATCTTTTTCCTCATGATTTCCTTTTTTTTATACGACACAATAAGCTCTTGCTACTATAAATGCTATACTATAAATGTAAAATACAAGCAAAGCAAAGCAGTCACTGCAACTACAATTTGCCCTTTTTGCAGAGTGAACCTTCTTTTGAAATTGTTATTTCAGGGGATTCAGGGAACCTACCAGAGTGACTCTGATTTCATGATTATTTTCTTCCTGAAAGAAGAATATTTTTTAATGATTTCTACTGTGGCTCTCTTAGTGATGAGAGTAGTTATGTTGGTTAAAATTTTAATTTGAAAAGAAAATGGTAATTTGACATGGCATTAATGACATTAATATGACAAATGCTTTTAAATTCATAACAGGTAGTCAAAGTGAACCTCAGAGGTAGTCATTATTCAGCCTGATACTGAACCCTGGAAGGAAATGAAGATTCAAGGCTGTGGCTGTGCGTCATTTGCCTGTCAAGCAGGCAGTGTAATTGCCCATCAATGAGTGCACAGTGTTTATCATTTCTATTCCAGTCACGGACAAACTGGATATCCTGCCTTCAGATGACAGTGGCGGCAGGGTGGCATTAAAAACAAAAAGTGTTTTTCCATGTTGTTTGCGTGTTTTTGTTCTATTAAAGGAGGCCCGGGCCAGTTAATGAAATTGTTTACGGTTCCTGTTGTTAGACCAGTCATCTCAACCCGAGCGCTGCTGCTGCTGCTGCTGCTGCTGTTGCTGCTGCTGCTGCTGCTGCTGCTGCTGCTGCTGCTGCTGCTGCTGCTGCTGCTGCTGCTGCTGCTGCTGCTGCTGCTGCTGTTGCTGCTGCTGTTGCTGCTGCTGCTGCTGCTGCTGCTGCTGCTGAGTCAGACCAGATGACAGGTGGTTACCAGGGAAAAAAGAGACAAATAAATCATCGTCATTAACCTTTGCTTTCATCATCACGTTCAGGCAATCATTTCTCCTTTTTGACTGGTGTATTGAACTCCTCTTGTGTTTTCATAATGCTGTGCAATTCATTTTGCTTTAGTTTTAATTAGATTCATGGCAGATTGTTTTTCCTGATCTTTAGAATGATGCATGCTTCAATATTTTGTCATCATTTATTATCAGTGCCAGTGGATATCTGACTAAATGTCAGAGTAAGGGTATAACAGGAGTATTTGTGATAATATTTCATGTTGCTTTTATTCTGTTTTTGTTGTTTAAAATATCTCAGATTTGATGAAACTCAGCCCCTGTTACTGTGTTTATCATTCATTAGGCTGCAACTATCTATTATATTAGCTATCAATTAATGTGTCGATTCACTTTCTTTAATTCATTAGTCAATTGTTTATTGTATAAAATGTCCATAACCAGTCATAAAATAATCAGTATGTCACACAGCCTAAAGTGGCCTCTGAAACAAATTTCCTATTTTCCTATGTGAAAAGATATACAATTTACAATAATATGAATGAAAAGAAAAACTGAGAACACAGCAAAAAACCCTTACATTAGAGATTGGTATATTTCTTATTTGTAGTGAGTAATTATCGTAAATCGTATATTGTAAATTTTTTTAAGCTCTTTTCAGCTCTTAATACTTTTGTGAAATGTCTACAGACAATTTGATCATTAAAAATAATAAATATTTGACAGATTTTAATTTTAACTTCCTCAGCTGTTGATCATTTGAGTTAAAATTTCTACTTGGTAGCTTCTGCCCTTAATCATTTGAAATTGCAGAAGTGAAAGATGCTGATCTGTGTTGTGTGGATGTTTTAGTGATAATGTAGATAATTTGTCAACTGTTAATTTATGTAATTGGCATCAGATACATTTTCCACTGTCATTTGTTTGCCTTTATAGAAACAATTACATTTTAATAGGAATTTGTGTATTTTTTTCATTTTCTGGACTCGTTTCAAAGTCAACATCTAGATGTCAGGCACTGGATTTTATTAATTTATGGTTTATTTAATGTCCCTCTATCTGCCCGTTTCCATTCCCTTTTATCTCATACTTATTAAAGGTATAGGAGAGCTGCAGAAGGTAGACGAGACATGTTTGGAAATTGAAGTAGGGACTACATAACATCTGTTCCTCACTAGTAGAGAGGAAATCAGGCCACTCTGTATTAACGTCAGATGTTAGTGTGGTGGAGACGGAGGTGTGTGTGTATGTGTGTGTGTGTGTGTGTGTGTGTGTGTGTGTGTGTGTGTGTGTGTGTGTGTCTGTGTCTGTGTCTGTGTCTGTCTCATCAGGGCAGAGACATCAGTCATCACCAAAACCAGATCATCCAGAACGGTATGTTCTTTGCTAAATTTGATGCGCTAAGGGGTAATGTCAAAGGTTTGGATTTTATTGGAGAGCTTGTAATGTTATATTTGCAGCAATTGTTATTCTGACAGTTTTTCAGTTGAGAAGTTGTATTTTTAGTGGCAGATTTTCTGATCTGTCTGCCACCTGTATGTCCTTTTTATAATAGGAAGATTAAATACAAAAGTTTAAAAGGCAGACAGTTAAGGCAATAAACCAAATATCAATAGTGAATATAATAGCAAAATCACTATTTTGTAAACAAAGATTCATTATCGATAAAACATCGTTGGGATAACCATTGTCAAAAGCATCAAAAAATATCTGCGAAAACAATTGTTAAATTAAAAAAAAAATGTTTTACAATAGATCATTTGGAACTCCACACACTTCTCAGCTGTGCTGCAACAGAGATGTGATCGACCAAACACAAATTTCCGATGATGAAGACAAGATGGTCAAAACGTTATTCTATGTTGGGGAAGAGTCATTGGCCTTTAGTCATATACTGACACTATGCACCAACCGTTCTTAGATCTGTGTGAATTCACCATTTTATCTGCAAACAACAAACACAACTTTAGACCTTTGACATATTTTAAGCCTCCAACAGTAAAGTCGGTATTCAAAAATTAGGTAAACAATAACGTTCATACTCCTATAATGTCTGCAAGAAAAATATAGTGTGGAGGATTCTTGCAAACCAAATGAAGGACATTCATCCATCATCTGTGTTGAGGCACAGGCTCAGCTCTGCATACAGCTTAGTGAACTTGAACCAGCAAAGTCTGCTGTAATGAAACCCTTGTGTCGCCAACACTAACAAATGAAGTAGCCAGTTAGGAACGAACGTCAGAAGACAGAAAAACATTAGGATTTATGTGAAAAGCTTGAATTTGCATATGTTTCTTGGTTAAAAATGTGCCCTAACCCAGCTACCAGCTACACATTGGTTATTAATATTTGCATATTACGTTTGAGGTTAGAGCTAAACAATGAATCTAATCAAGCGGTCTAACTCAAGTGCTCAGTGTTTGGCAAGGTATTTAACAGTTGAGAGAACATGTAATTGGGGCTTTAAAGCCATGTCCTGTTTGATACATGACTCAAACTTTGACACTTTTATTTAGTACTCAAGATTCTGGCCTGTTAATCTGCCAGTTGCTTTAAATTGTCAAAAGTGTGGAAAGGATATCACTATATTCAAAAGCACTTTATTTGTTCTTCCCTGAGGTTCCTCTCTTCTGGGCTTTCAGCAAAAAACTTCTTTCATAAGATACTAAATACGGCCCTTGTCATGGCCGTGGAATTTTAATTACCAACCAGTGCACCACCGCGCTCCGTTTGGCATTTTCTGGGGTCTAATATGATCTGAATGCAAAGCGCCTGAATCTGCTGTTGTTTCATTCCTGTCGAATAAAAAAAGAACACCGCAGAATGATTTTATGGGTGATTGTGGTTATTGGCAAGTAGAGCTCTTAATTTCAGGCAGAAATCCCTGAGTTTTAGGATTCAGTGAAGTTTGATACAACCATCCCTTGCTTGTATAAATGTATTACTAATTGTTTGGTGTGTTCTGATTCAACATTCAACAGAAACTATATATATATATATATATATATATATATATATATATATATATATATATATATATATATATATATATATATATATATGAAATATATGAAAGTCTTTTTAACTCTTCTTGCAGTACATGTAGTGTTTGCAGAACAGTTGAGCAGACAGGGAACTGTTTTGTCATTCCTTGCAAGCGATGCGGATTCTTTCTGCCTTTTCGACACCCCACGTTGTTGAAGCCTGCCGTTGGCTGGCAGCCTGTGCAAATCTGTTTCTTCACCTCCTGTTTCCAAGTTGGCACCGTCCTGACAGGGTTTATTCATCTCTGTCACACAGGGGCCGCAGTTGTGTCGGTTTGTTGTTGTTGTCCATTTTGGGCTTTGGGGGATTGAGCGTCTCATTGTGTGGCTCTCCCCCCTCATCCAAGAGAATCCTCTACTAATGAGATAAAGAGTCGGGTATTCGTGCTGCATTATGCCGCGGCCTTCATGTGATCCTTCTGCACTTTGCACAAACTGCATGTCAAGAGATAGACAGGCCCAGACCAGTGGGACAGAGGAACCACGGATAAGGATATGAAGGACTTCAGACGAGATGGGATACTACACATGTTCAATACTTCTTTTTTTTTCTAAAGTCGTTGCTAGTTATAAACAGACCAAAGTCCAACTGCAGACCCAGCAGATGCCTCCCAAAAAATGATTGATTTATTGTTCTCAAGTGATTTGACTCTGTCCAAATTGAAGATAAGTAGAGGAAATGCTGAGGAGACTAAAGTCAAGCTGAGCATAACTAATTGACACAGGTGAAACTGAGAAAAGGCTGTTGATATCCGGGAACGTCGTTATAGTCCCACTGTTATGTTATCAATACACTGATGCCAATGTTGACTTCTTTCTCTTTTTTTTTTAAACACACCACTCAGAATAGACTCTGCTACTTTGGCTCATCACTACCAGAGCCTCACTAGGCTCCGCCTCCACATCAGATATCGACCAATCATTGATGACACAGAAGAAGAAAACCAAAAATAACATTAAAACCAAAACAGATAACCAAGCAAAAATAAATAGCTGGGAGAATCGGACCAATTTTCAATAAATCACAATATTTCTTGCATATCAAATATCTTGATGCATTTATTTATTTATTTAATAAATACAATTTAGCACAAATTTGTCTGCTGCAAGTCCAAGATTCATTTTACGGCTTTGTTTACTATACGATGTGCCCTGCTGTGTGGTAATAAAACTTTATGGAGAAGCAGCATTGAGTTTTTATGTTCCACATATCTGGAACCAAGTGCAGGTCTGCTATAACTATCAGTTCTTTTAACCCCCTGAAGCCTACGTAGACAAAGAAATCCCTGGATAGAAATTTATATTATTCTTTTGCTTATTCCTTAAGTCAATAGCAAGTATTATAGACTATAGGATTCAGGGAAACCATTCTATGTTTCTGCGACATTTAGGGAAAAAAAACATTGGAAAAACTTTTTTTGTTTTGTTGAATAACTCCACCGTCAACCTGGGAACATATGTTTTTTTCCCAATGTGAAAATTTGTATTTATATGTTTATGTGAGCTCCGCGTTCTTAGTTCTCCGTATGTGTTTTACAGCATCGTGCACTCCTCAAGTGAACCAGCCGGCTTCTATTTTGTAAAAACACGGGCCTTAAATCGGCTGTGATTGCCCTAACAGGCACCATTCACGGTTTCAGATGCTTAAATAAAGGATGCAGATGCAATGCAATCATATCATTTTAATTGTTTAATTTTTATAATCTATATATATATATATATACACCAAATAAATTATGGATATCGCTAAAACCTACCCGCTGAGGTTGCGACTAATAGGGAGGGGGGAGGTCATCAGTACATATTCATAATCCTGCTGTTTATCATGTTAGAGTTTAGCCTATCATCTTCACTGCTCCGCCTTTGAATATCTTGTTAAGCTTTGAATATAGCCCCGCTAGTTATCAGCGGGTGGTGTGTTGTGTTTACTGCCACAGAAACAGAATAAATCTTCAGGTTATTAGCGTGACGTCACCTCTCTGTTGTCTCTTATCAGACTTGCGAACGCTACCAGCAGCTTTCCACCATGAGGAACAAACCCACGCTACAGTTATCAGTGTTTTGAGATTCATGCTTAGTGGTATTATTTTCTGTGAAGGGATATACTGTTAAATAACAGGATACATTATCTGACTATTTCCTGCTCTTTGAATTAATTTTCCTTTTCTTCTTCAGTTACACATATCATAATACATGAATATTGTGAATATATCTTTTTGTGAGTTCATCTATGATTCCCATCCCTTGTTGCAGGCTGCCGATCCTGTAATGAAAAAGAAACTGGGACAGTATTGAGGAGATTTGCATGTTTCAAGGAAAGAATGACAAATGATGGCTTGGGGTGGCCCCACTCTCAAACGTCCTCGGGGTCCCGGCCTTGAAAACACTTTTGACAAGCACACAAGAAGCGATCTCCTCAAGTGTGGTCACTACTGTTTATCATGTTAAAGCCTCTATAATGTACGATAGTGAACAAAAACGCTAATTTAGGACCAAACACCGACATCGCTTTCAGCTCAGCGGACATGGCTAAGTCAGCTGCTGGCAAAGTGAAATGTGCAAAGCTTTTGGACAGTGAGTGGTTTGTTTTGGTTCTTCATGAAAGTGGTTGCCCACTCGTTCTCTCAGGTGGTGCTCGGGGCATGTCTGCAGCTACACGTCAGTCACTAAAATGGATTGACCCACATTAACCTCAGTTTTTTAGTTTCTAAAACTCCACATCCACTATTGCCTCTGTTTAAAAAAAGAAAGAAATGCGAAACCTTTAAACCACGAGAAAAGATGCATAATAGGGATGCAAATATATCATTTTCAGCATTGATTATGATTAGTTAATTAAGATACTTATTTAGTCTATGAAATGTAAAATAAAACTGAAAAATACAGCAAAGTTCTGATAGGTGATGTCTTCACTTTTCTTTGTCCAACCAACAGTCCAAAAAAGATATTTAGCAAATGCTTGAATTTAAGAAGCTGTTACCAGTAAAAGTGGAATTCCTGCTTGATTAATTTTCAGAATTGCTGCCGAGTAATTATCAACTGGACAATGAGTCCCATAAAAGCTTGAACTCTTATGCAATGTTTTGTATTTCAACAGAACCCTTGTTTGTCACTGGCAAGATAATTGTTTTTGCCTAAATGTAGTGAACATGCAGTTCAGTCATTAATTAAATAATAAGTTGAAGGCCTACTGCAACATAGCAATGATTCTCACTCAAAAAAGAAACACATCAATTTAGAAGGAAAAACAAATTTCATTTGATTAAGGACACAAAAAATCATAATAACAGAGGCTCAGGGATTACTTATACTTCCATCTTAAATCTCAGATTTTAGCAAGATTATAATAGTTTGGTTATTTCATTTAAACTTTTTTGTTTCAGTTTAGTTTTTATTAGATTTTTAAAGTAGGCTTGCTAGGTTTGTTTAGTTTGTATTTGTTGATAACAGCTTGGTTTTCATTTTATTATGTTTCAGTGTTAGTTTGAGTTAGTTGTTTTATGGTGTAGTTGCCAGGAACGAGATTCAAAAAGGTTAGAAGAAGTAAAACTGGCAGAGAGAGGATGAAGTAAAGTAAGATCAATAAAGAAAGATAGATTTCCTATTTTCCTATTTAGCCTATTTTTTTTTTTTTTAATTTCAATTGGCAAAAATGATATTTCCGTTATAGATTTTATTCATTTTCTTTAACAGTAACACCCTTGGATTTTAGGCAGAATGGTCATTAATTGTTGAAATGTGTATCTTGGCATGGCTGTGAATATTAGAGTCATTAAACCCTGTTAAAAATGTTTTTAAAAAACTAATGATTTGTGGACATGATGTGCATGATTCAGCACTTTAAGGTACAGTTGTTCAGCTCAACAACCAACATTACACGATTGTCTCTACATAGGTTTTAAACCCAATAAAACAGAACCTTTCTCTAAATAATGAATTTCTGATTATAAAGATTTCGTTTGGGTGCTCTGGTTTTTGATCTGACCAAGATTTATGTGCATGATGAAACAAATCAAAAGTACTTAAGAACGACATGTACTTCTGATTAGTATGAAAAAAGCCAGTGAGAAGACTGAAAGAGTAGAGCTCCCTTTAGTTCAGCCCCACTCTGGCTCTCATGTCTTTTTTTCCCCCCCTCTCTCTCTTGCATACCTCCCACTGCTGCTGCTGCTGTCTGACTGGCTGAGAGCAAAGAGAGAGGGACACAAAGGGTTAAACTGTGTGCCTGTCTTCCTTGGAGATGGGAGAGGCCATTTGAATGGCTAGCTTCTGCAGCTAGCCAACACATTGGCTAAGGCTGAGGGTGGATCTGCTGCGGGCCTGTGCTACGGCATGGAGCCCCGCTACAGGATCAGGAGTCTGTGAAGCCACACGGCTACGTTTTTGTGCTGTGTGTGTGTGGGTGGGTGGGTGTGTGTAACATGCATTTGAGGCAAAGTTGAAGAGCAGATTTTGAAGCAAAGTTTAGAGATGGAAGGAGTACATCATATGAGAGAAGGTTTTATTTTTCAATGTGGAAATCATCTTTCGGACTCTGCAAATTCCTATCGGAGCAAGTTACTTGGACAAAAGGTGGTTATATCATTTGTTTTTCTAGCGTTGTGCCCCCCTGTGCTTCCCCCCTCTCACTCTCATTCTCCTATTATTGCTGCCCTCTACACACACACACACACACACACACACACACACACACTTCAGGCATTTTAAGAGCTCACTTCTGTGAATGCAAGACGACAGGGGGGTCCATGTTGTTTTGTTTGTTTAAGGCTTGACTACATGACACTTATGAAGTTATACAATTTTGGACGACCACCCCATGAATCACACTCAAAACTAGAAAGTCAACAGAGAAAACAATTGCAAAGACTGACAGATAAATAAAATGTATTGTCTAACACCTTAATGTCCCCTCCTATTGGTTTCAATTTATTTGACTGCATGTTTGTCCCATGAAACCCGTAAGATCCATAAAAGGCCGGCATGCTTACATATTTACGGCCTGACCTGTAACCCGCACCTAACCTCAGCGACTCATTACCTCCCCCACTGCTGAACGGTCCTAATCCGGCTCTCCTGGATGAGAAGATTATCTCGGTGGGCAGGTCATTCTGCAGTATTTATCTCTGAGAAGCCTCCATCTTTGTTCACTTGTCCTCGCTCCTGCACAACAATACACACACAAACAGCCATACACTCACTCAACCCTCAGAGCCTCGTGCTATGGAACGTGCTGGTTTACAGACGCACAGAGACGTACGGTATACTTAAATATTCAACCTACAGACGCGTTTCTTTCCGTCACTGAACTTCAATGTGTTTGTTTAAGTGTCAGGACTTTTTATCAGTGTTTATTTCTTCCACTTCCTCAAAAGGAGCGTGTGTAGTTCATGTTCCTAGAGAGAAGCCAGTGATTTGGGGTTTGTTGATATAATGCTTATTGTAGCCAATGGCTAGCAAATACATGGATCAATTATTATTTGTCTTTGTAGTGATGCAATAGGTTTATTTTTATATCATCAGTCGCAACAGAAGTGTTGTTGTTGTCAATATTAAATCTACCACAACTACATTTACTTTAGGGATGCAACTAAGGATTGTTGATTATGAATAATGTATATAATTTCCTAGAACTTCTAGTGGTGTATTAAATTGCTTATTTTTCCCATGACAATCTCATTCTCAATTTCTTCAAAAATGTGTAAATATTAAAACAATGTAAAGACATAAAACAGTTTTTTGCTTGCTAATTAAAGACTGGTGATTTGATTATTACAACGATTCTCATTTTTTTTTGTATGACTATTGAATGATTAATCGTCAAGGACCAAATTTGATTACAGTACTCTGATGTGTGATTTTTCCCATATCTAAACAAGTCTTCTCATCATTGTAATGTTTCTGAGCTCTTGTGTAGCCCAGTATATGTTCCAGTCATTTAAAACATGAGCTTCAAGTCTGGAACGCCTCCATATGAGTAAAAAGAAACCAAGCAAAGTCCTTCTGCACGTGTCTGACTTGCAAAATACTGTATGCTTGGAATGCTATTTTTTTCCCTTCTGTCTCACTTTCAACAAGCCTTCTGGATAAGTGTCTGCCTTTTGTCAACTATTGTGGCATCCCTGCTGTTTGTATTCAGTCTGCTTGTTGACCAGCGGCAGATGGTCCTCTGGGCTGCCGGATTGTGCATTGAGGAGGGATTTCACTCCTGCTGCTACAAAGATATGACTGTTGAGATTTCTGTGGAGGTAAAAGATGTTAAGATTTACCCTCACTTGGGACTGATTCAAATCTCCTTTATGTCATCTGGGAAATTCAAATAAAAGGTGTGTGAATGATGAGAAACTCCTGTCTCCTGTGTTTTCTCATCTTGAGGATCACAGTAGGCCTTTAACACGTTAACCTTTATCTTTATCTTCATTTCGCAAACGCCCTCCCAGCGCTAACCCGCCTGTTCTTTCCCCTGCAGTGTGTCCTGTTCAGTGTAAACACCGAGCCTGCACCAAGGACGACCAGTGCTGCCATGACCAGTGCCTGGGCGGCTGCCTGAAGCCCAACTCGGCCAGTCACTGCGTGGCCTGCCGCAGCCTCCAGGCTCAGGGCACCTGTGTGGAGCGCTGCCCCGAAAACCACTACACCTTCAAGGGCTGGCGCTGCGTCTCCTTCGCTTTCTGCCAGGAGCTCCACAACAGATGCAAGCAGGAGAAGGAGCACAGCAAGAACGCTGACTGCCACGAGTACGTCATCCACAACGGAGCCTGCATCCCTGAGTGTCCCTCCGGCTACACGATGGTCAACTCCTCCACGTAAGTGGACACTCATGCCGGTCTGATGGGCTCTTGATGGTTTGATGGAACAATGTGTGATCAGTGAAGTGGCTGAATATCCTGCACACACACACACAAACACGTCAGAACTTAATCCTGGGCCTTTCTGTAGAAGCTTATCGACATGTTGACAAAAAAAAAAGAAATCTGCGCTTTAATTTACAAATGCTTCCTGCTTACTGCAGGCTGGCTATTATTAAAAGATGTCCATGTATTATACAGTAATTATATGATTGGATGTATTTGGCTCAGAGAAGTACATTGTTTTAGGGCTTTGATCAGTTAAAGAAAAGTTTTGATTTTTTTTTTAGAAATTGCATAAAAACATTACAGATTTTACAAATAAAACAGTATTGTATGGGGAAATACTAAAATCCTGCATAGATTCCTGCCTCTGTGTTTTTCCTGTCACTGCGTTTTGTAGCACAGCGTGACATTGCAGGAACTGAAGGTTCTCTAGCTAAGCTCCTGCAGCACTCTGTGTACTATATGTGCAGACACCTTTCTGTGTGCTGTGTGTGTGTGACTGCAGACAGCTAGGTCAATGCAGTGCAGTGGGAAGGCTGGCACATCTGTGTTTCTGATTTTGACTCAGTATTCATCTGCTAGATTTTTTTTTTTTTCTAACACTCACTCGCTGCACAGAATTGATGCTTGTTTACCCGCTACTGGTGGCTGCATTGCAGTGGTCGATCTTTTGCAGACATTTAGCATCATGTGTGTGTGTCCCCCCCCCCCCCCCCCCCCCCCCCCCCCCATTTTCTCTAATTTACAACCTGTTGTGTATTTATGCATACTAATAGACTTCCCTCTATAGAGAAGGGAGTGGTACTTGACATGTCAAGTGACCTTCATCATTTCCCCTTTGACACCTTCACTGACCGTGACAGTGTTGTTGATTAGTGCGGGCCCGCCCACAAGTGCAGCTGCCATAGACACTTGGACAGAGGTTGAAAACGCAGCTGGATTTTCATGACTTGTTGTCTTTTGTTACAACACGACAGGCTATTTTACTGGCTAGCTGTTAAACACGAGAGGAGTCAGAGAGGCATTTGAGTCGGACTGCCACTGCCCCGGGGTGCCGTGCCTCGCCTCCCTGCGCTGGCTGCTAAGAGAAGGGTCTGTCTGGCAAGTAACTGCAGCCGAGTAGCCCAGGCAGTCTGTCACTGACAACTGTGATGACAAGGAAAAGTGGCTGCGCTACCACTGCTGTGTTTGTGTCGTCATGTGTATTTAACCTTTATTTACCAACAGAGAGATTGTGAGACACAATAAGATCCATCTAAGCATCATGCAGCTTCACATTCATGTGAATATATACCCTACATTCACACCTGAGCTTTCAGAATGCAGATCTAGTTCCACTGAAGCAGGTGAGATAAAGTGCCTTGCTCAAGTGCAACTCAGCCACTATTGAGAAAGGAAAGAGTGCTGCTGTTTTCTTTTGTTGCTCAGAATTTTCTGGCAATTTTTTCCTTCATTTTAAATATAAAAACTAAGGCACATATCCAAATATTCTCTGATAATATTCTGATATTCTCTGATAATAAACATTTACAGAATACTGTCCTCAGTGATAAAGATTTGTTTTTTTTCATTCAGTAGCCAGAAGGTGAAAGTGAATTACTGTCAGATGCTGTTCTATTTTGGAAATATAAAATATCATAATATCGATCACGATCTGCTCGATCACAGGTAGAACCCTACAGTCCTGTATGTCTGTACCTGATCGTCTTTATGGGTGTTTCAGACTTAAATTATGGTGAAATCATACACATTACTAGCATAGCATGGTATTGTCAAATCAAGAGCTCAGCCGCTCACAGAATAATGCTACAATAAACATATTCAAAGATAACCTTTCAGTGTGCAGATGTGATCTCTTCTTGAATTTGAATCAACAATCGTGCTCAACTAAACCTTCAAGCAACTGTTGAACTGTGGTGAACCCTTTTGTATTCATATCTTAGCTTTTCTGTTCCTCAGATGGCTCATCTCTTCTCTTTGGCATCTCCCTTTGGCTTTAAACTAAGCTGTGGAAATGAAAGTGCTTTGAGTGTAAGCAGCGGACTCCAAGGCATTATGAGAAGGGTGCGATTTGCCGGGAGGGAATTCCCCCCCTCTGGTCTATGTTTCGCTGCCTCTACTGAGATATTTTTATCCCCAGCGAGGACAAAAATGTATCCCCCTCATAGTGATTTATGCTTCTTCACCCATAGACCATATAAAATATCTAAAATAAAAGTAGGCTGTTTAAAAAAAAAAGGAAGTAAAGTGCTGCAATGTGAGAACAGTCATTAGTGCAAATGACATTAAAATCAGAAATGGACTTTTACTGTCAGCACTTGTGACAACAGAGATGACACAGCGTCTAGGCTACGAGATGATGCAGTAAATGAACCAGAAGCCGCTTCCTTATGTGCTCGGAGGTGTTTTAGGTTTTCTTAGTGTGGCAAGTAGGTCTATACTGTAACCGATTTGTCTTTATGATTATTTTCTATTCAATATTAAAAAACAAAATGCTGTGAATAGAGCCAAATTAAACAGTGACTTGAAAGAATGACATTAAGTGTGTTGGCACATCTAGCTGAGTGGCGCTATCCAGTACTGAAAGGAGCTTTGGGGGATTTATTTCTGGCATGTTAAATTAGCATTAAACCCTTTGTTTTGTTGTATATTGACCCAAGTTATGAGTGTCCATGCAGATGTGGCACTGGAGAGGGGAAAAGGTCCAGATAGATCAGGGATGTCATGAACCAGCTAAGGAAAAGATACACATAACACCTTTTTTGTTATAATTATTTTTTTCATTGTTTTTAGCTGGTTTGTTTACATCATGGTTACAGTGCACAATGCCTGTCTGTTTTATATTTGTGTATTTATACTTCAGAGATTAGGCAATGCTATGAAAACCATAGCACATTAGCTGCCACCCAGTTCCATTATTTCCCAGACAAAGGAAGCCACATTCTTCTGTAATTGTCCTGTCAGCTTACTCAACTGTTGCTAAACAAAGCCATTCTCACCTCATAAAACAACCAGCAAAAAAAAGAAAAATACTTCAGCACACGCAGGACAAAACCCGAGCAAACAGACCATCAATTCCTAATCTTAGATTTAATCAATTTGAAACCTTAGAACAATGTTCTTCCCCACAGCACACAGTGTTGGTAAAGCATGTCTGTTCGGTGTGCTGTTTGAATCTGAGAGGCTGCAGCGGTTGCTGTGTACTTTGGGTTTTACCTCATTAAAGTTTGCACTTGCAGCATTATGCCTGTAGAGATTGTACAGATGGCTTTTCAGGAAATAGGTTAATATGGTTGGCCCGCAAAGCGGCATCTATATATCCGTTATAAGAAGAGACTCATTATGGAAACATTATGTTAGTCAGGCTGTTTCACTCGGTTGGGGTCGGTTTGTTTCCAGTTAATTCACAACAAGTTCAAGCTGATTTTATGCAGAATTGTGTAAATTTCAGTGTTTGTGTTATGCATACAGTAAAGTGGATCACAGGACTACTTTTTTATGGAAGGTGTCACCTGGGAATGATAACCTATCTCAACAATTTTAGTGCATGTTTCACTTCACTGTTGTAAAAACACATTTTTGATGCTGGAAACATTATCAGCTAGGGAGCCAGATCTGTAGGAGTTGGTTGAGAGCAAAAATAGAACAGAGCGAAATTTTTAATAAAAAAAAAAATCTTATTGATCCCTGAAAACTTAACCTTTACCATTGGTTCTAATTTTTAAATTTTGGGGGAACCATGTTAGTCCCTATTTTCATTTTTTATTTATTTTTCCAATTATTATTTTTGTTTTATTTCTTCTGAGGTTGTGTTTTTTTATTTTGTTGTTGTGTATGTAGTATGTATTATTTGCCTGTACTAAATACATAATTAGCAGCAGATACACAGAAATACAACTTGAAGTCAAGGCTAATGTTGGTGAAATAGCGAGCTTTTTGCTATCAGGTGTTATGTCGGTGGTGGTGTGTTTACTGCTTGTTGCCGCTGCTCTTAACAAAAATAATCAGTTATTGTAGGCTTAAGGTTAGTATAAAATGTAATTTGTGGCACCAGCATTGTTATCATGTAGACATGACGTTCTGTATTAACATATTTTTCCTATTTTTCCTTTGCTCTGTAGGCTCAACTGCAGTCCCTGTGCAGGGCTCTGTCCCAAGGTTTGTATGGGGCTAAAAACGGTGGACTCGGTCACAGCAGCCCAGGATTTGAGAGGCTGCACCATTCTCAATGGGAGTCTGGTCATCAACCTGCGTGGAGGAAGTGAGTATCTGTGGTTTGGTTGACTTAAAATATAGTTAAAATGGATTAACTGTTTGATTGGTTATGTCTATAAAACGTCATAAAATATTGAAATATGTCAATCATAGTTTTCTCAAGTCTATTTTTTAAATTGCTTGAGAAGCATGCTATTTAGCCATTGCTTAAAAAGAACTACTGGTATTTAAAAGGATTTATAAAAAAGGGTGGGGAGGGGGGGGATGAAACCAAATCACAAAACACAGACTTCAGAGAAGAGTTTGTTGGCTGAAAGCTTTTGTTTTCAGAGCTTCAAATCGTGTTTCTTGTTTTTCTGTAGACAACATAGCAGCTGAACTGGAGGCCAGCCTGGGCCAGCTGGAGGAGATCACTGGCTACCTGACAGTGCGACGTTCCTACGCCCTCGTATCCCTCTCGTTTTTCCGCAAGCTCCGTGTTATTCGTGGAGAGGAAACGGAAATCGGGTGAGACTCCCGTCTTCTGAGCCCATCTCATCCCTGCCATGTCAAAGCCGCCTCCTGTAATTATGAGTTAAAAGCGGAAGGACTGACCTTTTCAAAATGTCTCTCTGTGGTAGCCGTTTCTGGTTAGACGTTCCGAAATCATATATGAGGCCTCATTCAGACGCTCCTAGCACAATGGGCTGCACTTACAGTAGAAATGGCAAAGGAACGGCTTATATTGCAAATTGAAGGCTAACCATGCTGAAATATTTCTCTACTCATGTTACTCAAGAAACTTTTCCATAACACAGTCGGCTGAATGTCATTTTTATCATGAGAAAAATATGTTCATGCAACCTGCTCTGTTCTTTTCCAGGAATTACTCGTTCTATGCCCTTGACAACCAAAACCTGTGCCAGCTCTGGGACTGGTCCAAACACAAGCTGACCATCCTGCAAGGACGCTTGTTTTTCCACTATAACTCCAAACTCTGCATGTCCGAGATCCGCAAGATGGAGGAGGTCACGGGAACCAAAGATCGCGCAGTCAAGAATGACATCGCCTCCAAGACCAACGGAGACCAGGCCTCATGTAAGAACCTCAGCTCTGGGGACAGACAGAGTTACTATGGCAACATAAATACAGAATCGGCCCTGGCGCACACACGCAAACATAGTCACAGTTACTGTTATGATGGTCATTTCCTTCTCTTCTGTTTGCAGATGTGTTGCTGTAGATCTTTTGACACAGTTTACCTAGGAACAACCAACAGAGCACAGCACTAAAGTGTTAAACAGTGACCTGGTGATATGTGCTGTTTGTGTTCTTTCCATTTTAAGCTATGTATATATAGGGTCCATGAAAATCATCCAAAGATATGCTCATTGCTTTTTTGTACACATGAAAACCAGGCTCTTTTCTCCCTTTTTTTTAATTTGACGTAAGAGTGAGACAGAACTAGGAGAAGTAAGGAAATACAATACTACAAAGTACGGGTCTCCTCTTTATTCCCAGCGACCAAGACCTGACCCAGGACCTGAGTCGGAACAGACCATAGTTTTATTAAATCTAATTAGTTCTGATAGGATCCTGTTCTGTTGCCACAGATCTTGGGGCTTTGTGGTGATGTTTGATTCTCTAGTGGATATGTGCAAAATGGAGTGGGGTGTCATAATCGTCACAGGACACACAGAACAGATCAAAACACAAGTTGTTTTTTGTTCGTTTTTTTAAGGAAAAATGGAGAATGTGAATTGTGATGTTCAGGAAAAATCAATAAACCCACACATTTAACATTATGTCTTGCAATTAGAGTCAACTGCATTTTAGATGGTTGGTTTTAACCCTAAAGTCTATTTCTGATTGGTCCTGGATGTCAAGGAAAGAGTATTAGGGCCTGGATTTAAAAAAAATATATACTTCGTCATACTTAGAGTCACTCTTTTTATATATTTTTCCATAATTCCTTGAGTCGGTCTTGCCCAGAGGTTTTTTTCATATCGTAAAGACATCTATTACACATGCTCCAGGCAAGATTTGAATTTCAGGACATTGCAGCCTCGTTAGCAAATTGAACCACTGAGTTGCACCAAACCAGGCTAATCTTTAGGATTATTTTCCTTCATAAAATACCTTGACAAATTTGCTTACTCGACTGTTGCTAAACAAATCCATCCTCACCTCAGAAACCAAGCAGTAGCAAAAAATACTTTAGCAAACTCAGGACAATGACCCTGATCAAACAGACCATCAATGTCTAATCTAAAAAAACATAATCAAATTGAAACTTTTAGAAAAATGTTCTTGTTGCCTCTAAAACATGTGAGCGGCTGCAGAGGTTGCTGTGTACTTTGGATTTTACCTCATCAAAGTTTCCACTTATGGCATTATGAGTGTGGGGATTGTACAGATTGGAAATAGATTAACATGATTTGCGCAGATCTTTCTCCACCGATATCCCACTGTAACAGATTAAAACATGCATATATTTACTGCTTTTCATTGAATAATGTCTTTTCTCAGGTGAGAACCATGTGTTGAAGTTTACAGTGATCCGAACCCTGATCGATAAAATAATGATCAAGTGGGAACCCTTCTGGCCTCAAGACTTCAGGGACCTGCTGGGCTTCATGGTGCTCTACAAAGAGGCGTAAGTTAATCTTCAGTCATCAGTAAGCCTTGGCTCCCTGCCAGAAAAAAATGTTGTTTTCAGCTTCTGAAGTACTTCATAGATAAGAACCTGCTGAGTAGAACAGATCAGTTAGATAGTGGGGACGTCAATCCCTGATTCATTGACTCATTTATGAGATTTTAAGAAAATTACGTCATGCAAAATTAGTGTAAAACATCAGATTTGCTGTCTGTTCTGATTTTTGATTGTAACACAACCTGGGAAAATTCCCAGTAAAGTTCTTTTGCCCCGAGAAAGTTTCCGTTTGTGGAAACTCACACACGACCTCAGATGACCCTGCTCAGGTAGATCAAGTCACCTTGTGTCTGGCAGTCCTGTTTCTCTGTGGCTGCATTCTCACAGCAGGAAACTCTGCTTTTGCTGTAATTTGATGCAAAAGAATTTCATACAGAAATATTTGTATTATTCAGGAAAAGGAGGGATTCATTTTGGTTTTAGAAGTGTATTTCCTGATGCCGTGTTTCTGTTGAAAGTGAAAAGACAGTTTTTTGTGTCATTTCAGAAAAACAGGCATGACCATGTTTTCTCATTAGAGACTCAATGGGGCAGCTAAGATAATTATTTTTTTTATTTCTCCTCAATAGACCTTTCCAGAATGTAACCGAGTTTGACGGGCAGGACGCCTGCGGCTCCAACAGCTGGGTGATTGCTGATGTGGACCCTCCTGCTCGACCCACTGAGGGGGACAAAGACCCTCCTGAGCCAGGTTACCTCATCCATCCGCTGAAGCCCTGGACACAGTACGCCATAATGGTCAAGACCCAGCTCTCAGCCTCTGACGAGCACCAGGCCAACGGAGCCAAGAGCGAGATCATCTACGTGCGCACAAACGCCACCAGTAAGGCTGATACAGATTTGCTTGCTTGTTGCTTTAAAGGGCAACTCCATCTGAATTTTTTTTCCAGAGAATCACGCAGTGGGCTGGTTTGACGGCATGGCTGCTCCTAGTGCGTCAGTCGAGGGCCATCATGTCTTGAGGGGACACTCCTGGACCACTGTCTGTCTCATTCACTCTCTACTTCATTCTGCTGACCTCCTGGGGCCCCTCCGATAATCTAATGATAATGATATTTAAAAGTCATTACATGTGCAGTCCAGTACCAGTCAAAAGTATATCAAGGTTTGAATCATAAAACTTCATTCATCCTTCATGCCCCATCATAATGGGCAATTCGGTTTGACAGTTCCCAGTCATGAATAAATAAATAGATTTGCACCACTAATTTCATTCCCCACGTCAACACTCTCCTACCAAGCCACCTTAAAAGACTTAGATTCAAAACATTCTGATCTGTAAAGGGCGTGGCTTAGGACCAAAGACATACAGCTTCAGGTAATGGGAAATTAAGTCGTTAAGTCCTCATAATGAAAACTAGCCTACTATACTATAATTCATTTAGCTATTTTTAGGGCCATCTTGAATCCATGGTTCCTTTGGTGTTACTATCATTGACTAGTGGATTCAGTGTTGTGAGCATCAGTCTGGCTGCTGCCAAAATGTCCTTGGCACAAGAACAGGGAAGAGGAAGACAGATGGTGTGATTCGCCTGGGGTGCCTCGGACCTACAGGGTGCTGCACTGTGCAAGGTGTCTGCATCAGTCAGTCACACAGCCATTATAAATCTCTTCCGTAGTACCTAATTGTACTCCGCCACCCACGGAGTGTGCCGGGTACGTTTCGGGTTCATCATAGTCATAATGGCCCGTCTGACTGGCTTCCTTTTACACAATGTTTGCTTCCGTCCTGACGAGCTGCATCAAACATGACATCCCTCGCTCGCACGGAAAAACAGGCTTCCAGCAGAGACGCATCATTCAGTCAACCAGCCATGTTAAGGGAGGGTTGTTTTCTACCCGTCTGGCAACCGCTCCGGGTTCCTGGTCTGTGTCATGTCTAACCAGCATAGCTCGTCAGAAGGGCAAAGCTGTCATTACAAATGAGATGTTGCGGGTGAAACTTAGTCTGACAATGCGGTTGGACCAGTGTGTTGCAGCGTCATGAAACGGGGACAACATAGTCTCACTGTGACAACAAAGCTCTAGTCTCTGCATCTCCTCAGGGTTCAGTCTGACATCCCCTCACACCGCTCCCTCCCCCCATCTGTCCTTCTCGTGGTGTGCAATTGTCAACATGTAAACCGTTGTCAGATGATGTTTTTGTCACTTTGCTCTCAGAACTCCACTGCGAGCCAAGACTCCTTTTAAGATGTGAAGTGTCGCTCGTTGTATCACCCACTCAGAAATCTGATTCATATGTCTACTTAAAAGACGCCTCGCTAAACAGTGATGCCAGGCATTGTGCGTGCCACAAGTACCGAGTAAACTCTTGTTCTAGTTGCGGTGGAACACTTTGTTGTCATCTCACCGCAGTCGATGCAAATCAGAGCTCACAAAACACATTTAGTTGCACATTAGAATAAACACAGCCTGTTTCTGACAGCAATTATTTAACTGCTGAATACACTTTTAGATTCATTAAATCTCACCAACAACAACATGCACTTTAGGCTGGTGCCATTCTCCAGCCTGCTTTTGCAAATCAGACTGAATCATGTTTATTATGTTATGCCTGTGTTCAATAAAAAGGATCTAATTAGGAACAGAAAAATATATGTTGTCAACATCTCCTAAAACTAAACTGAATTACTTTGCATTTTAAATAAAATGTCTAAGATTAGGGTAAGAAAAGTAAACTTTTCAGTGTTTTAAAAAATGTAAATTATTTGAGGTTTATTATGTGCAATACCACACCCAAAAAGACAAAAAGTAGAACTGAAACTGAAAAATCTAAACCATAGATAAATATATAACTGAAACTACTAAAACTACCACAGCCACACTGAAAACCATGATTATGTAAAAATTTAAATATATTTGTACACCAATGATCATGTTGTAGACATAAGAGACATAATGTCAGAAGACATAAAGCATAGTCCTCATCGCCACATCCAATATTCATAATGAAAATTAATTGTAACTGACACTATTTATTACAGTTAGCTCCATCATAAGGAAAGTCGATAGTGTACATCAAGTACTGCAAAACCAAAAAACAAAACCAAGGGGGAATACCCAAAGCCAGCAGATGTTGGTCCTACAAATACAAATTGTTGCTGTCATTAGTTGTACTGCATGAGATGCAAATTAGACTGAAACAGAGAGGAACAAAGTGTGCCACCAGTGTTTCACCATTTGTACCACAAAGTTCCAGATAAACATGATGGGAAGCACACTTTATTATACTTTATTTATACTTGATTTATTTAGTGGATATCATCACAAAGTCATAGAAATAATAAAATGTAAATCAAGTGATTGATTTGTTTGGTAAAATTGTTATGAGAATTCATTTAACATTTTAGAAACATGTATTATATTAAAGACATTCATAGTACTTATTATATTCTAGATTGACAATTGCTAGATACAATTTACAGTCTCAATGTAGGTAAATTAAGTGCCTCTGCTAATATTAAATAAAAAAATATATATTTAATTTAAAAAATGTTCCATAAAAAATAACTTTATTCATAGTATACCTTACTTGTGACATTTTAAATAATATAGTTGCACCATCTACTTGGTAACAGTAACTGTTTCTCCTTTTTCAACAACTTCCTCTATATATATCTGTCTCTTCCCAGAACCCTCAGTTCCGCTGGACCCCATTTCCTCGTCCAACTCTTCCTCCCAGATTATCCTAAAGTGGAAACCTCCCAATGACCCTAACGGCAACATCACTCACTACCTGGTCTTCTGTCAGCGCCAGCCTGAAGCCAGCGAGCTCTACAAGTTTGACTACTGTCAGAAGGGTGAGTCGCGTGTTTCTTGTGTCTGCCTCTGTTAGTTGTTTTGTGTGTCTTGATTGTGTAAGAGAGAAGACATCTTTTGCCAGCATTCCATTACTCAAAGAGCTCATCTTGCTCTGAAGCCGTTAATTAGCTTTTGTACTACTAGTTGCTCTTGGCTGCCCCTGAGACACTCACACTTGACTTTGTGATCTGTCTTGTCTTAGTGGGTAATTAGTCTGTATTCCCAAACTGTCCCTTTTTTAGGAATCAGAAACATGTGGTTTTCAGTTCAGACATTTCTCAATAAAGTTCATTTGTCCTAGAAAATCTGGCAGGAGCATCTCAACCCACAGTTCAACATGAAATTTTAAAAATAATTTTCAGGGTATATTTTTATAGAGGATATGACAGTAGAGAGATGATGAGTCCCCAGCCGCACCCAAACAGGGAGACATTTACTCATGATCAGCAGTTCAACCCCTGAAGCCACAGGAACACTCATCCTTGATTTTTTTTTTCCCATCAAAATGAAAATATCAAAACTGCTGAGAAGACATTGTGTCGAAAGCAAGAGGATACAAACAGAAATGTGCAATAAAATTCGAGATTCAGAGGAAAAAAAATCAAGTGCATTAAAAGCGCAGGTCTCTTTTGTTTGAGTGGCGTAAAAACTGAAACTTGGCACAGGGACAATCCAGATCTGCCTCTCGCTCGAGGTCAGACAAAGTTCAGACATTTATCTCGGGTTGAATTATTCCCATCAAAGCCTGACCTATGTCGAAGCTCTCCAATCTATATCCTTCCATGTTCGCACACAACCACAACAACTTCCCTCTCCTGAACTCCCACAACTCCCACACATGCAGGGAAATCTGAGTCCACGGGGAGGTCCTGTCACTGGTAATTTATCTACACTCGAAAGGGTGAGGACCTGGGTATGACAGTGACGTGGCCCCTCGGGTGGGGGGGGATAAGATTGTTTAGTCAGTCTCTGTAATCCCATCACCTGATTGTATGCTTCCACCCCCTCATGTCTGCGTGGCCATGTCTGTCTTTATTTCACCAGGGATGAAGCTGCCCTCCCGGGTGCCCACTCAGGTGGACAATGACGAGGAGCAGAAGTGGAACCAGACAGAGGAGCAGGGCCAGGGGACTCGATGCTGTGCCTGCCCCAAAACAGAGAAGGAGCTCAAGAAAGAGAAAGAGGACTCGGAGTACCGCAAAACATTTGAGAATTACCTCCATAATGAAGTCTTTGAGATCAAGTAAGACGGCTGACAACACAAATGTCTTTTACCAATTAAATGTTAAAGAGAACTGCAGCTTCTCTGCTTTATGATTCATGAACGTCAGCCTCAAGAGAATTATTTTTCAAGGTTTGAGTAGAGTTACACGAAGGCTTTTAAATTCACTCTACTATAGATTTTCCTTGTCCTTGTCAAACTCGATCCGCTTCAACTTTCATTTTGAGTTCCCACACACAAAAAAATGAAAAGCTCTCATGCACCATCTTGTGTTTGGTATTCATGATTCATGATCATGTTAATAACTGTCATTCAAGAACAGTATCAGAAGTCAAATGATGGTAATGAATTCTACCATTCAGTATGTTAGTGCTTTAAGTTCTTTCTTTTAGGTATATCCACCATTTTGTTACATTGACACACACAAAACCAGAAGATACAATATAATAATGATAGATTTCATTTATATAGAGCTTTTCTAAGTACCCAAAGTCACTTTTACATACACACAACAATAACATCCTATATATTTATTTGATATTGTGCCTCTTTCTCTAAACATATTGTGCTGTAAATTGAATTACATATAGACGGCCAAGACAGCGACGTTCTGTGATGGGCATTGCCAACCAAACGCACCCGTTCCTCACCACCGCTCCAAGCCCGCCCGGGGGAACCCACATCCCTGAGGACGAGGACAAGATGGTTTTGGAAAGCATCAAGACCGTGGTGACCGTGCACGCCAAGGAGTCCACCGTCATCTCCAACCTGCGTCACTTCACCAGCTATCAGATCGAGGTCCACGCCTGCAACCACCCGACTGACCAGGCCCGGTGCAGCATGGCAGCGTATGTCAGCGCCCGCACAATGCCCGAAGGTAGGGAAGCACCGACAGGTATTCCTTTGTTACTGTTTGGGTCTATGTAATTAAATCACATCACCATCATCAAGATTAGATAAGATATTGAGCTGTAGAAGGCAAATTCACATGTTACAGCACCACAAGAAACTCTCTGAGGAGGTAGGAAACGGATCAAGTGCAATTTAAAATAATAAACACAGCAAAATAAGGAAATAAAGTAAACATTCAAGCAAAATAAGAAAACTAGCCAGCTGGAAGAATCTGAAAAATTAGTTCGAGTTCATAGCTGAGGGGATGTGCATTTTTTCCTCAAATTTACTGTTAAAAGACCTCATGAAATAGGCACTCGTGCTTTCTGGAAATTCCACATAAACCTAAACGTGATTAAAGTTCTAAATGTATAATTCATCCCTCACCATCATCCCCACTGTCAGTGTTTCAGTGTCCAACCATCTCAACAACATTTACAAGAATAATGTAATTACAGAGGTAATGATTCGGTTTAACTCAACTTTTAATACTGATAATTTTGGGGGGCTTTTTTTGTTATTAGACCATTGACAGTGTAGACATAGACCGGACACCTGGAAAGAGAGTAGGATATAACAAGTAATAAACATCTACAGCTGCATTAAAAACTGGTGATGTTATGGCTACCAGGTGTTGTAAATGTTTATATTGTTTATCTTGTTTTTAATTCAGTTTTATAGGGATGGCTGGTTGTGATCTGTATTATTCTTATTGTCAATGAATAAACAACTATGAAGTAATGCGTCTAAAGCTTTGATATATTTTATTCCTCTGTGCTGTAAACCTCCATTTTTGACTAAAAAATAACAAAAACACATTAATTCTAATTAATACACATTCCGTCATGAAGGGAATTGTGTGTCTTAGATATAATATCGCTGTACAGCCTCATCCTGTAATATAATAAGATTCATGGAATTGTTGTCTTGGTCTCTGCAGACAAAGCTGATGACATCGTGGGTCCCATCACTTACGAGGTGTCAGACATGACCGTCCACATTTCATGGCTGGAGCCTGCAGCCCCCAACGGCATGATCATCCTGTATGAGGTCAACTACAAGAGGCTGGGAGACAGCGAGGTAAAGAAACTCACACAACTCCATCTGTACACACATCGGTTATGCCTTTATTACTCTGAAGTATGTAGTGATTAGAGTTGTTGGGTCACTGAGTTCATGGGTTCACTGCAAATTAACATACATAAACACACTCATTTGTACTCAGAAAGCCCTTTTGCTATTCACTTTCTCATTAGCAACAATAGCTCGGGCCAGTAATAAAACTTTCTAATTATATTTATACATCCAAAACTAGCCATGCAGCACAGAGAAATATGAGACGCAATACTTATTACTCTGCCCTTTTTGGAAATTTGGTCTTGTGGTCTCACTAATGTCATTTGGTTGATAACATTAATGGAAGAAGACATTTCACCGTCATTCCATGTTTTAGTTGCTATGGAAACAGATCTACTAAACACTTGGTTGATGCTGTACACTGTTATTTGCTATGGAAAACATTAAGAAATACCAACGTGGAAACGTAAACAACACAAAACAGTTTTAACATCGGAGATGAAAAATTATCCTGAAATGAGTCAACAAGCCAAAGAGAAACACTGGTTGTTATAAACCTTGCTCATTAACCTGTTGTTGTTGTTGTTGTTGTTGTTATACAGGAGCTGCATCATTGTGTGTCCAGGAACATGTATAAAACCACCCGCGGCTGCAAGTTGAGAGTGATGCATTCTGGGAACTACACAGTGAGGATCCGGGCCACCTCGTTGGCTGGGAACGGATCCTGGACCGAGCCCACGTATTTCTACGTCCAGGACGCAAGTAAGTCTCCATCTGTCCTGACGGCAGCGCCAGAATGACTTAGTTTTGTAGGAAAATAATTTGATATTTAAAAAACTTTCTCAAACAGTGGTTGGATCAACAGCAATGTTGGTCCTTGCTGCAGTTTAATAAAAGCTTGTTTCAGTTCTTCACCTGAAACTCTACTCACTGTCCAGGTTTAAACGGGTTTAAAATGTTTTAAACAGGAGATCCTCTCAACATCGTGAAGATTGTGATTGGACCGGTCATCTGCGTTGTCCTGCTGCTGTTTGTGTCTGTGGCCGTATTCGTCATGTTCAAGAAGAAGTATACAAATTTCACTTTCTATCAAGAAACAGTCATTTTTCATCTTGTACAATATTTTATTGATATTTTTATTATTAATATATGTTGTTTTCTTTTTTTTCTCCATTCAGTCAAACTCAAGGGCCGAGTGGTCCCATCTACGCTTCTTCAAACCCAGAGTATCTCAGCGCTAATGACAGTAAGCAGATTGATGATAAAAATGTTGGCCTTTCTTTACCTTATTTTAAATAATAGAAAATTAAACAGTTTTGTATTTACATGCTACTATATACGTTTAGTTTGCATTTCAAATATATTTATCTTACAATTTCGGTCTTGGATTCTTTGTTATTGTTGTAAATATATAGATTGGAAATACAAATTTTCTTAGAATCATTATATAGAATGTGTGTGTGTGTGTGTGTGTGTGTGTGTGTGTATATATATATATATATATATTATATTTTATATATTATACTTTTATACTTTAAAATTAGTTTTTCAGTATTGTATTGTAATTTTAATAGATTTTTTTATCTCTACAACCAATTGGATACTTAATTCCATATTGTTTGCTTTGAACAAACTCCTTTTAGATGGACAAGAGGTTAGCATATTCTGGCAGTAACATGATTTTGTAAAAAAATGTATATGTTTTTTTATATATAATTTAACATTTAAAGAACTTTAAACATTGAAGTCTTGGTTCAGAAAAAGGTGAGGAATAGGTGAGCTACCTGTCAAACCTGTTGTTAATTTCGTTGCGTTAACCTGATTTCTCCTTATAACCTACTTTTGTTGTGTGCATGTAAACTCAGTCGTGATAAGCCACATGTGTAACATGATCATGGAAATGTGCCTGCAGTGTATGAGGAGGACGAGTGGGAGGTGGCCAGGGATAAGATCAATATTTTGAGGGAGCTGGGTCAGGGCTCCTTCGGCATGGTCTACGAGGGCATCGCCAAGGACATCATCAAGGGCGAGGGAGACACCCACGTGGCGGTGAAAACGGTCAATGAGTCGGCCAGCTTGAGGGAGCGAATTGAGTTCCTGAACGAGGCGTCTGTCATGAAGGCATTCAGCTGTCACCATGTGGTAAGAAGACACTACTAAAGAATAGGAACAATCACCAATCTAGAATAGTGATCTAGAACAGTACATACTGAATGTCTCTTCATGTGGCACGCCAGCTACACCAGATGTCTCCTACTTTTAGCTATCGAAATAGAAGCAGCTCCACCTCGCTACTTACAGTCCAATTCTCAAGGTTACATATTGTAATACTTTAAAATAAACTCCCTTGTCTCTTAGGTGCGTCTGCTGGGTGTGGTGTCGAAGGGCCAGCCGACCCTGGTTGTGATGGAGTTGATGACGCATGGGGACCTGAAGAGCTACCTGAGATCTCTACGACCTGACGCTGAGGTAACTTCATTCACACAACAAATCTGAAGTGTTTGACTGATGCATCTGTTTGATGAAGTGAAGTCAGTGAAGTAACAACAGTAATATGATATATATGCTTATCATAGGCTTCATTTCACTTTTGCGTTTTTATGTAGATTGATGTCCTCAAATATTATTCTTACCAATATGCAAGTTTCTTAAAGCTTCTTTTTACCTCTACATGTAAAATTATTTTTTACCAAAGACAAACAGAATCTTATTTTTTTGCAACTTTTGACCACAATGACTGAGGAAACTGTTGTCCAGGCGAGTTTTCCTTAAAGATGTGGTTTCCAAGGAAATAAAAAAAAAATATTATGAATCCGAATGTCAGCAGATCACAAAAATGAAAGATATCTTATGTCTCTCAGAACAACCCTGGGCGTCCACCACCAACACTGAAGGAGATGATCCAGATGGCCGCTGAGATCGCAGACGGAATGGCTTACCTTAACGCCAAGAAGTTTGTCCACAGAGACCTGGCTGCCAGAAACTGCATGGTAGCTCACGATCTTACTGTCAAAATAGGAGGTATGTATGTATGTGACGGGCAAGAAAGAGTTTTTGATTTTGGTTAAATTCAGTATGTGCTAAATTAGTCATTTTTTGACTATGACGCCCCCTAGTGTTGATATCTACATAAACCCAGTCAGACAACAAGACAAGCTGCAACTGCACCACTCTGACAGTGGATTGAATTCAATATTAGAAGATGGACATTTAATAAATATTATTGTAGCAGGTTTTCCAGAAGCAGGTTTTCCCGACATTTGTGAACGTCAGGAAAACATGGCAGCAATGTTGTGTGAAAATGTTTTAATTTTTACATGAAATCTGTAAGATGCTCTAATGGATTCTTGGATTAATAACTAAAGATGCTTGCATGATAAGCCATATATATGCTGTATACATCTGAAGAAGTTAAATTTATACTTTGTGTATTTCTCTAGACATTTAGTACTCTTTACTGGATGTATGTTACTGTTCTGCAGTTTAGACTGAGCTGTTATCATCCATATATTCATTCAAGATATTTAAGATATAGGAACTAAACTAAATTAAACCTTTACAATAGATTTCAAGTCAAAGCAGCTGTATATATTTAACATCTACAATATATGTTGATATGGAAAAGTTGGTAATGTTAAACAGCAGCTGCAGTTGGACTAAAAAAAGCATAATTTAAAGCAAATAAAAGTCACAAGTTACATTGAGAAGTGTCAATAACATCAATGTTTGTATGTAACTCATTTTATAAATTTTGGAAAATCCTCATTTCTTTTCAGACTTTGGCATGACCAGAGACATCTATGAGACAGATTACTACAGGAAAGGTGGGAAGGGCCTGCTGCCCGTCAGATGGATGGCACCAGAGTCTTTGAAGGACGGAGTGTTCACTGCACATTCAGACTGCTGGTTAGTAATACTCTGGGTTTGGGTTTGATCAGTTAGTGGTGAAGGGGACGTGCATAGCACAGTAGAGTGTTGAGTGATAATGGCATTATCCAAAAAAAAATAGAAAATTAACATGGAAAAATCTAATGTTAGGAAATCCACTTTTAAGCAGGAAATTACAACTTATTACTAATATTTTATATTTAAAAAAAATCTGCAACAGCATCGTTCTTTCGAATAAAATGCTATTTTCATCATATATTTATGTTGTATTTTCATGTTCTTCATTTTGTCTATATTTATCAACAAACAACCCAATCTTCCAAATACATTTCCTGTTGGTAGCATCTCCACAGAGCAACGCAGGTCATAAGAACATACCGGAATAACAAATCGTAAACGCGTTACAGATATTAAAACATGTCCGACCACACTCGGGTAGCTAACCTGCTCCCATCAGATCTTTTCATCCAACTCTAGACCAGAATCGCAGCCTCTGCCCTGGGTTTACCTGTTCACTGCATCAAGTGTTTACAGACAGATTTTCTCTGTCAGGTTAAACATCTAATTGACCTTGTCGTTTTTCTCCGCCTGTTCCTTGCCAGGTCATTTGGGGTTGTGCTGTGGGAGATCAGCACGCTGGCTGAGCAGCCGTACCAGGGCCTGTCCAACGAGCAGGTCCTCAAGTTTGTCATGGATGGCTGCTACCTGGACCGGCCGGATAACTGTGCTGACAGACTGTGAGTACAAGAGAAGGACTGCGATGCATAAGATTAACAAAAAGCAACAGAGGGGATTTTTCTTTTATGGTTAAGGCAAGGCAATGGATATATACAGACAGGGCCCAACTTACAGACGCAATAGATTCTGAGAGGCTGTTTATAAGTATATTGCCTATATATTGCCTCATCAGTCATGATAAATAAGGTTATGTATATGTGTATGTATATAAATAAGTTTGGACACACCTTCTCATTCAATTGTCTTTATTTTTCATGACTATTTACATTGTAGATTCTCACTGAAGGCATCAAAACTATGAATGAACATGTTTATGGTGTTATGTACTTAACAAAAAATGGTGAAATAACTGAAAACATGATTCATATTCTGGTTTCTTCAAAATAGCCACCCTGTGTGATTCGGATTACTGCTTTGCACACTCTTGGCATTCTCTTGATGAGCTTAATGGGTTTCACTTCATAGGTGGGCCTTCAGTGAGAATCTACAATGTAAATAGTCATGAAATAAAGAAAACACATTGAATGAGAAGGTGTGTACAAACTTTTGGCCTGTACACACACTCTCTCTCTCTCTCTCTCTCTCTCTCTCTCTCTCTCTCTCTCTCTCTCTCTCTCTCTCTCTCTCTCTCTCTCTCTCTCTCTCTCTCTCTCTCTCTCTCTCTCTCTCTCTCTCTCTCTCTCTATAGATATAGATATAGATATAGATATATATATATATATATATATCTATATAGATATATATATATATATATAGATATATATAGATATAGATATATATATAGATATATATATAGATATATACATATATACATACACGCACACACACAAAATTTGTTGTCGGAATGGTAAAATTACAATGATGAGAAGAAGATAGGTCTTCATAAACAGTAATTTGTGTTTATCTGCTGTAAAATAAGAGCTGCTAAGATACTATATATCAGGTTATGGCGTCACACTTGTTAGAAGAATCAATTCTTGGTGTTTTTACAAGATTTGCAGGCATTAGCAAATAATGAATATCACTAATCTTATCCCTTTAGTTAAGAAGTAAGTGATTTTAAATTGGGTGTTTCACCCACACTGGACAGACAACTGTTAACAAGAAATTAGTCCATTATTATTATTATAACATTCCAACATTGGTATATTTTTTTCTATGGAACTAATCACAACCTCCTTGTTCCCGCTTCCTCACCCAGACACAACCTGATGCAGATGTGCTGGCAGTACAACCCCAAGATGCGTCCGACCTTCCAGGAGATAATCGAGATGATACGAGAGGACCTGCATCCCTCCTTCCAGGACGTCTCCTTCTTCTACAGCGAGGAGAACAAGCCGCCGGAGAGCGAAGACTTCGACCTGGACATGGAGAACATGGAGAGCATCCCGCTGGACCCGTCGTCCTACTCGCAGAGGGAGCAGTGTTTGGACAGGGACGAGGCCTCCTCCATGGGCCTGAGGGGCAGTTACGAGGAGCACCACATCCCCTTCACACACATGAACGGGGGAAAGACCAACGGACGAATATTGTCCCTACCGCGGTCAAGCCCCTCCTAACATACTGTACCCATCCCTCACACACACACACATTGATGCTATAGATTTAAATATATTTTTGTTTTGTGTTGTCATTTTATACAGATCACACTTTTATCACTCTCTCTCCAGAGGCTCCTCAATCCATATCTCAGGACCTTATTTTTCTCCTCAGATGCCACAAACACACACTACAGTATGTCCACACATGGACACCAGAAGACACTTTTTCTATTTAAGGATGAACCTACCGCGTCTCTCTTGTTCATGATTGTAGTTTATATACAGCATACTGTGTATATATATATATATATATATATATATATATATATATATATATATATATATATATATATATATATATATATATATATATATATATATATATATATATATATATATATATGCCAAGTTTGTGCTAGACTGGGTGGATAAAGGATTCAACTGTGAAACAAACTCTCGACAAAACAAGAAGGCTGCTAAAAACCCACTGTCCCTTCCTCAGTCCAGACTGTGTTCCGCTCCCCTTCTTCAATAAAAGGGTTCAACCCTGGGTTGCTAAGTTTTGAGAAAAAAAAAGTGCCCTTCTATTTTGTCTGTGGCCTACACCAGTTGTCATGGAACTGTGTCTGAATCTTTGTACACAAGTGGTAAACAGATGACGAACTGAAAATGAAAGACTTTGGGAACTTTCTGTTGGATGGTCAAAGACGGTCCTTCCTCGAACAAACTCTTATCCACTGGAGAAGCTGGTTGAAGTGGCTTACCTCCTCACACTCTGCAGTATTCCAAAATGGCACACACAGGATAAACACAGGATTTCTGGCCGGGTTATATATATATTTTTTAATTTATTTACATGTTTTTTTTTTGTTTTTTTTGGGGGGGGGAGGGGGGATTCTTCCCTTTTTTGAGTTTTCACATTTACAGCTGAAGGATATTTAAAGTGTTTTCAAAAAACATGTTGTCGAACGAGTTCCTCAGATTGACCAATAGCTGCTTCTTTGGTATATTTTAGTGGGTATAGAAGATAAAATATATAAATATATATAAATATATTATTGATGTTTTTGTACATAGGTAATATGTTGTCATTCTTGAGGTATTTCTGGTCATAGAAAATGTTTTTACATGTTAGTCTCTTATGTTTATTTTTTCTAATCCAGAAAATAATACTAATTAGCATTTTTGGAATCATGATCAACCAACAGCACTTAGTCTTTTTGCTATGCGATGCCCGGGAGGAGGAGTGTTTGGTGTCTTCAGCTTAAGATGTCTGCCCATCATATCAAGATCAAATAAAATGTAAATAATGCAGCAAGGTGCATCCAAGAAGAGGCTCTGGCACTGCTTCTGTTATTTCTCATCACTTCTCATGCATGTGCTTTTTTCCACCAGTGTTGTTTCTTTAGTGAATTTTTAAAGGTGCATACTAAGAGAGAGAAATATGGGATAATCTGGGTGAGTAGAGTATATGGTGCTGTAGCAGTAGTCTTTAACGCATACGTATAAAATTCTATAATACATTGGCAGATATTCCTTTTTTACAAGACTTAGCTCAACAGATATTTTATGTTTGACTTTAGAGCCATAACTTATGATTATTTTCATTTTCAATTTATGTGATTATTTTCCTGATTAATAGATCCATAAAATGTTGATCACTGTTTGTCAAAGCCCAGTTGTTACCCTCAAATGTCTTGTTTGGTCCAACCAAAAGTCCACTACCAAAAGATACTCAGTTTACCGTTATAAAAGACTAAATTATCTGAGAATATTTATATTTAGACTGGAGCAAGAGTATTTTAGTATATAGTATTAAACAATTATAGAAAAAATAGTTGACTATTTCTGTTGATCAACTGATGGATTAATCGTCGCAGCTGTGTTTGACATACAGATATCCCTGTTCATTTTTAAAAGGACACTGAAGGTAAAGTATATTTAATTTACTCTTATACACTGCTCACAATAAGTTATTGATAGTGTTATGTATATATGTATCGCACACTGTACACAGTGACACCATTACATGGAAAACACAAGATAGGGTGTGTATCCACTCAATACAATTGCCTCCCAATCCCAAAAATCTCTGAAGTGAAACAAACACTATACATATAAAATCCACTGAATGTCTCATAATGTCCCTTTTACCTCCTTATTGTGAGTAGTGTGTGTGTTTGTGTGTGTAGTGCAAATAAAATATACAGCAATAGCCTATACTTCAACGTAGTGTAGTGAAACACGCTTTAAATACATTTTATACATTTAAAAAATGTGATTTAAATATATTTATTGATATTTGATATTTCTTTTTATCTGGCTTTTTTGCATTTGATAGTGATAAGAAATTTTGAATAAATTTCAACAAAGATGCAATTAGACAAATATTAAAGACGTGACTTAAGAAACAAGACAAATGATGATATTAAAATAGTTTTAATAAGTCACGATCAGCCTGCCAGTGGTACTTGTGCTGTATAACTCTTTTTTTTATAATAATGAATGAAATGAACAGTTGTGAATGCTATGTCTGTCTTAAATGAAACTGAACTCAATTATGATTCAACATTGCCACCTGCTGGACAAGAGTGAGCTGTGGCAATAAGAGAGATACAAGGGCACAAGCCTGTGTATTTGACAGAAGTAATACAATCCAAAATGACGGCCCTCTATGTGCTGCACTCAGTGAAGTATTCTACTTATACCCATTCTATTATTAATATTAGTTAATATTAATTAATTGTCACCACTTTAATTGTCACCAAATCTCACCACAATGATCTAGGGCGACACGGTGGAGCAGGGGTTAGCGCTGTTGCCTCACAGCAAGAAGGTCGCAGGTTCAAGACCTCCTTAGTCCTGGGTCTGGGACCTTTCTGTGTGGAGTTTGCATGTTCTCCCCGTGTCTGCGTGGGTTTTCACCAGGTACTCCGGCTTCCTCCCACAGTCCAAAAACATGCTGAGGTTAATTGGAGACTCTAAATTGCCTGTAGGTGTGAGTGTGTGAGTGAATGGTGTGTGTGCCCCACGATTGGCTGGCGACCATCTGGGGTGTATCCCTGCCTCTCACTGTAATGCACTGGGATTGGCTCCAGCAGACCCCTGCGACCCTAATGAGGAATAAGCAGGTATAGAAAATGACTGACTGACAAATGACTTGTGCCTTTTCAGTCAAACAACACTGACCTCTAAATTTACATTTAAATGTTTCAGATCAACCTACGGTAATTTAAATATTAGTCAAAGAATACACAAAATACAATTGAAGGTTGAAATGAGGGTTTTTATTATTAAGGGAGAAAAAACCCGAACAAGGATTGGAATCCTTGTGTGAAAAAGTGATTGCCTCCTAAACTTTATAACTGGTTGTTTTATCTCTGTTTTAAAGCCCTTTGAGCTGCGTTCCTGTGTAAAGTGCTATTCAAAAGTTTATTATTATTAATAACCTTATCATTTTAGTCTGAAAATGACTGAAAACATGGAAGCAGACTTTCATACATATGCCTATTATACAGGTTTATTATATTATAAAAGCAACTTTTCCAAAATCGTCTGGGTTTATTCATATTTTCCAAATTCCATGTTTTTCCCATGTTTATCATGACTGTAGGAATCTCCTATTAATCAATTTATATTTGGAATTTATAATATTGTTAACAGTGGTTAAACTGTTAACACTGCATTATTTTTATCAGCATGGATGTTTGAGTGCATGTATGTATAGTTGCCATGGTAACAAATAATGGGGATCCAATGTAAACAATAATATTTAGTAGTATATAATGTTGTCATAGTTACATTCTTGAAAGTAAACAATTTATCAGTTTCATAACTGAAGAGACTTCACACAGAGAAGCATTTGTTGGATTCACATCAAGACTTTACATTTGGTTTCATAAATTGGATTATTTTACGATACACATCAAGACTTCAGATTGTTTGACAAGTTTAATTATTTTAAGATAAACAGTGAGACTTTACATGGATTTCAGCAGGTGGGTTTTTAGATCATCAACCAGCATGTGGAGAGAACTGAGCAGAGCCCAGATGGTAAGATGTTCAAACCAGAACACACAACTGCACCAATACACTGTTTTAACCATTTATAATGGTTTTGTATTGTCTATAAACACACTTTTGATCAGATTTGTAATTTACTCACACACTTCTAGTAAAATTGTAAACATTTGTCTCTACTATTTTGAAGTTTCATATCCAGACCGACAAACCGTCAAATTCCACCACAAAAAGCTAACGTTAATGTCGTTATCAATAAATACTTTTAGAATATTTTCAAAAATCATTAATGGAGAACATTCTGGGAAATTAATTTTAAAAAATCTGTTAAACTTACTAAACATTATATGTTTTGAGCTTGAATTTGAAGCACATGAAGCATCAACTCTTCATGTGTTTCTTAAAATGATGGTCTGTCCTGTATTTATGCAAAAAACATTGTTTTTAAATAGTTTGAAGAGTTTTGCAGGAATTGTTTGTTTAGATGTATAATGGTTTGCTGGTGTGTAGTTTATTCATAGCTTCAAAGATAGTGTCTAATAAATCAGAAAGAAAAAGTGTAAACTCATTTCTAAACATGGATACCTGTGAATATCGGCTGGATAAATACCTCAGATTAAAATTATTATCCTACATAAACAATAATTAAAGGATTAACAAAGGTCTTTCAGTAAAAAATGGAAATGTGATATATTTTTTTTTCACGTTTTAACACATTTACCGAAACTGTGGCTCAATTAAATCAAAACTTTTAACCAACAAACCTCTTGCAAAAATCTAACAGTGAGCTTTAAAAAAAAAGTTTTCTCCTCTTATAATTGTTTATTTCCATCAAAGCTATACACACAGATGTGGTGTAATAAATCTAAAACACCATTAAAATAGTGTTCATGTATATTAAGGCTTCATGAGGCCACGTTACATATTCAAATATAAACAAGTTAGAATTTGTTTACTTTTAAATTGAGGGTTTTTGTTGCCATGACATGGATCATACAGAATACAATCTGTTGCCACAGTGATATACTGTGAATAAATCCTATAGATTAACACAATCATTGTATCAGAATTGGGTAAAATGAATATTAGTCTATTCAACGAGCTCCAACAACCAGCTCCACAGAGTCAGACTGTGAATTTACTCTAGAGACTGTTTGTTTCGGTCAAATCACAGTAATTACACTGATAAGTAAATTGATAAACAGTAGGATATTATATTCCTGGAAATGTAATGATGAATTTACTAATATAACAAGGTAATGAAGTAAGCGTTTGTTACTAAATATTCAGCTGTGTTTAGAGTTTTGAACATATTTGATTTAGAATATGTGAGTAAGAACAATGAAATTGTGCTTTGAGTTTAGCCGTTGGAGTCATGTTCGTGAGCTTCAAGTTTGTGTTTGTGTGCATAGTGTCATTTTTTGTGTTGTATACTTCATGGTTGTAAAAATACAGCATCAGATATCCTACACTGGTATGAAAAATGTCCTCATAGATCATAGAAGTCACTACCAAGTAGAACGTCCCTACCAGGAAGAACTGTGAGAGAAGGAGCAAATTACCAGCTAGAAATCCAGCAGCTAACAGAGGAAAACTTCCAGTCCAGGTTTTCTGCCTGGAGAAAAAGAAGAACAAGAAGAGATTTTAGAGTCACAATCAATGCAAAAATTAAGTCTGAGCAAGAACTAATCATCATCCCTCCCTATCTCTTTTATAGCGTTTCATGTTGTTGCACATTACTTAAAAGTTCTATTGAAATAAAACTATTAATAATTTATTTTTGTTTGTTTTTTCTTGAACAAGTGATTTTTTTCACATAGACCTAGATAACATTACACAGTTTTCCAGTCAAATTCCAAAACTTTAATGAAATGTACACTCTGAAACTGTTGGAAAATTGTTGACAGGATTTTTATTCTTATTTTATTTCTACATGTTATTATTGTATTTTACTTACTTGTTCCTACACACTATGTATTTTTGTTCTTTTTAATTTTAATATAATCTTTTAATATAATCTTAACATGTTTCATGTTTATTTTACCTCTGCTGTCAAGCAGTTTGAGCTGCATTCCTGTATAATGTATTATACAAAAGTGGACTATTATTAATATTATTATTCATGTATAACTTTATAATTTTGGTCTATAAAACGACTGAAAATGTGATGTGTTTACTCTCAGAACTTATATTTGAAAATCAGGCTACTTAAACATTATGACAGTGGATCATTACATTAATATAAAATCACATCAAAGGCAGGCAAAAAAAACAGGCATTTTTAGTATTAGTATTCCTCGCTCAAACAAATGGAGCGATGGACTAAATAGAGTGTTTCAGCTCAAAACAGTCAGCAGCAGTGGTCCAAGACCAGCTGCCAGAACCACCTGATACACATCTGGCCCCAGGCTGACACTGGTGGGGTAGGAAATAAAAAATCACCAAAATCTCACCTGTAGTATTTGTGAATATGAATATGATACAAATCGAGTAGGGAACGGTCTCAGCAGCATAGATGTTTAAAATGAAGCATGGGCTGTTTTCTCTCTATTGTGTTTTATTAATGGATGGAGTCACAATCACACCAGAAACTTACCTGTCAACGTTGGTGACGATAGTGGCATCTAGTGGTGGTCACTGTTTTTTTTCCCCAAAAACATTCTTTCAAAAGTAGGACGACACAGTGGGGCCGTGGGTAGCGCTGTTGTCTCACCGCAAAAAGGTTTCATGTTCATGTGGGTTCACTCCAGCTTCCTCCCAGTCCAAAAAGGTGCTCTAATGCTGCTCCTAGGTGTGAGTGAATGGTGTGTATGCCCCATGATAGGCTGGAGACCTGTCTGGGTGTACCCCCTTGACCTTAACAAGGAATAAGCGGGTATACAAAATGACTGACTTCACTTCAAAAGTAACACCAGTCAGACTACAAATGGCTTGAAAACTTCTGGATTTAATCAATCATTTATTATACTTACAATAAATTTTTCCCCCTGGTTTGCATACTATAGAAAAACACAACGGCTGAACTGAGTAGTGATGTGTTGGTCTCGAACTATGGGAGCTGTGAACTGTTTTTTTTTTTCTTTTTACTTATCTCTTTTGTAAAAGTACCTGCAGGGGCTGTGTACATTGGCTACAGGTGTCATGAGTTGACAGGGAAGGGTGGGGGGTAGCAACACTTTTACTCTCTAACAAAACATTTTGATTTTATTTTAACCAAGTGCATTTATTTGTTGCTGTATTTAATTCCTATTTTTTCAGTACATCACTTGTTTTGTTAGGTGTGTTTAAATAAAAAAAAATGCCCATAGCTGTCTTTTTAAATTTCTATGCTTAGGTTTTTAAAGGCATTTCCTATCTGCCTTGTGTAGCAAGTTAGAGAGTTACAAGGGGTTTTACAATTGTAAATGCAGTTGGCTACAGCAATTTATTGAAATTTAAATGATACAAGTATTCAAATCCAAATCACAAGTCAAAACAGTGCTAAATTTGGCTGAATTACAAAAGGTATAAGTGGTAACATTTTAGAGCCGTTTGGGAGCCGAAGGAGTCGGCTCATCTTAGCTGAGCCAAATGATCCGACTCATTAAAGAGACGAAACTCCCATCACTAGAGCTGAGGAGCCGTCAGTCCTGTTGCGCTGATTCCCACAATGCTTAGAGAGGGAGGGGGCTGGTCCAGAGGAGGCTGTTCCTTCTGTTTCACCGCCCCCCTCCGCTGCTCAGCTCCACTTCTTTCCTCACTCATGCACTTGCTCTTCCTGCATCACCGCTGTCCCTGCTCCGAGTGGGAGTTCCCCTCGGCTTTTCCTCGGAATAAACAAGTTATCTCTCGCCGTGCTGCTGCTTTGTTCCCGGTAAGAGAAGCTGCTGCTTTCACTAAATGTTCACGTTTGTAGCTAAATGAAGGAGCAGAAATACTCGTAGGTGAGGTGATTTATGACAAGGTAACTCTGTCATAAAGCTAAACTAGCTAACACTGGTCTTAACGTGACACCTCCGAACGCCAAACAGCGTGACGTTACGTTAATTCACGTGAGGTAACGTTAACGTCAGCTCTAACTTTTAGTTTTCTACACTGAAACTCAAAGTATTCCTGCCTGTTGATTTAATCTGACACCTTTTTATTCCCATTGGGAATGAATTCAGGTCAATAACCCTGCACCTTGGCATTCCTCACATTCTCCTTCCGCTGGATAACACAAACCTAAACGTTCATGTCAAACCTACTTAACTTAAAAAAGGTGTTAATGAACGGCTGTCAAACCGTCTCAAATGAGAAGTGATGGAGTTATAAAAAACGTGGGTGTGGATTTATATTACGGCTTTTTTTCCTTCTTTTTTAAGGGAACTAATTTCCTGACATTTTATGTCACTGTCAGGTGTCAAGTGAATTCCTACGCGCGAATTGATATGTAAATGTTAACCATTAAAACTGCCCGAGGCTAGGGACTATAAAATATGACGCGGAGTGATATGACAACTACAACCTCTAACTAACTTTTAACTGCTTAAAATGAGGTAAAAGATATTCTAATATATATCTATATATATGATTTCAATTATATATTTTTGTTGAAGCAAATGTACAGTATTCACTGCTTTAAACATTCAAATGCCAGAAAACTAAAGTGAAGTTGGCAATGAAAATACCGTAGGTACTGATAATGAGCTGGAACTATCTGGGAGTTAACCAATCAATAAATCATTGTCTTTATTATAAATCACTAATCATTGGAACCCTGGAAGGTGTATCTGTGGTTGCTGTCACTGATAGATTAATTATGTTTAATTATTAACATGTTCTACAATTAATAGCATATAATTTCATTTTCTCTTACATTACATATATTATAGACATTTTAAACAGGATTTTTCAACCTTCTCTTGCATGTAGTCTTATGTTCAGGTGATAAAGCTCAAAGCTATCAGTTGTTATTAGAGCCACAACTAACACTTAAAATCCTTCATCGATTATTATTGATTATTATTTATTGATCTGCTCTATGAGATGTTAGAAAATAGTGCAGAATGGATACAGAAGTTTCTACAGGCCAAGCAGTGACGTCTTCATTGCTTGTTTTTTTCCAACTAAATATCCACACAAAGATACTCAGTTTATTGTCACGTGACAAAGAAACACAGCAAATATTCATATTTGAGAGGGTAGAAACAAACCTGTTTTGTTTGTCTTTGCTTCGTTGAAATTTGATCCTTGAAATTGTAATTAATAATCTTTGACTAGTTGAGTATCAACAAACTGTTCTACCTCTATTTTCATGCAAATTTCTGGATGTGCCTTTTTGTATTCAGATATCAAGAATACAGCATGAGCTAAAAACTGATGAAGTGGTATAAACTTAAATTAATATTGTATAATATTTTCCACATGTCCCCTATGTGGGGTAGAGACCACATAGGTTGAGAAACTATAAATATTTTATAATGTATTACAAAATGTGTCATATTTTGTATTACATGTCATATCATCTTAATTTTGTTTAGTTATAAGTCACAATTGATAGGTGTTAGCTAATAATTAAATTGGTTGCCATTGATTTTCATTCATTTTTAAGCAATATCAAAATGTATGAACTTGCAGTCACTTAAGTCCTGCTTGATTCCTTTAGTCCATCACAGTGAACACTGAGACTGTGTTCACATTACATATTGCATTCTGTTCAAATCATTCTGCATTTAAACTGGATTACATATTACTGACTCATACTGTTTATGTAAGAATAACAATAGGATAAATAAGGCAGACTCAACGTTCAGTGTAGCACTGCAACAGTTAATCGATTTCAATAACAAAGGGTTAGTTAAAAATAAGTTGATTTAGTGAAGAATGTTGTGCTATCCCTTGCCTTAGAATATTGTATTTCTTGGGATTTTGATCTGCTGCACACACTAAACAAGATTCACATTGATTATTTTATACATCAATGACTAATCAAAAAGATGAATAGACAGTCTCTTATTGTTATAATTAGTAAAGACTGTCACTTGGCTTGTGTGGGGGTCTGGCTGAAATACAGACACACATAAGTCACCTTTACCTCAGATTGAGAACCTAGTAAGGGCAGGATTCACAGGTTCATACTGACAGAAACCCTTCGTTATGCGTTTATGGCGCATTACGCTAAAGCTAGCAGGCTAGTATCTTATCAGTTAATGCGTAATCTGGTGTGAAAACAACATGGAGAAGGGTAAGCGGAGGTGTTGCTGTGAGGAGATAACATTTCACCGTCACTTTGTGCTTCTGTTTTTGACACATTAAACCTCTGTGATGATATGAAACAAGCACAGCCTCTAGGGTTTATTAGGAACAAGAGCGACACGGATCACCGGTTTCTTTGTCAGCTGTTATGGCCTCCTCAGGTTAATGGTAATAGTTTCATGGCCGTTAACCATCAATGGTCTGGTTGGAAGAAGACCTTTCTCGTGTTTTGTCATGACACAGCATCAGTAACTCTCACTCGATTTGATCAATGTGTAATGTTTTACTTCTATTATTAAGGCCCCTTGTCGTCAGTCGTCAAAACACAGCATTTAGCCATGTTTTTCCCTGCCTTTCTATCCTCTGCAGGATACTTGGTAGACTTGCTGGGCTTGTTTTGTCTCTTGCAGGGAATGACCTGTATTTCACGCTGCTCCGTTTCCTCACCGCCCAGGGTGGGTGAATCAGTTGAGGTGTGGCTTCACAACAAGGGGCTGAACCATGCAACCACAATATGGCTAATAACACCCCACAAGGATTACAAACAGGAATTCAATGAAAGTACTTTGAAGCAAGAAGAAAGTGCTGAAGCAAGTGGTTGGTCGGGTAATCTGAAACTGTAGGAAGAGTGTTTTAATACAACCTGAGAGATTGTGAGTCTCCATAATTTAGTTTTCTGAACTTAACAAAAAATACTGGGCAGCGGAGAGATCTACAAAACGTAAAGTTACATATTATTTGTATGTTTGGCCTATAAATATATGTCTTATATCTCCTCAGAGACTTTGGTTCCAACCCAGAGAACTGGAGTTAAAGCCTCATCAAACTGAGCATCCATGGTGTCCTTGAAATAGTGAATTGATGTGTAGCTGGTAGCTTGCTGCTTTGAAGAAAGCACTGGAGTCCTATGAAAAACATTTTCCTCCGAGAGGGAGAAAATGTAGGAGCTGTTATCAAAATTACATTTGCACTGTCAATCTTAATGTTAAGGTTTTGCATTGTGTTTGGTTTGGTTGGGCTTGGATTTTCAGTTCTATTCTGTGTTTTGCGCTGTAGAAAGGTCTATTTAAATTTTTGCACTTGTATTTGCAAGCGTCTGTGTGTCAATCAGGAAAGCCAGAGGCGAGCAGCAGAGCTCCTGTGTGTCTCAACTCCTTTAGTTCAACAGTAGTGTTTATGTTTTAGGTGTGTCTGCCTTTAAACAACCTTTCCTGTGAAACAAAAAAGCTTATATTCAATTAGAATACAGTCCGTAGATAGAAGACAAGTGGGCTTTTCAAACCATTTTCAGTGTTTATACCTCCTGTCCCTTAAGGTTTAAGCATAATTTATATTGCTATTTTCCTTCTTCTGTCTCTGTCTGATCAGTTTTGCTGCTGCTGCTGTTTTTTTAATCAGGAATCCTCATTGACCCTCAAGGCACATTAGCATACACAAACACATTGCCAGCAGGGTCACAGTGGGCCACTGCGCTCAAACACACTCTGCTTTCTGTCAGCGTTGGCATCAGTTTGAATCGGACTGTGACCATTCAATGTATTTTCTGCATTTTTTCCTCACTCGTTCTCATCCACTGATTTTATATATATATATATATATATATATATATATATATATATATATATATATCCTATTGTGTTTTTTTTTTTACAGTAAACTGTAAAAAAACACGAGGAAACTGTAGAAGACATAACATAGATAACAACAAAGCAGTGATATTTTCCAACTAGGTGAGTCATCGTCTGTCACAGACACAGCTATGATTGACTTTCGAGTTAAAAAACCCTGTAGAGATGTATATCTCACAGTCGAGGACACGCTGAGCAGGTAAGACCAGGGAAGCATGGACCTCAGGTAGCATCTTTTTAAAGAAGTAAGAAATGTGTTGAGCCATGAATCCTGCTGCTGTATCTGATGCTATTCCATAGTGCAGCTATGCGCTCGCTGCCACAAGTTTTCTGTTGTGTCTTTGCCTGAGAGCTGGTTTGACTTGAGCTGTGCTGTTGCGGTTTGACAAACCAGTTTCTTTTCTACGGGGCTAGATTAGTTTTGCCCTGTTGTTTAGATTCAGCACCATGAAATGCTTACGTTACTCATAATCCTTTTTTCTTTTGCAGGTTGTGTGTCTGTGAGGGCTTGTGATTCAGTCGCAGTGGAGCAAGTGGCTTTCAGTATAAAGGTACAATACTCATATTCCTGTTCATTAATAAACTCTTAATCCTTGACATCTTCATTGCATTTAATGGCTTGGCAACATTTAATTTTGACTTTTATTGTGGTAGTACTGTGGTGATATTATGTTATTTTTGCAGTGAAAGTACCAACAAATCCGCTGTTGATCACTCTTACTCATGTTGTTTATATAATATACTGTCATGAGAACTGACAGTGTTGTTCTGTCTTTATGTCTCAGGTCTGGGGAGTGTTTCTCCCTCTGCACCCCATGGCATCCCTGGCTTCTTCCCTAGTCCAGGCATGACTGTCACCCCCAGAAAAGACACTCCTCAGCTTGGTTTGTCCTCTTTCAACGACACAAGTTCCAGGTGGGAGAACACATATTATAAGACATATACATATTGTAAGATTCTCATGTAATTGTATGTCTTTTTTTTTCAACTGACGAAGAAACACCTTTTAACTTCCTGGTTGTGTCATATTTGGCTATATAAGTTTCTGAATTGAGCAAAAGCATTTGCGTGTTTGTGTGCATGTTTTCATGCTGACATCACCTGTTAATTTACCTCTTGAGCCTTATCTCATCGCATACCAAATAGATCCAGTCCGGTGGAGATGGATGAAATCGATGGCCTCCGGTTTAAGCTCTCTTCTGAGGACTCTGTGTCCCTGGCTCCCTCTGTGGCTGAGTCCATCAACCTCGAAGGTCAGCTGGTCACTGTCAGCTGGAATGAAGAGCTGCTGAAAGCTCCTCGTGCCTTTGTCACAACAGCAGGATTTCACTGTTAAAAACATCTTTTGTAAACTTTGTACAGAAGTTTGATTTGGCCTAGTCATTATATTGAAAGTGAGGTTTAATCTTCTCCTATTGAATATGTGTGGCAAAGAATCCTGCACACGTTTCCTCAAAACTTCATCAAGTAAAATTGACATATTTGTCATTGTAAATGAAGTGAGTACAGTTGATGTGTGGGATTGTTTGATTTCTTCACTCAAGGGTTTTTGATCCTTTTTAGACCAGTCTGTTAACAACAATTTCTGGTGCACAAGAACTATGTTACTTTTGCCAAGAAGTACCTAGAAAAAAATTGAAATCCCTCCATAAAGGATACTTTATGGAGGGATTGTTGCTTAATGTATAATGCTGTAGAGGCAATATATTGGATTGATATGTTGCAGATATTTAAAGTCCACAGTTAAAAGCATCTACATTAGTTAGATTGTGTATGAATTATCTTCTTGGGTTTGTTGATTTTAATAATTTCTCATCATTTTTGTGAGAAATGAATCCTAGCGCCATGTTAAGAACATTTTTAACACAAAAGTAAGCATGCTACATTTACAATAAACCCTGGTATATATAGTAGTGAATCATAGGACCAAGGACAACTGTTGTCTCAGTATGACTGTCTGTGTCATCCAGACAGCCATTATGCTCTGCTGCGAATTGAGTTGGAGTCTGATGCACAGAACCTGGAGGCGGAGTCTTGGAACGTGACCATGGACCAGAACTACTTGAAGTCTCTGCACAAAGAGGCTGTTAAAAGACAGGATGTCATCTATGGTAGGCTTAACCATCCATCCATCTATCCATTTTCTATACACTGGGAGAACATGCAAACTCCACACAGAAAGGTCCCAGCTCAAGGTCTTGAACCTGTGACCTTCTTGCTGTGAGGCAACAGCGCTACTACTCTTGGCTAAAATTTACAGAAATGCAGAAATTTATTTATATGGGAATCAGCAGAAGTTCTTCTTGTTTCTAAATGAAGCTTTGCTGGTACAATTTAGAGCCCTTTTAGTTGTTAAGTAAGTAGAGTTTACAGATCAATGTGACATTTTTCATCTCAGATGTATCTCAGAGGAAATCCCTCTTTGTTGCTTTCTTAGAGTTAATCCAGACGGAGTTGAACCATGTACGCACCTTAAAGATCCTCGTCCATGTCTACATGCGCAAGCTGAAGCAGTCTCTGCTGATCGATGAAGCCAAAGTGGAGCGGCTCTTCCCCGGAGTGGACACCCTGCTCTCCCTCCACCAGCACTTCCTCAACTGCCTCAAAATACGACAAAGCCAAAGTCAAGAGGAAGGAAGCCCAAACAGCTACCAGATCTCACAGCTGGGGGATATTCTCATCACACAGGTAGGCTAGAGTCAGTTTTAAAGTGACTTATGTTGGATACATGAACTGTAAATCTATTCAATCAATCCACCTAATTGATCTTACGTTATTGCATTCCTGACAGGTTTGATGGTTAATTATAGGTTTTGGGCCCGAAAAATGTCAGGAGTTGCCTCTTTGTCATCATTCACTCACCTTCAAGTCAAAATGGTAGTAATGTGTTAACATAAAACAGTTAAGAAGTTCTCCAAAACAACTGAATCATATTAATTTTTAAAATTCCAAAATAAAGCGTAAAAAGGATCATGAATTTGCTCCAGGCTGGTTGTTTAGCATTACCTACCATTATTTTTAAGCCTAACAAGTCTTAACGAAACCTGTTTGTCTCTAAAGCAGATATACTTGCAGGCACTTGTGTATGTCCATGGGCTCCAGAATATATATTTAAATGGCTCCTATATTCTCTCACACAGGTCTACAGCAGATATGTACCTGTGCTACCTGTGTGTCTTATATATCCACCAGCAATCTAGCTGTCAAGAACAAGAGCAGATGACAACATTCCCATATTTGGGTGACATTTTAAAAAATGGGATACATACCAAACTATAATTAGTGAGTACAGGTATGTTGCTACCATTGCTCCCAGGCAGCTGCTTTGTGCTGCATTCAATAGAGTTTATATTGGATACCAGTGGAGACACAAATACAAGAACAGGTCTAAGGTTTCATTTACTAATTATCCACTATACAGACTTTATTTAGATCTTTGTATCTACAGTATATCATCTCCTTTCTCCACCCATTCTGCATATGCTGAGTGAAAGTACAGGTGTCCATAGGAATGGTTGGTATGTCTGTAACGTAAGACTGCAACACTGTGAAGGGACTATAGATGGGTGTGTGTTTGCTCCCACAGTCCATGAATGATTACCTTCCAAGGCAGCTGGATTTCTGAGATTGCAAGATCACGTGAGAATTCATCTTGCCAAACTTTTAAGTTATCCATTGGTGTAATTGGTGTCTCGCATGATCTTGTGATCACGAGATGACATCTCGTTCAGCCCATGATAGATAGCCAAGTGGATTATACAATCACCTGCCAAAGGTTTTTTTTTTTTTTTGAAGGGGCTGCCCTTTTGCAAACAGTTTCCAAGGAAGTCTTCTCAGATGGTTATGTTTAAAAAAAAAAAAAAAAGAACATCTGGAGTGTCAGGTTACAGGAATGATGCTGTGTCATGAACACCACATTCTCAGAGAAGCATTTTTACCTCTTGATCAGTAATTAAGGATACAATTTAAGTACATAAATAAAGTGTTCATTTTTTGACATCAGTTGGTGACAGTTGATGTATACTGTTCCAAAAATTCCACATTTAACCTATTGTACTTCACTTTTTCCTGTTTCAACTTACCACTTTTAAGTAGGTAATACTATACTAATATTTTCAATCAAAAGTTGCAACTTCAGTTCAGCTATTGTAATTTTGATGGGTTTTGCTTTTTGTTTTTGCTGTGCTAGTTTTCAGGTGACCTGGGAGAAAAGATGAGGGACTGGTACAGCGTCTTCTGCAGCCATCACACTGATGTCATCAGCTTCTACAAAGAGCAGCTGCAGAACAATAAGAAGCTGCAGAATCTTGTTAAGGTAAGTAATCCACACTTACAGGTCATGGAAGGGATTTTCTTCAAGACACAGTGAGGCCTGTGGTTGTGTTTTGCTCACACACAGAAAACACACTGGCATTAACTAAATGAGAAACCACAGTGAGTTAGGTGGTGGTGTGCATGTCTAAGATATTGTTTCCAGTATCCGAGAAACAGACCTTTCCACAAACGTTTTTCTCTTCTTTTTTTTTTCAACAGAAAATAGGTCAGCTGCCCCTTGTGAGACGGCTGGGAATCCCTGAGTGTTTTCTGTTGGTGACTCAACGCATCACAAAATATCCTGTCTTGGTGGAACGAATCATTCAGAACACAGAAGGTAAAGTCACTTCTGGCCTTCATGCATCTCCATCAGTTGTTATAGGAGTTGTAGTCTATGCTCAGCCTCTGATTTTTAAAAATAATTAGTCAATATTTAACAAAACCAAACATTGGAAATCCAGTTGCCTATCTGATTGATTAACATTTAATTCTCTTTGCAGCTGACACAGAGGAGTACAAGTCTCTAGTCCATGCTTTAGCGCTGATCAAAGACACCATCTCCCAGGTGAACGAACAGGTCCGTGAATACGAGAAAGCTGTCCGTCTGAGAGAGATCTGCCTGCGTCTGGAGCCAAAGTCTCACAGTAGGCTGAAGGACGGTCGGCTGTTCCGCAGGGAGGATCTCATTCAGGGCAACAGGATGCTGCTGCACGAAGGCACCGTCACCTGGAAGTCTTCCGGTAGACAGAAAGGTCAGTGCTGAATATTAATATTGCAAGCATTTTAAAGTTAAAGGTTTCCACAGTGAAGTCTATGACCATCGCCGGTTTTTAAAAAGAACAATACGCTGATAATGTATAAAATGAAGTGTACTGCTGTGGCTTTCCTGCTGATGTGAAAGCAGAAACATTCATAGAACCTGTACAGAAACCTATTTATAGCATCACTTGTGTGTCAGTGATGAACTGTGAGGGTTTGTAGACTCAAGTCTGTGAAAGTAAAAACGTCAAGTGCTTCTGCTGTTGTGATGCAGACCTCCATGCTGTGCTGCTGTCAGACGTGCTCATCCTGTTACAAGAGAAAGATCAGAAGCTTGTGTTTGCTGCTGTGGTGAGTTCTGCTCAAACATTAAGTCATTTCTGTGAGAAGATGAAGAGAAAATGATTGAAACTCAGTCCAGTTTTTCTACATTACCTGAAGCGAAGATTACCTCAAACATATTTAATGATATTTTAGCTCCTTGAAGTACCATGATACCCCAAAGATACATGTTTCTTTGTAATTTACATAAATATCTATAATGCCTTCTACATTATGGCGGTTTATGCAGGATAACAAACCACCAGTGATCTCCCTCCAAAGACTGATAGTCAGGGAAGTGGCCCATGAGGACAAAGCAATGTTCCTCATTTGTGCGTGCACCTCCACCATGCCAGAGATGTACGAGATCCACGCTGGTTCAACAGAGGAGCGGATCTACTGGATGGCCCTCATACGGGAAGCTGTGAACTCGTAAGCTTAAGAAAACAAGTTAATAATTTTTTGTTTTTGTTATGACTGTGAATATTTGTTTAAAGAACAGCTAATTAGCTTGCCAACCCATGTTGGCCAAACCACAGCAAGAGAACATTCATATATGAAAATTTAAGATTAATAAAAAAAAAATGACTGATCAAAAAAATTAAAAGAAACATTTTTCTTCAGGGACAAAAAATACAATATTATATAAATTATAAACTGTCTCTGTCATCCAGATATACAGAAGATAATGAGCTGTACAGTGAACAGATTGCAAGACTGCAAGAATATCAAGGTAAGACTGCAGCCTCCACTAAATCTGTCGGTGCCATGGAAACAGACCATCTATTTTTTAATAAGCCAGGATTTATTTTGGCACTTCCTTTCAAATGATATCTGCATTTAGTTACTGGAAGATGTGTATACTCCAATATCCTAATAGTATTTAAGTTCTCCATGCATTTCTATAGCATTTGCTAATGTTTATTTAATAAATTTCATTGTATTTTTGTTTGTTTGCAGATGTTCTAAAGGAGAGGGATGACCAGATAAAGCAACACCTTGCAGAGAAGCTGCTGATCTTTGCTTCACTTTATGAGGAAGCAACAGGGCAGGAAACCCCCCACAAAGGGCTGCTGCTTCGAGCTGAAGACACTGACCCCCAGCAGGGGGCAACACTGCTCAGAGGAGCCATCGATGAAGGTAGACGCTCGCACAACAGCAGTTTGTACTTTCTGCAATCAATATACAATGCAATATACTCACCTATATTTTCCTTTATAGCTAAGTCATGACAGTCAGAAAAGTCAAGAAAGTGTTGATAATGTCTGTGTGGGATCAAGGAGTTTTTTTTGTTTTTTTTTCTTTGCAGTGGAAAACCTGCAAAATCTCCTGCTCATAAGAATAAGAGACTCAACCCTTCCGGATGAGAATAAGCTGCAGGTGGAGATGCTCAGGAGAGCGGAGACCTTTGGTGCTACCGACAGTAACCTCACAGCAACCAGCATGAGAAGTAGAGTCCATTATGTTCTTTCTTTTCTAATCTGTGCATGCTGGAACATTGCTCCCAACAAACTATAAAGCTAATATTATCATCTTCACATATCTAGGTATGCAGGTATGCATTCCATAAATTGTTCATTAAAACTCTTGCAATATCAAAAATATAATATAATATTGTATTTAATAATATTGTATATGTATATATGTATATTGTATATAATATTGTACTTTATAGATCCCTTTGGAAGGTTCCCTCAGGGAAATTGAAGCTCCGTCACACACAGCACTATTAAATGTTTTTTACATATTGCTAAACTGTTTCTGTTTTAAGTGTTACGTTTTTATGTTAACACCTACATAGAAAATATAAAATAATAAAACAAAAATAAATGTCTTTGTGTATGCTTACATGACATACATGGACTGTACACCTTTTATTGCAGTTGTTTATTGTAAAATTGCATATGAATAATAGATGAGTGCATTATTTTACATAGTTGTTGAAAAATAAATGATTATTGGAAGTGCATGATTTTATCTCCTTAGATGGAGATGTAGCTGAGATCCCCAGTGGCAGCGAGGCCAGTCTTGGTTATGGCAGTCACACAGTGAGTGATCCTCAGCTCCAGGAAATGTTCAACTCTGAGAATGAGGAAGAGTCTGTGAGTGAGACAAGGATCTAAACCGTACATCACGCTGGTAAATAAAAACAAAAAAAGAAATATTTACAACACGTCTGCTATTTCACTTAAAGGTTGATGATAACCCAGAGATGCCAAACTGCAGTTCAACAACCGGCTATCTCCCTGAGGCAGAGGTAATATTATTTGTTTGTTTTTTCTCTCTGTTTTTATTCATACAGAAATATTTATCTCTCTGTCATTCTGCTGGTGTGTATTATCATTTTTCTCTGTAGGTGTGTGACAGGGTGATACTGCTCGCTCAGAGGCTATACAGCTTACAAGTAAGACACTGTAAACTGCTCTGACATCTGTAATGCAGAAGGTTATTTACTAATGGTTTATATGGTTATGTGATTAAGATTATCATTCTGGTCAAATATTTGTTTCACTCTTTAACTTGGCAGGCCATCATCGCCCAGCAGGACAGCCAGATTGAGCTGCAGAGCACTTCCCAGTTAAAGAGCAAGGCTGCCCGTCAGTACAGCAACGTGTTGCTGGAGCAGGAGAAGCAACGCAACCTGGAGAAGCAGAAGGAGGAGCTCGCCAACCTCCACAAGCTGCAGGCCCAACACCGTGAGGAGCAGCAGCGCTGGGAGAAGGAGAGGGACCGGCAGAGCACCCAGATCGAGCGCCTGGAGGCTCAGCTGAAAGAGAGGGAAGAGGAATGCAGGAAGTGGGAGGAGAAGCTCAACGAGGAGAAGGCAGAGCTGGAGAGGCAGAAGGAAAGCTACCAGCTGAACCTGGAGCGGCTGAGGGAGTCCACCAAATCAGTGGAGAAGGAGGGGGAGCGTCTGACCCAGGAGAAGGAGCGACTAGAGCAGCAGCAGGAGAAGATAAAGAAGTTCATGAGCAATGTGAACCTGGGACACGAAGACCATGTGAGGAATCTGCTAAGAATCTGATTCACTTGGACATTTATCAGCCTTGTTTCCCATTATTGTTGTTTTCATCTGTCCATCGGTTTGACAGATTATAAATCTTTATAAATCTTATAACTCTGTCAAACTGATGTCAAATCTAATCTGTGGATGTTAGCAATTTTATAGACAAGATGAAACAAGATGATCAGAATAAATTTAAGCCTTGAGTTCATCTCCATTTATACATGAACTCGCACACAAGGATGATGAAATAAATACAGTAATAAAACATATAGTATTAGAAGTAATAAATCAGGAAGATTTAAGCACCACGGTCAGGAGTTAATTATCACGGTTAAAGTCAAAGTCGAAATCAATCCATTCAACTCCCTGAATGAGCAGTTTTCTAACTCTTTGCATTTTGTTCCATGTGTACAGGATGCAGAAACTGTCAGGAATTTGATGCAAGTGCTTTTAAATTAATATAATTTCACTTTTATCCGTATCCGTATGATAGTCATGTATTTCTTCTCTCTTTCCCTAGTACTCAAGTCTCTCCAATTACCAGTCGTTCAGGGGAAGCATCCTGAACGGAGGTAGGACCATTACTCCAAAGGCCCAGGCCTTGCACAGCATCTACACTGATCCTGAGGAAACTCCACCAAAGGTTCCACCGCGTAAGGAGAGCATCAGCCCGCAGGTGGCTAAATCCGAGCTTCCCTTCCACCTGATCAGCACCACCAACCAGGACCACAAATCTGCACCTGTGCAGCAGCAGATCCCCACCAAGCTGGCAACTCTGTCTAAGGGCAAGGAGAAAGGCTTTAAATCAAAGTCACACCAGAGGACACACAGTGCAGGTCAGGACGGCAGCTTTGTTAACATTGTCACCACCCGTTTCAGTGCTTTATTTAAAGATTAATTAGAGCCTCATTTGCACATTTGCTGGTCTGAAGTGTCTGGATGCAGGAGACTTTTTTCATCAGCAGTGGAGCAGGGCAGTTGTTAATTAACTAGAATAAACTCCCCAACACTGACTGCTCTCCATCTTTCGACAACCAGCCTCTATAGATGTGAACCAGGTGCTTCCCATCCGAGTGACGGGGAAAGAAGGAGGCAGTCTGCGAGCCCAGAGGGAGTCCAGTCCTCAAAGAATCTACCAGTCAGGTACACAGTCTTAAAGACACAAGCCCTGTATTTGAGGATAAAAATCATAATTAAAAGTTTGATATTTCACCTAAAATGTTATTACTATTAAAATAGTTTATTATCAAACACTTAACTCCTGTACTTTTAGGTGTCTGGATAGGGTTTGTTCTCCAGAGGGAACAACAACTGTGTTATGTTCTGCCTATCGACTGATCATTGCAGCCTTAGTATATACACATTCACTTGCAGTACATAGATGGGATGATGATTATTACCTTCTCCTCTGTGCGCCAGTACAAATGTATAGGTGACATCAGCTGTGACAACGCTGTTAAAAATTAAAGACACAAGAAGAGAAGAGCAATATAACACCCTAAGTAACCAAGTTTAGTTTATTGCACATGGTTATGGAGACTGAGCTGGTCTGTTTATACAGTATTAATAATGAATATGAATTAAGTTATAGAAAGGACATAATAGAATATATATATATATATATATATATATATATATAGTTATAGTACAGGCCAAAAGTTTGTACACACCTTCTCATTCAATGTGTTTTCTTTATTTTCATGACTATTTACATTGTAGATTCTCACTGGAGGCACACCTATGAAGTGAAACCCATCAAGCTCATCAAGAGAATGCCAAGAGTGTGCAAAGCAGTAATCCGAATCACAAAGGGTGGCTATTTTGAAGAAACCAGAATATAAATCATGTTTTCAGTTATTTCACCATTTTTTGTTAAGTACATAACACCATAAACATGTTCATTCATAGTTTTGATGCCTTCAGTGAGAATCTACAATATAAATAGTCATGAAAATAAAGACAATTGAATGAGAAGGTGTATCCAAGAGAGAGAATTGATATTAAAATTATGGAATATTCTATATGAATATTTACTTGTATAATAATCTTAATTACTCTAAGGCTATAAAATGGACCATCTCTTATTTTTTAGTGACAGATGCCTTCAACCCACCAGGATCTGCCCGTTCTGTGAAAACATCTCAGTCCTTCACCACAAACAAGAGGAACAGCAGCGATATTCCACCACCTCCACCGCCTCCTTTTCCAAAAGAAGTTCTCAAAGCAGGAAAAGAGAAGGTAATATTTTTATAATCTCTAACTCCAGACAGAAGTTTGGATGACGCCTCGTCTGGCATAAAGACTGGAGTGACTCAACGGTTTGACTTCATGATGTACAAGTGTATCCAGCATGAGGAGGCCGCTCAACTTTACTTGACTTTATTACTGGAAACCAGTTGAATCTGCTGAAGTGAAAAAAGCAAAGAAATACTAATGGACTTGTTTTATAAAAATATGAACATTTATGACAGAGGTCATTAAAAGAAATGCAAACAGCTGGACCTAATTGCACAATGGAAACAATATGTTGGATGATGTTTCTAAAGCTTTTAAAGAATTGTGGCTCTTTCCTTTTTTTGAGATTTTTAATCATTTTTGTTTTAAATGAAGGTAGGTTGTCTATAACCATTTAGCACTCTCTTAACTCTGGAGTTTTCTTTTTAATATTTTAATGAATGATAAGGAGCTGTATTTCCAGATATGAAATGTCTAGCACAATTTTACATCAGAATGAATCAATGTGTTGTAATCAAATCATAAAGTAGGTAAGTTATGCTGAAGAAACTCGATAATGTTGCTAAAGTTGTTTGTAAATACTTTCCATGATAAACAATGAGCAGTTCCTGCTTTGCTCTCGATTCCTATATAACAATGTCAGTTCTCAGCAGAAGAAACGTTTGAGCCCCTTAACGGTTTCTGAGTGTAAAACATAACACTAAGATTCCAAACTCCAACTAATGAGTTATGGAATAAAGATATTTTAGAACTCTTGGTTTTCTTTGCAGTGACTTTGGCTGAACCCTGAAACCATAAAGGAGATTTTTCACCTTGTATGTGCCTTTACACTCTACAGTCTTCTCCTTTCTGATGCTTTACCAATGTAACATAAAGGGCTCGTGAGACTATTTTGCTAAAGTGAAAGTTGCATGTTAATGCAGCATTTCCATAACACAAGTAGATCACTCATATTTGCCACTGTCAGATAAACAAAACGTGCCAAAACATTTTAAGTATAATATTAGAAAAACCCAAACAGATTATGGATGTAACAGAATATCTATTACCTGTAACTACAATACATAAACCATCACAAATTCCTGATAGTAAAAATGAATGTAGGCAAAGAGGGTGCCACCAGACATCATGTTAATCAGATAAGTGATCCAGAGTAAACAGAAACTCAAACAGTCCTCTAGTTTGCAGTGACTGAGCTGAAGCAACAACAGGCTCTTTGTCAGACTTCTATTCATCTGAACAGCAGCAGGAAGCTTTTTCCTCCACGATGAACGGACGCATTCAGATCCGGCATCTAAGAATAGGAACCAGACAACTCTTCTGTAAACCCATGAACTATATTTATAATGGAAAAAAATACACCAAATCTCAAATACAATGTTCCTTTATTATATGTAGTCCTCATCAGAGGCATTAAAAACCATTTGGTGACAAACTATACCGGTGTATGAATAATCCCACGTCCTGTTGAATCAGTGAGGGCACATCCAGATGTCTGTACTGCTCTCAGCTGACCTTTGACCTCAGGCAAATATGTTTTATTTGTACTTGATTCAACAGAAATGCTGGTTAATAGGCATAACTGAATAAAAAATATATCGATATACAGTGATGTTGAAGATGACACTCTCAGGTCCAAAAATGGAAAGCAGGATTATTTAATATGTTGATACCTTGGTTTCTGTTCATTTAAACCTCAGGCGTATACATTTACATATAGTTTAGACATGAACCAAACGACGTCTGTCAGCCCATGAATTAAAAAAAAATTGTGCAAACGCTTCATACAAATTAATCAGTCACACAGACACTCGCTCCTCAGCTCATACAAATTACAGCACATCTTTTTGAGTACAGTACATGTACTTAGCCACACAACACATTCTACTGTACCTCTCAGCGTGGACACAGAAAAAGCCAAAACCAATTCTTAAGACAGTATGAATAAAGACTGGGGGACTAGGGACAAAAGTGCAGTGGCTAAAGATTTAACTTTTGCTTCATCGATCGAAAGTCTGCACTATAGATTATATACTGGTTTCATATAAAGATCAAAATCATAGCATGCAAAACAGAATAACAAACAGGGAAATAACTTCAGGTTTAAAAAAAAAACAAAACAATGACAATATAATAGTTTTGGCTCAGTCAACATCCATGATAGCACCACATTTTAAAGGGTATTAAACTCTTCTGCTGTACTTTATAAACATCAGCATCAAAATATAATGTAAATATCAGCTTCTTATGTAGTGTGTGTGCTTTGGAGAATAGTAAGACCTCAGTATGCTTCAAATTAAGTGCTTCACCACCTTTAAACAAGGTCGAACAACACATTTTATACAAGCAAGATTGTTTGAAGCATACTGAGACCTCTAAGGCCCGGTTACACAAGAAAATTCTAATTGAGTCTTTGTGAAATATGTTTTTTGTGAAAAGCTTAGGACCAAAAAAAAATTAGATTAATCATTTCTTAAACTATTGAAGCTGAACATGCAGTAACATTTTTTTTCTATTTTCTCTGTACTGAATTGTTTGCTCCCCTCATCGTTTTGCTGTCAGGACTGTACATCTTTTTGCTCAATCAAGAGTCACTGAAAGGTCGGAAACTAGACAGCCACTACAGGTCAGACATATTTGTCAACTCCTGTCTCAACGTTGCAAATTTGCATGTTCATCAAACCTGACACAAAAAATCTACACCGACTTACTTTGGCTCCGACAAGCAGAAAAACCATTGGAATACATTTATTCAGCCAAAGATTTGGCTGCCAGTTGCCTACAATTCAATTTGAGAGAGAACAATGACCTGGATGAATGAGAATATTCACAGACTAAATGTTCTAAATGCTTGTGTGACCTGGCCTTGTGTAGGTTTTATACTTAAAGGTCCCATATCATGCAAATAGACACTTTCACATTTTTTTTAATTCTAGATAAGGTCTAGAGGTTACATTAAAAACTGTCCCATGCTTCAGAAATTAAACGCACAAAGCCTGGATCCTGCCCCCAACAATACACCCTTTATCTTCCAAGTCAAAATCAGCCAATCAGAATAGAGGCTTATGAATATTTAGGAGACCAAAAATACTGTGCTTTCTGGAGCTCCAGAGCCTGAGAGACCACTGTAAAACTACATTGAATGAAATTTTTGTAATTTAAAATATGTCAGAGGTATTAAAACTTCAAATAAAACCCAGAAAAGTGCAGATATGGGACCTTTAACTGTGTTCATTAGTTTCAACACCTCAGCCTTGTGTGCTCTGCTGAGCCAGCCGTTTAGAGCACAGATCCTCTGTGCTTCCTTTTTGCAACCAATGCACGTTAATGTCCCTATTTAAAATGTCCACCGAATGAGACACAATGTAGAAAAAAAACCTGTATGACAAAACATGAAATGAAATGGAAGCTGCCGTGCTAGAAGTCCTTTCAGTTAGATTTGTTTCCCTCTTTCTCATCTAGGGGCGTTTCCTGAGGCGAACGCTGGGGCGAGTCTTCACTCTGATTGGTGGCTTCTGTGGTTTGTGGCTCCGGTTTAGTTGAGGGCCCATCTGTCTGTGGCTCTGCAGTTTGTGTACAGTTGATCGGTGCCAGCACTATGGCAGGCTGCAAGGGACAAAAAAAGTCTATGAGACTGAATTCTGTCAGGCTGCAATTAAAAAGAAAAAAAGAGTCAAAGCAGAGGAGCTGAAGAGGAGACAAACAGAACTAAAATATACAGTCATTCCTCTGTCCACAAGTAGATTTGATGCTAAAAAAGGACAGAACGGCTTCTGTTTTATCACATCTTTTAACAATTTAACCCCAGTTAAAGGAGCATTATGAGATTCATATTGTTGTCAGAGGTATTCCTGTATGCAGAGAGACAGAGAAAAGTACCAAATCCAAATATGCAATAAAGGAAGGGAAAGCGTATCCAAAGACAATCCCACAACTGTCTTTGAGTCTCATTCAGATACACCGATAACACATGCTAACCAATGCTATTAAACCAAATAAACTCATCTACACCACCACCACCAACTTATTGTTGTAGCTACCCACTTCACTACACGATTACCATTCTATCATTGATGCATGTGCAGGGAAAAACAATAAAACGGAACCTTAAGTAGGATCGGGATGGTTAAATGGGAGAGTGTAGAGCAGCAAGCCCAGATAGAAAGTACCTGCAGTGACATTCACAGACAGCTGAGCCCTCAGCAGCAGACTAGAGCACACCCACAGTAAAATAAAGGGCAAGGAGCGGCGATGGGGAGGAGGACAGTAAAACAGAAAAAGGCAACGGATGGAATTATTTAAAGGGGTTACTCAACTTGAAATTCTACTTTACTCTGCATTTTATTTATAACTATTTTTTTAAGTCTTTTTTTTTTTCTTCCGGAGTAGGCAGTCATATCAAACTGGTATTCACCACAAATCCACTTCCAGTCCAGAACTGGGGCAACTCCCGGCGCCACAGCGCCACAGTGAGGCTGGTGAGCAGAGTGCAAGGCACCAGATAGAGCAGAGCCGGCTGGCCCATCTGCATCACAGCCAGAGCCACAAAGGTGATCAGCAGGCCGATACCGTAAGCTAAAAGGAGGAGAGGGAATAGACCGTCAGTCAAAAGTCCAACCATGACCCAAGAAAAAGTAGAAACACTATTCGTTCTAATAAAACATTACATTACCATTTATAACCCTCACTTAGGTCAATATTGCAATATTACATTTCTGATATCACACAGGTCTGTCCTCACTGCACACATACGTACCGATTGTACAGGCAACAAAGTAGATCCTGGAGGATTGTGTTAAAATGTCAAACCTGTGGCAGTACGCCACCAGCAGACCTGGGGTGGGAAAACAGCCGAGAGGAGTTCATATTAACAAAGATACAGCTACTATATTCAGTCTTGATTAAGTGATGGATCATAATCTTTCACATTTATCAATATGCGACATTAACTGGATAACTGGACTCTATTAATACTAATACACCAGATAGGATAATGGAAATGTTTCAGAAGGAAATGACAGAAAAGGTAATGTTATGTAAATATAGAGCAGTAAATATTCAGGGTTGAGTAGTTTGGGGTATTTTTTTTTACAACAAGCAATCAGGTGACTGGTCAATGTTAGTTAAATAATTCCTGGTTGTGACTGTGTTATACGCTCTGAGGAGTTCCAGTTAACAGTTATTTTACCTGGTACTAAGACATCACCGAAGCCCAGGAGGGAGAAAGGTCGATCACACAGAGCCAGGGGAGAGGAGTTTAACCGTGGCACTTTGAGCACCATGGGAAGCTGGAGAAAACACCAGAGCAGAGCATGTGGAGTCAGAGAAGCAGCAATAGAGGTAAGTATTAGGTTTCTGTAACAAGACCAAACTCCACTTAACGCACAGGGAGTTGTGGAATTTGGAAACAAGCTCACCTTTTCATGTGTGGAGGAGTCAGAGGGACCAGCCGCTACCTCCACCATTATACTTTCCCCACTCTGTGGAGGAAAGGTAACGTAAGCATGATGCGTGAAGACTAGTGAAATCAGAATCTGAATGAAGCCAACATTGATTGTTACATACCTTTGTAAAGAAGGGTGTAATAAATACAAAGAAAACATCATAGACAAAAAGGACCACCAACAGTAAAGTACAAGCCTGCAACGAGAAAAGATATTAGAACCTTTAAAAACATCTCTCTATCAGAGTTCAATTCTACAAGAGTTGCAAGCCTACCTTAAATGTGGGTAGTCTGACTGTTTTGAGCATGTAGAGACAGAAGGCGATCCCCAGGGTGTCCTGTAACACCCACGCCCACCTGGAGGACACATAAGACTGTTAATTCAACACACACACACACACACTGACATGTTATCACACAGACGGGACAATGTTGTTATTATATAATATCACACGCCTAGTCATCAACACCCACAAGATTCTATGTGTTCCTAAATGCAGATTTTTTTTTTTCAATTTTGCACCACAATTTTAAATTGGCTGAAAATAACATGTAGTTTGACATATCATATTTTTGTGATCTTTGATTAATTATTGATAAATCATGAAGACGCTATAACTCAGGGAAAAAGGACGACTCCTGCCTGAGGATACTTTTATATCACAAGGCAATACAGCGACATAGAAACAAGCTTCTTCTTCTTCTAATCTGAACTACGTGTGTACACGTATGTGGATCCGACACATTCGTATTTGCCTTCACACTTACTGGTCTTCGTTGCGGAACACCATCCAGGTGACGCTGACGCCGATGCAGAGCGCCGACAGCAGCAACATGCGGATCTGCGGTCGCTTGTGCAAGTATGGGAGGTTATTTTCTGGGATCCTGCGGTCACAAGATGATCCATGTGTTAATCGATACAGCGTAGTAAGAGATTGTCTTTCAATAAAACTCAATAGTCTGAGTCTTTTTCAGGCTAACCGCTATCGGTACTTCCTGACATGCATGTTGTGGCCGTAGCGGTCTGGCAGCAGTTAGTAAAGTAAATGTGTCGACTTCAAGCCTTTAAAATGCAGCTGCTGCACGGCTAGTCAGAAAAAAACCAAACTATAATGCACGGTAGCATCTGAGATCTAGGCAGAGAGAATTATTACACCAGACTGATGTGGTACCTGCACTTGCAGAACGGGATCCTCCTGACAAACGGCCACAGGCAGCTGTAAAGGCCGACAGAGGAGGCCACGCAGAAGATGGCTATGACCCAAATCGCTTAAATGTGAAGAAACAACAGAAGGAACGCGGGAAATTAATACATATTGTCAGATGACATCACAATCTGTTGAAGTAACACACATTTCTGCTGCTTTGCTGCTGCTGTTAGTGTAGTAGTTTGTATTTCAGGATGAATGTGCAGCTGCTTCTCACAAATGTTCAGCAGCAATCGGTTTCTTAATCTATTTATCGGTGAAACGTTATCCGAGTCATCAAGCTCTCGTTCAGCACCGTCTTGCTTTACACATTAACATCGACAGGCCGTGTCCATAGCTTTGGGACGCTGGACGCTGAGCAGTTCTGCTTGAGCTAATGAGGATCAAGTTTCTGCTGTAGCTCGAGTAGCTTTAAGGAATATTTGACTCCAATTGAGGATTTCCTCAGCTTGTGTGGGCTTTTAATCAACAGTCTTCTCATCCTAAATCCTGATTCTCAGCTGCATGAGACCATACGACACATACTACCTCGGGCATCGTCACATGACAGAACCTCTGGAGGCTTGAACTAGGTATTGAAGATTCAAAATATCTGCTGCTCCTGCCTTATTTCTCCCTGACACTCCATTCATAAACCAATATCAGGTTACAGGAAATTTTGCCAATACATTATCTAGTTTTGAAATTTTATTTCAATCAAAGACGACTTTCAGCTTCATCGAATCAGATTTAGCACCGATGTTTCAGACAAGGAAAACATTGTCAGTCGTTTCCTGAAATGACATCTTCCCTGAGCTATTGCTTATTGATGCCTATTTATTATTGGCAAACCACAATGAGTGAGAGAATGAATGAACCGCGAATGAATGAGAATGAATGAACCGCTGGCTTTTTAAGGCAAAGGCTTGCAGCAACAAATACAGAGAAAATAGAACTGAAACTATTTTTTTTTTCAGCTTTTCGAAACATGAATGTGTGTGTGTGTGTGTCGTACCCAGGCGGTCGTAGAAAAAGTAGAGTAGCACCAGCATGCTGCAGCACATGACCACGAACACGCAGATCATGATGGGAGTGACGTCTACGGTCTCCTCGTCCTGCTTCTCCACGCTGTCGTCCCGCTTGTGCTTCAGGTAGCGTCTGCAGGAGAAAGGCACGGAGGTCAGAGGTCAGAGAGGTTCGCTGACGATGACGCTTTTCTGCTTGTATCAAGTTGGGCTGAACGATTAATTGTGTTTGCAATCATATTGTGATATGATAAAATGTGATTTTCTGTGCGATTACAATGTGATCATGTAACACAAGCGAAGGAGCGGAGGACTCGGCAGAACAGTCAGAAACGGACACAGTCGAGACTTTAGCCTCGAAGAGGAGCAGCGCGTCGGTGGCGTGGAACTACTTTAGTTTCAAGAAAAGATGCTGCACAGTGCCAGGTGTTGTACGGAGCACGGCGTGCTACTGTCGCTACATCACGCCAAGTAGTGCTTAATACAAACTTCTTCCAAGACTTAAAAAATACCATATATGACAACTGTGATATGAAAGCTGTAAGGTTGAAATGCACCAATGCTCCAGACAAGACAAATACCTCAAGACAGGGATCACTGACAGATGTTTCTGTAATGAGCAGTTATAAATAAAAAGGTATTTTTTTAAGTCATACATCTTTCAATTCAATTTTAGCAAATTGAAAAAATTTGGAAAGAACATTTTTTGAAAGAAAGAAAGAACATTTTACACTATGTTTTACACTAAATGTAAATATTGTGTCATATTTAAATCATATTTTGTTGAAAAAATGTTAAAAGTATCAAATAAAACAATGAATTTAAAAAATGCACATTAAATCGCAATTGCAATATTGGAGGAAAAAAAATCGCAATTAGATTATTTTCCCAAATCAGCCCTCGTGTCAAGCTTATTAATCATCTTAGTCTAGGGAAATGCAGTCAGCCAGGGTTTTGTGCTTCACTTCCTTTATTCTGTAGAACACACTGAAGCAGCCAGGATGGCCGTCCTACCTTTACTGGAAATATTTACTGTCATTTAGCTGACGGCCAGCCTTCACTTCCTCCCCTCTTCACAACGCACACACACACGCACACACACACGCACACACAGTATCCCAAAATGACTTTTTTGCCTCCAGCCCTGTGCGTCAGAGACCTCTTCTGATGTCAGCCTGGCAGCTCCTTCAGGATTGGCTAAAGCCGGCTAGTCAGCCGTATGTCCTCAAATAAACAACGCTGCCCTTTAGTGGAGTTTCAGTGCTACAATAAGTTTAGTTAAGGTAAAAAAAAGAAAGAAGGAAGCGCACATGCTCATCCAAGAGAAAAACTGAGCAATCATACACGTGTGGTTCTTTGCCAAGAACATTGTGACTAATTTTCCCCGAGAGATGACTCCCCCTTAAATCTCCTACGTCGGAGCTCCATCTCCTGTCGTCCACTTACTTCTTGCTGTCTCTGCTGCCGGCCCAGTAGCCTCCGATAGCGACTGTCCCCACAGCCATCAGGAAGATGATCACCATGTTGTAGTCCAGCACCGGCTCATTGGGGGCGTACATGGCGACCAGTCGTCCTTTACCAAAGGTCTGGACAAGTTACAAATGGTATCAGTTCAAGTCTGAGTATTGGGAAAAACCCAGTCACACGTGTTTCACTATTGGCAACGATTCATTTTGTAGTTTTTTTTCCTCCTTTTCCTGCTGTACTATAAACCAGGGAGACATGTAACCTGCAGGTTGGTTGAGTGGATCTCACCTTGCTGATGTCCAGCAGGTCAGAGTAGCTGAGCAGTGCTACAGGGATGTCGATCTCCTCATACTGAGTTTTGTTTCCTGCTGGTGGCGTCTGGAATATAATAAACATCCTGTTTAGTGATGTATCTGATCTGAACGCACATAGAAGTTAAGCAACAACTTTAAGGTGTTAACAGGGTCCCTACACGTTTCTTCAAGTTAAATTTGTCTTTTTAAAACAATTTATATGAAGCTTAATATTTATTTCACAGACCTACCTGCAAAGTAATCATTTATATTTGTATTAATTGTGTACTACATTCATATAAAATATTCTTTTCACTGAAATCTCACCAGTAGCAGTTAGTTAGTTCATATAAAATATGTTTTCACTAAAACCTCATGGTGAAATTACATACTTAATTCATTTTTATTAATTCTTTATATTTATTTATTCATTTTATATTTTTTTTTATCTGTACATGTGCTGAATGACAGAATACTGCACACATTTTAAGAACCACATATCAAAATTCACGACTTTTTCCAAGATTTGTTAAGGTATTATTTCCATATTCATGAATTCAATGTTTTTAAGACTTGTTCAGACCCTGCAGGAACCCTGTGTTAAACATGACTAACTTCGTTACCAGTCTATCTTTGCTGACGATGAGCAGGCCCTTGGCTCCGTTAATCTGGGCCAGTCGGACCTTTTCATAGAAAGTGCAGTTTCCCCTCATCACCATGGGGATACGATTGGGGAAGCCGCCCTCTGGGACGTCAGAGGCCGAGCACAGGACCGATGTAGTGTGGTCGTAGATCTGGAGACGGGACTGCAACACACACACACACACACACACACACGCTATGTTAACCGGAGCAGGAGGAAATTACATTACAGACAAATGTCCAAATATGAAGAAAAAAACCTACAGATGACAGCTGTTATTGAGCACTTAATTCTGAACAGACTGGATATTATTATTCTTTCAAAAGGAAGAAATGCCTTCTTATTCAGAGGAAATGATCTGGATCATCCCTGCCGCTCTCAGACTGATAGGAGGAGAAGTTTAGCTGTTGCATTAATGATGTATGAAATTATTTCTGTCCTGTGCTAAAATGTGCGAAAACCGCTTTACAGTTTTATGTCTCTTACGATTAATTATATCCAAGATCTCTTTATCTGCCAACAAGCAAAGGAACCGTGAGCTGTGCATTTGTTTCCTGGTGAGTGGATTTACTGCATCTCATTATATTCTGATGAGTTATAAAGGTCTCCAACAGAAAGCAGCTGCCAACAGTCCAAACGGACACTTAAAACAGAGATTACATTTCAGCGTCCTGTATGAGGAATTCTAAAATCAGTTCTATTGATCACGTACAGATCTATGCATACAGCGCCGTGCTGTATGTCATTATCTGACTTGGCTCAATCTTTACATGGAGACTTACATTTTAATGTGAGATTCTTTAGGCTCAAGTCCAGACTTGATATGAGACTCGTGTCTAAACTAGACAAGCGACGTTGACTTACTGCCTTGTTAAGGTCCTGAGGTAGACGTGCCCACTGTGAGTTGAAGAATATGCAGTAATCTTTTCCTTTGCTTTTGTCCTGGTCACTGAAGTGGGCCATGCCGTACTCCCCCATCACCTGCCAAAACAAGAACCGTATTTATGAAATGTTTAAAACTTTTAGAATAGAGTCTAACACAATACCATTTTAACAGCAGATGAACTAAAGCCTGGAGAGTACAACCTTCAATTAAAGTGGGTTTTAATGCTGGTTTATAATTAATCAGTTTTAGAAAGGTGGACCTGATGAACTGGAAACTGAGTGTATATTAGTAATAAAAACGGCCAATGATAGTGATAGAGAAGGTCCTCAACATGACAAACAGCACTTTGTGGTGTTGGTCAAACCATGACACTGATACTAAGGAGGAGTCTATTAGACTATTAATCAGAATCAGGAGAATCAGGTTTATTGACAGTAAACTACAGTAGGTTTGTACATGCCACAAGTCATTTGCTGCATTATAGCAATAATAAAAATACTTTAATTCTCACACATATATAAAAATTTAAGTATTATTTGTATATTCTTGATGATTCTTCATTTCCTTTGCACAAAGCTTTGTATTGTTGGTACTACTTATTATTTGTAGTCGTTTGTGAGTCGTTTTCATTTAAAATAAATGTAAAAAACAGACCATGAATATGTAAGTGTTTAATCATGTAAACAGTATATATAGTGTGATTATTTATAATAATACTGATAATTATAATGTCAGATCCAAAACTATTTAAAAAGCCGGATTATCTATTTGATGATATAGTGTTACAGGACCAGAGGAAGATAAGTTAAATTCAGACAGGATTTACTTTCACAAAACATATTTTGCTGTAAAATCATCTGTAACACATTTTTACCTCAAATCACGAATTTCAGATTTAATAACTTCGCTTCCTGTCGTTTAAGTGAGTTAACGAGAGTCGACGTTTAACGATTTAACGGACTACTACACACACGCGTCTCCCGTGAACCGTGCGTCTGTTAATCAGCATTAATCCTTCTTCATTAATGTACACGTGAGTGATGTGCGGGGTTCCGGGGCCCACGGTGATCTCCGCAAGCTAACGATCCTAGCATCCAAGCTAAAAAAAAATCCGGAACACGGCTTGGCAAAAGCCGCAGTTGATTTGTCAACCATGTGCCGCTATGGGACAAACCCGCAAAGAGAAATGGTTCCTGCGGAAATCCGCTCGGTGTCTCTCACCTTGTGGATGAGCAAAGCGGCCCAGACGAGTGTTTGTGGGACCCTCATGATGTCGAGCGGCTTGTTGTTTCTCCATCAACCAACCACTCCGCTCCTCTACGGACCCTCGCTACACCACCGCCAGCTGGTCGGGAAGACACGCCCACTTCTTTTCTCTGCGAATTTCTCATTGGCCAGCGTCGCCATCAGCGAGTGAACCCGTCTCTGATTGGTTAAAACTCATGTCAATCGAAATTACAACAATAAAAGCCATGGAACTAAACCATAGATGGTATAAATAAGAACTGAAGAAACGTGAAATACTACAAAATTTTTATATGTAAAAAAATATTTAAAAAAAAAATCAAACAAAAGACAACAATATGAATAAAGATAAAAAAATACACCTGTAGCATTCATTTTTCAGTATACTACTATAGTAACAGTATTCAGATCCTTAAGTACAAGTACAAATACTGTTTTCTAATATTATTTTACAAATAAACGTATAGAGTAAAGTAAGAGTAGAGTATAGTAAAAAAATACTTTTACAGACTGTTATATTATTATACTATATTTCACTACTTGTAAGCATTTTATTATATATATATATATATATATATATATATATATATATATATATATATATATATATATATATATATATATAAATTATTGTACTATGTGGAACATGTATGTATGTGTGTGTACGTATATTATTTACGACCTTTAACACAAAGTGCATAGCAAATTCAAAGTTTAAAAAGATAAGAAATATAAATTTACGTTTATTAATTATTTAAATTAAACAATTAACAACAACAACAACAATTAAACAAATCTAAAACTATCATACATTGTTGTAAATTTTAAGATATGTTTTGGTTCTTATAGCAGTCCCTGGTGGTCTAGTGGTTAGGATTCGGCGCTCTCACCGCCGCGGCCCGGGTTCGATTCCCGGTCAGGGAACTACCTTTTAGTGGCACTCCTCCCTCTTCTAGAGTTTTTATATTGTCTTCGATTATACCTTGATAGATTCGCTTCAGAAGAATCTAACATTTTCTATATATTCATCCAGTTATCTATCACAGTTTATGTTGGATAATTAAAGTTCTTGTATTTTTTTATAGTTGACTTTGTTTTTAGACGTGGAATCGCCATTGTGTGTATATACTATATTTTCTGACATTTAAAGACTTTTGGTTTACAGTCTATCAAACATAAACTCACAAATATGGGAAACAGGTGAATATTTAAGTGTTTTTACCCTCTTTGATAAAATAAGCTTTACCTCTATCACTATTTTGCATAATTGTGACTGTGATGTGTCTGCATTACCTCAGTCTCTCTCTATATTTTTTTTTACTTGTTTCATGCTCCATCTTGTTCTTCACTGACGTTCTGCAGGTTGATGTCCTCAACATGACGTCATCACATCTGTATTTACCTGCATTAAGACACCACGTTAATACCGGAAGTTCAGCTATGTTTTACTTCACAATTAAAGTAGATGTTTACCTCTGTATTTTATCTATCTATATCTATCTATCTATCTATCTATCTATCTATCTATCTATCTATCTATCTATCTATCTATCTATCTGCCAAACTGTATTTATATAGCATCTTTCATAAAATACTAGTTATGGGCAAATGTACAGGATGGTAAATGGAGAATTATACACACCAAAATATGCCAAAAATTAAAAGAGAGGGAATTGAGAAAATATAAGAAAAATAAAAAAAGATAACAAAATTAAAAGACAACACAAAATATATAGATTATAATAAAACAGCATTAAATGAAAAAAGACCACAAGGTCTTCATTATTTTTTTTAAAAGAAGAAAAGGAAAGCTATTTTATTGTGCTTAGGTTTTGATGCCCTACACTTATGATGTTTATGTTTTTGTCTTTAGGCTTTTATTAAAATCTATTTATTACCATTTTATGGATTTTGCTCTTTTCTTTTATCTATTATTTTATCTATTTCTAGCCTGCCTCTAGTGTTTCCTCATTCAGGATAACGCTCCCTCAGTTCCTCAGGACATTTTTGAGTCTCTTTTTTATTATTAGTTCCAATTTTAATGACTGTGCTCTTGTGAGTCACTACATTTCCTCAATTAACATGCATACTGTTACTCCACTACATTTACACTACATGCGTTTATTACTTACTACAAAATAATAAAAAAAAGAAAACTGTGGGAAAAGACTGCAAACAACCCAATACATGGACAATTTGTGACACCGCGAACAGTTTGGAGGCCAATTCTGGTTCAATAATTATTTTATACATGTGATGTGAAAATCGGAAAACTCCAGTGATACACAACCACTGAGAATACACTTCATAATTGTTTCTTTAATATGATATTTAAGTACAATACATATCAGATATTTTATGAATTGCATGTATAATAATTTAATATTATTATAAGAACAGGTGACTTTAATTTCTAACAAAGTCATTTTCTGGTAATTTATCTGTACTTCTACTCAGATGTGCCCTTCGGGTACTTCATACATCATATACTGCATGCAGTTTGTAAGACTTTTATTTTGGAAACCAGACCGGAAGCTCCGTGTTTCCGGCGGCTGGCTTCACGGTCGTCAGTCTGGGATTCACACACAGCGACTTTAGAGAGGAATGCGGCATCCGTAGCCACCGCAATGTAAGTATACCCGCTACAGAAATATAATATGTAATATAACTAGATGTTCGCCTTTCTGACTAATTACTGTAGTGTTGTTAATTATAATAAAATCGTTGTCAGCAACAGCGAGAGCCGGTGTTTATACAGGTCGTTAGCCAGACAAGCTAACGTTAAGCTAACTACCTTCCGACGCTTTAATAACCTTTTAATTTATTTATATTCCTTCGACTTTGAAGAAGATGATCGGCAGGAATTGTCGTGTGAGTTTCGCTTCGTGTTTGTAGTTCTGAGTTTATTATTTAAACAGTTTTTCCTAATATTCGTCCACGAAACGAGTCTCTGCTACTTGTTTGTAAGTTTTAGTAAGAATTAGTTATCGCCCAGAATCAGACACTGTATTATGTCAACCATGTTGTTTTCGATAGGTTAGTCAGAGAAAATAATGATTAAAGTGGTAAAATGGCAAATAGTCGGCTGTGAGCTGAGCCGCAGTCCCTTTAATTGAGTCAGAGATAGCTGATCCAGGGAAGGAGGTGATGTAGGAGGACTGGTATGCAGCTGACATCAGACACAAACTCCACGAAAACTCTGTTCACTCCGGTTCACTCGAGCCAAATAAGGAGGAAGAAAGCTCAGGTACAGAGAGGTGGATCCCAGTAGGTAGATGGGAAGTGATCATAGACAATGTAATGGCTCAGTGCTGAGTCCATGTACTCCAGTGTTCAGATCCTTTAAGAAGAGGCATTAATACAGTAATGTAAAATTACTACATTATAATAAAAATTTCTGTATGAAGAATTTTACATAAGTACAGAAGTATCACAGTATGTACTTACAGTACTAAATACTTCCCTCTGACTGATGCATTATTGTACATGACATCATTAGATTATTAATACTGAATCATCAGAGTTTAAACAGCTGCTGGAGGTGAAGCAAGTTTCTTCTGCTTTATGTTCAGTTAGTTTAATCCAATGCTGCTCAACTTCAAAGAGTCACCAGATATATCTACGGGCTCTTGAGGTGAATAATAGGAGAAAAGGGGACACAAATCAGCTTTCAGTATTTGGACTTTTTCTCTTGTCTTTGATTTTTTGGTGAAATATTCGATCATTTTTACATTGAAACAAAACCATGTGAGAAGTTTGGAGGAAAAAATTGGTAACGCTGTTAACAATTCACAGACGTGTGAAAGGTGAGCTGACTACACTCTGCACAAAATACAAAAAATATCCATTATGTCAAATCTTTATCTTAAAAATAAGTAAAGCTGTCAGATAAATGTAGTGGAGCAGAAACTACAATATTTGTCTCTGAAGCAGAATTGACATATTCAACATGACATTACAATAGGCCCTCTAACGTACATTTGGTGTGAGATTAATTTCTATATTGAGTTTTATTGACTGGTGAACAGTCTTTCTCTGGTTTAAACGTAGCAAATTGTCTTCACTGTTCAGGACGTTGTTGGGGTCAGGGCCGACGTTGGTGGCCGGCCTCAATATATTATCATGGTGGGCTGACTCATAGAGTGGTTGACCTACAAGCTTTAAACATATTTTATTTGGTGGAGCAGTTTTGACTTTAAAGTAGCAAACAAACACTTGTATCGTGTCGTGTTAAATAAAGAATTTGCTCGTACTGAAAGACCCGACAGAAAAACCAAATTCTTTGTTTTATTATTATTATTTTTTTTAGAATGCTTCAATTTGGTCTCTCCAAGATCTCAACTGATCTGTTATCGTACCCAAACAGTTACATGAAAATAGCTGCCTGATTTTTTTTTTTCTCGTTATGCATAGCAATAGAAACTTTAAGAGTCAGGCAGTGAGTCAAACACAGTCTCTTCCGTTTTCTTTGTGTTAATCTCTAATCTTTTGTGTCTCTCTCCTCAACCACTTTATCCTCGCCAACTCAGGGTTTCCTGCTTCTCTCTGTACTGTACATTAAGTATAACTCTAGATTTATTCAAGTATGATACTTAAGTAAAAGTTCTTTAACTTGTAACTTTGTAAGTCTCCACCACTGCTCTAGTACTGGTACTAGTATCAGTATCATCTAGTATTTCTACTTTTATTTAAGAAAATGATCTGAACACTTCTTCCACTATTTGAATGGCTGACAGTTCCTGACCAGACCTACTTTACCAACATGTTTTTATCTGTATTGTATCCGGTGCCGGTTCCCATTGTGTTTACAACTCTTTCTTTTCTAGTAAAACTCAAGGCGTCACCTGCATCGTTCCAGTCAGAACATCATGGCTGGCTTCAGGCAAGAGGATGTTGAGCTGTATTATGAGATGGGAGAGGAGCTGGGCAGGTACGTGCTGCGGGTTTCTCGTCTTTGATTCTTTTAACGAAACACATTTCATCACTTGCTCTAACATGTTTGTAGTTATCCTCCTTGCCACAACTCTAAAATGATTTTAAAATCCTTAAATGTCCAAACCGGTAGGTATTTTGGTCATAATTGTTTCTTTCATGGCAAAACTACAGAATAGTAAAGCTGTCACAGATGTGAGAAACGTGGAAAATTACACAATATTCAAGGAGAGAAGGAGGATGAGGAAAACACACAAAGAATAATTTCTCCTGCAAAACAGAATTGTTTATTTATACTGTGGGATGTGTAAAGGAAATCAATATGGAATGACATCATTGTGTTGTATAAGTCCCCCCCAGACGTCCTGTATAGGTTGGGCTGTAATGCATTACAGATGCATTCTGATGCCAGGTGAAAACTTTACATCTGTACTGGCATGTCAGCAACATATTAAAGAAAAATGCTGTCATCAGATTTCACCAGATTAAACCCTCCACCACTGTGTATTTTGTCTGCAGTGATGCAGTTAAATCACGAGTTCGCAGCCTCTCAATGTGCCTTTCTGCCTCCTGTGGTGTAGCATGGAGGCTGCTCTGTGTGTCCCTGAGAGAGAGAGAAAGATACAGACATTAAATGGATAAACTTTAAGTTGTCTTCAGTCAGAATGTGAAAGGCTGTTTTCTCACCTGCACAAGGTCTTACTCTTCTTGTCACTAATGCTATTTATTCATTTTTTAAAAGAAAGAAAGTCTGTCTTTTGCTGTTCATCCATTTTGTGATAAAACCACATTTGTAGGATTTATTCATATACAACATTTTCTTTAGTGTGTGTGTGTCTGTGTGTGTGCGTGTACGTGTGTGTCATTCCTTTAAAGAGTCCACGAGTCAAAAAGGTTTGTAGCCACTGACTTAGTCTCTAAGATAGTATTGACTACTGCCCATTACAAGTTATTTTAGGCTAAAATGAGGTCTTAATATAGTTTTTGTACTAAGACCAGCAGCCAGGGATTCAATCATTTTAGTAACATGAAGCTGGAAACACAGAAAGGCCAGTAAGTGTGAGCAGCTGTGATGATGTAACAGTCCATTGTTTATTCTTGATAATTGGTGACTGAATAAACAATTGTAGGAAATATGGATGATTTCCTTTTTTTTTTTTTTTTTTTCCTCTCTCTAGGAGGTTATGGTTTCGCTGGGGTTTGTCTAACATATACACAAGATTTAAAATTGACTATTTGAGAGGCGTCGGATGTTGTTACCATTTACCACCATATATTTACTTCTGCTATGTTTTATCTTGCATTTTTCTGTTTGTTTGCAAAAGTTTTGGCCGGATTTTCGTGAAATTTTTAGCAAATGTTGGGAATTCGGAATTACTTATTTTGGTTGTTTGGTAACTTTGCTGTACATGGGCCTTCAAACATGGGCCATTGTTTGGGGCCGCTGGGTGGTAATATCTTGAACCTGCCCCCACAGATCAAACTTTTTTTAGTTGACGTATAAAGTCATCAACTCACTTCAAATCAAATCACTTTTTTATAATGTCAATGCTTCTTATTTCTAATCCACCCTTCTGCTCTGTCCTCCGTGCAGTGGACAGTTCGCTATTGTCCGTAAATGTCGGGAGAAGAGCACAAGCGTTGAGTACGCTGCCAAGTTCATCAAGAAGCGGCGTCTCTCGTCCAGCCGTCGGGGGGTGAGCCGCGAGGAGATTGAGCGCGAGGTCAACATCCTGCGGGAGATCCAGCACAGCAACATCATCACGCTGCACGACATCTTTGAAAACAAGACCGACGTGATCCTGATCCTGGAGCTGGTGTCCGGGGGAGAGCTGTTTGACTTCCTGGCCGAGAAGGAGTCTCTGACCGAGGAGGAGGCCACCCAGTTCCTGAAACAGATCCTGGACGGCGTTCAGTACCTGCACTCCAAACGCATCGCTCACTTTGACCTCAAGGTCAGTGTCCTGGCTCCGGCTCTGACAGCCGTAGTTAACGTGTTGGAGAGAAGGTTCAGTGTAGGTGTGAAAATGATGCAGCGCTTTAAGTATCTGGCACGTCTGTGCTCTGAAGCGGAGGGTTACCGTCTGAAAGCTAAATGTCAGTCCATGATGAGCGTTGCACTTTCTCTGTCTAATAAATCCCAAACTTTCCTCCTTCTCTCAGTGATGTTTTTCCGTCCCGTTTCCTCTTTCAGCCGGAGAACATCATGCTGCTGGACAAGAACGTCCCCAACCCCAGAATCAAGCTGATCGATTTTGGGATCGCTCACCAGATTAAAGCTGGAAACGAGTTCAAGAACATCTTTGGAACGCCAGAGTTTGTCGGTGAGATCCCAACGCTCCTCCCAAAATGTCCCATTTTTACACAGTAAACAGTCTTTTTCCGCTGGTGTGAGCCCACATTATACTTTGTAAGTGGATGATGGCATGTTTCAGATCCACATCTGGCTTGAATTATAGTGTTCATTCCTCTGTGCTTTACAGCGCCAGAAATAGTCAACTATGAGCCACTTGGACTGGAGGCGGACATGTGGTAAGATGTCAACATGTTGTTTTTTTTCATCTGGAGATTTAATCAGACTTTTGTGACCATTTAATTAATGTGTGCCTTCCTCTCTTCTCTGCAGGAGCATCGGCGTCATCACATACATTCTGTGAGTAACGTTGCTGATCACAGCTGCTCGTTAAGATTAAAGAAACATAAATCACGTCACTCCTCTTTGATGTGACGTCTAAAGCAAATGTGATATCTGTGTTAGTTTGAGCGGTGCCTCTCCGTTCCTGGGCGAGACCAAACAGGAGACCCTGACTAACATCTCAGCTGTCAACTACGACTTCGATGAGGAGTATTTCAGTAACACCAGTGAACTGGCCAAGGACTTCATACGTCGTCTGCTGGTCAAGGACCCAAAGTAGGAACTCTTTTCAGATTTTATGCCAAAGATAAAAAATGAAAGGTCTTAGCTCTGTCATTTTCTGACTGGTGTTTTTGTCTATTTTTTTTGCAGGAAGAGAATGACAATTGATGACAGTCTGGAACACCCCTGGATTAAGGTGTGTTTTTTATATTCTATTTGTATCGTGTTCACATTCAGTTGATCTTAAGTTTTAGAGAAAAGTCAACAGACTGCCATGTGTCAGTAAAGTGTCTAGTTTGTGCATTTTCACCAACTTTACATATATAACTATAAGTCCAGTTGTTAACTTATAGTTAACTTCAAGACCAAATATATTGTGACTTCCACCCAACATTGTTGTCCTCTACTTATTGAATATGGCCACTGTAGTGGAATGAAAAATATCAAAGCATGGAAAGTCTTTTAGGTGTAGTCAAAGTCCTCTCTTAGTGTCTCTGGTGTAGTGTGCAAAGAAAACAAACCAGGTAGCCCCAATGACGGCGTCTGTTTGACTTCCATTTATCACAATATTACCAAACAACAAAAAGTGATCCAGAAACCTGGATTTCTTCAGAATAGTTACCAAAATGTAATCATCTGTTAATGGTACCATTACCAGCATTCGTTGAAAAATTTGATGAAACTCCTGCCAAAACCTTTTGAGGTATTTTGCTAACAACAGGCTAATTGCAGGCTAATATATTTGTAGGATTTATTTATTGTAGGATTTTATATATATATATATATATATATATATATATATATATATATATATATATATATAAAAATATAATTTTTTATATATATATATGAAATGAAGTTGAACTCGCATGCATCAGTAGAACATTTATTACACATGCAGCAATATTCATGCAGCTTAAACTGACTCCTCTGTCTTTACTTATTAAATTCCTGTCCTTGTTTCACACCTTTTCACATTTCCCTCTCCAGGTCATCAAGAGGCGGAACGTGCGCCAGGAGGACAGAGACCACAAGCCCGAGCGCCGGCGCCTGAAGACCACCAGGCTGAAGGAGTACACCATCAAGTCCCACTCCAGCATGCCGCCCAACAACACCTACGTCAACTTCGAGCGCTTCTCCCAGGTGCTGGAGGAGATCGCGGTGGCAGAGGAAGGCCTGAAGGACCTGGAGCGCAACCAGCGCTCGTGCCGGGAGGACGTGGCGGCACTGCTGTCCATATACGAGGAGAAGGAGGGCTGGTACAAAGAGGAGAACCAGAGCATCTCCAGCGACCTGAGCCACATCCGCCAAGACCTGCAGCGCACCCAGACCCAGCGCAAGAAGAGCCAGGAGGACGCCCGGCTCACCATGCAGGCCGCCAACATCCTCAAGCGGAAGTTCGGGCGCCTGGAGAACCGCTACGAGGCACTGGCGGAGCAGGTGGCGTCCGAGGTGCGCTGGGTGGAGGAGTTGGTGAAGTCGTGCTGCCAGGACAGCCCCAGCGCCGGCAGCATGCTCTGAGCCGGGGTCGACGGCCCTTACAGAAACATTCTCATCCTCAAGTATCCTCCTGCCCGTCTCCTCCACACGTGTCCAACACTGCGGAGCCGACGTGGGTCAGTTGTCATCATAAGCTATGCAGCGGCCCGTTGGGGAAAACGTTTTTTTTTTTTTTACGTCGCGCTTAAGAGAGCCAGCAAGGAGCAGAGGCAATCTATTGAACCCATCCCCCCCATGAAAAGGCTCATTCCTGTGTTCTTTTTTTTTTTTATAAATAATTTATAATTTAAGACATTTTATGTATTGTAATTTGACATTAATCATATAGTGAACATAAATCTGTTTGAACTATATTGGCAGTTTTTGCAATTCTTCTATTTTTTTTTCTGAGCCCCACGAAATAGTGATTCTCCTTGTGCTGTAAAAGCCATCGATGTCTCCTCAATGTGCTCATGCCTCAGGTTATCGGACAGTTATGTGAGAAAGCTTCACAAGATGCAGTTTAAAGTGTCAGGTTTGCACAGACTTCAGGGGTATTTATGTGCTTTGGTTACATGCATACATTCAGATTTGACTGCAGTTGACGTTGAAATCCTCTGATATTTTTCTCGACAATATATAGGATGCAATAAAAATAAACCTCCGATGTAGAATTCTAGGATTGTATAAACTCATCTTTGCAGTGCCTGTGAACTGATCCGACCGTATTGCCTCTGCGAACACTCACCTGTCATTGAGTTGATGACATTTCTATCACATTGATATTGCTCATTGTCTTAAACAACTTTTGCACAGAAGCCTTGTTAACCAAATCGTGTGCATCGAAACCTCCTCTATATGCTGTTAGTGTTTCCGTTCTCATTCCGACCATCCTTGCACACTTGAAACATTCCACCGATAAGTTTTTACATCCAGGCAACACATTCCCCATGTATAGCATAGAAAGTATATTCGGTAGTATTTTCAATAGAAAAATGTACTCATTTGCACTTAATTGATTATAGCAGTGTTCCAAAATCTATTTTAATCTCTCTTAGGTGTAAACAAGAACTGTCTCAACTTGTTTCAAATAAAGTTGACTGTAACCACGTTGTGATTGATTTGATTTTACTTACAAAATATGATCTGTTTTTTTAAATATGACATATTGATATTGTTACAGATTGAACAGCCAACAGTATAAATAATAGTTAAAACATTGACAAACCTCTGAAATGTTAATACAAACGTAATAAACCTATTAATATACCAATGAGATGGACAATTACTGCTGAATATTAGGTAATCATAGTTTGATACAGTTGTTAAATCCATAAAGACTTTGCTTAAAACACTTCTGTGCTCTTACTGAAGTAAGTAATCTTTACTTGTAATAGTGTTTTTTCGTCGCTCTGCTTGCTCTTCATGCTTCCATCACTGCTAGACTGTGCTGACGAAGGCTGCTCCTCCATCAGTCTGTGAATATTCTATACAGGAAAGCCAACATAAAGAACAACGCTACTTTCTCAACCATTGTCATCTGTTTATTGTGAGTAAGCAGCATGAAGTACAGTCCTACACAGTAACAACATCAAGGATGCCCTCTGGTGGTGGTTCCTAGTTTCTAGGTTTCTAGTTGAAATCTCTCAACACATCCTGAAAGTCTCAAGAAGATTGAGACTTTTGCATGGAAAGGCTGCTTGTTGAGAATGCATGAATAACCAATACCCTGCTTATGCAACTTAAGGCATTTAGAGACAGGTGGGGAAATGGTGCTGCATGAAGGTCAAATAATCTGTGCATGGCCAGATCAACCTAATTGCTGTTGGACCCCTGTAGACCCTCCACCTGTCACCAAGTTACCATTAAATCCATAGCTACACATGGCAGATTGCCTAGATACTAATCAAGGAGAATGGAATAATAAAGCTCTTAATTATTATCTATTATTTTCCCCAAATAAACTACAAAGACCAGATTAAATAATAATGCAAGACATTCTTTAATTTGCATCTAAGAGTTTCCTTATACGTGAAAAGTTGCAGTAAATCATTCATTTGACTGTAAGATGTCAAGATGGAGCCCAGTCTGAAATTTTCCATTTCAGACTTTCTCAGTATAGTTTTCAGACCATATTGAAAATATGATCATATTATTGTGTGTCACATCTTCACAGTCTCATTTATAAGTAGAAACCAACCACAGAATTGAAATAAATTTAATTTTCACTGCGTCTTTGCAGCCTTTTTTTTAAATGTCCATCGAAGACAGTAAATAGTTATAAATGTTTCTTTATGCAAAATAGATAAGACTATGGTAAATCATCATGTTTACATAAGCTCAATATTTAGTTATTTATGTTGCTACACTATATCTTGCAACTATTTTGGTCAAGAAAATTTGAAGAATATTTAAACAATATTATATTTAGCTAAAGAATTGGGGGCGATAAGAAAATAATGTTTCCATATTCTATTTTCATTTTTTCCATCATACTTCAGACCTGGAAATGACTGAATAAATAAAGATGTAAAGAATGAATGAAGAAATTCTGTTATTGCGAGAAGTTTGTGTCCAATATCTATGTCTGTATTGACCTCATATTGTTTCCCTGTGAAATTAATGGCCTAAGTCATTTTTTGCAAGTTTTTGGGAAAACATAAAAACAACTCTATAAAATGCAGAGAATATTCTATTTATTAATCATTTCAATCAAAAAGACCTTGACAGTGGATGACTGTGGACTTTCATAGAACGTTGTGTGTCACTTATGTAATGTTAAAGAATAAAGTGACTCAGGACAATTTTTGAACATTCTAGTGTGATTTTAGGCAACTTTAAACTTTAAACTGTCCCTTTATTCCAACTCAAAACCTACATTTATTAAATTAATCAAGTGTCAGGTGAAACAAAAGAGGCAGTTCCCTTTTTCATCACTTTCCCAGGTCTTTGTTTGTTTTTTATTGAACTCAACTCATTTCCAGCATCCAGTTGTGACGACTTATTGAAACCTGAGATGACACATCAACATGTTTACTAGGCGGAAGATGCTGGAACTTCCTTTCATTCTTTATATTTGTCTACATATTTATTAAAAGTATTCATAGCACAGCACTTTATATTACATTATTATTGAAGTGGTATTTAGACTAAATTAATATAAAACATTATGGCATATGTCCTTTATTCCTCGCCAGTAAACATTGATTCAAGAATCATTTTTAGATCACCACAGAAGCTTCTTGAAGCAGCCTCCATCATAAAAGCTTGTTAAATTGGCATTTTCTCCTGACTTAGGCAAAAACTTTGACTTGCTGATCAAAGGAAAACAACAAAACAAAGTGTTTTACTCATTTCAGATCAATGGTTCAAAGTAAATCCTGTCAACTCTGTGCAATTCAACACATTTTTTTCCTGAGTCAAACGTCAAATAAAAACTCTGACACAATAGAATGCAACATTTTAATGGTTTTATTTGTATATTAATTATGGCAATAATAAATAATAAACCTTGTAATCAGTAAGCTTTAATAATTCATTACAACTCTGTTTACTGATGGTATCAAACTCTGCCCCATAGTTATAGGAAATAATCTGTTTCTGAAAACTCTGAGACTGTACAGGGATCCTTCATGTGTAATAATGTAAATGTTCAGTCGATCCCTTTACAAATGATACAAATCATTTCTAAAAACCATTTTGAAACAAATGGGTAAACCGGAGTGAAACTGATACAATCACCATGATGGAATGACTGAAAGAACTGCTCATCTTTGTGCTGAACCCGGCTGTGAGTAAGCGTGTGAACGCTGAAACCGCCCCGTGTGATGAAGCAACTCCTGGAACAGCTGGAGGCGTCTGGACTGGAATCTTTGGCAGTGGTCTTGGCAGCAACTATAGTGTGTGCATTCACGATTTCAGTCCGACGTGCTCCACTCTGTTGTTTTTGTGTAGTTCAGAGTATTAAACCGTAACTAAACACAGGCATCACGCTGTTCAGACTTCAAAAGACGAGCAGCGCTTCCTCGTCGTCTCTGCAGAAGTGGAGAGTTAAAAGTGTCCGTTCTGGTCCAGACCAACAGAAAGTAGGGATTTCAGTCGTTCATGCGTCCTTCAGAGAGTTAATGTGGGCACAGAGTTTCAGTGCAGGTCCCAGTTTGAGGTTCATGGTGCTGACCAGGTGGTCCTCTGTGAGGAGCAGCAGGGCCTGGCCGTCTATTTCCTGCGAGCGAAACTCCTCAGCTACATCCTGACCGCCTGAGGACAGCAGAGAAAGACAAATGTTCTGCCAAATTAAGTCAAGTCTCATTGAGTCAATACAACATCCCCTGTCCTGACACTTGCATCAGACAAGGAAAAACTCCCTAAAAAACCTTTAATGGGAAAAAAATAGGAAGAAACCTCTGGAACAGAAACAGAGGAGGATCTCTCTTCAGAGAATGGACAGGCTGCAATACATTTATAATCGGTGTTTGGAGTCATGACAAGGGTGAGCTATATTTATATTGCTGAATTCATATTTCCAGTTATTTCGGTGAGAGTAATTCAATAGTAGCGTAATGCTTTGCATTTTAAACACAGTAATATTGTAATGTAACAAACTACTTTGGAATGACAGTAGCAAGTAATAAATGATGCATTACAGTTTTGAAATAATTGCCCAACACTGTTTATGACAGGAAAAGTATGACATTAATTGTAATAACAGAAATGTATTGATTGATGGTGTATGTGGAGAATGAGGTGACAGGAACCATTGCAGCTTCCAGGTGAACCAGGACAGAGTCAGACCCTCCAACAACAGAAGACTCCTTCAGCGGCTGCACTGCAGCGTGGTCTGATGCAACAAGCACTGTGTGCAGATGTGATGCCTGATGTGATGTGCAACTGTGGACTTAGTAAAACATCTGAACTGGCTTTAAAGTAGCAGCAGTGGAGTATTTTCATAATGCAGAGTGTGTTTTAGCAGTAATCTCCACCGTGGCTCAGCAGAGGAAAAGGAGGAAATTGTGCCACTGACAGACATTCAAATATAGGAAATAGCCCAAGAAGCAATGACATTTACTTTTTTTTTTTACTACTGTATCAACTTTTTGGAAATGTGTACGAAGTTGTATTTGTACAGGTTGTTTCTTTTTAAAAAAATCATTAATATGTATTTTCACAGAAAAATGAAATATGTAAAAGATGTGTGCTTTCTTGTTTTATGTTTGTTTACCATATAATTATCTATATTTTTCAAAACTGTGACTAGAAAATCTTGAAGTGCAACATTATTTTTTCCTAGAAGGTAATCAGGAACTTTCTTCTTCAGTACTAGGAACTGATTGATTGATAAATGAACACTAGATGATCACTTTAAAGTAAAAACTCTCCACAGCTCTGCTCTGATGCTCAGTTTATCTTCCATTCTTAGCGACAAAAGTTGCTTAAAGCTGTTAAACTGGTACCTGGCAGTGAGTTGATGTAAGAAAACACCTGCTCCACGTTCCACTGGGACGGACAGCCGACGTCGTCCCCTCCGTCAGAAACACTGATCGTTTCGGTCATCGTCTGCTCGTGCTCTCGCTCTCGTTCACGCGCTCTCTCGGCCTGCTTCCTGAGCCTGGTCGTCATAGGAACGGGAGGCTCTTCGTCCTCATCCTCCTCTTCCTCTCTCAGTGAGTTTTGTTGGGTCTCCTCTCTGCCAAATGATCTATGAGCCTGTAAAGCGTAAAGTGGAATATCTTCAGTTTTTAAGATAAGAAAACATAAAAAGTGGAAAATATATATTTTATGAGAATGAGAAATGTGGAGCATCTTGTGTAGCTGTATGTTTTTAAAAAGAACAAAATATATTATCTTTTGGCACATCAGCACCAAATTATTATGAATATCAGGACTTTGAAATGATTTTCTAACAAAGAATCACACAGACTTTGGACTTCAAAGTCATTGCCTCTATTGTGAATGAGGAAATATAATGTTATGATTTTATTTGCCTAATTTTATGACTTTATTCTTGTAATACAATGATTTTGTTCTTGTAATATTGTTCAATTTATTCCCTTTACCTAAAAAAAGAAAATAGTGGCTCCAATACTGCATCAGATGTAATGCAACTGTGATTAAATAAGGGCTGCTGCACCAAATAGTGATTTCTGAACTCTTTAAATGTAAACAGCATGATGTGTGTAGTATTATGTTGTTTTAGAATGAATTTGATCTTGTTTCTTTGCATTGTTTGAGGTCTGAAAACATTGCATCTCTTTTGTTATTTGTCATTTTCTGCAAATAAATGCTAGAAACGATAATATTTTTATTTGGAATTTGGAGGAAATGTTTTCAGTAGTTTATAGACTCAAACAAAAATGTTCCTTTTGTCCAAACCCATACCTATAAGTAGTCAAAAACTGACCATTTATGTTCTTCCAGAGCTGTATATTAGAAAAAGCAAACCTAAGGTTTCCGTCTCTCTGAAACACTGCGCTGTACAATTTAAAAAAAAATTCTTCACAACCGAAGTGTCTCCTCAACGCTTCACACAACTCTACATGTGAAGTTCCTGTCAATCACGTTTTTCCCCAGAGAGCAGCTGTTGATCCCTGCAGCACATCTGTATTCTCCTCCATGCAGCAGGGCAGTGATGCTCGCTGACCTGTCTGTGGAAATGCTCTCTGGAGGCTCCGTTCACTCTGCTGGGAGGTCGTCCTCTCCTGCCCACAGGCCGGTGACCCCAGCGACCTGCCCTCAGCATGCTGATACGTTTAGTGCAGCTCACGCTGAACCTGAACACACAGAATCACAAACTATTCACACACTGGACTTCCTCCGCTGCATCGCATGTGTTGACACAAAAAAAAGCCCTTTGATATTTATGAATGCAGACAGGTATTTCATAGCGGGCCGACAGTCTGCATCTGTCCTGCAAACTGTTCTGTCTCTTATTCCTGAAAGAAAAGCATTTCTTTCTATGAAGATAACTTTAAACTAATCAGAAATACACTTTATACATTGTTAATGTGGAAAATTACTATTCTAGGAGCAAATTTCAGTTTTTGGGTGCAATATCTACATAGGTGCATCAAGGCCCATTTTTACAGCAACTATCACTCCAGTGTTCTAATGGTAAAATGTGTATGCTCATTGCATCAGAAGGCTAATGTAATCAGATTTTCTATTCATTTTACAACTCATGGTGGTAAATAAAAGTGTGACTTTTCATGGAAAACACTAAATTGTCTGGGTGACCTCAAACTTTTGAACGGTAGTGTATTCTTCCCCTTTTCTAATAATAATACATATTATTTAAACATGCCTTTCAGGACACCAAAGGTTGCTGTACAGGAGGTAAAAACAGATAAAACATAAAGACACTGTACAAACAATATTGTACCCTAACCATTTGAGCAGTTAGAGGGAGAATGCAAGTCTGAACAAATGTGTTTTGAGTTTAGATTTCAAGAAGTGTAGGGTGGCAGAGTTATGGAGGTCAGGTGGCAGAGGGTTACAGAGTTTGGGAGCAGAGTGGCTGAAAACCACAATATAGCTTGTCAAAGTTGAATTAGGGAGCAATTTATTTTCCTAGACTGTGAGGTGTATCTAAGCCATTGAATTTCTAGCACAGATTTTTTTTTTCGTGAGAACCACAAATATGTTCATCATCAGTGGATTAGAGAGTGATTCATTTACCTTCTGACGCACGTCATGGAGCAGAACCTCTTGGATCGTACAAACGTGTGAGCGTAACCTCTGCTCCCACAGAACTCACACTGCAGCACACCTGACCCATTGTCCCCCAATGCTGCAAATTCAGAGGACCAGCTGTTAGTCACAGGGCACACACACACATACACACACACACACACATACACACACACGCACACACACACACCTACACTCACAGGGACCTCACCATCTGCTGCAGGACCATCATTCTCCATCTCAGAGTCGGTGGACTCTGACTGGTCAGCATCCAGAGAACTGTCCTCCACCACTGTGTCCCCATTGGTCTGAATGTCCTGGGACTCAGGAAGTGACGCCTGCTGATCTGAGAACAGAGAAGAGCGACCTACCTGCAAAGAGGAGTGAACCGTCAAACCTTACATACTGATAAACAAATGAATAATCACTACAGGATCACAATAGGTTTTGAAAACAGTAAAACCCAAATAGATAATGGTGTAAAACATACTACTTAAAAATAATTGTCACACTTTTCTTAATGGCTTGTTGATTACAATAAACCACTTATAGAAAATAGGAACTATATACCTTCAATTAACCAAATTAGTGCAGTCCCTATAAGAAGTATAGAAAAGTAGAAACCTAAGTAATTTCTTCATGTTAACCAAATGAGGGTGTGTTGGACTGTTACATAGTCTTAATAGACAAAGTGTGCATTCAGTAAGACATGACAAAAACCTACATGTATGTTGAGAGCGCAGATCTTAATATATATATATATATATATATATATATATATATATATATATATATATATATATATATATATATATATATATATATATATATATATATATATATATATATATTTATATTGAGATCTGCAATCTCAACATACATTGTAGGTTTTTTTTCTGTATAGTGTAACAACCTACTCTTATAACTTATAAGTGATAGTGCTGGGATTTCCTGAGGGTCTGTGAATGAGTTAGCAGCTAAACCAACTAATATCTTAGCATGTGGTTTTTGAGAGATGTTACGATACTTATATTATGTTTGCTGCACAGTTGGTGCAGGAAGAAACAGGACAACGGATCTTTGAACTGTAACTGTCTATGGGAATTTAACTTTTAATAGTAATAATGATGTTTTAGATATCTATCAAAAAATTCCACAAAAAAGGATATACACCATTATGCAATGCATAAGCTATATCTGAAAGCTGAGGTTGATCTGACAAACAGTCATAAAGATACGTGAGCCACAGACACATAGATTGGTACCGGGAACGGCTCGAGGCCCTCTTGAATGACGAAGCCCTCAACGAGGTGCGTAAGGATCTGGGTGGTAAGTATCCTGTCAGGGCTCCCTGGGAGGCTGGCCGGGGCGGTGGGGGGCTGGCTGGGACCTCTCACTGCTGCAGGCAGGATGGCAGGAGGTAGAGGAGGTGGCGGAGGGTTTCTGCTGTTGCTGCCGGCGCTGGCGGTGAGCTGGGAGGGAGCCTCCACCTGCGGCGACCTGATGACTGAGTGACCGGACAAGACGGAGGATGAACCCATCACTGCAGGACAATAGGAGGCATAAAACATGTGTAGAGTTAGAAAAGGGCTGCAATGTTACATTTCCTTTAATATCTTTGTAGTAAAGATTTCCCTTTTTCTTTTATTTTGACACTTCTGTTCCTCACGAACAACACTTACATCACTTCCTTCCCTCTCATTTTTTCAGCACTGATTGGCTCATTTCACTCTCTTGTTCACTCATTTTCCTGATTGAATTCACCTCTTCACTCACTATTTAAAGCCTGCCTACCCTTTCACTCACTCTCTTCCTGATCGCCTTGCAGGGCGGCAGTGCTGGATAAGCAGTTTCTTCAGTTCATTCGATGCACAGTTAATTCAATTAAGAACACCATTTCACCCTATTTGCTTGTTTTGACCTATGTTCTAATTGTTTACATTTGTCTTTCAGATCCACCAGCCATGTGTGTGATATTTGTGTGTTTTACCTGCACCATTCTGCTTAGGAGACACTATGAGCGGTGGTGGGGTCCTGTCTCGTTGCGGACTCGGAGAACGTTCCTCTTTTCTCTCATCAGAGCTCAGTCCGTTCACCCTGCATGTGTGCCCTGACTGAAATCCAAATAGGTCAAACGCATACTAAAATAAGACTAGGCTGATGTAGCTTTACCTGAGAGCATGGTAACTTACCGATGCTGTTTCGTTCCGTCTCGCTGAATGCACTTTCAGATCTACAGCCACTGTCTGGGGAGGGGGGAGGTTCTGGTAAGGCATCTGCACCAGGGCCTCCGCTACAGGCAGCTCCCGCTCCGTCAGCAGCACCTGGCCCGACTGGACGGCCAGAGCGTGGACCGAATGCAGGGACAATCTCTGCAGGGAGGCAGGGGGGTTCTGGGGCAGCCGGGGCAGGACCAGAGGTGGAGGGGGAGGTGGTGGCTGGTTCTGTGTCTGTGGGAACGAGGTCCGGCGCTGAGGAGCGGCCACCAGAGGGGGAGGCTGAGGCTGGACGGCGGCGGCCGGGAGCGAGATGTGAGCTGACGACGCGAACACGCTGGTGACAGAGGGAGAGGAAGAGGAGGACAGGGTTTGGGGCTGGGTGCTGGGCATGTGGGGCTGGGTCAGCCTCTTTACTGAAAGAGGGAGAGCGCTGGAGTTGGTCTCCTGGGGCGCCACCCTGAGGGCGATGGGCTGGAGCTGCCGGTGGTTGGGAGCGGCCGCCGTGGCCTGCTGGAGGATCAGCTGGTGGTGAGCCACCCGTTGACCCGGGGGACAGGACAGCTGCTGCTTGACCAGAGCATGTGTCTGCACTGGAGAGTAGGCTACAGGGAGGGAGATAGAGGAAAAACCTGGCACATTAATATTGATCATACATTGTGAAGCAATATTGAATATAATGTAATAAAAAAGGCAACATAATTTGGCTGACATGCTGTAGCAGCCGATAACATAATAATAATGGATGATAATGGAGTAAATTTGCCCTCATTAAAACGTAAAAGGTCAATAATGTAATAAAAGTCCTTAACTGATAAAGTAATATCTTTTTGCCAGTAATAGAATAACTTCTTGGCTCAATTATTACATTTGTAAAAAAAAAAAAAAAAGACCAACAATATAAGTTAATACATTGTTATCATGCTATTGTTTCAGCATTTTTGTTTCATTATTATGTTACTGGCCTATTACATGTTAAATAGCTATAGGTCGGTTAACTTAGATCAGCTGTAAAATACACTTAAAACCATTATTTATCAACCAATTTGTTTCTCATCTCTTGGTGACTTGTTAGGCTTCCTTAACAATGAACATATTAGTTTTAATATTTTTGGTGTGGGTCTCTTGGCCTTGTTTTTGTCAGTATAGCCCTCGATTTTAATTTTTAAAAATGGTAAAATTAGAACTTTTATTCAAACTTTGATTCAAACACTAAATGAAGATCAGAATAAGTCAGTTGGCTGTCAGTGCACTGTCAGTTTTCACTCTTATTGCTTTATAGTCTTATTTTATAACAAAACCGACTCTAACAACACAAAGGCCATAATTTCTACCAGAGTATTTTATAATTTATTGTTTTATTTTGTTGAACAAGGGGTACATGACAAAGTTCAAAAAATTAATTAAGTTGTTATTTTATGCGTTTAAAATCTAAAACGGGTTGGTGCCGACCCTAACAAAAGAGGAAGGTTAAAAGAAGGAATTACCCTTAAAACATCAGTATTTTAACCCATTAACGCACCTGGGGCTATAATCTGTGTTCCTGAGGCCAGCCGGGTGATATCGGCCGGCCCTGTTTCTGATGAGGAGTCAGTCAGGTGGTCGGCCTTCAGCGCACAGATCGACGTCTTGGACAAAGACGGAGCTGGAGCCAGAGCTGGAGCTTGAGACTGGGCAGATGGCTTTAAGATAACACTGTGAGCTGTGGCCAGAGCTCCAGGCAGATGTGCACGCAGAGCCAGATTCTGCACCTGAATGTAGGCAAACAGGAAGTCACATACACTCTTTATTAACCCTTATGCACAATTAACCTTTACTGCACGGTGCATTTTTATTTCTTGTTCAGTGTCAGATGTGAAGAAAATACTCACTAAGGATATATAAGTCCCCTCCCTAATACTGTGATAAAATATAATATATTCATATTATTTTCATTTCATTTTTTTTTGGTTAATCTTTTAACCAACTTCAGTCCTCATCATAACTACCACATATCCATTTGCTTTCAGAATTTCGACCCTTTAAATGACTCTATGATGAAATCCCTGGTTCATGAGATTTAATGGCCCATGCAACTGTGTTAATGGTTTGACTCATATGTAAAAACCCTAATCCAATTTTACCTCTCATTTCTATATTTATCGCATATCGTTAAAACACAGAGGCATGTAATAGTCTCCAGGCATGCATGGATTATCGTCATGCCTGGAAAAGGTTGTACCTGAGAGGAGGTAGGTAAAGAGGAGCAGGAGGTGACAGCAGGAAGTTCAGGTTGAACTGCAGCTACGGTGGTTGCAGGGGTTAGAATGAGCTGATGCAGAAAAAAAGAGAGAGAGAGAGAGAGAGAGAGAGAGAGAGAGAGAGAGAGGCAGTAAGTTGTTTAGAAAACAGGGAACAGCAGATCAGAAAAAAGACGCATATGCAGTAAAAGGTAAGCAATTGTGGGTAATGAAGGTTTGTACCATCTGAGTACGGAGGTACATCTGAGCTTGATTACAGTTGGCCGGTCTATTTCCAAGGAGCATGGCCTGCTGGGATATGGTGGTTGCAGCAGCGGTGGAGTTGGATGCCTGGGTCCGACCAATCAGCTGGGCCGTTACCGGAGATGCCGGTAGAGTAATCTAGATTCCGGGAGGCAAGATGAGGACGGTCAAGAGAAAGATACCGATTGATGCGGGTGGAAACAAGAACACTCACCGAGTTTTGGGAAACACCAGAAGGCGGATGAACCAGACTGCCGCTGGATGACGAGGGCGACTGCCTCTGACAGACTGAAGCCTGGGAAACATTGGAAACACATTACACCCCCTGTCTCATACTCTGTCATCCATGTTAACGTGACGCTTCACACACACACATACACACATACACACACACCATCTGACCTGCTGTATGGTGGCCAGACTCTGCAGATGGGGTGTGTGCTGGTGCTGCTGCAAAGCTGCTGTCTGCAGCATGAGGTGCTGCTGCTGGGCGGCGTACATCTGATGGAGGTACTGTGCTGCCATGCTCTGAGGTCTGTGGATGGCGTGCTGGATCACCTGTGGGATCACATCACAAACACATCACAGTCTTTACAAATGGATTTCAGTTTGTGAGGTTGGCACAAGGTGCCTGCCTGCTAAATAAAATTATGCATGCAAAGGTCCCGGGTACTGTCTACCTCCTGAATGCCTGCCTATTAGAGAAAATAATGCATGCAGAGGTCCTGGGTCCTGTCTACCACCTGGACTACCTTCCTATTAGATAAAATAATGCATGCAGAGGTCCCGGGTCCTGTCTCTCTCCTGCACTGCCTGTCTTAAATAAAATAATGCATGCAGAGGTACTGTCCCACAGTATCACCTGGACTGCCTGCCTGTCGGGGGGGATGATACTGAGTGATGTCGGCGGAACCTGGGTGCACGTGGTGCTGCCGGAGCTGACCGTTGCCATGGTGACTGCAGCTGATGTAGTGGGGGTGATGGTGGCTACGGTCCTGTTGGTCTCCGGCTGCCTCTCTCCCGGGCTCTGCCGATCCATCTCCCAGGTCACGCTGTTTCAGTAATGGGAAAACTGTGGAGATAAAAAGAGACATTAATGGAGAGGAGGGTAGTTAAATAAAACAGCACCATCTTTAACTGAATCAGAGTCTGTGAGGTTATAGATGGTCCTAAATATCACTATCAAGCTTTCAGTAAAACTAGAGAGAGAGACAGAGAGAGATGTGAGTCTAACATGAAAAAAAACACCCAGTATTTTCCTTTCCAACTCTTCCATTCTACAAATAGCTAATATAATTGAGCAGACATGGGGTTTTCTCGAGTGCTTAAAATTAAATTATTAACATGTAAGTATTTAATAACTTCAGCATATCTTTGAGAAAATGCGTCTTAACTAAACCTCTTATATATTATTTTGGGCATGAATGATTGCTGTTTCTCTAATCTTGTTAAACAAATGTCTTTGTGTTTAATTTGAAACATTTCACAGCAAAGTAAATTTGGCCCGTTTATACTACTTGCAGAATCGTTATTGGAAAACCTGACTGCAAGAAAAATAATGGCATTTATTACAATAGAGTTCAAACTCAGCTAATTTACATTATGCAATGAGCATAAATTAATTAAAAAGATAATCCATACGGTTTCATTATTATTTCATTAACTCCTTATAAATAAACCTTGAGATGATTATGTCTTATGGGGTGAAGTTTGTCTGATCCAAGGAAACTGAACTTTATTTAAATATATATATATATATATATATATATATATATATATATATATATATATATATATATATATATATATATATATATATATTATTTTTATAAATAAAAATAAAAAATATTGTGATAAAAAATCTACTTTATGCCATTTTAAGCATTCACATGTTTGCTTCAGCGTGATGTGCATTTCAATAAGTCAACCCACGACAAGTCAATAAAAAATAACGGAGACACCTGTGAATATACTACTACGAGGCCGCAATGAATATTTAAAATCACACATTTTAAAATGAATGGTAGTAAATGTTTCATGGCGCCTGTCGCACATCTGTACAACTGAGACAAATGTCTCACAGGTGCTCCTGTGCTGGAAATGCTGTTTAGGACTAAATCCAACTGGATATGACGGAAATATGTGATTTTTTGATTTCACAGAGCCGGCCTGGTAAAAATCGATTCAATACTTCATTATAATAAGAATTGTTCGTTAATGCGCGTATATCAGCTTGAATATTAATTGCCTTTTGCTGCAAAGCCGGTAGTGACCAACTAGAGAAGAACAGGGTATTCTCGACAAAACCCGAACGATAATAACATCATCTGGGCTTATATAGACTGGCGCCTGGTTCAGGAACCTTCGGAGAAGGCGCACTAGGATCCGTCCCAGTCCCCCTGTCTGGTTGCAGCCTCTCGTCCGTCGTTTGGTCAGACTGTTTGCATGCACATTCATTCATCTCTTATCGGCGTTACCTGCCTGGTATTGATAGACATCAGGATGTGAGCGTACCCCGGCACATTGTCCCAGTCAGGAAGCCTGTGATGCGTCAGTACGGGTCTAAAATGGAGATAGAAAAAAAAAGCGAGACGCTACACGGGGAGAAGCCCCTCACTGCTGCAGTGAGCAGAGACTCCGCCCACAGCGCTGCACGAGCTGCTGTCTGCTTCAAGTTCACCTGAGGTTCACGACAAGGTAGAAAATACTGACCATTGGATAACTGCAACTGCATCATATTTGTAATATTCCATATTTGTAGTTATGGACTCAGACTTGAATATCAACAGCCACATTAAAACCATCACAAAGTCAGCATACTACCACCTGAAGAACCCATCAAGGATTAAAGGCCTTATGTCTTATTAAGAATTGGAAAAGCTTGTCCATGCTTTTATTTTCAGTAGACTTGACTACTGTGGACATAACTTGTGGAGTCCCCCAAGGGTCAATTCTGGTTCATCTACTATTCAACATTTACATGCTCCCACTAGCAAAGATTATTGAAGAAAACAGAATAAATGACCATAAATATGCAGATGACACACAGATTTACATCAGCATATCACCAAGAGATTGTAATCCTGTGTAAACACTGAGGACTCAATGCATTGAGTAAATCATTGGAGGAGCCAGAACTTTCACCAATTAAACAAAAATAAAACTGAGGTAATTGTTTTTGGAGCCAAAGAAGAACGATTAAAAGTCAGCGCTCAGCTTCAATCAGTAACAAATCAAGATAGAAATCTGGGTGTAGTTGTGGACTCAGACTTGAATTTCAACAGCCACATTAAAACCATCACAAAGTCAGCATCTGAAGAATATATCAAGGATTAACAGGGTCTTTAGAGGCCTCACTAAAAATCAGTCAGACAGCTGCAGCTATTTCAAAATGGTGCTGCTAGAGTCCTCACTAAGAGTAAAAAAAAGTAAATCATATATCTCCAGTTCTGAGGTCTGTGCACTGGTTTCCTGTCTGCCAAAGAATTCACTTTAAAACACTTTTACTGGTTTATGAGGCACTGAATGGTCTGATCTGCTGATCCCTTATGAACCATCCAGACCCTAACCCCTAACTTCTTAGATCATCTGCTCTCTGTTGCCAGAGTCAGAACTAAACATGGAGAAGCTGTGTTCACTTTCTATGTCCCACAGATCTGGAACAAACTCCCAGAGAACTGGAACAAACTCCCAGAGATCTGCAGGTTTCCTAAACTCTCACTGTTTTTAAGTCAGAGCTGAAAACTTTTCTCGAAAACTTTTCTGTTTGCTGCTGTCTATTACTGAAGTAAATTTTTTTCCACTTCACTATAACTTTGTTATTGTTTTTAATGTTTGTTAATGTTTCAATTGTTGCTTTTTTTATTTAAATGTATTGTTTATATTTATAAGTTATTTTTATTTGATTTTTAATCATATCTAATTTTAATACATTAAAATTTTAATCAACTAAATTGTATCTTAATGCTTTTAATGTTTTGTAAAGCACTATTAATTACCTTGTTGTTGAAATATGTAAATGTGAAATGCATAAAAGCCAGCCATATGACATAATAGGTAAACACAGGTGTTAACAAAGTTAAACTAGTTAAACTTTTGTCCATTTTATTAATAATATTAGAGGCTACACAAAAGCAGCATCCTGACTCTGTTTGACCTGAATAGAACCTGAATTAGCATCACTGGTAACACCTGTGTTATACTGTTTCATGTCACTATGGCTGCCATGAAGAAGGTCCTGTTTACACAAACACATGTGTGGGTAAAAACTACAACATATTTTATAGGAAGTGCCTTTCATTTAGACAGTGACATTGTCTTCTGGGGCTTAAAAACTGGAACTTCCCTCCAGAGGAGAACTTGAATATGATCCACTGTAGCATTTCTGTCATCACTGTCCAAGATGCAAAACTCTGCTCATGCATCACTCTCCATGTGCCAGTACCAGGAAATGAAACAAACATGTCTGATTATTTTCCATGCGTCAGAGCTTCAAGCTGCTTTGGCAGCTCTGATAAACATAGAGGAGTCATTCCAAGAAACATACTGAATCTGTACAGATAGTAATACTGAACAGAGAAGGATCTGTAATTACCTTTATTGAATTTTTGATACACACAATTCATCAGAGGTGAATTAGACGGCTTTGACCTGGGAGATGGTGGGACAACTTTATGGAAGGAGAAGTTGATGAAAATGCCTGAAAACTTGTCCAAAGATGTTCTTGTTGCTTTAAGTGAAGAACTCTGACCTTACATCACACACTTTTGTGTCACCGTACCATTGTGTCTTCTGTTCCGACTGTCATCATATAAAAGTAGCCTCAGCTAGTAGTGATTTGACGGCTTCAAGCTCACCCTGTCTTGCTTTATTCTAACCATTTCTTTAACTGGGAATATCTCATTTCTTTAGTAAAACTCTTAATTTTGCAATGTAAAGATACTGTTAAAGCTGCCCTATTTTTGCCATTTCTCCATCTTAAAGGTCCCATTGAGCACTCACAGTTTCTCTCTCAAGCTTCTTTCTGGAGCTTTCTTCTGATTGGCTGTGATGGGATGATGCGTGGTGATTGTATAGGTGTGACGTCATGAATTCACTAGACAGATTTTTTAGTGCAACGTTTTTGACTTTTGGCCATGTACATTTCTCAGTGGATTGATGCATGGGACAGTACTTATATAACAATTAGACCTTCTCTATAGTCAAAAAGAAATGTCCATGATATGGGACCTTTAATATTTTATTTTTATGGCCTGTTTGGAAAATTATCATGCTGTTTGGGTGCAAAAGCACCCAGACCTGTAGCAGCAGCACAGTCTGCCTTCTCACACACTCACCCTGTTCCCCCTCCTCAGTATAAACAGAGGAGGCCAGACCACAACAGAATGAGTGGTTGTTTTTTTTCACAGTTTGTGTCTTAACAAGAACATTTTGATATTTATACAGAAGCACTGATTTTTTTTTCGATATAGGGAAATTATTACCATAGAGTGCTTTACAAAAAATAAAAAGTGTTTTACAATATAAATGAAGAAATATAAATAAGTACAAATACTGCAAATTACAACTAACCAACCAACTACATAACACACAAAAGAAGCAGCAGAAAGTAAGAACATGTATTTTAAGAACAATGGAATATGCAATAAAGATGGAGAAAACAAAAGAACACATAGAAACTAATAAAATATGTTACAGATGAGAATCAAATTCTTGTTTAAAATTGTTCACAGTACATCACTTACAGCCTCAGAGACTTAATTCCACAGCTTTGGTGCATAGTTAAAAAGGCTGAGCTGCTGGTTGTCTTGTGTGTGGAATAGGAATAACAGCAGAGGATCTAAGAGGCTGTGCAAAGGATTAAAAAACAACAAAGAATTAATAATGTAATTTTACATCTTGGGCTAATATGACATAATTATTTATTGCGTTTTTTGTTACACATGTCCTTTACATGAAACAATCACTTTGATTGGTCGGGAATAATTAGGATGGGCAGAGCAAAGATTATTTTTAAACGGTTCCACACCCTATGTCCAGGATTTCTAAGGTAGAATGATAAAGCAAAACTTTTATAAGATTTAATTAATAGAAGAAGAAATTAGAATCAAAATACATTCACCATATAGGGGTTACTCTTCATGGGGAAGGGGTTTTGAGTGACTGAAAGCATTAAAATGGACATACAATTATGCTATAATGCATATACTGTTATGGCTATACTGAACTGAGGAATGGAATTAACATTTTAAAAAATAAACAAACACTTTTACTTAGCAATATATATTTTCTTAATGGAAATACAGCAGAGAACAAGTTCCCAAAGTAGATTCCAAATAGTGAGTCTATGCATAATGAAATTAAATGCTTATTGCTTACTTTATGCCTTTCTAATAGTCATGATTTCTGTGTATCTGCTTATTTTCTTTGATGTATAAAGACATGTAAGTGTATTATCAGAGGGGTGAGAGTCCTAAAATAGAAAAATGCAGCAGCATTCAACTTCTGCCCCTTCTGCACATATCTTCAAGGAAGCAGATGTTCATCTATGGAGACAGCCTCGAGGCAGCAAGGTGCTGCAAATGCAAAACGTTTAAAGGCGCCGTTTCTCTGAATTTGGGACGGACGGAGGGGGGAGACCGTGTAAAAACCCTTAGAGAAGGTTGAATGATGGTCTGGATGCAGAGGAAAATAATCTCCTCATGTTCTCTTTTCCAGTTCCAGTGATTACAAGATTTTCTTTGTGGCAGCAGGTGACAACAGGAAAATGAAAGTATTTGCCTCTTTTCTGGAGGAGTAAAGTAAAACCTCATTTCTGTCTGTTGTGTTAATTATTATGTTGTTTAGTAAACAGGATGTAGAAGTCATCAAGTCTCTGATCTCTCTATTAGAGCTGGCATAACTGAATGTATGAGACACATTCAACTTTTCAAGATAGTCTCTAGGATTGTGTTATAAATGTTTAAATGACTATTTTTGCTGCAAATGTGAGAGATTAATTAGCACTAAGATGGTTCTTTTTCTTTACTACACTGTTAACAGTTTGACGTTTTTTATATTGGTATAATTTCATTTGATTCAGCTGAACATGTCAATTTGCAATTACATCCTCTTGTCTTCATATACAGGCCATGTTTTTATTCTATATGTCAGCACTCTATGCAGTTGTGATGTTTGCAAGGCTTCTGACACCAGGTGGTGCCTTTGAGTAAGTGAATCAAAATGAAGTCAAATCAAGTTTTATTGTCGCCTACAAAATCATACATAGAATAATGTGGTCTTCTTAGTTTCTTATAGCTCCAGAATGAGTCTAACAGTTAAACAAATGAATTATAATTAAGGTTAATTTCAGAATCTAAAATAGAAAATTAAACTAGTAAATAGGTAAAATGAGGGAAATCCAAAGGTGTCAAGTAACGAAGTACAAATACTTCGTTACTGCGCTTAAGTACACTTTTTAGGTATTTATACTTTACTCCATTACTATTTTTTCTGCGTACTTCTGACTTCTACTCATTACATTTTCACACAAGTATCTGTACTTTCTATTGCTTACATTTTTAAAACGAACGGTCTCGTTACTCTTGGTTTAAGTTTCATTTTTTTTTATATCACCGTATTGTGTCATTTGCGCCATCCAATACAGATCAGTGGCACCAATCCACACCTATGAGGTCAAATGTAATTGGATGAATCGTGTAAAACAAACGCTCATTGGTTAGACGAATCATGGCATTTGTGCTGACACAAAAGGAAGTCATCAGTAGCTAATAGGACGATAGAGACCTAGTTTGTTTTAGTTTTTAGTTTTTTTCCCCCAAGTGCACAGTTCAGCTTATTACTAAATAGTGATCAGGTTTTCTAGTAGGATGGTGGTAACGTAAGGGAGGGTCTGGATGTGTTGTTGGCCCCCACCCAGCACTACAATGAAGTGGAGAGCAAATAGACCCCTATGGAAATGTTACCATCATCACTGCCATGTACTCCTAGTGTCTCTCTCTTTTGCAGGCCTGAATACCTACCTCTTGAGTGCTACCTCGGTTTGGATGTTGAAATGTATTATTTTATGTATTTTTTAAAATGTTACTTTATACTTTTATAATTTAAGTAGGTTTATGAGCACATACTTTTTCACTTTTACTTGAGTAAAGACGTCAAGTTGATACTTCAACTTTTACCAGAGTGTTTTTAAACTGCAGTATCTATACTTTTACTTAAGTAACAAATGTGTGTACTTTTGACACCAGTGGGGAAATCCCATCAAGCCTGCAAACAAAAAGGATGCATCAGGAGACAATTTCAAGAGTAAAAGAGCAAGACCTGTTTGGGCTGGACTAGTTTCACTGAAATTAAGCAAAACTATAATCTTTCTCTTTCCTGGAGGCAAAGTGTCTTCACAAAAAACCCTCAGGAGAAAGCAGGAGGGAAAGCATCTGAAATATTCAGTGCTATATCTCACTTAAGTGTTTTTACAGATGAATAACATAAAGGAAAACCTTTAATACATAATAATAAACACATTCATGCAAGTGTGAACAACTACTTTTATTTGACTTTATTTGAAATGACTCTTGCAATGATTCTATTGTTATACAATGTCCATCTACAATATGAAAATAAATCTGTGTGAGGCTACACTTTAAGTACATTCTAAATGGACTTAACTCTGCTTAAACTGCTTTTTATTGTAAATTAGTGTTTTTTTAAAATGTCAAAAATTATGTTTAAGGAAGAATGCAGGTGAAATTAAGTCATTGTTGTGACTGTTACAAAATCTAAAAAACAAAGGAAATTAAAAATAAAGACACTGTATGATAAAAACATATAAAGACACTGTATAAAGAATATACAGCCTAAAGACACTGTGGATAATTGCATACCATAGGCTTTATCCCAACACAGGCCCTTCTCCCTGGTCCTGGTCCTCAGCACTTACTGCAGGAGTTACATCCAGAGAAGGGAAGCCTCTCTTCATGTTATGTTCAAGTGCTGACGGAAATATTTTATCACAGACAAGCCTGCGTGTGTCACACTGCAAAACTATTTAAACCATAGAAATATTATAAATTATTAACAGTCCCACGAACTTAACATACCATTCCAGATACAAAGATAACTTTAGAGGCTATGAGAGAAATAAGTCATGGTGATACAGATATATTTGTATCTGTTGCTGTGGCCTATATTTATAATTTTAGCCAAATGTAAGTTTAGGTTAAGGTACATTCATTTTTTAATGTTTTCTTATTTTCTTGTCTCTGGCTAGTGAATATTTCCTTTTTCCTCACCATTCATCAATTAGGCTACATGTCTGTTTCATGTCTGTTTTTTTTCTCGTCGCTTTAGCACCGCAGGAACAATCCCCATCAACAATCTCCTCTCCCATTTTAAAACTAAAATAAAAACATGCTTTTGTTTCAACTTTGTCATTATTTCCGAACCAAAGCACTTAAATTTTCAATGTACCTTTAGTGCTTTAACAAGCTGTCCGAGCTCTGATTTGTGAACTTGAATGCAGCACTTCACCCACAAGAAGTGCTTGGAATGGTACAGCCGGAATAAAATAAACATGTTATATTTAACTGTTCATACATATTAACAACGGTACCTTCATTAAATACGAACTATAAATACACATGTAACGTTACATAAGGGTGATTTAACGTAATATTAGTGTACATGTCTGTTTGACGGTAAGTTATGCGGCACCCCCACACATTCCGGTAATGGTATCGTCCGTCGTTAGGCCTTTGCAGTAGGGAGTTGTTTGGCGGACAGCGCAAGTTTTTCTTTACTTTACTTGTTATTTTTGTTGAGTAAGAAACGGTGAATTCTATTCGTTCCATCATCACTTGCTGCGCTGTTTGCCCGCTGTGTCGACGGACTACAAACACACAGTGTTCTGGGGCGTGGTACACAACTAGAGAGCCGGAGAAGGAAGGAAGGGAGGAAGGAAGGGACTCGTCGGTGAGTCGGACTGACCGCGGCTGAGCTCATGATGCCGACGTTGCGGGACAGCACCATGTCCCACCCCGGCGAGAATTCACACCAAGTCCGGGTGAAAGCCTATTACAAAGGGTAAGAAATCACCGTTTTGTCAGTGTGCCATAGGTGTTGTTAATAAGCCCTCTAGTATCGTTTTTTACACTTGAGAAGGTAGCTAACCAGAATGCTAACAGTTGCTAATTCAGCTAAGCGCTTGCTAAAGCTGGCCACTCATCTTTAGGTAAACTTGAGTCAGACAGGTGAAGCTGTCCAGAGATCCGTTTTCCCGCTGAAAGGAGTCAAGTGTTGTAAAGTCAGAATTGAAGCTTAATTGTGATATAGTTGTAAAAGATTTTGAGCTAGTTCTAGTATCTGTCATTGGGAGATGATAATAGGCCCAGTTTCATTTAGATAACTAATGTGTTGTTATTGACTCATTTTAATTTAATGCGAAACCACATTTTATTGATATTGATACTATCTTGTTAAGGTTGTGTTTACAGTTGTTGAAGTTATTTTTTGGGAAAAATAAGAGTCAGGTGCTCAAATGAACTCTGAAAGTGAATCATTCGAAGGTCCCTCCATAATATAATGTAAGTGATAGTAGGAAAAGTCCACAAGTCTTTTAAATGTATTTAAAAGTTTATCTGAAGTTTCAATCGTCCAAATCAGTGGAATCAGTATATGATATGTTTCAACTAGTCTTTTGTATTATTATTTCCACCGCTACTCAACAGGGAAATCTGAGGAAATTGTGGGGAATTCCACTGTGTGGAATCTTTATATAAGCTTCAAATGAACTTTTTAAATGCATTTTCACAAAATGACTAAGTGGATACCCTGGATTTTGGCCCCCATTACTTACAATGAAAGCACATTTGAAGGGGGATCTTTAATAGTCAGTATGAACAGGAGGAATTACAGCGAGGGAAATCTTTGTTGGTGTTTATGTGAACACCTGACTGTTGTTTCAAGACAGGCTTGACACATTTTGTGAACATATCCTTTAATGCTTCTTGGATTATTACCAAGCTGTTGAGCTGTTGATGTTCCTGTTGGACTATCTGACAATGTGAAGGGAAGTCATGCTGAACTGTCCGTTTTCTGTTATTGTTGAAGTATTTCAAACCCACTTTTATAGTGTGACAACATAACTCAATCACAATTGAAAATACTATAAACAAAAAGTCTAAATATAGCCAGTGTTGTGTCGCCATTGATTTGTTTCCCCTTTGCTTCTTCTGAATTTAACTTGAGGGCTGCACCTAATGATTTTTTTCCTACCAATTAATCTGTGTCTCTGGGATGTGGAGATGCTAAATGACAGTCTATGATTCTCCTCCACTCTGGCACGGGTAGTTCACCTGTTTCAGTTTTGTATTTGTGATGGAAATCATTGATCACCCAATTGTTTCCATGACACTCTGCCCCACTGTCTCTGTTTGATGGAGCCAGAGATTGGAGCACATCCAAGACTTGAAAAACGTGTCGCGCAAGTAAGTCACCTCCGCCAGACCTGTTGTATTTCTCTCTGGTTCGGAGACACACCTCGGTAGCAGGGTGATGTGTGAAGTGCAGCGATCATTAGGTGTCATGTCACTGCACAAAGTATCTGAAGTATTTATGAGGTTGCTGCTGAGGAATCTCAGCTATGTTACCAGGACGGAATGCAGCGAAATGGTCTCATCAATTGAGCACCATGGTGCACTAAGATAGGATGTTATCAACGTTGTTATGGCGGATAGATACGGCAGCCCAGTACTGATCTAATTTATCAAATCAGCCAGATGATAAACAATGTTTATTTAATATAACACAATCTTCTAAACAGTATAATTGAAATGTGCACAAGCCTAACGCAATGTGGCTGCGTGAGTATATCCACTTATGGTGAACAAGTGTTACAAACAGGTTGTTCTCTCCAGTAGAGCTGAAAATTAATTAACTACTTTGGCAATGGAATTAGCTTTTTGACTTTTTGCAAATTTCCTTCTTAAATGTGAATATTTTCTGGTTTTACTCGTCTATGATAGTGTGTAGAATATCTTTGTGTTGTTAACTGTTGCTCAGGGCAAAACAAGACAGTTGAGGTCATCGTCTTGGACTTTGGAAAACAGTCAGTGTTTTTCCCCTGTTTTCTGACATTTTTCAGACCAAACGACTAATAGATTTAAACAAGGAAATAATTGACAGATTAATCAATAGTAAAAAAAAAATGTTAGTTGCAGCCCTGCTCTGTCATTAAGACTCGACAGTCCGCAGGTTTCCACTATCGGTCGACTCCATCCACTACAGCAGCTGATTCCACTGATTGGAGCCATTACTTGAAGAGTTAATCAGTGAAATCAGCTGATGGAGTGATTTGTTTTAAAACCTTTTAAAAGCCTTGAAAAAAATATCCAGTTAGCGGAATTAAACCCATCCTCTTTGAATCTCTCCTGCTCGGTGATAGTGTCTCAGATGACGTTTTTTGGTGCGTTTCTCGTGTCCAGTCTATTCTTTACTCTCTGTTGTCGTAGGTCAGCACCAGTATCAGCAGACCGGTGTCAGCCTGTAGCAGCCTCAGCCTGTCACTGGCTCCTCTTCATTTTGCCTCTTCTAGAGGCTGGCGGTCAATAGAGGAGGTCGCAGATGCACTGACCACATGACTAGTAACTGACAGTGATGCTGATAATGTACTGAGTAGTTGATGGACTACAAATCCTAGTGATTTCTGAGTTGCATGTGTGTAACGCTGTATATGCAGCTCTGGGAAAAAAAGAAAAAACACTGCAGAATTATCAGTTTTTCTGATTTTATTACTTATAGTTATGTGTTTGCAAAAGGAACATTTTTGTCTGAGTGTTTGTGTTGGAATTCAACAGACGCTGGAATGGAATGGCTGGAATTCATGTAGAGATGCTGATTTCAGAAAAAAAATGCAGTGGTCTCTTATTTTTTTCCAGAGCTGTATATATAGGAACGGAGATGGTAGGTTGCAGCATTCTTAAAAAAGATGTAGTTGACTCTCTTTTGTAATTAAAATAGCTTGTTATTTGTGATTTTTTTCCCCCCAGTTTTTCTTGATTTCTTACTGTGTAACCGTGGGGATAATAGTTTTGTTTGTTACTTAGTCAGATTGATGATACTTGTTTTACATAATACAGCTGCTCAGTACAAGTTTTCCACTTTAAGCATAAGTTATAATTAATTATATACATGAATATCTGATTGACTTTAAATTGCAGATATTTTTCATCAAAGCAAACGCCTGTATGGCATGATTTTATTTTTTCCCAGTACGTATCTCTCATCCTCTTTTAACCCAGATTAAAAAGGATTTTCCAATAGTGTGTTGAGGTGGTACCCAGGTTTTTCAGAGTTTTATGTGGACCTAGCACAGCGATCTTTGGACCCTTTCCTCTTTCTATGTTTAGCAGGCTTATTTTTTTTGATAGTCACGGAAATGTGAGATGTTTTTGTAAACTCATTTCATAAGCCCATAATTGCAGCCTATTAAAGATAAGATATGTATACTTTTGTGTGGGTGTAGTTATTTTAGAAGAAAGAAATCTGTATGTCACCATCAACATGTCATCATTTCAGTCCAGAAAAATTTAGTTTTGAAGAGTTGCCAACAACGATTCAGACAAGGCTCGTTGTATGTTGCCAGATCAGCAGGATTCCTGGTAAAGCAGGTTGTTTGGCAGGAAACTGGGATTACACCGACTCGACTGAGCAGTCCAGTAATTTTCCTTTTCTATAAGGAGTTGCTCTCCTTTTTCAAAGACTCCACCATCTGCACCACTGCTCCGAGGCTGAGCTTTGTTTAAAATACAGGAAGCTCTCCTTATCTTGCCAGATACTTTAGCTCTGAAAGCCCCTCAAGCACCGAGCCACGAAGTCAACCGCTTCCCACCCATCCACCAACACACATCTCCGCCGAGGACTACGGCTAACATGTTTGAGTATCACTTAATTCTCAGCTGCTTCTAAAATACAGCGTTGTTCCACGCTGCACGTTGTGTGTAATCATGTGTTTTCCTGCATGTGTCCGTCTGTGGTTATGAGTGACCTTGTCCCCGGGCTCAGCAGGAGTGTGTTTGGTGGCTGCTGTTGTGCTGCAGGGAGCAAGACTCCCTCCTGCTCAGCACCACAGGTGAAGCTGTGTTGCCTGGAGACCAGAGCATCCCGCAGTAGGTGTCGTTCATTCTGACCTTACTGTGGGTTGAGTGGGAGACTCAGGTTTGCTGGGGGTGTTGGGTGTCTGCCTCGGTGGCCGTTTTATTAACTTCAACTTCTATAATGTGCGAGTCTGTATTCTTTTTAGGTCGTCTTTCTTCTTCTGAATCGTGTTAGCATGTTGTGAGTGTGGTTCTCTGATCGTGTGCGTGTGGGTTGTGTGAAGGTGTTGTGAGGGGCATGCTCATGCGTGGCAGCTGTGACAGAGAGATGGATGGGCCTAGGTGCTCATGGTAGCCCGGAGAGGCACCCTGACCCCTCTTCCTGCTTGAGCGCTCGCCAGTGACGAATGGCTTCATGCTGGGCAGATGGGGTTGCGGAGTCCTACTCACGGCAGTTAAGATGCCAGGGGCACAGCAAACACTCCTTCTCCTCCTCCTCCTCCTCCTCCTCCCTTTCCTCCTTTTAATTTAGCTGTTGTGTAGGTCGGCAGAGGAATGCCAGGTCTGTGTGGAATGCCTTTTCTTCCCTGTTACTCACCAGTGATGAGCTCCCAGTCGCTCACTGAACAATCCTTCTGCATTAGTCACCCTGAGGAATCCCACAAATCAGTTCCCTTTGTCTCTCACCGGGTCGTATTTTTTTTTTTCATATTTTCCTTTTGAAATGAATGTATTGGCTAGTGTTGAGTTACGAATGGATTAAAATTGATTTTCCGGTTTAAAATTGATTTTTGAGATTAAAAGAAGCAGCACAGGACTTGAGTCTTCAAACAAGTTACAGAGTTGCTGTTAAAGTGGGACATAGTTTATTTCATTTATTCATTCATCTTTCAATTATAATTCACTTATGTGTTGGCTTTCAGAAGTGCTGCAATGCTGCAATTACAAAAGAGAAAAGATCATTAAGAGAGAATTTTTTTAGTTCTTTGATATATATATATATATATATATATATATATATATATATATATATATATATATATATATATATATATAATGGCATAAAACGTAGTTTAAAATGCCTGTTAAAAGTTCTAAATAAGGGTGGGATATGATGAATGAATTAATTGTTTTGATTCACAATGTTAATCACACTTTAATGTGTGCTAAATGAGTATTTCTAATGAACAGTCTAAAAGATAATACTTAAAAAAAAAATCTGACCTTTGAGAAGCAGAAACCTGCAAATATTTGGCATTTTTGCTTTGCTTAAAAAAACATTAGTCATTGTTTCATTTTCACTATCTGCATGTAAGACCTAAAAACAACAAATAAATGGGTGGAAGTGTTTTGCTGCCCTACTTTTCCCACATTTTTTATCTCTAAGCCGTCCCTCCCAGTTTCCTGTGACTACTGTAGCCATTAGCTGAGGCTGTATCTGTGTCACAGAGGATGTTGTTTAAGGCACCGGAGACGTGGCTAAACATTAACTACTGTGTAGACATCCAGTGTTTAATGAACACCCACCGCTCAGGTCCAGTAACACGTGACACGGTTAAAGTCACCTGCTGTCTGTCTCTACGGTCACAGTGTGGGAACTACCGTGTGTTTGTGTCATGCACTCAATCTTTTGATGTTATCGGGGCTTTTGGAGGAAATGGAGCTGCCATGCTCCTCCTAGAGGACAGATCAGACTGAAGGAGTGTAATTGCAAGAGTAGTGGCATGCATTCACCCCCAAACACACACACATGCAATGATGAAGAGAAAATACAGGTCAGATGGAGGAGGTAAAGGAATCAGTCTTTACTTTTGTGCCTGTTTGTTCTTACTTGAATGCTTTATTTGTTCTTGGTGTATGATTTTCAGTCCAGACATGAGTGGTGATACCTGCTCTGAGAAGGCCGTCCTAAGACACTTTATAAGCCATGACGACTTTAGATGGAAAAGTCTAGTAAAGAAATATCCACCAATAAATCATAAATCTAGTGTTATTTTATCCGTTTTATCTGCTGGCAAAGTCTGACCCAACACTGACCTTAAACTCTACGCTGTCCTTGAACTTGTACAGCAGATGTCCTGGAAAGAGTGTGTTGTTTCCTCCATGTATTGGGGTTTTATCATCCTCCTATAAAGCTCTCAAGTTAATGAAAAACTGGGTCCATATTTGATGATGGCAGTAAAGGGACTAAGAGGTCTTTTGTCCTTGCACGCTGCTTCTTGGCTGGTGGGGCTGCTATTCGTTCCCGTCCCCACACATGTAGGCGTCCAAGCTCAGACTACTGTCGCCTTTAGACCTGTAATAGCTTGCGCACAAACCATCTCCATCCCCCATCTTTGGGTTGTAAACATCGTCGAGGCCGGCCAGAGGGCCGGCGGCAGGTGACATCAATTCTACTGCTGCCATGAAAACGATGAGGAGCAGATGATCCCGGTCACCTACCGCTACCTACTTTATGCCACGTCTCACTGTAATGTATGAGTGTTTGTGTTCACGTGTGAAGAAGCAGAGAATGATGTATGAAGCCTGATGGCTGAGCCCGAGCTTGTCGGATAACAGCAATAAGCACTGTGTTGAGTGTTTTTGATTGATTTCCAGGAAAGTGATGAAGTGCAGAAGCGCCTCAACCACTGAGGTACAACACAAGAACTACAACCACCTCTGTCTGATTAATTCAGTTATGTGTTTGTGGCTTTTCTCCATCTCTGCTTCCCTCACTTTTCCTTGCAGTTTTTCTCACTCTTTTTTTTTTAGCTCTTTTTTTTTTCCTCTCACACCCACAATTGTGTTGTACAGATGAACGCGCACACAAATGTGACAGACTGTGAGACTGTGACTCAAGCAGCAGCTTTGGGAAAAAATGACACTCCTCTCTTTTCTCTCTTCAGTTTTCTTTTGGAGTGTCTCATTAAAAGCAAGAAGGAGGTGCAGTAGTTGCGTGTGTGGATAATGGTTTAATGTAAATGGTTGTTGATTAGTGCTGAAATGATCAGGCAGTTCATCAATTGGTGAATTCTTGAACATATACACCAAATATTTTCTGGTTCCAGCTTCTACAATACATTCATTTAAAGTTTTCTTTGTTTCTTTTAATTTTTTTCATTGAGTGAATACAAGTTTTGCGCACTGTGACTGCAATCACTGACTGCACTTTTAAAAATTCACATTTTTTTCTTTTACATCCCTAATGGAATTTTCTGCCCTAACATTAATACAGACAGCGCTGAACTAATTGGTGGTAAATCTATTTTTGTTCATTTGCACTTAGCCTCCCACATAATCCCTAGGGATGCACAGATCCAACTTTTTTCTCTTCTGCCAGTACAAAACAGTGATCTGATGCCAGTGCTCATTTTTACCGAAATTTAAAATCTCTACATCTCACAGCTTAGAACTCATTGGAATGTTTTTTTTTTGTATAGGTTAAAATGAGGCCAAGGTTTGCCTTTGGAACTTGAAACTGTAGGTGGTTACGTTTTGACTGAATAAATGTGTGATCAGTCACATCATGGCCCACTACATTTAATAAAATCTGTGTCAGAGCTGATACCAATCCAGTGTATCATATCAGGGCATCTAAAGCTATCACGCAAATCAAATAACATGCACAATTTTCTTCTCTGCAGGGACATCATGATCACCCATTTTGAGCCATCCATCTCATTTGAGGGCCTGTATGGAGAGGTGAGGGACATGTGTTCGATGGACAACGACCAGCTCTTCACCATGAAGTGGATTGATGAGGAAGGTACGTCGTTCTCATCACCTTCTTTGTATCTCTCCATGTCTAACATAGAAGGAGGCCCAAAAGCAGAGTTGGTTTTGTTTTTGTTTTTTATAAATACATCTTACAGCAAAATTCACCTATTAAACAAAACTCAAGTTGATGATGACACATCAACTAGTATATTAAACAAATGTTGATGCCACTAGATGAATTTGCCAGCATTTGCCAGTGCTGCATGTTAACATTAGCACATGATCACTTGACTGAAAGCCTCAGTCTTTTCTTGTCACCCAAGAGAGCGTAACCCCCCCCATACACACACATACCCAATTCCTTTTTGTCAGCCTGTTACTCAGGCAGCAGTAATAATGTCATAGGAAAGATGGAGCCGTCAAATCACTCTGCTCTGGATAAGGTCAGCCTGCCCAAACTCATTAGACTCAGATCAGCTCAATCACTGGAGTCATTAGCCTGTGAGAGAGAGAAGCTGCCTGATGGTGATAATGAAATACTCCAGTGTTCAGAGGTAGCCTTCTCTCCTACCGCCTCGTCCGTGTTAACCACGTATGTAGCTGTGCAATGTGAACTCAGGTCTTTATCACAACAATTAGGATATGTGCTATAACTAATTAGTATGTTTTGTAGCCCATGTCCAAACAAATAACACCAACGGGTCTGTGTCACACGTGATATGGTGTGTAAAGAATGGTCTATCACATACGTAATTCAGAAGCTTTCAGGCAGTTATTTATTTAAATATAACATTTTATGACTGTTGCTGTGTGCCACAGCTAGCTTCGTAGTGGTATTCATAGATCCACAGTAGAGCAGTAATAATTTGATTAGTTGATCAACATTGGTTTCATCAGAACTTTAATAGTTTTTATTGTATTGTCGTGTATAGGTTGGCTTGGCCCCAAAATTGTACTAAAATACCAAACATGCAGAATATTTGTTTTACTTACCAGTGCAACCGTGTTAGTTTTGTCTACCACAGTAGACTAATCAAAGTCAGCACCTCTGAGTTGTGTATTTGTGAGGTCAGTGAGACATTTTATCCTGTAAGATCAATGTCACATTTATCTGTCTCTTTGCCTGTTTGTACCTTCTCTGTAACATACACAGAAGTTAATTAATTAAAAAACACTTTGCCCTGAAACCAAACCTTTCCTACAGTAAAGATAAGACCACCCACATACACGATTGCTGTTGAGTTCACTTACTAGTTTGATATCAACTTCCAGTTAGTTTCATTTTAATTATAGTCTGTGTGTCATAGTTTCTGTTTTCAAGCTGTTTATAATGTTATAATTATTACTGTAGGTAGTGCACTAACAACAGTATCAAAGACCTGATTGTTGGCCCACTCTGACTCCTGACTCCTCCTGTCAATGATAAGGAAATAATTAGATCTTTGTCTGAATGGCATTTCAGTTATTGACTTAGATTGATCACAGTACAGAGTGTAAATAATAGGAAACAATTTGAAATAGCAACATGAACTACACTCTCGGTCACACCCACACACTTTGTTCACTGTTTACCTAAAGCTCCTGTGTTGCAATTCATAGCACAACTGGAATGGTTAGCCAGCTGCATTTTTTCTTTTTAAAGGTCATACTGCCCTAGCGTAAGCCACCTTTTATCCTCACAACCTTTTGCTCCGGGAAAGTGGAAATATTTGTAGCTCTTAATTACTCATTTTCTTTAAATGTCAACTGTAAGTGAGAAATCTAGTTGTCTTTCAGATTTTAAACAGTTCTTTTAGACATGTGCTTGATAAATGCCTCAGACAGGTAATGTATTAATGGGGGCAGCGGTGAAAATGTATAAAAAAGACAAGATATTTGAAGATGTAAAGCTGTTTAATCAGGACTGAAACTACAATGAGTAAGTCAGTTTCTACCACTTCAACAGTTTATTCTTTTTAAATTGGATACCTTTTCTCACGTTCACAATAAGTAAAACTATGTACTCTTGTCATTGAGTCTCTCATGACACTGTCAATCAAGATAAAGGTGTAGGGGTAGAGAAAAAAAATTCATTACCTGAACAGCCGCATACGTAGGTGTAGGTTTTATAGACTGAAGGTGCAAAAACATTCACCAATTTCCTTCCTTTGCATCTTTTCTCCCAGTAACCTGGTTTCATTTGTGTATGTAAATGTGGTGAATGACATCTGGTGTCTCCTCCGCTGTTAGGTGACCCCTGCACCGTGTCTTCTCAGCTGGAGTTGGAGGAAGCTTTGCGTCTCTACGAACTCAACAAAGACTCAGAACTCATTATCCATGGTGAGCTTGGCTGCCTCTCACAGAGACCATAGTTTCAACCTACACATTTTCAGGATTGGACTAACAGGATGTTTTGTGTGTACTGTAGACCAGTGCGATGTTGCTTAGTTAATACCGGGTCCTGGTGAGAAGCATATAAGCGTCTTATCTTTGTTGACTCTTTTTTTTTTTTTTTTTATTGCTTAGTTTGGTTGAGTGTATTATGTTCAGTCTCTGGTCTTTGAGTTATACTAAACCCCCTGGCCCACAATCACAGGTAACAACCATGGTCACTGCCAACAGATCATCCAGGAAGCTGTGGCAGGCACGTTACTGAACAGGCTGCCTCTACGAGTCTCGTCTGATAATAGAATTGGACCTTTCAGGCAATTTCATATCATGCAAAATATTTTCATTAGAAGCAAAGTACATATTCAGCATATCTCTCTAAAAATGCTTAATTTCAGTCAAGATTTTTAATTATTTGATAATTTTAATGACCTATTTTAAGCACTTTATTTGTCAAAGCAATCAAGGTAATCATTTAACATTAACACAATTCCTCAGTGTCTGTTCTCGTTTTCTCATGCCACGCTGCTGCTTTTGTTGTCACATGTCGATGGTGTGACCGAACAGCACGCCTGTTAAATCATGTCTGTTTGCGTGTCACTCTTACCACGCTCCACTATCAAGGATATGATAGGATGTTTATGTAAGCGAGAGAGAGCACACTTGAAATTTTTTAATGCAACTGAACCTTGTGTCTTTGTTCTGTGCTTTCATGGCAGTTTTTATTAGAGACCATCAAACTATTTCCTTATTGATCTTGATGAAGAGTCTATCACTATCTTGTGACCTCACCTCGTTTCTCAATGTGGGGGCATATCTGACACAGTTTTAAGTTTAAAATATCAGTCACCTCTGTTAGAGTGAATAAAATATAAATAAGTACTATAAATTAAACAATGACAAAAATATTGGAAACCTGGTCAAGAAGAATGCTTAATAGATGTTTCTAGAACCGTTTGTCGGAAAATTGCTTGCACTTTTTCTGGAATTATTTTGTGCCAGAAAGATACAAAGTATGTATATATCATGATTTACCATCAATCTAAACATGCCCGGGTTCGTGGCACCTCTAATATGCTACTTGTTTGTCATCTTCCTTCCTTTTCGATTTCATATTTGTGCATTCAAATTTCTGAATACAGACGGATACACAAGGAAGGAATCATCAAATCATATGGTTAATGCTGCACTGACCTGTGAAAAAAAACATTTCGTCTGCTGTTGCCGTCTGTCTACAGGCCCTTAAGCTAGTTCGTATCCCCGTCTAAGCTCCATGTATTTGACAAAACAACTTCATGAATCTGGAGGTCAGGACTAAGTCAGACACTGGGTGGAGAGCGTGTTTTGAGGTGGGGGCGGCATATGTGGAGTGACTCGGAACGTTTGATTGACAGGCCGTGCATGTGCGTAAGCATGTAACCTGGGGGTAGTGGTGACGGGGACTTTGTGCTTAATGTAAAGTTTGATTCAAATCAGAGGTGAGGGGTCAAGAGTACATCGGATGCAAGTGTGACGGCAGAGGATGAGTGGAAGAGAAGATGTGACAGCGCCGTGGGGGGTCGCCAGGTCTGCTCGTTAACGAGCTCGTGGGCTGAAGCCCACGCCTCACCTCTGACTCACACTGCCCCCAGTCTCCCTCTCCCCGTCTCTCACTCTTACACACACACGTGCCATGCTGGCTTTTTTAAGAACGTCTTTTCCCACTTCTTTTGTGTTGCGCGGAGACAAACGAGCTTGCGCCGTCATAAAATCAACATGAGCGAACTTCGTCACAAATTGCTCTAGGCAAACAGGTTTGAAGAGACAGTGCAATAATACTCAGCAGCATACAGATATCCTCAGATGCTTCAGACTCCCCTGCCTGAGATAAAATTTAACGGTTTCTGTTTGTCTTCCCAGTGTTCCCCTGTGTACCAGAGAAACCTGGCATGCCCTGTCCAGGAGAAGACAGTGAGTTAAATCTTGTTTCTTCTGCTTTGAATTTTCTAATGTTGTCAACTGTGGTCCCAAAGAAACCCTGTTTAAATGGCATTTTAAAGAGATAGTTTAGCAATTTGGGGAAAACACTTTATTTTCTTTCTGCCCGGGATGGATGAAAAGCTCAACATCACTCTGTCGAACTTTTCTATGAAATTTGAATTACTTTAGCTAATATGTTCAAACTTCATTTAAAAGCAGTAAACACTATGTAATGGAAAAATACATTTCTCAAATTTGGAAATCTGAATTTGGACATGGTACCACTGATTTTAGTTTCACTCGGTCAATAGTACCGAGGAAAGGATATAATCTATTGTTATATTGATATATATCTGTTTATAGATGAACTTTTTCTCTTAATCATGCAAATTAGGTACTTGACAAATACTGCACTACTATATACACTACTATATATTTATAAAAAAAAAAACTGCCAATATTTCTCCTTATTTTTTAATGCTGCCCAAAATTGCCTCATACAACTCAAAAATATAAGAGAATTACTACTATTATGGTAAAAATAGGTTGTCTGACTTGACATACAGTATATATCATCAAAATAAAATGAATATATTTTCTTTTTGTTGTTTGTTTTGTTGTTGAAGTTGTGCATATCTGTGCACACAAATGCATACACACACTGGTATAGCAGGACCTTTCCCTCCTTTTCCTCTCCAGAGTCTATATATCGGCGTGGAGCACGGCGCTGGAGGAAGCTCTACTACGCCAGCGGACACGCCTTCCAGGCCAAACGTTTTAATAGGGTGAGAAGCACCGAATCTAGTTTAACTTTATTTGCACTTGTACCCCCAAAATACACACACAGTACTTTTTACTATAAGTGGTGTATGAACATGTTGACACAATTGCTATACATGCAGTCATAAAATTAGGGCTATCCCTGTGGACACACTTTACATGTAGACCCTCGGGGCTATAATTATTAAGTATCTTTTCAGTTTAAGATCCATTTTTTCACATATTTTCTATGATAATTGGAAACTGTTTTCTGCATTATCGGTAAAACCTAACACAATGCACATTTCACAGCATGGGTATGAGTATTTAACGGAGAATGAGACATTCACAGTCCATGGTAATTCATCTTTATATTGATTAATGGGAGAATGAGGGATGCTAGTGACACAGAACCAGGGCTCTGGTAGGATTTGTTTCTGCACTGTTAAGAGTACATGTTTCTGAAACCCACATAGCCGCTGTGGTATGTTTCTGGAATATAATTTGGGTTGGTTTGTAAAGGTACATTTTCTCCCATCCTCTCCTGAGCAGAGAGCCCACTGTGCCATATGTACAGACCGTATCTGGGGTCTGGGAAGACAAGGCTACAAATGCATCAACTGCAAACTGCTGGTGCATAAGAAATGCCATAAGCTGGTTACAGTGGAGTGTGGCAGACCGATGATCCAGGTGAGGCCTATGACGAATGGAAATACTCATTATATTGAGAGTATAAAAGTGGGTCTTTATCATCCATGACTCATACACTTCACTGAGATGGTATTCTGTTTGTGTGCTGTGAGTAATTATTGGTGATTGTTGTTGTGTAGGAACCAATCATGCCCGGCCAATCCTCGAGTCAATTAGACCAAAGTGATCAGCCAGGTAACACACATACACACACGTTTCTTATGTGCAAGTACAAATTATCACAAGTCAAAAACATTATAAGCACTTTGCCTGCTAAAAAATATAAAAATGTAGAAGAAAAGGCGCACAAAGGCTCTTGCTTCTGAGAGATTTCACTTTTTGTGTCCAAGGTATTTTGACTTTTTTTAAATAAACTCACACCTTTCTGAATCTGTTCCTTATGCTTTTTGATGGCAACTAAATTGATTAAGCTTTGTTTGTTCTTTAAAGATGAGGCTAGAAATATCCTATCCTATATTTAGAACTTCCATGATTTTTTTTCTAAAAAAAATAATACACAATGAATAAATGAACTATGCTCAGGAGCTTGTTTGGATCAGTGCAGCAGTGGCCACCCAGGCTACAAGTTGGCCTGCTGCGTTTTGGAGTTTACCTACAGCGCCAGACATAAGTCCAGTCAGGTGGTCAAGAGACTGACTGGAATAAGAGAGCTTAGGGCCGTTGTTGTTATCGCTGGCGAGCTCCTTCCACTGTAGATACTCACAGGCCACTTGTGAATTTGTGGGGCACAATCATGGAAACACACAAGATGCAATTATTGTTTTTAAGCCTATTTGGAAACTCAAATGTCCATTATGGGTTTAAATCGTTTATAAAAAGATGTTTCTACAAGTATCTACAAAATAGAGGTACATTTTTTTAGATATACTATATCGATCTTATTTGCTTATATTATTAACGGGATAGATATAACGGGGTGTTGTTGTTTTTTTCTAACCAAGCAAGGAGAAATAATTCAGTCATTGCAGGACTGTGAACAAAGCGTGTGACTGTCTCTCACCTACTTTCCCTCCTTTGGCTCTCTTCTCTCCTGCCTCCCCCTTTCCTTGTGTCTGTCTGTCACTCTGTCTGTCACTTCCTCCTCTCCTCCCCCTCTCATTCGTTCTCAGGCCCTCAGAATAAAGACTCCAGAGAAAGCTTGACTTACGATGGAGAAGAGAAAGAGGTGAGAGAGGAATCTCTTTAAATGCCATTGATGTGTGATTCATGGTCTGTCAATCTGTCATGCTGTCTAGATGGATATGTGTGCACGTTCTATTTAAAGAGACAAACGTGCAGTGTTTGTTTGAGCAGGAAAAAAAAAAGAAATCACTCATTATATGAAGTACATTTTTGCTATTGTGTACATTTGGGTGATCCCTCTTCCACCTGCTGTGCATATGTGATATAGAGCACATGCAGACGTAGGCACCCTTGCAGTGCTGTGGGTATTGATTTCCTTTGGTGGAGCTAATAAAGTAACCTTTTATCGCAGCTCTTAACACCAGAGGCTGATTAATGGCCAGAGACGTAGTTTAGGGTTGGAGGGGGTTGTTGGACAGAGCGGGAGAGCTGGAGATGGATAAAGAATAGAGCGAGTTGGACACAGATAGACGGAGATAGAAGAGAGCAGGCCAAATGATCTTATCTACAGTTCCATGTTTGACTCTGGGGATGGGGGTTGTCACGAGAAGGGAGGTGAGATGGATAGGTAGTGGAAACGGTTCACTACAGAACAGATTACAGAGGAGGGAAGAGAGAGGAAGATGGGGGTGAAAATGGTGAAGGTGGCATTGGGGTCTAAAGAAAAGTAAGACCATAATTCAGCGAGCACCTCATCAAACGGAAGGAACATAATGTTTTTAGTAAAGATAAAATAGTCATTGAATTACTTAAATCAGAAAAGTGGAGCATTTCAAACTGATCCAAAGCAAATTACAACTTCTCTTGACAGTTCATGGGGAAAATATCTTGAGAAATGTTGTCTGTTCATTACATTATGAGTTGGATGCATTCTGGTCAGTTAAGTGTTCCCTCTTATTCTGTCCCCCAGGCGCGGAGCAGTAGAGACACGGGGAAATCGCCTTCCAGCCTGGGCCTGGCAGACTTCGATCTGCTGCGGGTGATCGGCAGAGGCAGTTACGCCAAGGTGCTATTGGTGCAGCTGAAAAAGACAGAACGCATCTATGCCATGAAAGTGGTAAAGAAGGAGCTGGTCAATGATGATGAGGTAAGCCAGGCTGATAGTGAGCAGGATGTCTGACCTACTGTTAGAGATGTTATAGGAATCTATGAAAAAGAATCTATGGATGTATGAAATGGAAACTTTATGCGGGAAGCGAAGTGACTGCACGGGATCTAGATGTAGTCAATAAAACAACAGAATGTTGTTTTTATAAATCTGAAATCATCTGCAGATCAATGTGATGCAGCCAAATGCTGATCAAGTGCAGGCAATAGAGAATAATACCAATCAATTAAGGGGGCTTGTCACACACCAAACTCTTAAAACGGCAAAATAAAGCTTGAAATTAAAGCTTTAAATTAAATTACATATTTTGACTACTTATTTTTTGACCTTTTAGGGGAAGCCGAGCTCCCTCTGCTGCAGTCTAAGAGCAGTCACCACTGCTGTAGACACACCCGTTAAATCTTTTCTGATTTGTTTTTGTTTTAACCGATGTTAAAATCTTTGTTTTGCGCAAAATAAATGAGCCTAAATAAACACCATGCTTCTTCAGGGCACCAACACAGTGGCTAGGCTTGATGAAACAATTTCTGTAGGCTAATATGAGGCAGAGTACTACTAATAATAACAAATAACAGAAGATCAGTCAACATGTTGCTGAAATAGCCTAAATGAAGAAGCAAAAACTCAAATTTTCAGTCGGATGATTTTGTTCCCACTTAAATCCATGAGATCTCCACCTAACCCTAACCCTAACCCTTTTTTTAATAAATAAATAAATTCCATGTTACAGTGATTCTTTAAAGAATTAGCTGTATATGTTGTACATGTTTAAGGTGAAAAACTGTCCCTCTAAATCTGTCTAGTGTGACAATATATAGATGTAAGACGGTTAGTGAAGTGAAGTCACCAGTCTTCTGTCACTGTCATGTATAATTATTGCAATTAGCACAATCAATGGGAGCTGTTATTCATAACACAACGAACATTTGTCTCATGCAGCATCCATCTTGTGTATCTCGTCTGAAACACTTTGAGTAAAGTTGACAGACCTCTTCAAAGCCATCAGCCTGTTTAAGAAGGTGTAGATAAACCATCATGTCATCAAAAATTGATCCTGGTGTACACATGTAGCAGCACAGCCAGCGGCAATGGGAGTAGTTAGCCTTGATTAGACGCACTTAGCATGATTGACAAAATGACAAGTGCCTCTCGATCAATGCTGAAGTGTTCTGCTGTCCCTGCCCTGTCAGCGTGAGCAGCATCCGTGTCCAGACATATTATCATCTCTCCATCGACGGAGGCCTGCCTCCGCTTCTACTGGCTCAGCCCTTTTTTTCCCTCCCAGCGCTGCCCAACACGTGCACAAACGAACCTCGAGCTTCTGAAGATTGTCGATCAAGAAGTGTGCTTATTCAGCTTTTATAAGTTCAAGGGTACTCTGTCAGAATGCTCTCTGATTGACATCTGGGTGTGTCTTTGTGTGTTTCCCTTCCAGGACATCGACTGGGTCCAAACAGAAAAGCATGTTTTTGAACAGGCCTCTAATCATCCCTTCCTGGTAGGCCTGCACTCCTGTTTCCAGACAGAAAGCAGGTGAGAACTGTTTTCTGGATGAGTCGCACGCTCTCTTCAACGCTTGGGAAAAGTCGGCAAGAGAATCACATTTGTCACATTTAGGCACATGTTGGGAGAGTGACTGCTTTTAGAAAAAACCCTGTCATAAAAAATGAAACCCAAAATTGAAAATAGGCATTGATCCATATAAATATTTCAAAAATATATTTATTGTACTACAATGTCTATTTTAAATGGATAGTTCTCCAGTATTTTAGTATAAAAAGTAAAGGTATAAAAAGAAGAGAAGCTGACGTATCCGTATTTCTGAAATGCTTTTCGGAGATTCCTCTAAGTCAAATTTTGCAACTGTCTGATCTACTCATCTTTGGTAGACATTTCTGCAAAAAAATAAAACACGGATTGCAAATTCTTGTGGAAATTGTTTGACGGTACGCTGAACGACAGTAAACAATAAGTTGTAACCATGGAGACATGGAGCGTTCCAGTCTTGTCATTGGCTAAAATGGCCTTCCTGTTAGGAGTGCTACCGCCACCTACTGCTTGGGCATGTGTGTGATATTGTTTGAGGCTAATTTTGGGGCTTCATGTGGTTGGAGATATTTTTTATTACACCAGTGGTGGGGACAAGATTTTTTTTTTTTTAACTGGGGGCTATAAAAGATCTGTTTCAAAAATACCCGTGTTCATGTGGATGTTGCCTTACACGTGACAGCACACATTCTGAACAGTGAATACAATTTGCTATCTTCAAACAAGAGATAGGTTATAAAATTTAATAGGGTTAGATTGAAGCGCCCCTTCGTGCATCGTCAAACCTAAAATTTAATAAAGATCCTAATCCTTGAACATTTGTATGCTAAGAATCTGATTTACTGTGATGTCCACTGTGATTGTAATCATATGTTGAAAGTATCACTGTCTAGCCTTAACCTTTGCCTTATTGTGATATTGTAAACGCAGCTGCTATGATGTACTTGCTTTGACAGTAAAATAACATCATTAGTAGTATTTTACAGTCGACATTATACAGCTGTTTTCTCAGACTAAGAACTACTTCTCATGATGCTTGTGTAAAAACAGGGTAGGGGACTTTAGGTTTGGGAAACATAAACATTGTGCCCCCCATTGTGGGTTTAAGGTTCATAAAAGGCAGGATGCTTTATCTTCAGTAATATGAATTATTAAACAAATGATTTAATTTTCAAGGTAACAACATAAACTTTATAACATTTTCCTCTTCGCAGACTCTTCTTTGTTATTGAATATGTGAATGGTGGAGATCTCATGTTCCACATGCAGAGACAAAGGAAACTCCCAGAAGAACATGCCAGGTAGAGTCTGCTTCTCTCTCAGATTTTAAATTCATGTTTCATTATAAAGAATATGACTTTCATTCCCTGTTTCTTTTAAGACTTTTTTGTGATTTAATAGTAAAATTTCTTTCTTTAAGATTCTACTCAGCAGAGATCAGTCTGGCGCTCAACTACCTCCACGAGCGGGGAATCATCTACAGAGATCTGAAACTGGACAACGTGTTGCTGGATTCTGAGGGACACATCAAACTAACAGACTACGGCATGTGCAAGGTGTGTTCTCCAATTGATTTGTAATCAAAATGCCCTTTAGATAAAAGCATGTGCAGTGCAGCTCAAGTGTCTATATCTGTCAGTGTTTATCTCGCAGCTAATCTTTCTGTTTTTGCAGGAGGGTTTGAGACCAGGTGATACAACAAGCACTTTCTGTGGAACCCCCAATTACATTGCCCCCGAAATACTCAGGGGAGAGGATTATGGTGAGAATAACACATGAACGGTTCTGCTAAATATCCTCTGCTTTGCTCTATCGTCATATATGATGCATTGTGTAGTGATATTTGAAATGCTGTTCATCTCTAAAGTGGTGCTTTATTGGAAAGCTTGGTTGTCTTCAGAGTACATACTGCACAAACTAAAAAGGAGAACAATAATCTAGAACTGAGATGATAAGAGCTATTAGTTAAATAAATCTTTACTAATAGAATTATTAATATTGCAAATTATAAATGGCAACAATTTTTCCTGAATGTGTACAGGATAACAGTTGAAAAAGTGACATGATTTGTTTCAGCTGTTCAGAACAAATATTAAGTGCAGTCACATGTGCTTAGTGAACTATGTTTCTACATCATAACTGCTGCTAAGTATTTATAAAGACAACCCAATAAAAATAGAAAAAAAGAGCTCCCTGGTTACCAAAAGAGGTATCATAGCAACAAGTTCCTTTGTTAAAGGATCGAACCAGTGTTTTGTATGCTTGTCCTGTTTTCTAAAATGAAGATAAAATGTCTCTTTTCACAGAAGACATTTTGACATGTCAAAATTGGAAAACACAGGTGTGAATATTAGAAAGAACAATGGTACAATTCTGTTTCAGTTTAGGGTCTTACTATTGTGCAATTATTAGTAATGCCTGTGCTTTTATTTCTTTTGACAAGTCAAATTTACTGAAAAAAGATACTTGAATGGGCTAAACAATATATTTTTTCCACATTAAAGGTCCAATGTGTAAGATGTAGTAACCTTTACTGGATTGGACTTGGCAGAAATTAAATATAACATTCATACGTACGTTTTAAACAAAATAAAAATTGTGTTTTTTCACCTTGGGTTTCTTCAAAAGAATACACACTGTACCTTTTAAAATTGCTTTATACCCATCAGTTTGTTTCTTCATTTTCTATAATAAAAAACATCTGTTGTAAGTGTGTAATTACACTTTTATTAATGGATTTGCTCTGTTTGCAAATCAAATTATCAATGTTTATGGAGCTGATTAATTAGTTCTGCAACAACCAAAAACAAAATAAATGCCAAATCTTATTTTCTTTTACATTTGATAAATTAAAAAATATTAATTATTTGGGGAACCTTTTGCACATGTACATGTTTTTTGCACCTCTTAGTGTAATTTCATATAGATTCAGTGCATGTGTATGTTAACTCTCAATTTGAAGGTCCAACATTACACCTTCCAGTGCTGAGATTAGAAAAAATGTAATTGAACCATTGAAAGCAACTTAATGCATTATATGCATATATTGTAATGTAGTTAGACAAGCTAGAAAAAACATTTTTCAACATCATTTTTCTATCACTGAAAAGCTGCATATAGTTAGTAAAATGATTAAACTTGGTGACTTTAATATATCTCTTTGTGTCATTATTTATTCCTAATGGCTATTTCTAAAATGTGCAAAAACATTCCTATTGCTTGAACTGGTTACTATAGTAACACCAAACACATTGTGCGTGCCATTTAAAATTAGGCTTGAGTGTATATAGAAGTACATCTGCTTTTGTTTGAGCAAAACATCCCATCTGTGTTTCTTAGGGTTCAGTGTGGACTGGTGGGCGCTGGGTGTGCTGATGTTTGAGATGATGGCGGGCAGGTCACCCTTCGACATTGTCGGCAGCTCTGACAATCCAGACCAGAACACAGAAGACTATCTCTTCCAAGGTAACACAAACACACACACACACGCACACACAATTAAGGATTATAATTGGAAGAAAAATAGCACAATGGAAGCATATAAGACCTTCATATTGACACCTTCCTAATCAGCACTTCTTCTAAGTGCATCTGTTACAGGGAAATGTGTGAATTAGGGGTCTAACGGTTCATCCTGAACCGTTCAGTACGTGACTTTCTTCAGTGCAGTATGCTCCCTGACCTAAACAATTACTGTGAATATAGTTTAATATTCCACAACTTCCTCAGTTCAGCAGAACAACAATTCTAGTTCTTGCACCAGGAACATTTACACGGTGGACCTCTTAGCTGTCGCATACAGGTAGCATGGTTATGGATCTCAATGGCGTAACCAAGTTACTCTGATTATCCTGGTTACCCCTGCTCATTTACTGTCTCTACATCATTATTATTAAAATATGTGATGTTATCTTTGTACTTAAACAATATAGTCTCTCCTCATTCCCCTCCCCACTGTGGCCTTTGAGTGAAGATGTTCAGAGCAACGAAAAATACCTTCGTCAGAATCAGTTCTAATTGACCATAAATCAGCATAAAACAGCTGTTACCAGGTTCTTGACACCTTTCAAGAAACAGAAGGGTTCTTTTCTTTTTTCCACTGCAGTACAAATAAACTGTTTCAGTAATAAGTCATGGGCAATGAGTCATTGTAGGATGTTTACATTGTATTTTAATTTTCATCCTATTCCCCAGGAAACATAATGAATGGCGTCCCTCAAGCTAATGTACATATAGAAGTGTGAATTTGGTGTACTCGTGCACCCCTAGTGTGAAAACCTGTGTTTGTGTATTGATATTTCATTATAAACACAATTTGGAAAACTGTCAGTGTTGCCATTAAAGCGTAGGATGAGTGGAAATTGAAATGTGACTTGACTTGACAGATGAAGTCATGTTGAAGATACTTCTGTCAAAAGCCTTCGACACATCATTGAAGGTTTGCTGTGTATGTTCAACATGAGTACACCCAACAGGGTTGAACTCATCACTGCAGCAATGTCAGTAGTACCATCCTCTCATTTAGCCTCGAGGGACGGCCTGTCTCACCCTCTCCTCTTCTTGTGCACCCCCCCTCCTCTTACCTCCTGCAGTAATATTGGAAAAACAGATCAGAATCCCTCGCTCATTGTCAGTCAAAGCCGCCAGCGTCCTCAAGGGATTCCTCAACAAGGTAAGGAGTCAGTCAGGCCTGTAACAATCTTAAATAGCGTTGGCTCCTCCAGAATGAGAATTTCCACCTGTTCATGATATCTTTTTCTCCTCACCAAAATCCACTCCTCTTTCTCACCTTCTTGAACTTTCTGTCCCATTGCCTGACTTGTCGTCCGTTATCTCCTACTGTCTCTCACCCTCTTCTGACCCCTGCATCCCATAGGATCCCAAGGAGCGTCTAGGGTGCCACCCACAAACAGGCTTCGCTGACATCATGGGCCATCCTTTCTTCAGAAACGTCGATTGGGACCTTGTGAGTCATCCATTTTTACTCTTTCTGTCAGCTGTTCTTCGTCTTACCATCTCTCTACAACCTACTCCTTTTTTCCTGTTTATCTCGATAGATTCTTCACTCGCCCCGTTGATCGCCTTAATAATGATCATAATTTCAAACGAAGGAAACCTGTACCGGTGCGTGCCGGCTGCCAAATAGGTCAGAATCAATCAATGTATTGATTGCAGGGAGAAAAAACATAAAGCTGCTACGAGACAGCAGAAGGTCAAATCTAAGTGCACGGTGTTGCCCTCGCTCTCCCCTGCCCTGCAGGCATAGATGCTTTGTCAGAGCTGAAGGTTATTAGAGATGGGATGAGACTTGTATCTTTGTGGCAGGAATAAAGAAATAAAGAAGGCTGAAAAAACAAACAGGCCAAGCAGGAGACTGACAATAGCAGAGGCTGATTGACAGACAGGCTGAGGTTGGAGGCCAAAGACAGTTGGAGATGAGTGGAGGCAGATCACTGACAGGCAGAGCCATAAACTAGTGCTGTCATTTTAACGCGTTAATTCGATTAATTAATTACGCCGCAATTTAACGCAATTAATTATGAGTATCAACGGTGGCAAGCCCAGGGGTGAAAGTGAACCGGAACTGTCCGGAACTACATTCCGTTAAAAGATTCACGACCGGAACGGCGTTCCGTTAAAAAATGAGAAGAAGCTCCCTGTCAAAATCCCATGTTAAATAAAGAAAACGATGCATTAAGTCACATTAGTTACATTATCTGAGTGCTGCAACAATTCCAGTGTGCTCGTTTCAGTGTAATCTACGCTGTTTCGGTGTCTGTCTGTGCCGTTTGCCACGGAGCGACAAGTCTGAGCGCGTCTCTGGTTGCTATGCAACGCGAGGCGAGTTGAGCTGAACAAATACATTTCTGGTTGGTTGATGGTCACGTTATCAGCAATTGCTACATTGAACTTAAGTACCTATTTGTGACAGCCTTATTTTATTTCAGAATTTTATTTCTTTAACTGAATCGCTGTATTAGTTTTACATTTCTGAATGATGCACCTGGCCTAACTGGTTTAATGTGCTGGACCTTTACTTTTGGATTTAATTCATGAATACAGTTTTTTAATATCCTAGAATTCAAATTCTTCATCAGGAGACCTTTAGCAGATATGATATTAAAATGCGATTAATTCGATTAATTAATTACAAAATCCTGTAATTTATTCGATTAATTTTTTTAATCGACTGACAGCACTACCTTAAACACAGAGGAACTTTGCAATCATGAGTCTCATATTTTAATAGTGTGAATTGTTTTGAACCAGCAGATTTTTATATTAATGTTCCCTGTGAAATACTGAACATGCATCTGTGTTTTCCTGGTAATAGAACTGATTAGTGTTACTTCCTCTGAAGCTATTATTCATAGGCTCGATGACTTGTGTTGAAAATAGCTTGAACAGCTTGTTTAATACTTTTTGCCTTTCCTGCATCTCGTGTTGCGTCTATATGGAGTGCACAAGTATTAATGTCAGTGGCTTAAAACTATGTGAATTATGAATGTGGAGCAGGAGGTGAACATCCTGGATCTTTATTTATCAAGCGTTTCTGAAATGACTTATAGGAAGGCATCGCACTGCAAGTTAAACTCAACTAAGTTATTTATGGAGCTCCTGGTTCTCAGTCACAGCCTTAAGTAGTAAAATATGTCATTAGGGAGTGAATGACATTCCTGCTTTACGACACCAGAACTGTAAAATGAAACTTATGTCCTGTCGTTTTCTCGTAGTAGCTATGGTGCGAGTGGAATTCAACAGAGTGACAGGCTGATCTAAATAGAGTTTATACCTTTTTGAAAAGAAATACTGAAAAAAAATCACATAATTTGTACAAGCCTGTTGTACAAATAAATACATTTCATTTAAAGCGGCTGTATCTAGAGCTGCAGTCTGCATACTGTGGTTTTTACCTGCAGGCCCTTTTATTATTTGTCTTTAGCTCAAAAATCCATACTTTTATTCTAGTAGCTTATTGGTTCAGCCAAAAAAATAAGCTTTAGTTAGATTTTCCTAAATGTCTTTAGCGAAAAAGGATCTGAAACTCCGTACCATGTAAAGTCGGAAATGTTTTATCTCTAAAAACAGACAGACAGACATGAGGACAGACGGACATAAATTGCTGGATGACGTTACAGACAGACAGATAGGGCAACTCGCCAGGGATCACCATGACCTCTTTATCCCTGTTTGGTCTGGAGCGGGGACCTACCAGTCGGTCAGAGTGTCTGGAGGGATCAGCTTACACCCCCCAACCCCCCACTCTCTCCTTACACATGCACATACATCCTGACCTGAAAATGTGCCCTGCAGTGCACCTGTCTATCTGCAGGGGGAGCAGTTGTTGGCTGGCAGATGAGCATTGTGACAATTGAGACTGGAGAGAGTTCTCTCTGCACCACTAACTGTAGTGTGAGGCAGAGGTAGAAATCCATCTTTTGTGACTTTTAATGCAGTGTTGAGCTTTTTTAGAGGAGACTGGGTGGGTCACTCAGTTACAAATAGAAGCCTATGCCTAAAGAAAGCTTGTGGTGGGTTTTAAATGTAATTTAAATGCCTCCAGACCAGATTATAGTTTGACTCTTGCTCTTCTATTTGAATATTCAAAGACTGATGATCACAGCTGTTGATGACAGAAAAGCCACCTGACACTTGTGCTGTTATTCCAGCTGGAGCAGAAGCAGGTGGTCCCTCCATTCAAGCCCAACATCTCAGGGGAATTCGGACTGGACAACTTTGACGCCCAGTTCACCAACGAGCCCATCCAGCTCACGCCTGACGATGAGTGAGTTTCCATTTCATGAGCTCTCTTTTCCATCGTATTATGATCAATATAATGTGTGATTTCCAATGACTTGATGCTGCGTTTAGAAACGGAAAAAAAATCCATATGCTTTTGTTCATTGTAGTGACGTGGTGAAGAAGATCGACCAATCTGAGTTTGAAGGGTTTGAGTACATTAACCCTCTCCTGATGTCGGCAGAGGAGTGTGTGTGAGAAACGTGACGGCTGCGTGTCACACACACACACACCACCCACACACATGCACGTGTAACGTGGCGTCTCAGTGTCTTCAAGCTGCATGGTTACAAGACAACCCGACGACATCAACCTTCTGTTCGAGGGCCGCACATGCACAGTAGAACGCTTATTTGCCAAAACCAGTCTCACACTCTGCCATTTATAACCACTTGCCCTTAAGCCTACCTTGTTTCTTAATTATTTTTATATCATGTAAATCTGCACTGATATCAATTTTCTCATCGGGGCCTCTTTATCTGTAGCCGACGGGGCTACAAAAATCTTCCAAGGTTGCTGTGCACAGGGCGAGGAGGTGATGAGGCACAGCCCCTGTCAGATGAACTGAGCATCCTCTTCTTCCAGCCGGTGGGGTGTTTTCAATGCATATTTTATTTGTATATATATGAAACTACTATTGAGGATTAATGTTAGACAAGGCATTTTTAGCTTCAAGCCACAGTTGGACAAAACTGACATCTTAATTGTCATAAAGTCATTTTGGAATTTCGGTTGCAACACCCCTTCCTTCTGTAGAGGAAAGAAGAATCATAACAGCTAGCCTTTAAAAAAAAAAAAAAGAAAAAGATAAAAATCTATATATTTTTCTCATGTTTTATTTAACAACATAGCAGTCACTATATATGTTGTCCTGAGTGTTAAATGTCCAGCCTGAGGAACAGAATAAGAAAAGGGTTCAGACAGAAACAGAAGAATTCTGCTTCAAGTCCCTTCTCCCAGAATGAAGGAACGTTAACAGCAGCATCCGACCAACACTAATAACTCTCAAACTGTGAAAGAAAAAGCTCGCTGTGCCGGGAAAGGGGCTGGAGGAGTAGCTCATGATACCTGAATGCTGGAGCCCAGGTTTAAATTTGCTGTGCAAACCATCCATGAAACATGAAATACATTCACACAGGACCAAAAAAAAACAAAAACATTTTTCTGAAAAATGTCTTGCTGGTACGTATTAGAAGGTACAGTAAAAGTAAGGAAGATGTGCTCGCATAGAAATGATATATTCATAATTATTTTTGCTCATTTTTAATACTATGCCTTTCTGAGATGTATGGTCTGTTTCTTTCTTTTTTTTCTTTTTTTTTGTACTTTCTCCATTCCATGTATGTCTTTAGTTGTAAATTAAATCACGCAGCATAATTATTGCAATGCGAGCTCTGTTGGAAGTACAAAGCCATGACACAGTACGGTTTTGGTTCCGAGATGTGGCTTTAACACTGTAAAAGAAAGTGTCTGCTGTCCTCCGTTTTAACCCACAGTACATGTTATGAATTAAACTGCTGAATTAATACTGTTTTGAAGCATATAAAAAGCTCTGAAGAGCCAGTCTTCACTCCCCTGACTGTAGCAACACTAAATGATGGTGCATGAACCTCCTGACTCCTCTCCAGTCAAAGCTTCTTTCTACTTGGAGCACGGTTTCGGGCTCACGTGGTGATTGGAGGAACACCTTCATCTGTTACACGTTATTTTTATTATTTTTGAGTCAGATTTAGGTCTGAATTTATTTTTTTTTTACACGTTGGTTACAAAATGTTACTGGGTGAACCCAATGGAAACACTATTTGTTGTACTTGTATTTTGGGGGGTGAATACCACCCAGAGGACTCTGCTGACCTTTATTATTAGTGTGTAAAGAAAAAACACTGACGGTAAAATAAACATTTTATTTCTCTCCTTGTGGTAATATGTGTTTGTGTCAGCATGTGTCTTTTATTTAAAAGGACGCTGCTAGTTTTACACAAAGTTCAGAAGCTTTTAATTGATATCATGATGATGCCATTAGAGTTATTCTGAATTAGTTGCAGGACAAAAGTTTGACCAATAAACTATGGCTAAGGATTTTAAAAGATTGGGGCATTTGGAGAAGATGCTGTTAAGGTACATTATTAGAATTATCGGCACCAAATATCAGGATATCTTGGATGTTTAAACAAACGTATTTCTTGCAAATTGGACTAATCTTAAATTAAGGTTGATAGAAAGGCCTGGTCTCAGAAGAGCTAAATTGCCAATGTTAGCTCATTAATGTATACTACTTGCATCCCTAATGCCAACATTTAGCAGCTATGTTTACCAGGTTTACTATCTTATTTTTTTTTATCTTAGCATGCAAATGTTTGCTGTCACCAAACAGTACAACTGAGGCCAGTGAGAATGCTGTATGCTCTGCAGACCAAAGCATTGAACAAAATGCATTTTAACATGAAGAGTTAAGGGATCTTTAAAGTGACAAAATATTCTTTGTAAGGCATCCAATATTTAAACTTTAGTCAATACATGTGCTGCTAGTGTGGCTACAAATCAATTGTTTGAATGTGAACTTACAGGCATGCCGCACTGGAAATGATTTAGAGTCAGTCGACTAAAAAGTAGAATTTCTTGGTAAAAACAGCACCCTGTTAAAATCATGCAAACACACGTCCGTCAGCATTAACTCGTGCCATCAGGCTTGTGATAGTTTTACTGGCGAGACCAGACCTACATGGGTGCCTAGAAAGAAGGGAATTAAGCTCAAATTGTCAAGCTGGAGCTTTTCCACTCCAGTTGCCTGTGTCCCTGCTGGTCATGTGACTCCAGTCTGGCTTCTAAAGGCCCTCAGCATCCCCCGGGGTGAAAAGGTCATTGACACCAGAGCTCTCCTCTCTGCCCCCACACAGTGCTGAGTGTTGTGAGGTGAAAAAAAAGGGTCATGGAAATGATGACGTGTCAAAAATAATAAAACGGATTGATTTGTGTGCTGCAATAACTCGCACAATGGCGTATAGAAAACCATTGTGTGAGGCTCATTTCACATCCTGCTCCACTAAACTATTGTATATTGTCTCAACTGAAAGTGATTTTTTGGGGGGAAAATTACTCCCCTTGTATGCCCGCACGAGACATTGCCGCACGCAGGACGAGGATAAATGTCTTTGCATAATTCTGTATTCCCATGATGATACGTTTGACATTGTTCCTGTACCCTCTCCGGTGCAGAATAGGGGTACGCCTCCCCAGGCACTGTGGCTCCACATCACCCTGTAGAAGACACAGGGAAGACTAACCTTGTATAATTAATGATGCAAAACGGAGGAGGATCCAAAAAAAACATCCTGTTTTAATTGCTCTTATCTTGTTGGGTGTTTTATTCCGTCCCCGAAGGGATTAATTAAGCAGCAAAAGAATCATACTTGGTGCTAAATGCATTCCCTTAGAAAAACACACACTGCAGTTTAAGATGTGCTACTTGGCATGATCTACATTTATATGCTAACACACTACATTTACCACCACTCCTGACTGTACTACTAAGGTAATGGGTTGTGATTTCCAGCATCAACAGTTAAGTATACTTGTTCCACCTTCCCTTAAAGGCATCTACAAATTGGTGGGTGCTACTTCAGTGATGTAATGATATGGAGGTGTCATCTTGAGTAATAGTGTAATAAAAACATTTGTTTCATTAGCAGACACTTCAGATGATTCATGAGCTGCACTTGAGAAACACCTACATATTTAAATGCATGGGACTTACAGGTGGAATGATTGAGGAGTCCTGCTGTAGAAAATATGTTGATTACAACAGGAGAGCAACAGGACTTGTTAATGCATGCGTAATAAAAAAAAAGATTTATGAGAGCGAGCGCACCTCAAGAGAACAACTTCTATGAAATGAAAACCACTATGCACAGAGGAAAGACTAAATAAAGACTTAATGAAAACATATTTTGAATCATCATTGCAATCACAGTCACGAATGTGGGTTAAACAGCATTAGGTTGAAAGTCAAGTAGAAGCATTTGGAAATCCCCTGTATGCTGTATGTATCTTGTTTATGTCAGACAGTGCAGTTTCAATCAATGCTCCTCTTTGGTGGTGCAGTTTGTCTTTTTTTTGGAAAAAATGTATTTTTTTTTTTTTTTTAGAATTTAGTCAAGTTTATTGTCAATATACACACAGAGAACATGCAAATTGTCTTTTGGCTCCTAGGAGATTGTGCACAGGGTGATATAAAAACACGATAACAAAAGAAAGAAACAGTATTACGCTGTAAACATGTGTGTCAAGACTGTTTTCAAGTCTGTGTTTATATATTGCTCACACATTGGTCTCTATAATTATCCCCCTTCCACATAATTGCAGTGAAGCAATTAGGGAACCATTTACTTCTCTCCCATAGACAACTGTGATACCTAAACAAAAAACAATCTGATACCACTGGCCTCTTGTTTCCCAGATTTAAAATCTGCATAACATTTAATGTGGATTGGTCAAGTCTGGCTGATACCCAGTATTCTTAATAAAGTCAGTATCAGGGCCTCCCTAGTAGCTGCTTTAAAAGGTGAGGTGCAAAAATGCATTTCAAAAGTGGGCAACTTCCAAAGTATTTGTGTCTAAGTACTAAATTACCTGTTTTTGTTTCTGCTGATTACATTTACTCACTGATCTGCAACTGTAAGGATATGAACAGAAAGAAGGAGTGGGTACAAAAACAGAATTTCTGAGTCATACGGCATGTGCCATTTCAGTATTAAGATAAAAAAGAGAATTTATCCTTTAATTATTTATAAGCACAGATGACTTCAGATGAGTAGTTAGAGCCAGTCGTCTTGTGTGATGCACTAATCCAATACACTGGATTAGTATCTGTGCCAATACATGTCGGCCATGATGGGACCAAGCCATATTAAATACAATTTTTCTTGATGTCATCATAAAAGTAAGTGAATCCTTTATCGTTTCCATTCATTAAATGAATTCTTGCTGCTGACTCTGTTTTTAGTGCTGCAGCTATCCCTGACTTTGCGTTAACCTACATTAATAACTAGATAATTCCATGTGATATGTTATGTGGTTTGTAGATTTATCATCAGAATCTGGTTTGGTGCAACTCTAGTCACATGCTGATATTGATACTCTCGTCATGTTGATCTTCAACAGCTGAAAAATGCTTTTCATTAGCATTCAGCATGATCCACCTTTGTAGCCGTGTTATAACTGTAATCACATCATGACCGTTAGGTCTCCCTTCTTTTGCTTTCTTCTGCTTTTCCTACATCTTATGGATCAGACTTGATAGCGACAAGCATCAGAGATCTAAAAAATAGCAGCCTGAATATCGGCCACCCTGGCTGTGTGGTTGTCGAAAGGTGTTTGACCTCAGACCAGCGCTTCAGCAAGCATCATTACCCAAAATTACAGATACATCCACCAAACAACTCGTGACATTTTTCAGTATCTTTCATTGATCTCAGGCAGGATATATGAAAACGACTGTGAGGAGTCTGCCCCCAGGGGCCACTTAGTACTAAGTCCAATAACAGTTAGACAGCGTCTGGGCTAATGGAGAGGCTTATCAATGTACTAGTCTGTTACACACTGTCTGCCGCTCCAAACTCTCTCCACCACCGTCTGCATTACCTCATCCCTCAGCTTTTTTGCGTTGCCCCTTAATGAACAATCAGCGCTGGTCACATTATTGCACATATGAGATTAATTTACTCTCCGCAGTACACAGAGTGATGTTATTACAGGAAAATCAATGTCCCCCTTGTTGTTCTCTGGGGCTGGACAGGGTGTACGCACATCTGCTCTCATAATACAACTGCTGACCTTGCTGTCAGAGAGTGAGCCAGAGAGAGGCTGCGGCGAAGCGGCCGATGGTGTTGTTTATCAAAGCTTTATCAAGCCGCTCCGCTCTCACAGACGTGTGACATCAGACTGTGGGTCGGTCGGCCAGCCAGAGTGTAAAAAAACAAAACAAAAACACTGTCTATATGGGCAGAGCATGATAACCTTTATAGATTAAGACTTCAGCCAGGACTTATAGATGATAGCGTGTATTCCAAGTAAAAGTTGCTGAAAAAAAAATAATAGAATATCATGCTTTATCATCCCCAGTTCGGAGTTGACCTCCTCGTACACAGATTTTGTTAACTCCCATCATCTCTAAAGGCTGAAAATACTGCCTGAGTGACCTCTTCACCTTTTGCAGAGGACGGCTGCATAGAAAGGGAGGGGGAGGGGAGCTGTGGAAGGAGCAGACACCCCCTTCTTTTCCCACTAGGTCTGTCCTCTTATCCTTTTTTTTTTTGAAAACTTGATGGAAAGCCAACAAGGTAGATTAAACAAAGTTCATGCCAGCTAATGTCATCCAAGGCCATGTCGATAAAATTGACCTACATTGTGTTTCAAGTCAAAAATAAGAAGAAAGGGACAGAATGATGAATATAGGTACAAATGATATAATAATGAAATCTTTATTTGTGTAGCACCTTTAAAAACAGTTTTTACTAAGTGCTCGGACAGACAAAACAAATGCAGGATACATACAAAGTGATATAGAGCAGAAAGCTAAACAGAAGCAAGACATAATTTAGATAAAGTAAAGACAAGAAGAACAAAACACACAAACACAGCAGAGAGGAGTCACCATTAAAGATAAAGAGATGGCAAAAAAAAGGATGATTTCAAAAGACAATATCACATAAAAACAAGTCTATAAAATAGTTTTAAAAAATGATTTAAAACAAGTCTGGTATAGAATTAAAATAGAATATGATATATGTGAAAACCATGTACAAAACATGCAAAAACTGTTGAGGTATAATAATATTATTATTTTTAATAATAAAAATAATATTAGGGATGACACCTAATGTAATAAACAACCGGTTTGATCTCAGTAAATATTTATTTGTCAATTACTCAAATGTTTATGAATCTTTACAATTTAAAGAGGCCCTTCTGCATTATTGGATGTGGAAAACTCAACTTTTACAAATTTGTTAATGAAATCAACCTATTCATCGCCTAATTTCTTCATCAAGGACAGCCAAAAAGAATTGGGTTCAGAGTTTGGACCATACAGGATGTAAAATAAAAAAAAATAAAAATAAGAATAAAAGGATCACTTCCAGACATTCACACACGTTGTATTTATGGAAATAAAGCGAATGTGCAGTGAGGAGCCACTTTGGTTCACCTATAAATCTGCTGCCATAGCTTTCTGTTGACGTATGTCTCCCTCTCCACTTTACCTGCTGTTGGAAACAAATCTTCCAGACTGAGCGGACAGACAGGCGAACAGCGGACAGACAGGCGAACAGCGGGCAGACAGACAGACAGACAGACAGACACACACACACACACACACATACACACCCCCGCATAGTTTCCGCCGGGTGACGTCTCCGCCTCTCGGCTCGTGTGCAGCGTGACGTCACGGGGCTGTAGTGGAGCCTCTAGCTGCATCTTGTTGACGCTCCGCCAGGCTTTTCCAGTACCGAGAAGACCCCGGGCGAGTGAGGACGATCCAAAGCAGCGTTCAGGCAAGTGTTTACAGGATTATTTATTTTTATATTATTTTAAAAGACACCGAGAGCTTTAAATCGACATGTTTTAAACGACTTGCGCACACGTTTGTTGACAGCCGACCTCGGCACGGGACAGTTAACGGTTGAGTTTTAGCGGAGCGATCCGCCGCGGAGGTAGGCGAAGCTAGCTCGTTTAGCCTGGCTGTGTAGCTCTGTCCGGGGTTAGCCTGCTGTGGCGGTAGCGCTCCGCTCTTTTAGCCGCTTCCCATCGCTCTGGTGTTAACCCTCTGCACTGGGATACGCCGCCCCATCACCCGGACACCGCGGTTTATCTCCCGTGTAGCGGACGGACCTGCCTCGCTCTCTTTTCGCCGGGGCGACAGGGTGAAGTTGGCCTGCCTGTGGTCGCTGGGAGACGGGCTAGCCTGCCTCAGACCCCGCTGGTCGGTTCTCTGACGGACTTCACCGGGGCTGGAGCAGCTAAAGCTAGCTAGCGCTAATTAAACATTAGTGCGCTGTTCTGTTTTACAATGGATTTACACACGAATGAGCACATCTATGTGTGCTTCACGTTATATTTGCGTAGCGTTAAGATGTCTGTAGTCAAAATGTAACCTTAATTATAATTAAAAAATAATGTCACTGGTCTTTAATGTATAATTAAAAGCTATTTGACAGTTTGGTGTATCTCGGATAGACACCGTGACGTTACCTCCTGCGTGTTTGATATACTGGTGAGTCCCGGTTGTAAACCCCGTCGTGCTCTCACCAAATCTGTGTGTGTGTGAGCGTGCGCGCGTGTGTGTGTGTGTGTGTGTTTAAACGCTCGACCGCGGTGCCTTCCCAGACCAGACTGTAGTGTAGACAGTGAATGTCATTATCAGCGCTGTCTGCATACCAGTGCCGTCGTGGCGAGCCAGCAGAGGAGGAGGCGAGGTACAGTTTGCAGACTGGAGGAGGAGGAGAAGGAGGGGGAGCACAGGCATTATTATACGCGATGTCCTTGCAGCAGTAAAAAAAGGATACTGTGAGTAGAGGGTGACAGTTATAGATATAATATTCCTCTTTCATCCACCTCATGATTGTGAGGTTGAGCTGTAACATAGTTGTTACTCAGCGGGGAGACGTAATTTCTGGTGTATAAACCGGTTGTCGAATGTTTCGGCCGGCGAACCGGAGTGCCGTGATACAGCGAGCAGGCTGATGGGGGCTGTGTGGACCCGCAGTTGATCTAATTTAGCAGTTTCATAATTGTATTTCCCTTGCAATCGGTTATGTTTGCCTTAAAAAACGCCCACAAACATCAACCACTTTAAGATTCGAGCTGGAGGTTCGCCCCGCAGCAGCTCGTCTATCGGCTGGAGAGAGAGGAAAAAAAACGAGGCGATGGTGAAATTTGCAAAAGCGTGCATATACAATATTAACATATGCGAATATGTTTTTTTGACAAGCATATTAATGTGGATGTATAAATAAAGAGTAGTTCGCGATGATACTGTAGATGTTGCGTTTTCGTAGCTGAAGTGCGTCCAATCGTCTCTTGGTGTCATATTGCAGCAGTAGCCATTATCAACTACATTGCGTTTAAAATTGGGAATACCTGCTAATTGTTGTTTAACTTACTATTATGGTCGACCGAGTCATTCCACGGTAAAAGCCAGAAGAGTGAAAAAACACCGTATTCCGCACTGTATGTCAAGCTGTGAAAGGGCAGAGAGACTGCTGTTAACGCTTTTATCAATTGTTTTTCATACAGTTGATGGAGTCAGCGTGGGGTAAACGGACTTAAAGGAAGGCACAATATGGTTTGGGAGGCACTTTCACTTGCAAAGTGAAATGTTGTGGGGGGTAGGGTGGGTGGTGATTGGAGGGGGGATTTCGCTTGGGTTGTGCTGTCTGGTCAACTGGTTTCCCTTGTTAAAATTCTCACTTTGTGCTGGGAAGTTTGTTTCACCTTTGGTGGAAAAAAAACCTTGATGCAAATTTCCCCTGCTGGGGTTCAATTACAAGGGCTGAGAAAGCCTTGTGTTTGTGTGAAGTATGGTAATGGCCATTTGGCTTTACTGGACCACGCAAACAGCCATTGACCTCTTCAGCCCCCAGCCGGGACAGTGGTCATAAAACATTTAAACTCCTTCATGGGTATTTCATGCTTCCATGCTTCATGCTTTTTGATGAGATAATTTTATGCTTGTTTATTCCTCTACAGGAATGCAATTGATTAGCTATAATTCAGACAGAGGCCGAATGATTTTTCCCCTGTTTTCTAAATTCCTGTGTTTTTCTTTTCATGCTTAGGAAGCGGATCAGAACACAGAAAACTTCAGTCACATCATGCATGTGTCTAACTACCAGAAGATTTGTGTCATTTGAAAAGACTTTAGAAAAAAAAAAGACTCAGAGGGATACGAGAACTCAGTCAGCAGACAGAAACAACGGTAACACAGTGCTTAAACATGGCCAGCACCCAGACCAGTTTGAAAACCCCTTTCAAAGACTTGACCTCCTTCAAGGGCAACATGAAGCGACTGTACAGAGAGAGACTGGAGGATGCGCCCATCAAGAAGCGAGTGATGGCGGAGATTAACCAGAAGCGTCGCAGCTTGGATTCCTTCCTCAAAACTCCCAAGGTGAAAAGGGAGCAGACTGACGACCCGCGTCAGGACTCCGACATGGACGTGGAGAGCCGTGCTGAACTACACATGGTTGGCTCCGCTAAAGCCTTGGACCTGAGCCCTGGGCTCAAACACACGCTAGCCCAGTTCACTCTCAGCAGCCAGAGCTCCCTCGGCGGTCCGGCTGCTTTCTCAGCCCGCACCGGCCACGAGCATTCCCCTGCCGGCATGCCCCCTCTGCCTTCTCCTCCTGTCCTAGGAGGGGGCCCCCTGCTGGTTCCCTGTGACAGCTCCACTGAACTCACCCACTCACTGCTGGAAGGAGAGTCCATCTCCTGCTTCGTCGTGGGGGGGGAGAAGCGGCTCTGCCTGCCCCAGGTCCTCAACTCCGTGCTTCGCGACTTCTCGCTGCAGCAGATCAACACTGTGTGCGACGAGCTCTACGTCTACTGCTCGCGCTGCGACGCCGAGCAGCTGCACATCCTCAAGGTGCTGGGCATCCTGCCGTTCAACGCGCCTTCCTGTGGCCTCATTACGCTGACGGATGCACAGCGTCTGTGCAACGCTCTGCTGCGTCCCGGGGCCACCTTGTCTGCCGACCCCAGCGGCAAGCTGTCGGCCCAGGGCCTGCTGAAGGAGAGTGAAGCCAGCTTCCAGGTGGAGCACCAGTGTCTGGGGAAGTGCCAGGGTCTCTTTGTGCCCCAGTTCTACACCCAGCCCGAGGCTCCCTGCATCCAGTGCGTCGAGTGCCATTTGCTCTTTTCGCCACAGAAGTTTGTCATGCATTCACACAAGTCACCCGATAAGAGGACCTGCCACTGGGGCTTTGACTCAGCCAAGTGGCCCTGCTACCTGCAGCTTGCCAGGAAGTACCAGGGTATGCCCGAGGAGCCCAAGCTCAAGCAGCTTCTGGACGAGGTCAAAGAGAAGTTCCACTACCAGCTCAAGCGGTCGCTAGATAAAGTAAGTGCATCTCTAAACATACCTTGCTTGTTTGCATGCTATAAAATGTGAATCATCATCATCATCATCATCATGGTGGTTTGAAAAGAGTTACAAGTTGTGCTTTATTATGTTGGGTGATCTTTGGCTGGGTAGTTCTTTTTGTGTGTTATAGTCTAGCTTATTCACAATAATAGGTTGGCTAAACTACCTCATGGCTGGTGTTTTCTTAAACCAGCGTTGACCCAGTTTGGGTGAGAGAGGTCTGGGACAGGTGGTGACATCTGCCTGCTCAGGTCGGATCAGACGAGGTTAGGCCAGCTGGTCACAGCTGAAGGGGAAGTGCATCATTTGTCCCCTCAGGTCACATGGAGGTCACTGGGAATGTCACTGAACAAAAGGCCAATATACTGTATGAGGCTCAGGAAGAACCTCTTTAACCCCTGGAATAACATGCCAGCACTTACCTTTAGTGTGACCTTTTAACAGACTTTGAATAAAAACAATTTTCTTTGTTACTTTCTAACTTTGCTCGATGAAACCTTATTTTGTCTTTTTTGTAATTTGATACCCAAATTAAGTAAAATGGATGTAAGTGGAAACTTGTTCAACTCAAAACTTCAAAAATATTATATTGAATCTGTCAGAGAATTGTTTCAATTTGATAGAGCATGTTTAAAATCTTAGCTCAACATGAGTCTCTTAGCAAGAAGGACAGATACCGGTGCTTCTTGAATTTATAAAATGACAAGATGTGATGCAAATCATGAATCCCAATCCCTATTAGAGGTTTTCAACCCTTTTTGACCTCCAGGCAAACCCAAAAGTGAAATGGCTCCATTGCATTACCGGTAGTTATGACCGAAGGCCAGAACACTGCAGAGTCTTCCAAAGAGGATGATTTTTTCCAATTCTTTTTGTGTTGTGTTTTTGTGTCAATGCAGTATCTAAGGCACAAGAGCAGCAAGCCTATAGAAAAGTCAGCATTCAGAGGGGGGAAAAGCTCTAGATTGTTTCCCTGCCATTGACTGGTTTATGTCTCATGACCTCCCTCTGACCACAACAGTGCACTGCCCTTTTTGTATTGTTTTCTGGGTAAAGGTTGGATTGTGTTTTCACACTCAAATCCACCAATGCAGATAAAGTAAAGCACATCTTTAAATAAATGATCATTAACCCAGCAAAGACAAGGTTAGAGTAGAAAGGGGTTCAACCTCAACCTTTGGTAGCAAGATTTATTTGTGATTGCACTACAGCAGGCAGCAGAATAAATGAGAGACTGTGGAGTAGAGAGGTGGCAATGTGTTCAGAGCGTGTGCAGGTGTGAGAGTGCACCGAGCTGTAATATAGGCCATAAATTGGCTGTGTATGTGAAATAGAGAGATGCCTTTCTTTTTTTCCCCCGTCTGGTTAACTTTGGGTGTGAATGTGCCGGAAATACCGTCTGCTGTCTCGTCTAGCACTCAGACCGCATTCCTGTCTCGCCTCTTCCAAATTGTCCTCCTCCTCTTCCTCCGCCTTGGTTTAAGGTATGCGTCTCTTGGAAGATCTAGACATTCTTTCTCAAAGACATAGACATTTCAATACCGCAGAGGAAACGCACAAACATCAACTTACACAGACCACAGACGCAACACACATGTATAAAAAACATATGCTCAAAGGAGGATGAGGAGTCCCACAATTTTTGGTGTCTGTGTTTTTTATGTGCGAGACATTGCCAACCTCAGTGTGTGTGTAATGAGCTGTTAACTGGAGGCTAGTATGACGCCTCTCATCTCTCTCTGTCTCACACTTTGCCAGGCTCTCTGGAGCCGCTGCCTCACCACAGTTTCAGGTGCTGTTTTCCCTCTGTGGGGTGATTTCTCAGTTTATGTTTTTTTTGTTTGTTTCTTCTTTTTTTTAGTAGTGGTTGGGTTTTAGCTCGTTCTGTTATTCACGGGCCCCCACTTTGATCGGAAACCATGTCGTCAAATCAATTGTGGAAGTGAAATTTTATGCAACAGCTATGTCTGTGAAGACAGAGCCACATCACAAATGGTCATATTCCTGGAAAGAGAGTTGCCTGTGAGTCTACAGGAAGCAGAGAGATTCTGGCATTAAAGAAGGATACCCATCCACCCCCTGTCCGAGCGGATGCACGGGTGTGTGAAAGGTCAGTAGCCAGAGAACAAGGTGAGCTGGCAGTGTCCCGCTTGACTCAGGAGGACACTGGTATTCCCTTCCAAGAGCAACCGCTCTCTGTTTGTGTGTGCGTTGAACTGAACAGGAAGCGGGGCAGACGGACATGTCTCTCATCCTGAACATCCTCCAGACTCTGTGTGTCCAGCCGCCTCCACTGCACTGGCTGTGTGACTCATACTTTCCACATCCCAGTGGATGTTAGTGGAAGACCAGCCGGGCAGCTCATAGTTACACACACTTCTTAGAAAGATGGTTCTGGGTGTTGGTCTAACCCTGGCTGCAGACCCTTTTCCCTATGGCCCTTATTTACACACAGTGTCAGTGTGCACATTTACAAGTAGTTCATAGTTTTATGCGGAGAGCTCTTGGACTTCTGGAAGAGAAGAGATACAAACAAGGCAAGCCTTCTGGAAGTTTTTTTTTCCCCCCAGCACGTTCTCCAATGGCTACTAGTCCCATATCCTGTTTGGAGTGTTTGGTTTGAGTAGGTGCAGTTAAAAACTCCAGGACTTGCTCTCTATAAGCAGCGCTTTGTGTCATGAGGCACAGTTACCCTGTCTACTGATCCCTGCTGTGTAAATAGAGTTTGCTAGACAGACGCCACCAACAGACAGCAACAAGCTGATGCCTTATCTCGAGAGTTACTTCAGTGGCCACCCCAGACAATGAGTTCATTCTGTCTTTAGAGGTTGTGACAGGCACATGTACTTTCCACTGAGACAGGATCATGTGTCGTCATTTTTATGAGGTGATTTTTTTTTTTTCTCCGACAAGATGGGAAGAAAGAAATTCCAATTTGATGGATCATCCCCGCCACCTTGTGAAATAACTGCTGCTGGACGAACATGCTGTTTATTTGGGCTGCATGTTTACACGACTTGTCATCAGACAAGTTCTAGTGAACTGCATTACAAAATCCCCACTTGTACTGGAAACGCTGATTAAATTTAGTCGTGTCCAAATAATAAGACAAAAAACATGACTGATATTTGAGGCATATTTCCCAACCCTTGCAACATAACTCAAGATTATTAAACAGAACATAGCTACGTGTTACTTATTTGCCTCAGCCTTGTTTGTAGCGTTGTGCTGGCCCAGCGTCAAAAAGTGTCAGACGGAGAGAACAGCCTTCCTCTGTCTGTCTCGCTGGCTGGGCTGACACAGTGGCTGCGGCACAGACGGCAGACAGCTGCATCTCTCTGGCTTCCTCTATTTGCTATTTGGAAACCAGTGACTTCATTACCACAGACCAGTGCAGCTGCACTCTCTGGCTGTCTCCTGGGCTGTCTGCCTGTCTGCCTGTCTGCTTGTCAGTCATTCTCTTGGGCCATATCTAATTGGATTTTGGCAAGCACGCTAATTGTTCGCTGTGCTGTCTTTCGCTATCGCTTCCTCCCCTTCTCCTTCTATCTTGATGCCCGTCTTCCTCTTGTTTTCGTGTCCTTCTCGCACATCTTGACGTATGGCCATCCGTCTGCTCTTCACTCTTCGCTCACTGCCGCCATCCCTTTCTTTTTCTAACCCCCAGACGGTTCTGCTGTTGGCCACATGTGTCTGTAAACAGTCAATACCCCCCAGGCCCCAATCAGCGGACAGTAACAAAATAAGCAGCCAAATGACCCGATAAGTCGATCGTTACATAAGCAATAAGACCACTTGTGTGGGTCTGCTAGGCGGATGAGAGGAAAGCCAGTGGCTATTGATCGGGTCTCCAACCTTGATGGATGTGGCGAGTTGTAGGGTGACACGGGCACTGAATAGAGAGGGAGGTGGAACCAAGAGCAAAGCAGCAGGAAATAGAAGAAGAGTGACATGAGGAGACTCGGTTACAGCGGCAGCAGCTGCTGTTGCACAAGTTTCTGTCTGTGTTCAGAGAAGTTAATCTCACCTCTGCATCTAATGTTCCCTTTTGTAATTCTTGGAGGAGATACCCTGGCTAATGAGGTAAGGGCAGACATGAAGGGTAAAGAGTATGAAAAGAAGACAATGACAGGGTAAGGTCAGGACAGGTGGCTGTTGCCTCAGTCACAACCTGCTCTTCACTTTTTTTCTACTTCCCGCCCCCCTCCATGCAGAAACTGTGTTCAGACAGCCATTAGGTTGTCACAGGGGGCTTGGGCCCCAGCTCTTCTTTCCTTGGTTGAAAATTAACCTCCCCAAGACCTGAGCTGAACCACACATCTAGCCTGGAACAGCCCTCTTTGCTGGCCAATCACATTCCAACTAGCTCGCATTTCCCCAGCCTTTCCTTTGCCCCCAACCCCACCCCATAAACACCCATACGCATATTTCTGTGTCTGTTTGTGCATTTTCCAAAGAACAATTATCCACTTATGCTGAATACACAGCAGCTTCTTTGAACGCTGGCCCAATGTAACCTACAGTCTATCCCGCCTGCATGTAGTTTGTTGTGGGAGACTGTCCGTGTTCCCTGTGCTCAATAAGCTGTGCCTTGGCCAGCGTTTGCTGCCTGTTGTAAAGGGCTAAATGGGGCCCCGCAAGGTAGGAGGGGCTGAGCCAAGGGGCCTCTGGTATGTCACCATCAGGTCAGTGCCAGTATCACAGCTCCATAACAGCGTTGCAGCACACTGGAGGATCGCAAAATTCTTATACTTGAGTCTTCTCCTTTTAAAAAATGCAGAACTTTATTTATTTTAAAAATTTTAAAAATAAACTATTTAGTTTAATTCAGTTCTCCATTTGTGATGCTTTTTCATTCATTGCCATGCCATATTTAAAATGCACCACTGGTTGCATAGAGGCAATTTCCTGGTAGCTGTAGCTTGTTGTTTTTGACCATTTCCTGAGTTTGGGCTCTTTTCCCACCTCGCCACCAGAGGAAGAAGATAATATACAACGCTAGGACTGATGTGAGGTAGCCTCAGCGGTAAGCAGCAGAGATAGGTTAATCCAGATACAGTGGAGCCTCTGCCACGTCTGCCAACAGCCTCATAGACTAAACAAACTGGCCTAAGCCCCTCCCAGCCAAATGTCCCCCAGGCATTAAAAGAGCCCTGGACTGACAAGCCTGTTTGCATGTTCACTGTTTCTGCCTCTTCCCTCTCAGGGTGTCAGACCAGTTTGTTGCTTCTAAGGAAAACGAGAGTGAGAACAAGTGCAAGAGAGGAGAATATAATGGCTTACGAGTTCAAACAAGACCATCACAAGAGAAAGAGGCTCCTATCATAACGTGTCTGACTACTTTGCCTGGGTTGTTTTGCAGGAGACCGGAATAATGAGTCTTGGTATTAATTAATCGACGTGTTGATGAGAAGATTAACTGTCCACTGTCTGGTCTCCCTGGGAGACAGTCAGAAGAACAGGTTGCGTGTGTATGTGAGTGTGTGTGTGAGTGTGAGTGTATCTGTGTGTGTGTGTGTGTTGGGGGCAGGGAGTCGGAGGCGAAGGACGTATACTGTAAAAGAATAGTGGGAGGACTGCCAGCCTGTGCGTGTTGTGTGCAAGCAGAGAGGGAGAGTGCGTTTGCATTTGAAAGGCTCTTCTGTGCCGCCTTCCCGGTGGGAACGGTGATTAATGAAGATATAAATGGAGAGACCAGAGGCGGCGCTTTTCCATAGGAGCAACATACACATAGCAGATGCACAAATACACACCATACAGCCACTTGGACTCACTATCTCATATTTTCTCCCACAGCCCCAGTATCCCAGACAGGGAGATAAACACAAGATATCAAAGGCGTGTCATGAGTCCCGCTGGGCTGCCACCCGGCACATCCACAACACATTAAGCCCAGCCACTACACTGATCAATTATGCATGTAGCAAACACAGGGAAATCAAGGGAAAATAGTCGGCCTGTACGATTAAGGGAATCCCCATCCCTCCACTTTGCCAGTAATTATTTCCATGTTTGGTAATAGCTTGTCATTTCCATATGGAATCGATTCTGCTTGCGTCTTTTGATTAGGTGTCCACATTGTTTTGTCAAATGGCCCCCACATACTTAATGGCTCAGAACAATGGCAACCAGGTTAAGTGTTGCCATGGGCCTACGCTATATTTGACCTTCAGCCTATACGCCGCAGGTGAAAGCAGACAGCACAGCCGACCTCTGTTGGATGCAAACCTGCAAAGCTCAGAAAAGGTGATTACTTTCTCTATAAGTCCTTTATTTGCTGCCTCAACTTTGCTCCACTAGCATCAAACGCCCTCCAACAGTTTCTCCCCCTTCCACTGCTGGCTGCCTCTATACCCTGTAAATCCTTATCTCACCAGGGGCCTGACTAATGTTGCTCAGGGAAAAGGCTGTAAAGTTAGCAACTGGGAAACAGTTAGTGAAGGTGAAACAAGTGACATTTTGTTTTGTTTGCCCAGTCTTCCATCTCTTCCAGGCTCCGCATTGCCGGTTACTGATGTGTTTTTCTCACCGCTATTCCCACCTGCAGCGACACCACTCATGGGAATCATCCGGCTCCCTGATATTTCTCAGGGCAGACGCAGACATGCAAACATATAGTCTTCTTCGCTTCACCTCCCTCCGGGGTCCATACAAGCTCATCTACATCCTTTAAATAGCTGTACCACTTCCCTCTGGATCCTCGACAGCCCCACCGCACCTCTTTACATCATAAACTAAAGAAGTAGACAGTTTTTGAGTTCGTTGACCTCCAGATACAATTAATTACCCAAATAGCTTTCATAAAATGTGTTGTGAATTTTTTATTTGTCAGCTATGGAAGGCTAATGAAGGCCAGTATGTATGAGACTGGTGAGTGCACTTCAACATCCTCGCATGCAAGCGCATAGTCAAGTCCTCCTTAACTGTGCCCAGGCAACAGAGTGGCGTGTACTTGTGTGTGTGACTCTCGTTTAGCATGTGGGACCGATTCTTGGTTTTTGTGCATCCGGATATATTTTTCTGGCTTCGCTGTACACTTGTATTTAAACAGCCTTGCTGCTCTAGGGTGACTGGTTGGTCCACTCAGAGCCTTATTGCCCTCGAGTTTATCCTTTGAAGACTGAAGCATTTGCTTTGTGGTTTACAGTCTGGTTATACTTCAACCGGTTCCTATGACAAGTACACTTGTTATGTCAAACGTTTTCTTTGTCATCGCTATCAAAATGAAACAGGCTGAAGTACATCCTGATCCCAGATGAGGCCAATATGTACAGTAGTTCTTCAGAGGACTGACTCATTGTGGGGAAAGAAGCCTCAGGCCAAACGATGGTGGATTCTGGCTGCAGCTGGCAAGGCTGTCCTTTCTGTCTGCTGCCTGGGCAGAAAACCAAACAGCCTCATTTTCTATTCTATAAAGGTGCTGTGCCTCATAGAACAAAGTAACAATTGAAACTTTGAACCCAAAAGCGAAACTTTTTTGTCCTAGTGTCATGAGAGAGCCGAATGACAAAAACAGACTGTGACTATAGCCTGACGCGAGCTTTGAATGTGTCTCGATGATGACACCACTTATTAGAAAGATGACACACGCGCAAACACACACACACAGTAGCGCATGATAATGCACCAATGACACAGTCCGCAGTCCATGATTAAAGTAAGTCAGAGGGTCAAACGCAGCCACACACCACCAGCCACTTCCTCTCATCACCACGCCAAACCCAATCCTGCAGCGTGAGTCACAGTGCTCCCATCAGTGCTCCGGTCTGCTCTCCACTCATCAACGTCAGCGTGGAGCCAGGCTGGAGATTTATCACTGTCCCAGCCTCTCACACAGTCTGTTTGATCTACGCCCAGGTGTGTTCACTTAGAGCTCTGACTCAACCATAATGACATTTACTAAACCCAATCGCGCTTTTCTTGGGCTGTTGTCAAGCCTGTCTCAGACGGTGACTGTTTCGAATTAATGAAGGAAGTCTGGTGATCGAGTGTGTGGACTGTGGGTTCACCTGTCATAGGCTTTGGTGAAATAATATCAGTACAGGCAGGGTGGAAACAAGAAGCAGCCTCCAGCCAAACGCTGCCAGATTTTGAGGTTCTTTTTTTTTTTGAATAATTTAGATGGAATGGCATTAAAAGTAGATGTAACTAGTGAATTTTGCAGTCCATGAGCCTTTGTGAAAGTAAAGAGAATGGTCTTCAGAGACATTTTTTTTTGTTGAAAGCGGAGCTTGTGACATAGAGAAGAGAGAGAGAGAGAAGGAGTCATGGTAGTTGAGAATTTGCATTATGGGAGCTGTGTGAGTGTGTGTTTGTGTGTGGGAGAGACAGGCAAGCCCGAGGGGCCTGGACAGCGAAGCCAAGCTGCCCATGCAGAGACGAGCAGTAGAGGCTTCAAACAAGCTCCTGCATGTAATATGGATGAGACCAGTGCTCCCTGCAGAACAGTCAGAGGACCCAGGGCCTGTTTGGATTTAACTGTCTCTCTTTCCGTGCGTCTGTGATATATTTTTACCCTGCAGGGTGTTTTTGGCCAGGTGAAACTTTTTCTTTGTACTGCTTTGACTGTATCATGGGTCAATCCGCTCTAGCTTTCTGTCTCTCTCTCTCCCTGTCTTTCTCTCTCTGTCTTTCTCTCTCCATCCTTCCCTCCCTCCTCCTTTGTCCATCCTCTTCCCCCTCTGGCCTTGTTGCAGACAGCGACAACCAACCAAGCATTGACATTTACTGCAGTATTCCACATTACAGCAGAGCAGCCTCCCGTGCAGAGGAAGAAGTAAACAAACCGCCAATCAATATATGGCTGCATACTACAGGGCTAGTAAAGAAGGGTTTCGGTCAGGGGGCAACTCCAACTCTTGCATTAAAACATTAAAACCTCCTATATACCTGATGACTTATTTAACCTGGGAGCTCATTCTTCTATAAACTTCATCAGGGCTAATTATGATGCTGTTATAATGTACATTTTACTGCTAGAAGACTGTGAGAAGCAGGCTTCGGCCTTTATTTTGTGTATGCCGTGTAATTTCTTGCAAAGACTGAGGGTCGTGCAGTGTCTCCATTTTGTGTTTTCTCTCTGTGTAGTGATAGCAGTGCATTGCTGGCTTGCTGACAGCCTCTCTCAGCTTTCAGTCTGCTTAGCAACGCTCGTCCTCTCTGCAGCTCTCTCACTCCCCTCCTGTCTCCAAGCACTCTGAGTTGTTTCATCCCTTCGAATAGTAAGCCGAGTTCCTCCATGTAGAAAAACAGGCATCTGATTTGTATTTATGGTGGCGGTTCTGTGTGTGTATGTGTGTGTGTTTGTTCCTAATAGGGGATTTGAACCACTAACCTACCTCTGTAAAGCATCCCATGGCAGTAGCAAGCTTCTCTGGAGACTTACTCTTTAGTTTTTAGAGACGTTAAAGCATACGCACACACAAACGCGGGCAGACACAGTCATTGACCCAGATGAAGCTCAAATGACGAGTACAGTCATCCACAGACAAGACAAGAGCCCACTGGCCTCATTCTCAGCCGATGTGTCCTCTTGGGAGCATGAAGTGTGTCTGCTCGTATCTGAACGCATATGTTTGCACGACAGCTTGCTTGAGGTAAAGTACGTCATAGTCTTTATCCTCCTACACTGTTGTTTGTTGGAATGTGTGTTTACTTTTGAGTGCATCTGTGTGTGCGTGTGTGTTTCTGTGCGTCTTCTGGCCTGGTTGAGTCACATAGGTGAGCCCCAACAGCTTTCGTAATTAACGCTCTGGGGGGACACTGAGGAAGAAAAGTGGAACACTGAGCTGTATATATATATATATATATATATATATATATATATATATATATATATATATATATATATATATATATATATATATATATATATATATATATATATATATATATGTGTGTGTGTGTGTACTATGCAGCTAGTATGCTCTCATGTGCATGGATGATTTTTAATTGCCCTTCACTTCAACATTTTCCTTGTGCATGTGTGTACATGTAGACAGTGAACATCACAGGCCATATTTTGATAGAGGCCTCTAACGCCTCACATCTCACAATGACGCAGGTCAGAACCCTCTTACCCTCATAATGTTCCTTTGATCGTCAAGTGACAAGAGAAAGCAAACAGTTCTCTTTTTTTGGCATTGCTCTGGCCAGAAAGGGAAAAATTATTTGCTTTCTCACAAAGCTGTGTGACTGTAGCTAAAACGATTATCTTCCTTTGCAATATCTGTTCTATGTGTAGTCATGACTCTTAATCACAGTGCTTGAGGTTGATGATTTAAGAAGTGACATAATTTGGTTGTGCTTTTTCTTCCCTCTGATAGAACGTCTAGACTATAGCATGCATTTGAGTAATGTTTCATCATTGTCAACAAATTACAATTACATCTGGAAGGAATCTGGTCATAATTTCTCTTTATTGACCAGTTATTGAAATGGTATTTTCACATCATTAGAATCAAGTATTGCCTTAAAATGGTTGTACTTTTTCAGTTTATGCTGTTTATGCTGATAAATGATCAGAATTGTCATGGCATCATTCTGTCAAACAGCTTATCTATCATCACTTCTTCTCTGTGATAATTATGGCAACTAGACATGTAGACATGTTTCATTTTCAGTTGAGGTTTTAATTGACTTAGACATAATTAGCACCAAAAATGTAAAGCTTCTGCTTTTCTGTTATTTTTTCCCCAGAGATTGTTGTGTCTTGTTAACATATGTCTTTTAAAACGTTAAAATTAATTGGTAGATAAATTGATAATGAAAATAACAATCATTTTTTTGCAGCGCTACAGTGTATTTTCTTTCACGACTCTAATGTATAGTGTGTCATATGGGCTGTCTGTGTGTGTGGTGTGGGGGTGGGACTTACCTTAGCCTGTGTGGCCTACCTAGTGTATTCTAGTCAGACAATTTGTCCATTCATGAGGTAACGTCATTACAACCCTCCTCGTGTACGGCTGTGAATACAGACTGGAAGCCGCCACCTGGGATTTGACTGTGAAACATGAGAAACGGAGGAGGGCGAGCAAGCGAGAGGGAGGGAGAGATGAATAGAAAAATTGATTGGGAGAGCTTTAGAGACTGCTTTTTTATGTGAAGGATCATAGAGAAATGCTGTTTCTGGTTTTCAAATTAAACTCCTGTCTGTGGTAAAGCTAGAGTAGGTGGACAGTTGATTGCACATTTATTAGGGGGGGAGGGGGGATTCCTGATATGACTTTTATAACTCCCTCTAAGGCACTACAGGTTCCCCCATCGACTCCCAGGAACTGTTTTCCCTCTGGGTCCCATTGGCTGTGGTTATCAAGACTGTGGTGTACTTGTGTGGATTGTAAAATGGCTGACTGGAGCTTTAGCTATGGAGGCAGGCATTCAACACTTTGACAGGGAAGGGAAAGTGTGTGTGTGTGTCTGTGTATGTGTGTCTGTGTGTGTGACGTGCGTGTGATTACTGTCTAGACAGAGTGCCCATGTGGTGCAAAAATGTGCCCGAGGCCGCGAAGCTGAAGCTAGTCGGGAATGAACCTGTCCTTATCTGCCTGTGAGTGTGTGTTTGTGACTCTGGCATGACTAGTCTGGCTGATGGTTATCACCATGCTTGTCTGGCTCTGTTTTTCTCTGTTTTGCATTTGGAAAGAGGGATGAACAGGTGTGTGTGTGTGTCTCCTCATCTGTCTTTGGCTGTCTGCCGATTCCTTTTTTTTTCTGTTTTCTTTCTGTCACCTGTTTGTCTAACCGTCCACCTGTCAGACCTGTCCTCATCTGTGCCCTGTCCTGTTTTTATTGCTGCTCGCTTATCTCTTTGTCCAAGGCTAAAGTGAAAGAAAACAAGTTGAGTAATTTTCTCCTCAGCACATACAGTATGACATTTTAAGGGAACGAGGAAAGATTATTTTGGGCTCTTTACTCGAAATGATCAAAGAATTTGAGGCAAATTGTTAATTATCTTTCCCTTGTACATAACAGAAAAGTTAGCTTTCACACAGTACTAAACATGTAGATGGCGAAACCAAATCCAATCATCTCATTTCACAGTGAGTTAATGAGAGCCTCTACCCAAAAAAAAGTGTATTCCTTAAATACCCCACTTTGCTGTCTGGTTCTCTTGTGGGCTGTTATTGATTTGGCTGTTGAAACAAAGTGCAGCTCCCAGTCCACGGATAAATGGCTTATTGGATTAGGACCTCCATATAAAGGCCTCTAGTGTCTGTTAGTGTGTGTGTGGGAGCCAGGTGGGACCAGCAGAGCACTGGATCCAAGTACCTTTTTATTTATAAAACACACACAAACCCAGAGACCCCCAAAGACAAGTTTTACAAAACAGATCTTCACAGCAAGCAAAAGGCGTCACTGCATAGATCAACTGTACACTTAGAAAACTCTATTAGATTAGTGATGTTAGGACACTTTAAAGGGAGAGAAATTAATTCTGCGACACACATTCAGGCAACCAAGATGCCTCGATATCTTGCTGTTGCATAGTTGAGCCAGGAAGTATATATATCTATGTATCCGTAGCTTGATCTTTGACACGGTTGACGACTGTAGCAGAACAGGATGTGGTCTAGAAACAGACAGGGCGTGACTGACTGTCTCTACAAGTGTCTGTGTGTGTTCCTTCCTCCTTTCCTCCGTTGCTGTCTGACACAGAATGAAAAAGGCACCCAAATAAAGGCTGTTTACTTCCTCCTGGGAGGAAAAGAGAGAACAAGCTGCATTACTCGTCCTATCCGCTTGCCCACCGCTATCCCTTGCTTGCTACCCTCCCGACCGAATGCCAGACGCTTGAATGGCTCAGAGGGGGAGGAAGAGGAAGAGGGAGGATGGGTGGCATGGCTGCGTTTTGTGAGCCCCTTCTGTGTTTGTCCCCTGAGCCACATTGTGACGCATGAACGGGGGGGTTGTTTTGGCTTTCGTACATGACCACTTATGCCAGGCCTTCAACAGAGGTGAAGACAATCAGAATTGAACCCCACAGTGGTGAGGTATGAATCAGGGGTTCTAAATTGAATTAAGAAAACACTCCCAAGTCGGCTGCTGTGAGATGAAAGGTCAGACCGTGGCTTGGACAGTCTTTATTGTGCTCTAGATAAGATTTGCCATCAGGCTTGTTAAGACTGGTTGTATTTGTGGGTGTGTTTGTGAGTGTGAGTTGTACAGTGCAGTATGCTGGATTTTACAGTTTTACCATTTCATTAAGAGAATATTCAACACATACTAGCGGTTAAAAATGCATATGCTAAGTGACATTAACCATTTTCTTTACTTTTTTTTTTACAGATTTTTACAAAGATACAAAAGAGAGGCAAGCTGAAATTACTCACAAGTAGTGCAAACAGACATCTAGAAGCTTTGCTTGAAATGTGAATCAATTTATCTATAATTAAATTAGTTTGATATTAGTTTGTCAGCTGAGTATTCGACTAATCATCTCAGCTGTGACTTGTGTCTCCTAAAATGTTCACACCCTTCACATAAGCAACACGTTCCGCTAATGATTTAATGCTGCAAAGGTTTAATTCACAGATCAACATTTGTCTTTTACTCCTAAATTTGAATTTTTAATAACTAAGGCTGATCTGCTCCATCCAAAATGCATCATTCTAGTGTGTACATGTGCGGAGGACTAGTGTGTGTTTTATTATACATGTATGGAGACAGCGTGGGTATTTATAGCCGAGAGTAACAGTGTGAGTGTGTTAGTATGCACTGAGACGGCAGTCATCTGGAGTGTGTCCACGTGACCGGAGGGGAGGAGGAGGAGGAGAGCTTGACCTCGGCTTGTTTGCAGTCTGTGTGGCAGTGTGTCAGTCTGTGCGTGCGTGTCGGTGTCTCTGCCTTATAAGCTAAGGTACATATGAATTACACCAACTGATCATGGTGTAATTCAGAGAAAGAAACCTGATTCTTCCCGTCGTCTGTCAGGATAAGCAGAGAGCAAGAGCTGAAAGAGACTCACTGATATCCTCCCCAGTCTTCTGCTGCAAAGAAATTGGTTGGTTGTTAACTTTTTATAAAGTTGAAAGCCCTCACCCGTATCAGGAATCAGTTCCTTCCTGAATGATAAGGTGCTGCCTACGCTAGCACAGCCGATTATGACGTCCAGTGCTCTGAGTTGAATTTGCTTAAAATTGAAAACTAAAAAATCTAATTAAAACTAATTTGGTATTAAAGTAAATCCTAAAATTTACACTTCTTTCTAGATGTTCACACAATCTTACACAAGAATGTCAACCCATAATGTTGATGTAAATGTCCTGCTTATAAGGGAATACAGGCAACAAGTATTTCTGGTGTAAATTGGACGTTAGTGCTTTGCATTAGGAGACACAGATGAAGCTCAGAGCAGAAATCCACGGTCGCCTGACGTCGACATGCATTCACTCCCCACCTGCATTTGCCAAACTGTGTATGGTAATATACGGTTTTGGATGTCTGCGTAGTAGAGGGGACGCTTGTTATTGTTGGATTTAACAGCACTCAGGCTACACAGACAGGGGGAAAAAAACACTTTCTGCCCCATTAATGCGTCTGCTGGAGAAATGTCACGTGTGCTAATGGTCTAGGGACTGTGCTGCTGAGGCCCTGGAAATGGGTCATTGTAAAAGTTCACATGGCTGTGCGTGTCTAGAGCAGTATGTTTCATCTAGCTGTATGGTGGTGGGATGAACGGTGTGTATGTGTGTGTGTTTACGACTGTGTGTGTTTGTGTGTGTGTGTAGCTGCAGCAGCAGGCAGACTGCTGGTGATTAGGAACAACAGGGCAGAGTTCAGCTGAGCGAGTGTGTGGAATGCTAATCCACATTGTCATAAGGCGAGCTGTAGTCGGACAAAGGGCTGGAGACATAGGGGGCTAGGGGCTGTCGGTGTGTGTCAACGTGTGAGGGTGTGTGTGTGTGTGTGTGTGTGTGTGTGTGTGTGTGTGTGGCTGGAGCAACCCAGATAAGAGAGGTGCTTCATTATTAGAGATTAGCACAGAGTAGCAGCATGGTGTGTGTTAATAAAGCAGGGCAGGGGGTGGGAAGGTGGGATGGACAGGAGAGAGAGGGATGGGCAACAGGGGCAGAGGAAAACCGTTGTGTTGAAATGCGCAAATGCTTGCACAGATTCATTAAGGAAAAAGAGCGCAGAGCAGCAAGAATAATGAGTGTGTGAGTGAGTGAGAGAGTGGGCGGTGGGCGTTAAGCTGTCAACTGTCAGGTGAGCAGGAATTACAGGGAGAGACACAGGCAACCATTAGTGGAACACACACATATACATAAATGTGTCTTCTATATGTGAACATACAGGCATACACACACAGACATACACTCTATATATAATATATATTATATCTGTCGTGTGCTTTGTTAAGTGATTTTTTTTCACTTTTTATCGTGTTTTTTGCACAAACACACAGACATAAAATCACAATCTTTCTCTCATACACAGATACACACACACACACACACACACACACACACACACACAAATACACACACCTCCCTACCTTTTTAATGAGCTGTCAGTCGGCTTATCAGCAGAGCATCTGCTGTCAAGGGGGTCAAGCAGATGAAAGACCTCTGGATGACCTCGTGTTAATGTCAGTTTGGCCTCATCTTTGTATTTGTCTCTCCCACATGCGCACGCAAAGGGGACGGATTTGACAGATTTGAGATTAGGGGAATTTAGCGGTGGCCTCTGCCACACTCTCACACATGGACAACCTTGATATTGGAGGGAATCCAGCTCGCCTCCAAACCACTGCAGTGGGTTCATTGTTGTTTCTGTCAATTCTCCTCCCTTTTTTCCCCCCTCCTTCCTCCTCTATTAACCGCCCTGTCCCATCATCCGACTCTCTCTCTCTTATTCTCTCTCTCTCTACTTCCTCCCTCCCCTCAGTGCTGCAGTGCTGCCTTCTAGAGAGAAGAAAAAAAAGAAGGAAAAAAACCAACCACAGGCGCTCGTAAACAGACGAGCCCCCTTTTTCTATACGCACAAACACACACACCTGGCTACGCATATGGCTCTAGCCTTTTACATTTGCATGCACACTCTCATTCATCCATGCCTTTGCATACGTCCCTACATACAGTTCTCACCAGTGAACATGCAAATCACGGCTAGTAGTAGTAATAACAGTTTCCGTATCATAACAGAACCTCAGTATGTATAGTTGTAGACATTTATATGTAATATAGTTAAAATATATTGAGAATTGTGTGTTTTTACAGTGATATCAATGATCCCACTCTTGGCAAGATAAGCGACAAATAAAACAATGAGCAAACAATGATTATTCACACCAATAATATTGACTAAAACCGCTAAATAAAGCTGCCACTGGATTGTTGGTTAAAGTGAATGTTAGGTGGCTAATACCTAGCTGTCACAGCCATTTGGCTTTGTTCTGAGCTCGTTTAGCTTTGGTAATGACAGCAACTCTTAGCCGATACAGCGGAGAAGGAAATCCTTTAGTCCAGCTGATGAAAGGCCGTCTGTTTGTTATTCACTGTGTCTGACTGTGCGTGCATGCATTCTGTGGATAACTGTTTATAGATGGCTTTAAAAGGCTAGTAAGTCAATTATTGATGCTTTCTACACCCTCTATCTCTCTGACTTCCTTCATTGCACATTTCCCTCTTCATTGAATTTTTCTCTCTTCCACTGTCCTCTCTTTTTCTTTTTCTGCACAACCCCCCCTCTTTCCCCCTCTTTCTAGCGGTTCTTATAGCGATGTTGGAAAAAGTCTTGTTCCTCTGGTGCTACCTGTCAGTTTGGTTGAAATTATGTGTGTTTGTGTGTGTGTGTGTGTGTGTGAACTGCAGGCAGCCAGAGTGTATTGTCAGGTCTGTCTGCCACAGATAAGCATCAACTCCATCAGCTTGTGGCCTCTCGCTGAGCTTGTCCTGGATTTGCTCGAAACACACACACACACACACACATAGACACACAACTGCAGGCAGTGCCAGCAGTATTTACTGAACACACACAGGGCTCATAGGGTTCGAAGCTGACACAATGAATCATAAAACATTCAGCACACATGTATACATCTTGAGCGAGAGGCTGACTGACCGTGTTGCTTGTATACAAATGAATGGCACACACAGTGGTATGTAATGACGGGCCATGTTGTAGCCATGTTGGCTATCTGCTTGGCTTTTCTTGTGTTTTATTCATAGGCCTTCCTCAGCGGGCTCATGCAGTCTCCGCTCTCAGTTTATCCATTTCGCTGCTGCCTTCGTTTTTTCCGACACTATCACGGCCCGGCTCAGGCCATAGCTCATTGTGGTGTTCACTTTTAATGCCATTTGTCTCCATTTTCTATCTCTTGGATGTCATTTGTCTCTATTTCCATTGTTTAAATACCATTTGTCTCCATCTTTCCCCTCTGTGACCATGGTGCCAGTTGTAATTTACTTTCTCGCTCTCTTTCCCACGTTCCTGGATGGGGTCCTGGCATCATCTTAATTGCTGAATATTCTAACACAACGCTCCATCTTGATCCTCTTTGTCTGTTTAATCTCCAGTCTGTCTTTTCTCTGTTTCCCTGTTTACTCTCGGTGTCTGTTTAACCGTTTTCTCCGTCTCTGTGTGTTTCAGAAGGTAGTGGAGGAAGAGGAAAGCCAGGTGAGGAAATCCTCAGCAGACCTCTGCTCCCCCAGTGGCAAGTTGGCCGATTCTGATCAGGCGAGAAAGGTCAGTCAGACCCCTCAAAACCCTCCCTTTATCTATCCAGCCGTCTCCCAATCACCTCCTACTGCTCCTCTCAGCCCCTTCCCCCTCCTATACACACACAGGTCACCTCTCAGGGTCACCACCCCCACTGACAGACACCAGACACACCCCCTGTTCGCTCATTCATAGCGGCACGCTTCTCCTTTCTGACCTGTCAGGCAACACACACACACAAAACACCCCCCCCCCCACACACACACACACATTAATACAGCTGCTAAAAGGCTCTGGTCTTCACCTCCCCCTACAGCTGCATACACTCCAACCTTACATGCACAGGCCAGGAAGAAGCTCTTTATCATTATTGTCTTTTTTTCTCCATATTGTACATACACAAACACAGGCACACTCCTTCTCAGCTGATGAGTGATGGATGATCCCTCATCTACATGTGTGCTCGCATATATTAACTTTATTAGATTATGATGCCAAGAGCACCATGTGCAGCACAGCACATTCTCTTCTCCTCCTGCTGTTTCTCAATGTATGCATGTATATGGATGTGCATGGGCATGCATTTGATTGCCATTGTCATCATTCACCTATTCAACTGAAAAATTATATTCAAAGACCAATAAATGTAGATGGAAGAGGTGTCATTCTGAGTGTTATTTTAATCTCTACAACAATAGCATAAAAGACAACATGTTGTTGTGTTGTGTGATATTTATGTGTGTATTTATGTATTATATTTATTTATTTTCTGTTGCCCGCAGGGTAAAAATTCACCGACTCTGGTGTTTAACCGACTTTTCCCAGACATCAAGGAGGAGCCAGAACACCCCACCCTGGTCCACCCCAGGTACTACACCTTATTAACCTTTTTTTGTATGAAGTATTTTAAACATTGTTTTGGTGGACCAAGATTTAACAACCCAAAGACTTTGCATTTTTAAAATTATAAAACAATTTAATCAATTATTGAAATCAACTTCAAGATCAATTTTATAACCAATAAATTGACCATTGTTGCCTCTACACCACTGCCATTTGTTGATTTTTATTTTTTTAGGATTTCTGCACTATTTTACATGTGATCTGTTGCAGCATAATGCATTTTACCATGTTTATTTGAGGGAAAATTATAGGAACAAGATTATTTCGCAGAATGGTTGCTGTATGTTTGTTGTTTTAGGATGGTCTAGTTTAGTGTCATCTTACAAAATTTAAAGTACTAGTTCTTCTTTCCTGCTTTAAAAAAGCATCTAATGAGTACTTGAAGTGATGCTAGTTACCCATTTGTTCTCTATAAACCTGCTAAGTGTGTTTATGGTTTTATTAAGTTTCAGTTTAACCATAGTTTTGCTTTCTGTGAATAAAATCCCCATCCCTATATCGTCAGTCCTCTCTTCGTCCTCTATCCTTCAGCACGTGCCACTCCTCTGCCTCCCTCCCTCCCTCCCTCCCTCCCTTCTTCCTCCCCTTTTCTTCTCAAAGCCCTCGTTTCCTCTCTTTTGGTTCGCTGTTACTCCCTCCGTCCCGCCCCAGACTCACCAGCCTGTGTTTGGATGCGGCGCTTTGATAGCTCACACAGTAATCTGGCCCAGATTAAAGGCTGGAATTAGATGGTTTATGGCGCCATCGCTGCATGTGACTGACTTGACATACTGACTGAGTGGAGGCACGCAGACGTTAGGCCAGACAAATTGGCAGGATTAGAGCTCTGGACACCTGCCAACGTCACATGACTGTTATACTCTCTAACCAGTCAGGACCCGCACAGACCAGTTTGTATTATGTCTGTTGCATTGCAGCATCGGTAATAACAAATATTGCAGCATGCTAGACATCCACAGCACTTAACATCGTATTTGGGTTACAATCAGCATCCATTAGCAGTACACTCCTCAAATATAAGCCCGGCTTACATTATTCAGTCACATGTAGGCGTTTCATGTGAAGGAGTTTCATATTCCCATTCAGGCGAGCGAGCAGTGCTTCATTCCTATCCAGAGGATAGGACTTGCTTGGTAGTGCTGTAGTTTTGCAGGCAGAGCCCCACTGAGTTGTCATGCTTAACCTAGTTCACAGCTCCATCCCGAGCTCTGTCTGGAGGGGACTGCTGGTGGGGGGAGGGGTTCAAAGCTTCTCTTCTTGCCATCTCTCTCTGTCTCTTTCTATTTCTCTCTCCTCCCTCCTCCCTTACCACCACGCAGCCAGGAATAGACAGATAGTGTTGGCTCAGTCGCTTCAATGCATCTCCAGGCACTATCTCTCTCTCAGTTGTACCCACTACCTGGACATTTGTGATAAGCCGAAGGTCTGTTTAGGCTGAGATCCTGTAAACACACGATAAGACATTATCCATATTCCACACTGTGGTTTCGCTCCTGTCCTCAGATACTGCTTGGCTGAAACAGTTGCCAAATGACTATTGTTCTATTACTCTGATTCATTCAAGTTGTGTTGTTGTGGAGGTACAAGGGCCATACAGTATGAGTTATTGCGGGAATATATGTTGCATTACGGGTATCAGCATTGCAAAGTCCGTATCTCATAACATTTTATGATCTTTACTGTAAAGACAGAAGTATGTGAAAGGTGGACATTACCACTTCACAGTTGTGACAAGAATCACAAAAGCAAAACAGATTTCATAAGAAAACTAGATTCATATCGACCTAAGTTCTGTACAAGTTTTGTGCTGTAAAAGAAAAAGTTTGTCTTTTTGTGTTGGTGACAATAGGAAGTGTTTATCTACATATGAGGTAAGTTCAGTGCTTAAACATTGTCTTTCTTTATCTCCTTTGTCTCTCTTTCAGTTACTACCTGTACACATATGATAAGATGGTGGGCCCCAACGTGTCTCTGGGGAGGGAGGCGGAGATGAGCCCTGAGATGTTCGGAGCGCTCCTCAAACACCACTACAGCCGCAGAGTGCTTGGCCACGACGATCCACCCATGGGTCAGTAACGGCACGAATACACACATAAAACACCCAAAACGACTCAAAATCCTTTCAGTTCGGGTGATATTAGCAGTTGGGTCAAATGCTGGTTTTAAATTAAATCAGAAAATCTAAAAATACATTGAAGACCGTTTCTTCCTTCCTTCATATGAAAGTGAATGCATAAGTAAGGCCTATCCTGTCTGGCTATTATCAACATCAGAGCTGGGGTGAAAAGGTTTCCACCAATTTATTCGTAAAATGATACGTGATTCAATCTAGATAACACTATCACTGATGAAGAAATGCAGGGACTTTTACATATATAGAGTAAATCCATTAAAAAGTATCAATCAATCTTTGTCACATGCTCACTGTGTAATCACAGTGAAAGAGGTTCCTTCAGTTATGCAATAAATAGAGTGATACTCAAAGTATGGAATAGTAATAATACGACATACTAAATAATTATTTAACTAAAAGTGATGAAATGTAGAGCGATGGTTTTTGTTGATTTTTTTTTGTCAATTATTTAAGCACTCAGCTCTGTACTCTGCATTAGAAGCAATTTCAGGTTAAAGGGTACCCATAAAGAGCCAGAGGCAGACCAAAATTGATGATACTTGATCATTAATACATCAGCTCGTGTATACTGCATGTACATGAGATGAAAACCATATGGCTGATAAGTGACACACATACAGCCATCATTTACATACACACGACATAAGCAGGAGAGACAGTCACATGATGAGGCATACACTCAAAGAGCAGCAGACACATGGTTACTGTAAATATACAACCTATACCATCTCTCACACACACACTTAACATTGCAGCCTGCAGCGATGTACATAATCATGCATTGACCTTCACATAAAGACTCTGGGGGCACCTCACTATTGATGAACAAGAGGGGTGGAAATGGCAGTGACCTCCTCTCTGCACTTGGTGCATGTGTTTTTATGTGCACATTAAAGTGTGTACATTAAGTCTGTATTAATAATATGTGTTTATACAGTATATAGAGAGAGGGTGAATCACAGGAATGGTTTCTGTCTGACTGCCTGGCTCCGTCTCTCATATCCCTCTGGCATTCTGCTCCCCTTTTCTTCTCCAACCAATCTGTCTTCTCTTCTCTCCATCTTCCTTCCTTCCCTCTCTCTCGCTCTCTCTCTTTTTCTGGCCACTATCTCCACATCCTCTTTTAGTCCGTCCTCCATCTGCCCCTGCACTTCATCTTTCCTTCCATCCATGCTATCTCTCTCTTCTCTGGCTCCCTTCATCTCTGCCTACCTCACAGTCTGCCGTCACTTTTTCCCCCTCCTCCTCCTCTTCTTTTTCTTTCCTCACTCTACACTTTTCCCTCCATCTCTGTTTGTGCGTTTTTCTCTCTCTCTTCTCTCTGTTGTGGCCCTCTCTCCCCTGTTTATTTCCTTTTGATCCACCACCAAATGACTCACTCCTGTTATTTGTGTATTTCTAGTAGTTTGTGTGCGTGCATGCATGTGTGTGCCTGTATGTGTTTGTGTATGTGTGTGTGTGGTAGTGTCTCTCCTGCGCCAGACATGCTGTGTACAGAGCATGCTGTTTCCTGTCACACACATACTGTATGAATACATTAGGTGGGTAAACAACCCAGTGTTCTCGTTCTCTCTCTGTCACTCCTCAAAACACTTGTCTTCACTCGCGGGTTGCCTACACGTGCCCCACAGCAGTATCTGTGTAAATACGTAGTGGCGTGTGAGTGTGATGCCGCCCGTCTGATGCGTTCCCCATGAAGTGCACCTTAAAGGCCTTGGTAAGGAATCGTGCCGGAGTTTTGAACAGAGGAGGTGCCCACGCAGAGCAGCGCAGCTCCCACACAAGGCCCTTTATTCATCCCTATTCTCTCCCTGCGTCTGAGGTCATTTGTGGGCGAGTGTTTGGCTCCTCGGCTGCTGCTGCCGTGCCATGCATGCGCTCACGTTGCGAAAAGAGGTGTGAGCTTTCATGAGGTTCTGCGAGGGTGTCACGAAGCGTGGGCTGGACTGTGTACCAGCTCAGCTTGCACTTCCTGTCTTTCAACCACCTCTCCTCCTCTCTTCTTCTTTTTTTTTTAAAACTTCTTCCCTCATACTCCTCTTCCTCCCTCCTCAGATCTTCACGCGTCACCTCCCGTCGCTGCTGGCACCGGGGATGCCAAATCCCAACGTGCTGCCGCTGCCTCGGCCACCGAGCAGGAATGCCAAGCCCAGGCAGTTTCCATGGAGACAAGCAGCCCGAGCTGCAAGAAAGCCACCCACACCCCTCCTCCTCCTACTATTCCTTCTCCTCCTCATGCGTCGTCGTTGTCGCCGGTAACGGAAGCAGCGGCTAAGGACACGAGCGGCGCCGCAACGGTGGTGGGGGGGCTGGAGGATGACAAGGACAGGATTGTTGTGGAGATCATGCAGATGTATAGCAGGCAGCAGGGGAAGCTCAACTCCACCCTGCACAAGCAGCTGCAGCTGGAAATGGTGAGTCAGTGGTCGGGGGAAGAATAACGAGCAAGATAAATGAGCCCACGATAAACTAGACCATAACTGTCCTCGCCAATTAAAAGTGTCCTTGATGTAGATGTAGAGGTGATGTTCACCTTCCATCTGTCCCTCCTACCGCCTGAAACGTTTTGGTATCAGATGGTTCTCAGCATGCCAGTTTATATAAATCACATTTTTTCATATATTTAATACTTGGTTGACTTATATTACAGTGTCATCCATTCTGGATTGTTACCGTAGCTGGAGAGAGTTGTATATTCTGAAATGAGATCACAATGAGAAAGTACTGCTACGACATAAAACATCTGACAAAATAAAACGAAAAAAAAAGTGTGTCCTCTAAATACTACACAACTTCGAAGACTGCATTCTTTTTGCAATCCTCCATTTTCTACCCATGTCTTTTTTTTGTCCTTTACTACATCTCTAAACCCCTGCCAAAGCAGAAGGTTACTTTGGCAACGTTATTTTTTGATTCACTTAATCATCCTGAATTTAGATGCATGGCATCAGCAGTAGAATTCTGCACTTTTAGTTCCTATTATCAAACATCTGACCTCTGTGTGGAGGGGCCAAAATACAAATGTTTTTTTTTTTTCTTCTCAGGAAAGGCAAATGTATGACATTATTATTATTATTTCCCTTGACTTAGTCTTTATGTCTCCAGGAGCTGGAGGCGTTGCGCGGGGGCGAGGCGGCGAGGCTACGGGAGCTGAGCGCCGAGCAGCGAGAGCTTCGCTGTGAGCTGGAGGCGGTGCACAGTGAGCAGGCGCGGCAGCTCAGCCAGGCCCGCCAGGAACAGCTGGAGCTGGAGACCCGTCTGGAGCAGCTCCGACAGCAGGCCTGCGCCTGCGAGCCCGGGGCACAACGCCAGCAAGAGGCCCACTACGTTGCACAGGTATGAGCTTAGATAGGCACACGAAGCAAGTGTAAGACCGAATTTAGCATGGGAAACAGTCCGAGTGAATTACAGCGACACGCAGGAAGCACGGTGCTGTGAATCAGTTGGCATATGCCATCTTAATCTCCAAAGACAGCACCACACTCCAGTGGAAATGAAACTCAAACCCAGGGGAACATATAAATGCTTCCTTTTATATAGAAGCATTTATAATCAAATAATTCACTATGTTTTCAGTTTATGACCATAAATGTAATGTTTTCCTCTTCAGCTCTTTCCTTTTCAGTTTTCTTTGACTAGTGGCTGCTCAGTAAATGGAAAAATATTTTTGAGCTCTCTCTTTTAAAAAATGCCCGTATATCAGATTGTGGTAAAGAATTCAAGTCGCACGCTCTGAGATCACATCGCCCACACATTTCCTCAATGGAGAGTGGAGAGTATTTTCTATCGAACCTTGAGACTGGAAAAGTGGTCATAATCGCATCCGTTTCTGTGATGTAGGATTTCCCGACTAAATCGGTTTGTGTGTATGTGAGTCAGTACGCTGCTGTGGTTTGTGATAGAGCACACACACACACTCACATACACACTTCGGGCCGCTGTTTGGGTTTCCACTAGACTTAATCTTTAGATAGGTTATGTTGTGTTGGCCTGAGCTCAGGGCTGCAGTGTCCCCCTCCTGTCTGTTTTTGAAGCGCCAGCTCCTGCTGCCCCACCTCCCCCTTGGCATCAAAACCCAGGCTGGGAGGCAGCTGAGAGAGGGGGTGTGCATGTATTTGTGAGGTTATGAGACTTATGCCCGCCTCATACTAGACACTGAAGAAATCTCACAGTTTCACACACATTTCCAGGAAAAATGTGTTCCAAGGTAAAATCACACCACTTTGCTGAGCTCTCTTGTAATGAAATGTGTAAGAATCAGGCATCTTTCTTGGCTAATGAGACCCTTTTCTAGTCTCGACTTAAAAGGTTCATGACAATCAGTAACACAAGTTAGAAATCTATAGTCAGCTGTCAATAACATGATTGACACCAACATAAGCCTTTGTAAACAAGTGTGTGTCATTTGGGTCTCACCAGTCAGGTCTGCTGTCACAGTCACAGAATGGAGTACAACACCAACGGACTGGAAATCTTATTTTAATTTGTGCATATTCAGAACGTAACCCCCAATGAATTAGGGATTTCTGTTAAATGTGAGATTGTCTCAGACAAAACGTAATAGTGCTGTAATAACACTTCTGATATCGCTGTAGACACTCGCTGTTGACCTCATGTCTCCTCCGTTCATCTCCTCCCAGTTGTCGGCGCTGCGTCAGCGGCTGGAGCGGGCGGAGGCGGACCGGCAGGAGCTGCAGGAGGAGCTACGCCGGGAGCGGGAGGCGCGGGAGAAGCTGGAGCGCACAATCACCCAGCTCAAGCAGCAGATGGCCCAGTCTGGCACGGTGGGAGGCAGCCCCACTCCTCCCCGTACCCCTTCCACCGGACCCCCGAACTCCCACTCCCCGCCCTCCTCCTCCCCTTCCTCTATCTCGGAGGCCCCAGCGGCTGGCCACAAGTAACTGCCACCCCCTCCAGGAGCCTCCCCTCCCTCCCCTCATTCCTCCTCTCATCACCCACCAACTCTACAGACACAAACAACTCAGCCTGAGGCAGAAAGGAGCGTCACCTCTCCTCAGGCTGCTTTTATGTTGTGCATCTCACCCTGATCCCTTTTATTTCAGTGTAGAACTGACTTTTTTTTTTTGTAATTTAACATCACTTAAAGTTTTATGTTGTGTTTTTTTATTACTCTTTCTTTTGCTCCCCTCTCCTCTCTTTAAACAGTATTTAAAGTTGTTTTTTTTGGGGCATGTATGTTTGATTTAATTTATAGTTTTTATTGAACAAAAACAGCTGCTTCACAGACAGGAGTTCGGTCAAGTGAGACCACCTCGACCCATCACTATTTTATTCGTCACCCCTCCTTTCCTCACCACTTCTTGCTCTCTCTGGATTCTGGAGCGAAACAACCTGGAGATTTACGGACTCACTTTATCTAAGACACACAGACTCGTCTCAGCTTCACATGGACGTCACTCCATGCTACTACCTGGCACAGCAGCAACCGGTGCCCACGGACACGTACAGTAGTGGCGGCTGGTTGTGTGCCTCTTCTATGTCCTTCTGTATGTTCATCCCCAAATGTTCAAGTACCAGCGACTGCAGGAAAACTGCATGGACATTTCAACAAAGTTTCCTTTTATTTTGCTCCTTATAAAATACAGAGAAAGAAAAAAGTGTACCATGTTATAAAAAAAAGAAACATAAAATCTATATGGAGGAGAAATACCTTTACTGTACAAAAAAAAGACATTCTGAAGATGTCGTCAAACCTCATGAAAATATGCCAATAGTGATGCTGAACTTGAAATGAGTGTTTTGAGTGTGACTCCCCCTCCTCTTCCTCCCTTTACCAAGGTAGCTAGCTAGTCATCTGGCCTCCAACCCAGCTGCTCCTAGCACAGAGTAGCCCCCTCTTCACTCTGCTGGGCAGCACCTGGACTCTCCTGTCGTAGACCAAACAGTCAATCCACCAGCTGCCCGCTGTCTCTGCTGCCCCCCCCTCTTCTCCCCCTCCTTCGTAGGAGACCTCACACCTTTCCACCGCTGTAGGCTCGCGCCGTTGCCCTCTGCTGGGAAACTCCTTAACACTGTGGTTTTCACCCACTTTGGGGGCTAGACAGGAAAACACTGTGCTCTTTTCAGGCCTGGCACGAAGAAGCTCACGAGCAGTGTTATGCACTTAACGCACTCTACTCCCACCAGAACGCTCTGGGAAAGGAATGTGTCTGGACACGGGGGATGGGTTGAGTCAGTGTATTTTTTTTTCTTAAGAAGGGAGAAGAAAGGCGGTGTCTCACATGTGCGGCGACAGCTCCGCCGCGATACTATAATACGTACAGCAACCTTACATGCCCGCACACACACTTGAGTGTGTCCAAGCAGTCCAGGCATTCAGGCGGAACAATGGCCCCTAGCGTTCCCAGCAGATGATCAAAGCCCCAGTCTGCCCCTGTTTTCTGGGCTTTCTTTTGTATCGTTTGACTTCATTGTTAGCAGGCGGTTTTATCCCCACGCCGTTCGTCAGAGCGTCATCTAAGAATGTGGGTCGCAGGTGAAAAGTGGTTAGTCCTGGGCGGTTTGGGCCTCGGTTCCGGCCGCTGCTTCTAGTTATTCTGCCTGGCTGAACAAACAGCACCGGGCGGGCGGGCCAGCAGCGAGAGGAAGAGGGGAGGGCGGGGATTGAGGGGAGCGCTCAGGGGACCGGTACACTCTCCCCACAGCAGACTGGGTGGCCCGGACGCCAGGGGTACAGAAGGAGCCCTTTTTTTTCTGTGTGCCGTCAGAATGGGGGCAGCTGTTGTTGTCTGGGGGCCTCCGCCCGCCCTCGGGTGCGACTGCACAGGATCTCTGATCTCCCAACGACCTCCCTCCCTCCTCGTCTCTCACAGAACCCGCTGTCACTCTCTCTCACACATCCCCGTCCATCCATCTCCAGTGCCAGATCAGCTGGGGGTGTGCAGTGTTTTGTAGATGCTCAGGAGAGTGAGCAGACGTCCAGCCAGAGGGAAGGGAGGACTTTTATTGTCAGTTGCCAGGCAAAAGCTCTTTTTATTGCCACTAAGGAGATCCCTGTACGCAAGTGTGTGTGTGTGTGTAAATAATTGTTTAAAAGAGAAGGGGATCGGCCTCGGCTAAAACTCTGAGCTTTTTTTTATGCATCTGCTCCAAATGCAAATTGATAGACATTCCACTGTGCTCCATCCTGTTCAATGCAGATTTTTTCTTACACAGCTTCCCTTTACAATAACATGTAACCTTAAAGACCGGGCAGAGTACAGTTGTGGTTTGTTAATAGTCATAAAAAGCAGGTGCAGGTGCAAGCCAGTAAAATCAAACCCGTGCCGCAAAATGTACACTCTACTGTTGTTCCATTTAAACCTTTATTGAAATTATGAAAGAAAATATTTAACATATTAACTAAAGATTTATATTCACTTTGTAAATACAGTAGTCATTAATATATTAACTGTTCTTATATGAATAATCTTCAAAAGGTTATATAAATTGGACCATAAATAAGTCTTCAGACAGCCTAAATGTTTTTTTTTCTTTCTTAAAGTGATCTTTGCAGATATCAGGACTTGACTTTTGTCGAGTGGATGTGGGGGAGTGAAACGCATGGTTTACCGAGACGTGATGCAGGACAAAGGCAAAATAGGAAAACAATACTTTGTTACACTTTCCCCCTTTCTGAACTGATGCATTTGTTTTTGTTTTGTTTGTTTTTTTTGTTTGTTTTTTTGTGGATTTCATCTTGACGGACTGTTTAACGTGTAATGTAATGAGAATTTTTTCTCTTTGTCTCTACAAGCAAAATTTAAAAAGTTAAACATTTGTTTAAGAAATTGCATTTTGGAAAAAAAACTAAACAAAAAATGATTCTTTTGCATGTTTTGCTGCCCCTTATGTTTGTGTCACCGGGCCACTCTGTTTATTGTTTAAAAAAAAAAAAAAAAAAAAAAGATAAAAATGGAAAAAAAGAAAAAAATTATTAAAAATATATATATATGTTTGCCCCCACGTAAAAAAACACAAACTATAGAGATGGCTCATATGCATGAACATTGAACATGTGCAAGTTTTATATCATTATTGGTTCAGAGGTTTGCTAAATATAAAGTCAGTCGATTATGAAAATTATAGGAAGCCTAATTGGATTTGGGAAGCGTGCGTGCTTGTCCCTCCCACATATGACTGAAGCACAGCAGCTACGAAAAGGGAAAGAGAGAAACTTGCTCATGTAGCTCTGGATGTGTAGTTATGGTTCCTGATTTAAGATCCTTTATCTTTGTCAAAAAGTCTGGATATTTTGACATCACTCAAACAAAAATCAGTATTATTTCTTTTATTGACTTAATTACCTCTTCAGCAGAAAGAACCCTTTTTAAAAATCCATTCCATTCTACATATTAGATGATTTCTAATGGAATCCTGTTCTGTCATTTTGTTTTCTGTGTAATCTGCATTTTATACACAAGGGGCCGCTGTTTAGCTTCTTTAGTCGTAAACCATAATTAAAAAAAAAAGGACTAAATGATGAGGGGGACAAATCCCTTATAACACGGAGTACTGGGCCTTTTTGCATTTTGCAGTGTTATGAGAACTTGGATATGCTTTGTACAGAATTTTTACAGGTGTGAAATTTGCCGAACTTACTTGAGTAAGGTGAAAGGCCGGGCTTTACCACGTGAACACATTTGAATACAGGATTTACATGCCCATTGCTTCCTTGTTATGTGAAGAAAACTAAACAAATCCAAGGTGACCTTTGAACTGTTTCAGGTGGGATGCTTTGTAGTTGGATGTATAATTTTCAGCCAGTAGTTATTCTATGCCAGTGTGGGAAAAGAAATAGGAAGTAGGGCTACACTGGCGGTTGATCAGACAGATCACTGGTTACTAAGAATAGGTACACCATCTTTTCATTTATACACATCCTGTAAGGAAGATTTGAAAAGAAATATTCATGGCTTTGCTAAAAAGAAAACCTTGTTTCCCCCCTCGATGCTGTTCTGAAACATAAAACGCAGTGTCTGTATATGACCATTGCATACTACGTTGCCAATACTACAGTGTGATGAGACTTTTGTTCTTGCATGAATCGAGACACTGTTCTCCTACCTCATGTTGTGATATAAAAAGATGTTTTTTAAGCAGAAGACACTGCATCTCTAACTGTTAATCATCATTGATATTTACTAGTAAATTACATACCTGTAAATGCTTTTAGCTAATACCTCAGTTGTATCTAGTGTTTGTTTTTTTCTGTTTTTGCCCTTCCCTGATTTCAGATCTTGTAAATATACCCTGTATAGACAATGAACTTGGATCAAATTCAAGTAAAGTTCTGTAGTGTCAAAACCAGTGTTGTCTTTTTTGTTTTTTCTGCTCGTACTGCTGGTCTTAAAACCTCCACATTGATGTTGCTGATCTGTTCTTTTAATTTCTGCATGGAAATAAACCACAAGTGATGAAGCAGCAGCTGCACAGAATCCAACAGCTGCTACATTCAATCAATCAAACCTTATTTATATAGCAACTTTCGTTTATGTAGCGCCTTTTATACAAGTTGAATGCATTTGTTTGTTTTACAAGTGACAAATGCACAGAAAATAGAGTGGGAGATTAATGCACACCATGATTAAATCATAATAAAACAAGATGTCTCTAGGTTAAATTATTATTTAAGAATATTTAATAAAAAAAGGTACTGTTTTTGGAAATAAATGAAAAAATGACAACAAAATGAACACAGTGAGGTCTGTGGTGTGCCGCACTTTAAAGGGACAGGGATAAAAAGGAGCCAGGAAAAGTCACCTGAAGACCAAATATGTGACAAAGTGTCTACTATTGATTTTCCTAACTTGACTCAGAAAACTTCAACTCGCTGTATATTTACATAGTGATAAAAACAACAAATGAAGAAAATACATTTAATTACATATAAAAGTACACACTCAGTGTACATATACATGCACAAGTTTGATATATGAGTCTTTTATTAGGGTTCCAAGCTGCTGAAAATTAGAAACTGTCATAGTAAATAGAGAATCAATGGAAGTATCAACTGTTCTGTAGAAATGAGCCACTGCTCAGTAACCAGCCTCCAAGGATCACACAGGCCATGGTGTAGAGTGTATGGGGAAATAAGGCTAGAGATCTATGCAGCAGCTGGTCTGTTTAAAGCTGGAGTGAATCATATAAGTAAAAGTGAAGGAGAGTTACGGCAGTCCTGGTTAAGTTTGTAACATATAGAGCAAAGACCGTTTTTACAAAGGTATGTTTCAATATCAGTCTGTCTTAAAGATGACATTTTTTCCCATTTAGATTTTCTATTGTATTTTTTATTTCAGTAATCAAATGTTTACTACCTTGTTCTTATTTAGTATGCTAATGTTAATTAGTAGTGTAATTGGTGGTGATAAGCAACTTCTCAAAAAACTATTGAACATTGGAAAAGTTCATATTTTGATGATGGGGCTAGATGAAAGGTCAGGGTTTCCACCATATTCATGATGAAGGGACACTTAAAGGTACAGGGTTTACGATTAAGCTGCAATCAGAGGAATAGACTTGACAGAAATGGAATACAATATACAGAAGTGTATTTGAATTAGTAAATAATTAAATAAAAATAAGAATATGTACCTTATATTAGGCAGTTTTTACCTACATTGGGTGGGTCTCCTTCTGCAGACCTCACCATATTGCACCATTATGCAAACTAAATACATACAATAAATAAATACATACAAACTAAACAATGGCTTTAGAAATGACATTTTGCATTTTTTTCAACTACCTCCTGCACATTTGGGTACTCCGTTGACGTCTGCGACATCATCACTATAGATCAGCTTCCATCTGTATTCATCCTCTAGAGATCCTGAATCTTGTACAAATATCAATGCCATAGTTGACATATTTCAGTCTAGCCTAAAGTGGATAAAATAATTATTTCTACAAGACATTTAGGGCTCAGCAGCTAATATCTTTCTATGATGCATCATATATGAAATTGCTTCACGCAGTCTCACGCTCTGTCTGCTGACTGCTGAATTCAAACTTCCACTCACAGAAGCTGTCGGGAGGAGCTGCTGCCAAGTCTTGACCAACCTGCGAGGCTGGACAGGTTACACACAAAATAGCTCCTATCAGCAGGCTGTTAATGAAGCAGAGCCAGGCCACATTCAGACTCAGGTATGCAGGAATCACCAACGGGAGCAGGAGAAGCACGACCAGGACAGCCAGGAAGAGGACCCATGTGTTTAGTAATATACTCAGGGTTTGGTGCACAAATCTTCTCTTTTGGTGTTTCAGAACTGAGGTATTTAAGAATAACTGGGGGACGCAGCAGCTAAGGAAACCACCATGAAACGCTGCACAGCCCAGAGTCAGGAAGAGAAGCACCATGGTAACCTGCAGGATGTGCGGCGTGTGGGAGACCCAGCACTGACGTATCTGGTAATGAGGCACGTTGTCTAAAACAGGAATGAAGTCAGACAACAGAAGGACGTAGAGAACCGCCAGGAACCACAAAAGGGCGGCCTCCATCACCAAGGAGCACCTGTACCATCGGGCCCTGAACGTGGCAGGTCGTAGCCTCTGAGAAACGACACAGAAATGGTCCAAACCGCCCATGACCACGACAGGCCACTGCAGAGCGCCGTAGACTTGTCCAAGGATTTGAAGCAACAAACATATGTGGTATTTGCTCAGTGGGAAGCCCAGGACGACCAACAATCCATCAGCATGGATGTGAATGGCGGCGAGGGACAGGGACAGGGCTGTGTCGACCACAGCCAGGGAAACACTGAACACCCCCATGAAGCTTCTGCAGATGTGGCTCCTCTGGAAAAAGATCAGCGACCAGTTGAGCAGACACTTCCCTCCCAGCCCGAGCAGCGAGGAGGGGATGGAGACGTTCATGGCATCTGAACTGAGGGAAATATGGAGCCTCTTCTGCTGCGGGGGAAACAGAGTGTTTAATCAGTGTTTTGACTGTTCCATTAAGATTTATCATAAAAACTGTAATACTACATATATTATCACCTCTTGTTGTGTTAGATTTTTTATCAACGTAACTTCTTTTGAACATTAGTTTTGCAAGTTTTGAACTTCAATTTGTTTGCTGCTAAATGACACACGTTCAGTATGTGTCATTGATCTGAATTTATACATCTTGAATTATATATATATATATTATAAATATATTTATTATATTATAAATATAATAAATATTTTAAATATTTTAAATATAAAAAATAAGCAGATGAAACATATTCTACTGTTTATCACAGAATACTTTGGGTCAAAGTTATCAAGGACATTTGTTTTGAAACCATTTAAAATGTGAGGTGTGTGTATGTGTGTGAAAGAGAGAAAGAGAGTGAAGAGTGTGAGTGTGTGTGTGTGTGTGTGTGTGTGTGTGTGTGTGTGTGTGTGTGTGTGTGTGTGTGTGTGTGTGTGTGTGTGTGTGTGTGTGTGTGTGTTCACCTGACAAATGTAGCTGTACTGGAGTTCAATTTCTTCTGGTAATTCTGGTCTCCCTCATTCATTTCTAATGATCAGTCACTTTTAACTGGGGACACCAAGAGTGTACAAAAGGTGAAACTTTGAACTTTGAACTCTGAAATGGTCAGATTTGACCAGCAACACAACATGAGGGTAACCTTCCAAAGAATTTTAAAATAATAATACAATAAATAATACTCTACTTAAATATTTATTTGTTTCTAATAATGTTTTACCAAAAAGGATTTTGACTAAAGAGTTTTTTTTAAATCACATTTCCTACTTCACAAAATTCTTCATGTATGTACACTTTTCCACATCAGTCCGTGATAAGTTGTGTGGGAATATAGGGAAAAGGCTGCAGCTTGCATCAGAGAGCCTTTTCTGCCTGGCTGCAGCATCCTCTCATCACTCTGCCTCTCATACAGGTACATACAGTACAAGTACCGTAAATACCGGACTATAAGCCGCTACTTTTTCATCTGCAGCTGCAGCGGTCCATTTGACCTTCATATGCAATTCCACGGTTAGTGTTAACAAACAGCAACATTGGCAAACATATTGATATATATGTCATTTTTATGAAGTAGTTACGTAATAACTTGTATTGATTTATTTGCAGCTCCCGCAATTCTTCCGTTCAAACTTAATTGAATCAATTTGCTATATAATACTAAAATATAGCCTATACAACTTACATTTTTGGCAATAGTATGTATTTAATAAATTGCATAATAAAATAGATAAAGAGTGAATGAAGTAAAGGTTTTTTATTAGTAGTCTGGGCCTAAATGCGCTACTCCCTTTTCTTTATGAATGGATTTGCTGGCAGAGGATAGATTCATTCAAACAAAAATCATTCAGTGAGAAGAAAAAGAAAACATGAACAGGAATAAATATATATATAAGTTTAAAAAATAACAAGCTAACAATAAACTTTGAAGGGAATCAAATATATCAAATATATCAAATAGTGGTGTGTTGCGGCCGTGGACAGCGAACATTCCTACGGTGACCAGGTGCAGCAGAAGCTCCACCCTCGCTGTGCATTTCCTACACACTGATTTCTGACATTTGTCACACGTGACCAGCGTTTTATTTTGTCTGCGGTGCGTGTTTTTTATGGCTCCGCCTCCTGCGCGACGCTGCGGCTGCTGCAGCTTCCTGCGCTCTGACGCCTTGAGGGCAGTTACCGGGGCAACCTGAATAACCGCTCTGTGCACGCTGTAAATTGTGAATGTTAAAGTATAACTATTACAGCAATGGGTTTTGAATGCTATCAGCCCATTGAGTGCGGTGCATCAGTGGTTATCAGGCACAGGTGTATTTATTTAGCACCTTTTAACGCAGGACAAGTCAAAGACCAGACGAATGCTTCACAAAACATTTAAAAGCAAACCATTCAATCGAGTGAAAACGTCGGTGACACGGAAGTCATGTCTTCCTATATTTTTCTTGGAAAATGAATATCTGAGGTGCAGTTTATAATTTAAAATGACACGTGTTCTGAAAAGCAAAACCAAACTCCACCTAACCCTTTATGACATTTAGGTCTGTGCATAATCTAAAGCATCTGGATCAGGATTTATAGAAAGACACATTGCTGTTGAGGTTTTTCTGTACTTTTTTCTGTACCACAGGCTGAGTGCCATCTACTTCCACTGTAGTCAAGTGAAGCCAGACATCACTATGGCTCTAATAGAGTCATAATATAATCAGCTCTGCAGGTGAGAAGAAAAATGAGCATTTTTGCAATTCGGATAAACTGTCCCTTTTTGCCACTTTGATAAAAATAAGCATAACACTATTATTTACAACAAAAAGAAAGACAAACTACCAGGATTCATTACCTGTGTGAATGCGGCAAACTGATCTGTAGCAATAAATCTCTTCTTACTTTTTAAGGCTTCAAAACATTCTGGATCCAGCTTCGGTGGTGTAAATCGACAGGAGGAGTTTGTGTGTGAAGCTCAAGGAAGGAAACGCACGAACAAGGAAGTTCGTAGTTCTTGTGCCGCACTGTTTGAACATGAATGACTCTAGAACATCTTTGTAAAATATTGCACAGCAATATATTATTCAAGGTTGCAGCATTGACTTGCACCACAAAATGCTCTACAGTTTCTCTCCTTCCAAGGAAAATCCCTCTCTAATCCCACGCTTTGTAAGAAAAATCAGCATTTTAGACTGTGGTTTCACATCATTATATGCTGTCAAATTAGTGGGAATTTTAGTATCTTTTAATATAAAATGGGACTGTGTATAAGGGGAGACATGTCTGGGTTTGTGGACTTTGTTCTGATATACCTCCCTAGTTTAAAGGAAGTTCACTGTTTTGAGGTATTTTCAGATCCTGATAAGATCCCGACTGTTTAATAATTAATTAAATAAGTGTCATGGCACTCTGATTTAATGACTAATGTCTATTGAAGCCTCAGAATACAAAAAAATAAATAAAAAGGAAATGGAACTGTTTACCAGTGGTGGAAAGTAATTAACTACAGGATGACTTTTAAACTTTTAAAACTTTTAAAATAAGATTAAAAAAGAAACAAGTGATTTTTAACTTATCGTTTGATGTTTTACAAACAGCAGTGTAGTCGGCTCATATTTTACGTGTCTATGAGTTGTGAACAGCTCCACCAGATAGAGATGTTTCCTTCTAAAACATTTCACTTGGTTTTTATCTCAGTAAATGTTCAATATTTCTGAAAACTGAAATCATATTTGTGTATCAGAACGTTGTTTGTTCTTTCTTCTCCCATTAATCATCTCAAAACCTTCCAGGATTTATCTGGTGACCCTTTAGAATGCCCTGACTCCTAGGTTGAAAACCACTCTATTCAACTGTATATAAAGTAGTTCAGTACTTCAGCAGTTAGCTGTTACACACTTATATTTCAGTATTAATGATCATGGTATAAAATAACATCAGTAATAGGGTCCAAACCTAGTAGTTTCACTTTAACACTACATTATAGCTGCAAATACCTACATACAAGTAGCCTATCATATCATTAGAATATGCTGCAAAAGTTTATTTCAGTAATTCCATTGAAAAGTAAAACTTGTATATTATACCCATTCATTACACACAGACTGTCAGTCAGTCAGTCATTTTCTATACCTGCTTATTCCTCATTAGGGTCGCAAGGGTCTGCTGGAGCCAATCCCAGCGTGTTACGGTGAGAGGCAGGGATACACCCCAGATGGTCGCCAGCCAATCATGGGGCACACACACCATTCACTCACACCTATGGGCAATTTAGAGTCTCCAATTAACCTCAGCATGTTTTTGGACTGTGGGAGGAAGCCGGAGTACCTGGTGAAAACCCACACAGACACAGGGAGAACATGCAAACTCCACACAGAAAGGTCCCAGACCCAGGACCAAGGAGGTCTTGAACCTGCGACCTTCTTTAAATGTTTATGTCTTTTAATTTTGGTGATTATAGTTAATTCCAAATTTAGTATCTCTAAAATTTGATTACTTAAGACTGACACAAATAAAGATTTCTAGAAATGTTGGCCAACTAAAAGTATGAACATGAAAAGAATGAGCATGCACAGCTCTCATTATTTAGTTGGGGCTCCTTCTGCCTGAATAATGCAGCAGTGAGGCGTGGAGTCCGTCAGTCTTTGGTGCTGCTCAGGTGTTATGTTAGGTTGTTCTGATAGTGGCCTTCAGCTCTTCTGCATTGTTGGGTCTGGTGTGTCACATCTTCCTCTTCACAATACCCATAGATTTACTGTGGGGTTATGGCCAATTAAGAACAGGGATACCATGGTCAATAGACCAGGTCCTGGTAGCTTTGGTGCCACGTCCTGTTGGAAAATGAAATCTCCATCTTCATAAAGTTAGTCAGCAGCAGTATGTGCTCTAAAACTTCCTGGTAGACAACTGCGATAGCCTTGTCACAGTCGTATGAAGTGATTCTGACTCTTCTGTAGTCACTTCACATGTTGTAAATTTCTTTTGATCCCAGGTTTATTGTACATAACCTTTGTGGTTGTAGAGATATTCCATAATTATCATCATTTATAGCAGGAAAACTGAATAGACTAATATTCATTTTACCCAATTCTGATACAATGATTGTGTTAATCTATAGGATTTATTCACCATGGCAACAGACTTTATTCTGTATGATCCATGTCATGGCAACAAAAACCCTCAATTTAAAAGTAAACAAATTCTAACTTGTTTATATTTGAATATGTATCGTGGCCTCATGAAGCCTTTTTTTAGCTCAGTGTTAGATTTTTGCAAGAGATTTGTTGGTTAAAAGTTTTGATTTAATTGAGCCACAGTTTCTGTGAATGATTTTAAACATTTGGGGAAAAACTATACTACTGAAAAAGATTTCCATTTTTCCATTTTTGTTCTGCATTAATGTTTTCAGAAAATATTCTAAAAGTATTTATTGATCACGACATTAACATTATTAAACTTTGGTGGAATTTCACCTTTATAGACCTGGTCATGTCATAAAACTTCAAAATAGTTAAGCAATGTAGAGACAAATGTTTACAATTTTACTAGAAGTGTGTGAGTAAATTACAAATCTGATCAAAAGTGTGTTTATAGACAATACAAAACCATTATAAATGGTTAAAACAGTGTATTGGTGCAGTTGTGTGTTCTGGTTTGAACATCTTACCATCTGGGCTCTGCTCAGTTCTCTCCACATGCTGGTTGATGATCTAAAAACCCACCTGCTGAAATCCATGTAAAGTCTCACTGTTTATCTTAAAATAATTAAACTTCTCAAACAATCTGAAGTCTTGATGTGTATCGTAAAATAATCCAATTTATGAAACCAAATGTAAAGTCTTGATGTGAATCCAACAAATGTTTCTCTGTGTGAAGTCTCCTCAGTTATGATTTAGATGATGTTATGATTTGTTACATTTGGATCTCTATTATTTGTGTTACCATGGCAACTACACATACATACATTCACACATACATACACATATAAATGTCTAAAACATAATGAAGCATTAACAGTTTAACCACTGTTAACAATATTATAAATCCCAAATATAAATTGATTAATAGGAGGTTCCTACAGTCATGATAAACATGGGAAAAACATGGAATTTGGAAATAGCAATTTCCAGGCAAGTTTTGGAAATATAAATTATAAATAAACCCAGATGTCCATCAGACTCTGGGACCTTGATTTCCCAAGGAAATGCAAAATCTACTTTCATCATAGAACATAACTTTGGACTCCTCAGCAGCAGTCCAGTCCTTTTTGACTTTAGTCCAGGTGAGATGCTTCTGACATTGTCTCTTGTTCAAAAGTGGCGTGACACCAGGAATGCGACAGTCCCATGTCTTTATATGTCTGTAGTGGTTCTTGAAGCACTGAGTCCAGCAGCAGTCCACTCTTTGTGAACCTCCCCCACATTTTTAATGGGTTTTGGTTTACAATCCTCTCCAGGGTATGGTTATCGCTATTGCTTGTACATGTTTTTCTACCACATCTTTTCCTACCCTTCACCTCTCTATTAATGTGTGTGTGAACAAAGAGCACCATGAACAGCCTTTTTAGCAATGAGCTTTTGTGTCTTGCCCTCCTTGTGCAAGGTGTCAATGGCTTTCTTTTAGGTCAGCAATCTTCGCCATGATTGTGTCATATATATATGGCACAATCATGGTGGTGGTGCAGGGGTTAGCGAGAAGACTTTGGTCTGGGACCTTTCTGTGTGGAGTTTGCATATTCCCCCTGTGTCTGTGTGGGTTTTCTCCGGCTTCCTCCCACAGTCCACGAACATGCTGAGGTTAATTGGAGACTCTAAATTGCCCATAGGTGTGAGTGTGTGAGTGAATGATGTGTGTATCCCATGATAGGCATGATTGGCTCCAGCATTCCAACAAGGAATAAGCGGGTATAGATGATGAATGAATACAAGTTTCACTTTTTGAATGGTAATACTAAAATAACTCAGCTTTTTTGTGATATTCTAATTATATGATAAGCATTTTTATGCAAGAATTTTGTATTTGTAAGGGAATATTTTTACATAAAACTTTTCACTTTTCGCCATCAAAACTAAAAACTACAACAAGCACCAAGGCTTCACATCTCTGTGGAGAAATAGAAACTGATAATTTTTTTTTCCTTAGAAAAAACAAAACTCTTTGACACCCTTGATAACATGCTGCCAGGGTGTAATTCTCTGTTTCACCAGCAGGCGCAAACACAGTCCCGCTACCTGACGTCCTGCGTAAAGCGCGTAGGCGCCTGAACGTCACGTCGTCACGTTGTTCCGGTCCTGTCTGCAGTGATGTGTAATTTTTCAGCTGTAAAACAGACATTAAACACATTTTTAGTAGCAGTCAAATTAGTGACGAAGCTGTCTGAAACGCTGCATTGAAGAGGTTTCACTGTTTAGAAGCATTTGATGCAGTCAAAATGGCGGCATCTGCTGGACAATAGCAGTATTACACCTGTACGGCTGAATTAAATCAAGGAGACCGACATGAAACCGTTAAGTGGTCTGATTATATAAGTGATTTTACTGCTTCACTTATAGACTACAAGTCTCCAACAAAACAGAAAACACGTGGGCATTTTCACTATTATTGTTACCATGACTACTATTCATTTACAATTATTGTTATTATTTATATTATTATCACTCTGATCTTTCTTTTATTTTTATTGTGTTCGTTTCCTTCTTTTGCTTTTGTTTTTCACTGTATGTTGTAATAGTATGTACTGCATGTAGAAAATGGCAGCCATATCGATATCAATTAATAATTAAAAACAGGCGTTACAAATTATACTAAGGTTCCTTTTAGTGTAACACCGTCTTTCCAGTGAGCACTCACTCTGTTTATGCAAAATCAAACCTGTATCCGTTTAAAATAAAATCCTTCTAGCTTCTTCAAATAAACATTTTTAATAAATGTTGTTTACTGACTAACTTTTCTTATTTATTACATTCAAATGTCTCAAAATAATATTCAGCGTAACTTAATATTTTAAACAATGGTGTTGACTTAAGTATTCTGCCGTTATGGATAAGACATTTACCAACGATTTATAATAGAAAATATCTGACCATCTTTATGTTCAGAATGAGTTATTATAAGTATTATTAATAGTTTATATTACTTTATTTTACCCACACCCACAGACTGGGCTGTAAGTGACTGTATAGGCCACGCCTCTTCGAAGTGTGACGTAACGAGTCTTCATGGAGAGGTCACGTGACTCCGGTCGTGGTGAAGCAGCGTGAAGCTATATAAAGCAGGTTGTTGGAGCTCGCCGTGATACTTTTGCTCAGAAAAGTCGATAAAGTGTCGAGTCTGGTTCGGTGTATCATCACTTAGCCCAACACACCCGAGTCCTGATGATTTAGTGTCATTATGAGCGTGTTCGCTGCTTTCTGACACAGTAAGGCTTCATTTTGTTCAGACCGGTTAGCTAGTTAGCTAGCTATTGCTAGGTAACGTTAGCTGTCAACAAACAACAGACTGTCAGATGAACTCACGTCTGACTCTTTCTGTGTGAGTTAGCTGCTTATTTGCAAAGACTAAGAGTTCTACAAAGACCATTATCTCGCTCACGTTGGCTCCAGGTTCTCTGTTTAACAGCACAGGGAAGAAACAGCGATTCTTACCTTCATTTGACATCTTTTCAGCCAACTCGTCATAAAGTTACACAGAAATGTTGCAGGCTTATATATTTACATATTCTTAATTTGTTTGATTCGGGATGTGTGTATGTGTGTGAGTGTTTATTAATATTACATCCACATGATGTCCAGTGTGTTTGCTGTAGGGGCTAACTTTTAACAAACATTGATTTGTCTTGATGTAATATCTTACTCTATAAATAAAAAAACAAACAAACAAGACAGTTCTGCAGACGCAGCTTTAGAAAATCAATATATTCTGATAATCAGAGATCCCTTCCAGACTTGTTTTAAGATGTAGGCTATATAAAACACTACTTTCAGCAATAATTTATGTCTGAATCTTAAATTTAGCTACATATACACCTTCAATAAAATATTCCAGGATCTATAAAT